>JBBMOI010000005.1:26357500-26537500 GCA_038088405.1 Porites divaricata
ACACACATCAGCGATAGTTTTTCGTATCAACTCAACGTATTGCGTTTCAGTTAAGAGGTGTGTGTTTAATTTCCAATAACCTGGTCCTCTGGGGTTTCGGGTTCTGTTTATGCGGAATGTAATCATTGAGTGGTCTGTTCGGTAACCGGGCACTATGTCGGCTTCCGTGATCTCTGGGCAAAGGGAAAGACTAGTGAGGAAGAAATCTAAGCGGCATTGGATCTCAGGGTTTTCCTTTCTCCACCTAAAACGCGTGGCCTCAGGGTTTAGTACACGCCAAATATCAGCTAGTTCGAAATCTTCTCTGATAGCCTCTACTTCATCTTTAGATTTCAAGTGTGTTGTGGGAACACCCCCTTTTTTGTCTTTAGAAACATCGCAAACTAAATTGAAGTCGCCACCAAAGATTACAAAATCGCATTCAAAGGAGCACAGCTCGTCACGTACGTTTCTAAAGAAGGCTGGATTGTCCTCGTTAGGCGCGTAGACATTTACTGGTGTCATAATTTTGTCCCCAGTATCTATATATGTCTGTAATAATAAACCTCCCTTCGGGGTTGGCAAAATGTTTCAGAATTTGAAATTGAAAATTGTTATTGAACAGTATAGCAACGCCTGCCTTAGAGCTTGAGAAGGTTGTAAAAATAGTCGAATATCCCCATTCAGAATGCCAATAAGGTTCTGTCTCTTTTGTGCTATGCACCTCTTGCAGAAATAAATAGAGAGCTTTTTTTTCTTTAACCATAAAAACGTTTCTCTCCGTTTAGTATTGTTTGACAAGCCTCTGACGTTTAGGGAGCAAATTACCATATCATCAGGTTGCATGGTGAAAAGGTGAGAAAGGAAAACCTTTGTTGAGAGTGTCAGGAGAGCAGCTATGTAATTTAGCATTGTAACTAGGCCTAGATATTTGCAAATTGTACAAGGTACATGAGAAGGACGGATAATAACACACTGAAGAACATAAACACAGATACAGACACATATTACAGTAATAAATCCTTTTGGGTTCCGTCGCTTTTGGTAATAACCCGGTCGATGTTCCTATATATAGAGCTCCCTGACATCGTTATACATAAAAGGTTTGAAAACAAAGAAAGCGTTAAATAAGTGGAAAAGTAGTTGGCAATTACAGAGAAAAACTTATTTTTGAAAAGGATATCACTCTATCGGTTCGCCGGGGGCAATGTACTTTCCGTTGACATACAGTTTGTCGGGCTGAGCTTTACTGAAATAGGCGTAAAGCCTTTTTCCCTGGCCTTCTGCAATTTCTTCCTCTGTCCTTTCCTGGAATGGTAGAGCAATTTAGGAATGTCATCGTAGACATGGAATTCCGTGTCCTTCAGATGTTTCCGGGCCTGATCCATCACTAGTTCCTTATCCCCATAACGTAAAAAATCGTGCAATGATCGGACGTGAGCTTCCATTTTTCGGTTTTCCTAAGCGGTGAAGTCTTTGGAATTCAATTCTTTGTCGCGCATTTGGAATCTTTAGTTGATGTTCGAGAAATTTATAGATGATCCCTCTTGTATCTTCTGTTTGTGCTTGCGCGCCATTGTGAGCTTCGTCACCACCATTCATGTTGTCAACTTGCTCTTCTAGTAGCCCCACAAATTTTACATTTTCCCTCCTTGAGTAAGTCTCCATGTAAAGAAGTTGTTTCTGGAGCTCGCAGACGTCCCGTTGTAATTTTCGGTTTTCAAGTTTTAAGTCGGATATGTTCTCCTCATTAAATTGGATGCTTTCTTTCAATTCGTTGACTGTTGAGCCAAGCTGTTTGAACTTTGTTTTGAGATCTTCGACATCCGAGTCCAGCCTGCTTACATTTTCTTCTCAATACTTGCTAGTGTTGTGTGCATCTATCTGGCTCAAGCGGCCTTCCATAGTATCAAGCTTTTCTAATTTTTTAAGTACAGCTTCAAGCTTTGACCCTACACCTTCCGCCATTTCTAAAGCTTCGAACACTTCGTCAGTTTCCGATGCAGTTGAGTGTGCCTTTCCTTCGTCTTTCGATTTTTTTTCATCTGGGGATGGCAAAGAATCTTTGGAAGCTTTTGACCGGTTTTTGCGTTTGCCCTGCATTAGAAAACTATAAATTTTCCACGACGATTCAGGGAGCTCGGCGAAACACATTAATAGAATCTTGGGGGGTACGCTTGACCTGCTTTGACTGTAAAATGTCCCGACCCTCCCCTGGAAAACGTCCTAAATTTTTATGACCCTCCCCTGGGTCCAAATTCTTATGCAGTGGTACAAGGAAAATAATTCAGTCCTTTCAAAAAAGCAAACTTGTACTAAAACTGACCTATGATGGACATGCAAGTGTTTCTTATGTTGGCCAAAACAGGACAAAAGAAAGTTTTAGGTTTAATGGGATGAAAACAGTTTCTCCTTCACGACTGTAGGGAACAAATTTCAGACAATTTTCACGAAAAAAAGTTTGACTTCTGTATTTATTTTTCAGTAGAGAACACTTCAAGTGATCCTCCAAACAGGGGCAAGTCACAAAACAGCAGGCTATAGAAATGGGTCCATTAAAACTTTATCAACCACAATCAAGTTGGCGAAGTCGTCTTTCTACACAAGAAAGATCAGAAAATAATGATCATTTAATATAATTACAAGAAAAGTGCACCCGGCTCTTTAAGGCAACATACTCTCAGCCAAAAAATAGGAAATGTAAACAGATCAAGCAAAACAATGGGAAGGCCAAGAAAACAAAAGAGAACAAAATGAAGGCTAACTGTAACTGCTTATTAAGAGAACCATTACACCCCAGCGTAATGATAGTGATGCAGGGCAGAGCCCATATATATGTCCCCTAGAACTATGTAATGAAGGAATTAGCACTCTAAAGAAGAATCAGTTGCCTCAGTTACATTCAAATGCCTTTGACAAGGAACTGTTCACTGCGGCTGTAAAGGACATTAGCAAGCAACCTTTGACATTTACCATCATGGTGAGACTGAGGGTGGTGATAGTGATGATGAGAATGATGATGATGCATATGTGATATTCATGATGGCAGTACTGCTGATGTTGAAACATGAGCTGTTAGTTTTATAAGTTGGGTTCCTACCCTGGGGGTACTGGCAGGTGGCTGCTCAATAGAGTTTCGTCATAAATTGGTAGTAATCTTTCGCAGAAACATCACTTCATTTTGAAACAAACATTCAATGGAGTAGTATTACTGGTCCACAATCAGTCCTCAACTTCTATCTCGCACTGTATTTTGCTTCATCGTATTCTTAAAATAAAGCCAAAATAAAGCGCTTGATGCATGGCTGCTTAATAGAGGTAACAACAAACACAATTCTCGTTGGGATGGCCAAAAGGTGGCTGTGGCCGCTCAATGAAGGTTGAACTGTATGTCAGGAAATAGTTGCATGTTTCGTATATGGTTTGTATTCTCGTAAAACATAATATTGAAGCATCATTTCATGATCGTGGTGGCTTATTTTTTTTGTGACCCTCCCTCTTTTCCTGTCATTTTTTTCATAACCCTCCCTTTTGAAGGGCTCAAAAAACTGCGACCTTCCTCTCCTCTCCTGATAATTTCTGACAAGTCCCTTATGCGGAAATTTTTCCATTGATTTTTCTTGCAACACCCTTTTTTGCTAATATTTGTCTTTTCTTTGACATTCGTTTTCCAAGTGCTTATTCAGTATTTTGACGTTTTCCCCTCCATTCCGAAGGACAAGTGTCACGCTTCTAGTCACTTTCCGCTGACTTCATTAATCACTATTAGGAACCCCAAATATTCTAGAGTGTTTTGCAAATGCTGATGTGTATGATCTCATGCATCATTTTCCTTTACCGTACCTGTTAAAGCAAAACTGCCTCCAGGAGACCTCTTGGTACAAAATTATTTAGTTTTTGGTCGTTTGAAGTGTAGTGGGCCTTATTTTGTAGTGAGCAATATAAGTTGGGTACAATTAAACTAAGATGTTTTTGATAACCAAAGACAGGCCCGGCCAGGTTGGGGGAGGGGGGTAGTGGGATACCAATATCCCCAACTTTTTCCCCATAAGATACCAATATACCTAGAAATTGTAAACTTTTTGATACCGAATACCCGAAATTGCCTTGAAACAGAATAACATATTCCTATAAGTGCCCAGACTGTCGGACCTTTAAGGTGGAAAAATTGGGATATCTTTTTAATGCGAGACTAATGACGCGAGTGTCGAAGGGCGAAGGCGCGAGACGCTAGGGGGTATGGGGATATTCCCCGACAGACTCTATTACGCAATTTCTAGTCTCCTTACAGAACAATTTCAGTCAAAAATATTTAATAAATTGATAGTCTTTTTTATGCTTGTTTTCAATACTAGATAGTGAGAAAACGTTTTTCCAGAAAGGGACTGTGAATATTGGGAGTACAGTCGAACCTCCCGTAAGCGACCACCCAAAATGCAAAGACTGAGTGCAAGAGAAGTATGTGAATGAAAAGATTCATGCAATTACTGACGCTATACAACACCAAAAAACCGGTCTTGCGTGGGAAACGGTAAACAAGTTCACAAGAAGAAAGGGCACAAACAGGGTCGAATAAAAGCCAAAAGTCCTGAAGATCATGTCAGTAAATGGAAGACACACTTCTCAAACCTGCTAGGTCAGCTACCTAGTGTCACAATAAAACTAACTGCTTCCATGATACATGAACCTCTTCCCATTAACACGGATAACATAACCATGAAAGAACTGGTTAAAAGTATCAAAGGTTTCAAAAATTACAAAGCACATGGTCTCCAAAACATACCAATAGAAGTCTGGAAAACTGGTGCCTTAAATCAACAATTGCTTGACATCTGCAACAAAACATTCAATGGTGACCGACCGAATATATGGGTTAAAAGTGGAATAATACCCCTACCAAAGAAAGGTGACTTGGGTGACACAGGAAACTATCGTGGTATACCCCTAACTGTCACAGCCGCAAAAATCTATAACAAGATTCTATTAGATCGAATAAGACCCCATCTGGATCCTCTGCTCAGAGTGAACCAAAATGGATTTCGTACGGGTAGATCTACACTACCGCAAATTTTAACTCTGCGTAGGTTCATAGAGGGAATAAAAGAAAAACAGCTTCCTGCAATATTGACTTTCGTAGACTTCAGTAAAGCCTTTGATTCGATACATCGTGGGAAATTGATGGAGATCTTGAAGGCATGGAATTCCAACAAAGATAGTGGATGCCATCAGCATACTCTACAAGGACACCGAAGCACAGTTGATAACTCCTGATGGTGATACGGAATTCTTTGAAATTCTTGCGGGAGTTCTTCAAGGAGACACACTCGCACCTTTCCTATTTATCATAGCCCTGGATTATGCCCTTAGAGAAGCTACTAGCGAAACACACATTGGGTTCACGCTTCCACCACGGCAGAGCTCCCGTCAAGTAGCAACATACATCACCGACACCGATTTCGCGGATGATCTTGCCCTAATTTCTGACTATCTTGAAGAGGCACAACTTCCTTTATTAAGACTGGAGGTTGCTGCGAAAACAGTTGGTTTGCATGTTAAAGAAAAAGGAATACATGCTGTACAATCAACCTGTAGGAGATCTTGTCACTGGGAGGGAACAAATTGAAGCAAGTAGATAACTTCAAATATCTTGGTTCGTGAATACAGTCCAGTGAAAAGGACATGAATATAAGAATTGGACAAGCTTGGAGTGCTTGGAGTGTGGAAATCAAACCTAAAAAATCATCTCAAAATAGGTTTCTTTCGGGCCACAGTCGAAAGTGCCTACTGCTTTATGGTGGTGAATGCTGGACGATGACTGGAAAGATGAGGAATAGACTAGATGGTACGTGCACAAGAATGCTCAGAGTAGTTCTTGGAGTTTCCTGGAAAGAGCATAAAACCAACAACCTTCCTAAGATTACAGATACACTGATGATCAGGAGGCTGCGGTTTATAGGACACTGTTGGAGAAAAAAGGATGAGGTGATAAGCGATCTACTACTCTGGGAACCAAAGCACGGCGCAAGAAAGAGAGGAAGACCAGCAACAACATATGTAGAACAGCTGCGAAATGATACTGGTTTGAACATTGCTGAACTGAAGAGCATCATGGGAAACCGGAAGGAATGGATGAAGCTAGTTAAAGGAGTTCGAGTTCGCTCGAAATAAGCAAGCAAGCAAGAGTGGTCGCTTACGGGAGGTGGTCGTTTACAAGAATCAAACCACAGGGGGCCTCTTCCGAGGAGAGGTCCAGGCACATCTACTTTATGGAAGGTAATCTATTGCATGCAGTCTAAGTAAGGATATGTGTAGTTCCGTGTTGTCACTAATTCTTCGTATATTCTAAGTAACATTATGATAGAGATCAGGTGAATGCGTCAAGTAATCGCTTACAAGAGGTTAAAAACAATGGAAAATTATTAACCGTCAGGCCCAAAAAGTGGTCGCGGTCGCTTACAGGAGGTGGTCGTTTACTAGAGGTTCCAACTGTAAGGCTTTGACTTGGAATAAGTTTTGGTGTTTTGGATTAGTGGTCGTTTATGGAAGGTGGTCGCTTAAAGTGGTCGCGCGTGGAGGTTCGACTGTATTTGGGAATTAATGCAAATTGAAATTGACGGTCGAACTTTTTTCCCTTGGGCTCAGATGACTCATGAGATTTCCTAAAATAACTAAAACGATGTAAGAAGTTTTTCGATATTTTGACTCACTGAAAGCCACTCGAACTGGAAGAACGGTACCTCGTGTACGCGATCAGAATGACCAAGCATTTAGAAAGGACCATCAGATGGCGGACTTAGCTACAAACCCCTTCGTTGCTTTGTCGCTCTGCGTAGCTTGGAGTGCAACTACTCGATTTTCTGTTATATTTCTTGCAGCTTCTTCAGTTTTTGGAATATTAGTTTCGGTTGATTATACTCTATCTTGTGTTTTGGTACAAGTATTATAAGATTTTCAAGCAAAATAGGAGAAATCTCGACGAAATTGGGATGGTTGGACAGCCTGCTGAGAGATGATCAATACACGCAGACAGAAAATGCATAAGTTTTGTTGCATTCCTTTCCATTCCCAACCCCTGGCGAACTTCTGTTGAACACATTTCAATCACTGTGTCAACATGCATTCATGTATCTTCAAAACCCTGTCTAAATAGCAAATACCAAAAATGTAGAAAAACAAGATACTAAATACCCATATTGTAGCACCAAAATACCGTATAACTGAATAAAAAGACTCCGATCCGGATACCTGAATACCCAAAAACCCTGCCCCGAGCCTGCAAAGAAGTGTCTGGTTCTTAGCTGAAACGGTGAACCAAACTGATAATTGATGTGTGCGATGTATCTATACAGATGTTACGTGTTACATCACAAAATGACGCATTTTCGCTTTTTGAAAAAAAAAATTGAAATCGAAATATGTTGCACTTCCCTATGTTTTTACATTCTTTGAATCATCATTTATTATAAAATCTTCCTACCAAGTTTCAGCGATTTTAGAATTTTGATTCCAAAGATATTTGCATTTAAGTGTGAGCTATATGGTTTGTACCCCTGGACTGTGCCACTGATCTTATGTTTGATAAAAAAGAAAATAAGGAGGTCTGAAAATGGGAACATTTTGATTTGTGGTTGCAACCCTTAAAGAAACTGCCTATAATTACAACTCTAAATTTCTTGGTGCTGCTCTAAAGCTGTGACCAAATGACTGCAATACACTGACGCAACATTGTTAAATTCAACATGTTGCACTCATTTGACTGCATTGTTGCATGATGTTGAATATTGTTTCGTTTTCATCAAACAGCGTCACGTTTTCTATAGCTTTTTTAGGAATTAACACTTAAAAAGTATGTTTCATGTGAGGCCTTCAATTACTATTCTTGCAACTTCGTCCTAATAAAATGACCCATTGCATTTTGCGATGAATTAAGTTGTCTAAGAAGTTTATTCCACTTGATTTCAACCACTAATTCTACGATGAGATCAGACTCGGCACTAGGAATGTCAGGTTAGCTCTTTTATTTGTTTGTTGTTCAAGCTTTCTATTTGATTTGGAACGAATTTGATTCTCTTATGTGTGGAGTATTGTTTTTATGTTAATTGCATCTGTGTTCAACTTCAAGCTCCACCAAGAGTTTAAAAGCATAGGAGCCATGCTATGATTGCTATTAAATCGCTTTGTTTTCCTCTATCCTTTTAGCAGTTAACAGATCATTCGGTGAAACACCCTCAACTGCCACAAGGTAAATAACAAACATTTTATTTCAAGATTCAATGGAGTTAATGGATGTACTATACAGGAGACATCTACCCATGGCAACAGCTGTAATTAGAATAGGATGTAGATGTTTCCTGTCTTCACTGAAATGGGAAGAGCTGATGTTATTTTCTTTTTTCCAGCTCAACTGGTAGTGGTAATCGTGGTCCAAAAGACTGGCATCAGCATGTGACACCAGATGTCAGGAATCATCTTGTTCATAAACTGTAAGTATATTGTTTTTATGAAAAAAAAAAACAGTGATGTATCTGCTAGTGATGTGCCAATTCTCAATTATAATCAATCAATGTTTTCTCAGACTAAAGCCCGCGACTTTTTGTAAGAGCCCACCGGAATTATCATTGTTAATTCTGGATGAGTAAATGTAAGCCAAAAGCCTTAACTCTGGGAAAGCCTATTCTTATATTTGCTCTCACTATGTGTATTGTTGCAACAACCACTAATTATCAGTAAGTATAACACAAAAATTGTTTTTATTGTTGCAGTGTGACAGCAATCTTCCCAACTCCAGTGCACGATCCAGCTGCCCTGAGAGATCGGCGCATGGGGAATCTTGTTTCATATGCACGCAAAGTAGAAGGGGATATGTATGAGATGGCAAATAGTAGGGTAAGTTGAATTAATGGTGATTTAAAGGCACATTGTAGAGAGACTCATTGCCTTAATAGTTATAGTGAATGAAGTGCATCCAAAGGCTTGTTCCCTTTTGATTGCTGTGATCATTTGCAAACACTTCGCCGATGATCGCCATGGCAACAATCACTGGGATAGACTTCTTTGTTGTCTTAAAGCTGGGTCCACATAACTACTACAATTTTATTGGTCAGTCCACTAGATGTTTTCAGCAATCAAAGTGATCACGATCATGTTAAAGACCATGCTAGAGTTGCAGAGTTTAACAAAAGTTAGTTTCAGTCAAAGCAGTTTAAGGAAATTGGTGTAAATTGTTTCATTCATAGCGGTTCATGTAAATTAGTGTACTAGATAGATCATTAGATGTACATGTAGACAAGAAGCTAAACACTTTGCTTATAAATTACACAGGAGGAATATTATTATCTAGTAGCTGAGAAAATCTATAAAATTCAAAAAGAACTAGAGGAAAAACGTCAAAGAAGAGCGCATCAGCAGAGGAGAGTGAATTTTATTGGGGGAGGACAAGGTAAGGGAGATGTCAAAAATAACGAGAAAAAATAATCCAAGCTTCAAATGAGATACGTTGTAACACCACATTGTTATAGTGTGAACTTACGGGTGAAAGCTTGTCAAGTATTTTTAGGAAGGATACAGTGACTTCAAATTTTCTTGACTTGATTAATTAAAAATAAAGTCCATTGTTCTTTTCAACATTGCAGGTATAAGGTAGAGAAATAAAAATTTTAAAAAAAGTCGTATGATTCAAGAGGTTTTTTCAATTTGATTAGTGAGGCATCTTATAACAGGCATGTGTAGTTGTCTAAAGCTAACATTTGAGTTCTGGAGAACCTGCCAAGTTGTGTGAATACATTCAGGCTTACCTCTTAAAATGCCTAAACTGTGAAACCCCATTTGAACTGTTACTTCAGGTTTGTAATAAAAAGCTCTTATAAACGAGCACACATGTTAAAGAGCCCATAACCTGAACGTTTATTTTCTTAATTGAAAGCACACATTACTACCAGAACATCCATGAAAGATATTTTGAGACGTTCAAATTTGCCGCTATTTTGGCACCGCATTTGCCTTAGTCTTTCTTGGAAGCCTCTCCAAAACAAACGATCTATGACGTAGATTAAGGAACACGAAACTTTAGATACAAGTAAACAAGTGTACATGTGGAGTTCTATAAATATTTCTTTAAGTCCACAAACTGAAACAGCTGTTAAAAGGTAAAACATGCCAGGAAGAGGCGCTGTAATTAGATGCAACCACACTGGCGACCCTAAGAAAGGAATTACTTGAATAAAATCCTCTTTTTAAAATCCTAAATTATTTATGTCTAATGATGGCAAACATGAGCTGTCAAATTTACAAAATTTAGTGCTCAGCGGAATAGGTGTGCAAAAGAAATGTAATGTTGAAAATTTCTAAAAAAAATCACATTTCGCTCAAAACGTAAATTTGTTCCAAATGAGTTCTTGCAGTAATATGTTCTTTCAGTTAACATAATAAACAATTTTACGTGATATATAGACACTTTAATGATTGCAACCACTTTGAGCGGTATCTGGTTGATCTTTTCCTTTTCACATTCTTGAACACTTTCCTGAAGCAGCATATTTTCAGTTATTTAACATGCATGTTCTTGCGATCCTGAAAACTAGCCTGTTTTCTCATTCACCAACTGTCTAAGTGCAACTTTATTCAAAATTTTGACTTTTAGCGCTTTTCTGTGTATCTCTAGAACGGCTCGACGGAATTCTTTTTAACCCTCAT
This sequence comes from Porites divaricata, assembly GCA_038088405.1. Lineage (NCBI taxonomy): Eukaryota > Metazoa > Cnidaria > Anthozoa > Scleractinia > Poritidae > Porites > Porites divaricata. Next base: position 26,368,172 of record JBBMOI010000005.1, read on the forward strand.
CACCGGCTGATCACATAATCTTCACGATATATTGATCGATGTACACAAGAATGTCTGAAACTTCATTAATATTGATGCACTGTTAAAAATACCACCTTGAAATTTCAAGACAAACCCAGCCTACGAATCGGCCAAAAATCCGCGTTGCAACAAAACAGTGAATGTTGCAACTGTTCTCAAATCTAATCGGGAAGGCGACTTATCTTTTATTTTGGATTCCGCCAGAGCTTTCAGCATCTCCGGGGTGACAGGATCTTTTTTGTCTCGCGGCCTCCTTAAAATTTTTTGAGCCTCACTAATCATAGAGAAAACCAGAGGGCGATCAGATGTCTTCAGTAAGCCGGCCAGATTCTGCGCCCAGTCAATGCTGAACAAGTCATTAGGTAGCGGAGAAGGAGAGTTAGCTTCATTAAGACGACACAACAGGTAAAGCGCGAACTGGAAAGGTTTGACTGTCAGGTGACAAAAATGGTTGGACGAGTCCCATCTTCTCCATCTCTTGAAACCTCCAAGGTAAGCACGCACAGCTCCACTACGCTGGCCAGTGGCTGGAGATGGACTGGAGTAGAAGCAAAAAACTCGTTCCACATGTCGAACGTGAACACATCTGCAACTAACAAATACTGACGCACACAGTATACACAAAATATTGCTAAAAAGAAGAGAAGAAACAGGGCCTCACTCGAGCCGCCCTGAACACAGGCACAAAAAATCCGCTAAAATGAATTTGGCACAGATGATCTCTCATACGGGTGGAGTAAAAAAACGAGAATAAACTCTGAATCAAGACAAATCAGTAACATACATCACCTACAAACTTGAACAAAAAATAAAGTAAAACATGAACGTAGATCGCCTCCAGAAACGAGCACCAATAGAATGAAAAAACCTAACACCACTCCTTAAATACTCTACCAAGTCCCTTGGTAATAAATACCGAAAAGAGAAATCAATGTTTTTCCCTAAATTTATTCAAAACCGCGGGAAAATTGAAATTTAGATGTAAAGTTCCACTTAGACAGGTGGTGAGAAAACAGGTTGGTTTTCAGGATCGTAAAAAGAAAATACACCAAAATTACCAAGAAGCGAAATATGATGTTAAGACGCATTCCGCCGCTAATTAAGTTAATTTGAATTATTTAGAACTTTCTATTAAGCAATGGATCAAGGCTATTGACAATATAAGGTTTGAAATATATTTAGTATCTTCTATTTGAATTCAAACATACGGAATGTTTTTCTTCTCACTGTTTGAGTAGCAAGTTTAGATCGCGCAAAATTCGGCTTTTAATCGATTTCATAGTTTTTTGTTTATTGTCGTCATAGTGAGAGCGATTTTACTTAAAGCTATACATTCCAAAGTCAGTCACTGCTGAAAATTTCATTGCGATCGGACGATTTGAAAATATCGGTATTTTATAATAATGGTCTCCGAAAAACTTTATCACCTTAACACGTGACTGCGTTTAGAAACTTACTTGCTTCGCTTCAGCTTGAAACCATGATCAATTTTAATTTGGTAAACTGATTCTTGTTATACTTTCAGATATTATTCCAGTCTCTGTGCAAGCTAGAGGAGAAGAGGCACTTGCCGCTTTTCACAGAGCCCTTGAAAGTGGTGGTAGCACGTATGATAAGCGTGTTAAAATTTTGCTTGTTGGACAGGACCGTGTAGGTAAAACGAGCCTTGGGAAAGCTTTAAGAGGTGAACCTTTTGATGAAGCCCAATGCAGTACTGACGGAGTGCAAATGATCCCTGCTGTCAAGAATGCTGGAACAGGCGCGTGGAGAAATCCAGCTTCTGTTGAACACACAACAGTGTTTGATCACAAGGTTGCTGGAAAGACCGCTGAGAATTTATTAAGCACACATTCGGAGCAGCCACCAACGAAACATCCAACAGAAACCTCGACTAGAAGTGAAACAGTTCAGTTATCTATTGAAGATGGTTAGTGCAATAAACCTTCGGTCAGTCTTAAATAACTATTGCTGAGAGTCTGTAATCTGTAACTTCTGTAAAATCCAGAGAACGGTTCGATTGTGTAGGTAGACAAACCAATCTGCTGGTTTAAAAGTTTCTATTTAAACTATATTGATCGCTACGTGTTCGTAAAATAAAGGGATGTATTATTTTTGAGAAGCTGGGGTCCTTTTCTCGAAACCCCAGTAAATATAAATGACGTGTTACCTTTACGAGCCTGAAATCAATATTCATATCAAAATCTAAACGACAAAAGCGCGGTTCCTAGCTTAGGGACCAGTACACTTTGTTTTGTCCACTGATAGTTTTAACTTATTATCTGCAAACCTAGTTTAAACTTCGATCTTTAATGTAAACGACAACAGCTTTTCGCGCCCGCTAGTTATCGGGACTTTCGAGAAACGGGCTTCCTGGCCAGCCCCTAGCTTCTCAACGGCGCCCAAGATGCCGACTGTTTGCTTCTTGTGATGTCGGGTCGTAACCGTAGCAACCTATTGTCACCACATGTTTTCAACATACAGCTATTCCGAGAAAGGTTGTCGGAAAAAGTGAACAGGACAATCCCGAAAGGTATTGTGGGTGGTTTTGAGTTCACTGTTCGTCAAAGGTTAGAAATTTGAATGAATGTCACGAGGGGGACGTATGTCTGCGAGTGCTGAAGGAAAGCAACAAAAGTAGGTTCGACAGCTACAGTGTCAGGAAAAGTGTATTGATCATATCCCATCAGTATTACCTTTCGGGATTGTCGCATGCACATTTTTTCGACAACCTTTCTCGAAATAGCTGTATACGTAATAAAAAAAGTCACCCGCTGAAAAGAGAAGATCTTCTGACAGTAAAATTACCTTAGATTTGGCCCAATTTTAGCAGTGTCAAAGCGAAACCAAAATAGAGCCTGAACTTGCGTTAGCGTTGAAATAATATTGGAAAATCGGAGACAACCTGTGACCAACCCGTTGAAACCCAAGGGCTTGCTCACAGGCAAAACGATTTAAGTAAACGGAACTCATTTAGTTCGTCTTTCACCGTACAGAAGCCCTTTTCCTGATCTGATTTTGTCTTTGCGTCAGTTTTAATTTCGTCTTAGTTGTGTTTCCATTGTATGTAATTTAAATTCTATCGTACGAAGGATTTTTCCCGGGGAACTAAAAATATTTAGAAGGTGTAGAGAGTACAATATGGTACGCTTACACGTGGCCGGTTTTCTGACTTTTGGAGCCCAAAGATGGACTTCACTTCTTCTCATATTCTTTTAATTTTCTTTCTATTTCCGCACCATATTCCGTCAACAACTAATGAAGAAAACCTTCCAGTCGACCAAGAAGAAAGAGGTCCAATAGAGATTCAGAAGAAAAGCGTTCAAAGAAATCGTAAGTTAACACCTTCGCCATCTTTAGGTTAACCCCTTCATTTCCCTTCCAGAAAAGTGAATTCGACTCTTATAAAAAAATATACTTTTTTAACATTTTTGTACGTAGAACGTGCTATGAAAAGGTTAACGATTCACGGCTTTACTTGATAATCCAAAGGAAGGACGTATCATTTTCGTCTTAATGCATTTCAGTTGGGACACCTGCGATCTCGCTCTACCGACAGAGTCATTAGTTTTGGGCTGCGTGCGGCCACTTTTTATTAAGTTTTTATCATCTTCTTGACCTTGACAACAGGATTTACCCAAGTTTCATCGGTAATCGTTGTCAGGTTCTTGTACTAGTGAGTCACCTTAAGCTGTTATTCTTCCTTCCTTGTTACAGAACACCAAGATCAAGTCCCGGAAGAGGAAGTAATGCCAGATGACGTTGCCTTGATTTTAGAGGAAAACCTAGCGAGAAACGAAATTCACCCTGATGAAAAAATTTGGCCTGTAATTTGGGACTTTGCAGGACAGGACATTTATCGTGCTATACATCCAATCTTTATGTCAACTGAGGACATTTATCTTCTTGTTTTTGATCTTACAAAGAAGCTCAGTGAAAAAGCAGTATGTCGAGTGAATGTGGGTCACAAAGAGCACGCTGTAGCAGCCCGCGATGATGAAGACACCAATTTGGATCACTTATTACGGTGGATGGACTTGGTTCACTCTTTAAAGAACGGTAATCAGAAAGAGAAAGAGGGTATTTCGTATCCCCCAGTCATACTTGTCGGTACTCATGCTGACTGTGTAGATGATCCAAGTAAAGAAATGGAATTAGTGAAACAGAAATGTTCACGCGTGTTTTGTAAACACAGTTATTTACCACACATCAGATTTTGTTTATCGATCGATAGCACAAAAGCTGGCAAATCAGTCGACCAGGAAGAAATCGAAAATCTTCGACAAAAGATTCTCGAGGTAGCCGATAAAATGCCTCACACCAAGAAACCGATCCCTTTGCAGTGGCATCGTGTTGAGAAGGAAATTATTCAACCGAAATGGCAAACACGGAAGTTCCTCTTTAGGGAATCTTTTCGTGAAAATATTGTTGTACCCTACTGCAATTTTGAAAAAGAAGATGACTTTGATCAACTCGTTCATTTTTTGCATAGCCGTGGGACAATTGTGTACCATGAACTTGAAAATGATGAAGAGAAAGGTGGTCTGGTCTTCTTGGATCCCCAGTGGTTAATTAACATATTCTGCAAGATTATCAACGTGAATCCACAAGAGAACGAGCCACTGTTTATAGAAGCAGATCGAAAGGAGTTGGCAGAAAAAGGGATTCTTTCCAGGCGCTTGATTGATTACACCTGCAAAGATGAGGGTGTGAATTCAATCAAAGACTGTTTGATTTCTTTGATGGATAAGTTCAACCTCATCTGCTATTGCCTTCAAGAAAAAGGTGAATCACAAATCCTCGTTCCTTGTATGCTGCGGCCCGCTATTAAATATCAAGACAAAGAAAGTGAAACTGGATCAACAGTACCTATATACCTCACCTTTCAAACTGCGTATGTTCCAAGTGGACTTTTCTCCCGACTGATTGTGCTGTTTGTAAAAAATCCGCATTATACAAATATGTACGAGCTGACATCAAATAGAGCCGAATTTGTTTTTGACAAGAACAACAACCATCTATTTCAAATGGAGTGCTACAAGAGTGTTATTAAACTGGGTTTCAGAAAAGCAGACGGCAGCCTTACCCAAGAACATTATGAATATGTTTTAAGGTAAAAGTACGTCTTTCTTTCTACACACACCTTTAAAAGTAGAATATTGTTTCTTACTGTTACTGCTGTTACTTCTCAAACCGGCAACGGACGTATAACATGAGCGATATTACTGTTTTGAATTTCAGTGTTTATGAGGTTTTTCGGTAAAATTTCCGTATAGCCCCATCACGCTTGGAAATTTTTACTTCAATTCGGGCCAACTTTTTTCGGGACCGTGCGAAGACAGGTTCCTAACAAAGACAAATTCAAGATGGCGACGTGAAGCCAGACGAACTACGGCTGATTATAATGGCATTGAAGAGCCCTGAAAACATTAGGAATTGCAATTTCAAACCAATAAATGAAATGAACACAAGTTAAACTATTCATACAGTAATATTTCAGCTCAGTAGACATCATGTCATTTAGAGCAGCAACTCTGTTCTGTATATCGATTGTCGTCCTAATTATCGATCTCTTTAGTAACAACTAAGTTTCAAAATGCCTTCTTTAAGAACTTCGCTTCGATAACTTTAACTTACCTTCATTAAGAAGTTTGAAGGGACACCTTTCTTGTTTGGTGGGAGTGTTTTAATGTCAAAGAAGAGACCTCAAATACACTTGAACGTGACTGAACTGGTGTTGTTTGACGATGACATGATGTATTACATCCTCGGAGACCCAGGGGCAGATAAAGGGGGCGAGGGAAAGTCTAAACGGGCGGAAAAATATATATGGAACGAAGAAAAGTAAAGAACGGCGAGAAGAGCCCCTGGGGACAATGTCTTACCAGACTAGTTCCAAACGGTCGCCGCCGTTCTGGCTTCTGATTGGTGCCAGAAAAACACAAGTTTTCTGGCACCAATCAGAAGCCAGAACGGCAGCGACCGTTTGGAACTGGTCTGGTAAGACATTGTCCCCAGGGGCTCTTCTCGCCGTTCTTTACTTTTCTTCTCGCCACATTTTTCCGCCCGTTTAAACTTTCCCTCGTCCCCACTATCTGCCCCTGGGTCTCCGAGGATGGATGTATTATTGTAACTTCCCACTTTTCAACGAACAAAATTCCTCGCTGTTTATTATTATCTGCCACGAAGGTTAGCATTTTGCCTTGACAATTCACGAAGTAGAAATCGCTTTACTGAGAATAGGACAACCTCGGAGCGGAGGAGTGATTTTCTTGCTTCTCGCAAGTCATCCAAAACCGGCTGTGTATAAAAGTGGGAGGGGGACAAGGGGACGGGGACGTGGGGACGCGTGTGTGGGGACTTGGGACTTGGGGACGCGAGACGAGGGACTTGAGGACATCAAGTATGGGACGCGGGGACGTCAAAAACAGGGACGCAGGGGATGCGGGATGTGAATGATTATCGCAGAAGTCGGAGGTAAATGCGATATCTCTTTCTTCGTGAAAATGTGTTATTTATGGTCAACATTAGATTCCATCTTCCAAAACCAGCTTGGACACCTTATGATGTTTACACAAAATATTTCTTTATAATAGGAGTAAGCGCACTGACTATCGTGATTAGGGTTAGGGTTGATTTCCACTGTCACGTAATTCTTCCATGCATACGTGCGTAAAATTTACGTTCGCAAATAACTGAATAGAGGTAATTATGTATGAAAGGTCGCACGTAAGCGTAAAAGAAGAATCTCGCTCAACTTCACGTTTAATCTCAACAATCTACATCTTGCCTCTATCTTCTTTACGTGATTAAAATTTACTTGCGTTAACGTGCATACAGCATAGCCAAAAACGCGTCAGTGGAAATCAACCTTTAAGTACTGTTAGGTTTGCCACTTAAAATATGTTAAACAAAATAAATATTGCTACAATAGTTGAATCCCCCGTAGTTGAGTGGTACAGGCGATGGATTTTGGAGCTGGCACTTCGGGGTTCGAAGTTCGCTTATCGGGCCACGTAATTTTTTATTTATTTTGAATCGAATGCTGTTATTCTACATAAATTTTGGCGACCGCAACCCCCCCCCCCCCCCCCCCCACCCTGCTTTGGGCTACAATATTCCATCAGCAAGAAGACCAGGAAACGGTTTAACTTTCTTCAATGCACGGAATCTTCACCGAGTCTTCGCTTCGTAAACAGGCATGGAGGAACCCTAAGGAGGGCAATGTGGGTTGCCTTCACTAAAACATATTCACGAGGAAAGTGACTGATATCCGCATTTACCTCCGACTTTTTCAATAATCATTGTCGTCCCCGCGTCCCCGTATTTGAAGTCCCCGCTTCCCAGTCCCACACGTCCCCACGTCCCATACTTGATGTCCTCAAGTCCCTCGTCTCGCGTCCCCAAGTCCCAAGTCCCCACACACGCGTCCCCACGTCCCCGTCCCCTTGTCCCCGTCCCACTTTTATACACAGCCTCCAAAACCCGTTAGTTCATCCATTAACAAGCGTGATGTGAACCTGATTGACCTAAAAATGGTATTTTTTGTAAAAAAAAATTCATGTGCGTAGGCTCCAAACTTAAGCAACTAAAGCATCAAAACAAAGGATGAATACCTTCTTCATCTTTTCCTCGTTTCCGTTTTTGAGATATGGGCACCAAACAGCAGATATAAAACCTTTTCCAAAGCTTACTTCAGCCAGACTTTTCTCTCAAGAACCTCGCAAGAAATTCTCTCTTCGCCGACATAAAGCTAGTCTCAAAATATTCGAAGACAAGGCATGCAAGGTACCGATAAAAAGCTCTTTCTTCGCAGCTTTTATCGCGCTCGTCAAAACATTGTTTATTAGTACCAGTTCTCTCTCACATAGCGATAAAGCCTGACCGATTTTCGCTCTTGGCGGGCTGGCGATATGGCCGCGCAGATTTTCAAAGAAGAGGACTGGGGAAACGGGGACACGAAACTTGGCCAAATTTGGCACAAAAAATTCCAAGCGTACATATGTGTATTCAGGGCATTCGTGCACCTACTTCGACTCTATCCATATTAACTTATCTACGCGCGCATAATAAATGTATGGAGCTGTGCGGAAATCTTACCAAAATTTATCGTCTCAGGTTGCCAGAGTCTACTTAAAAAGCTTTAGATTATAAATACATGTAGAGCTTCTTTTTTTAGCTCAAGTTCTTTTCCGGGCTTTTTTACTAAAACTTTATTTGGTCTTTTTTTTTCACTGATTTGTAGCCAGTTAGATATGTTCTTGAAAGCGCTTCAAAGGGAGTGTCATTGGCTGGAATCAATGTATGTGGAGTTGTGTGCTCGATGCACACTCTGCACAGGAACAGCGACAACAGAGCCCTGCGCGAGGCACGAGGAAAGGTCATGTAGGCACCATGATTGTGGTCACTACATACCTCTAGACGGAAGAAGTCTTTGCTGTAAGCCTGGTCAAATGCTAGACAAAAAACCACTCAAGCCTTGGATAAAGGCTATCAAACACATTTCTAAGGTGCGTAACGTATAGGGGTGAATCGTTAAAGTTTCTCAAGTGATGTAATTCAGATAAAGTTGCTCGTAGTTTTTTACTTTCGCGCCAACTTTGACTGACTAATGTAGTGCAATGAATATTAATGAGAGTAAGCCGATTTTTGACAATACATGTTCAGTTTTTGTGAGTTACTGTAAAACTTTATTGTAAAATGATTTTCGTGATAAGAAATTTGATGTATGCATTGAGACAAATAAGGTGGAAATATGTATAAAATGATTCAAGACATATTAAAACAAGCAAAGTAATTAATGGTTTGAATGAAGTCAGTAGGCTAGTCACATATGAACAAACTCATTTTGGGGAAAAACGTACTGCAACACATTTGGAGTAGAATATGCACCGTTTGGTTAAATTTATTTCTTTGCAGAGGCTGGGGCGTTTCAGCTTACTTTTCAAAACTGATCAATCAGGTAAGTCATCGTTTCAGTGACACCATAGTACGAAAATGTGACAGCAGTACAGGACTACCATTCGTTCAAGTGAATTTTGTGCTGTTATAAAAGTTCTGAGACGCTTACTTACATCGTAATCTAGTTCTTTGCAAACTCGTAACTCCCTGCTACGCCCACTCTGTACATTATAGATGAAAAAATCATAATAATTATGATCATAATAAATCGTAAATCATACAGCTAAGAATATTAAAACATATAATTTCGCAAGGCTTTTTAGAAATCCTCGATTCCTTGGACCTCCCTTATTTTTGCGGGCAAGGAGTTCCACAACATGGCAGAAATGTAAGAAAAAGATTTGTGTTCTCACTCGAAATTAAAACAAGAAGAACCTTTCCGAAAAAAAAAAACAGAAAGGACAAAAGGAGAGAACACTGAATATAACTGAAGGTGTGCTATACATTACTTTAATACGTTTAAGCAGGTATCCTGAACAATGGAAACAGTTTTCTGTCCCTGGGGAGGGGGGGAAGGGTACTCAACGAAGTTTCATACGGGGAGTCTCCGCCCCGAGGTCCAACCCCTTACCCTTTTATATACCATATTTGGCAGAAAAGGTACCCTTTAGTTTACCTTCCATTAACAAATGGTACCCTACCTAGTTTAGAACTTGCATCCCTTTTAACTGCTGTAAATGCACTCTCTTTGAAACGAGAATAAGTCACAAAACCAGAACGTTATGTTAGCCACCACAAGTCCATCAACACCTTGTAAGAGAAGGCGGCTGAATTTTAGTTTGGGTCTTAAAAGAAAGGGTTTATTCAAAGAGTCATAAAAGAGAAGAGGTTTGAAAAGAGTACACATACCACCATAGTAGGAGTAGGCATAGTGTGGACCTTTCTAATGACTGCGGTTTATCGTACAGCTCTTAGATAGTGATGCCTATAGAATGAAATCCTGCAATGCTGTTTTTCTCGTGTATTTAGATGTAGAAGAACCATCCGAGAAAAAAAAGAAAAGAAAAAAACACAAAGTACGGGAGATGACTGAAGGTACGCTTTAAGACTTTCAGTTTGAAGGTTTTCTGTTTGTTTTAATCTATACATATTAAATGGAAACTGACTCTATTTTCTTCTGCACATCACGCACTCAATAATCAGAGTAGTTTTTCATACACGAATAATAATAATAATAATAATATAAACGAACAGGGCCTTTTTGATTGAATACAGTGTCCCTTTCTGAGAAGCTGATACAATATTCAAGATGCCCAAGACCGAAGTTTAGTGAGAGCAATTGAATCGAACATTACCACTTTGGCTTTTCTTTTTGGTATAAGTTCCACCACAGTACAGGCCTACTATCCATCGTTTTAGTTGATATCTGTTACTTTAAAGTGGGGCGGGGAGGTATACTTAACAGGTTTTAGAAACTGGTGAGCATAAAGTGAAATCCATCTTTGGGTTCTGCTTTCATAGACGAAACTCCAAAAGAAAAACGAAAAAGAAAAAAGCAGAAGGTGGAGGTAGAGGTGGATGAAGGTACACACCAAGACAGGATAAAATATAAACCTGATTAGAAGGTTCTTAAGCAACGTCGTCGTTAGGGTCTTCTCGTTTTTGTATTACGCACTATGTTACCGTCTGTTTTAGTCCGTAAGGATTCTGCATTCTATTGTTCTCGTAGCGCACATGCAGCATTAATGTTTAACCTTCGGAGCAAATACCCGTCATCGCCCATTATTTTTTCGACGAATTTAATAAATCCTTTCTCTATTGTATCAAGTAACTGGTTAGCATTTAACAGGAGCTGCACTTGTAGGCTTTGTTAAATTCCTCTAACAGAACTTGACTTTCTTTTGTTCGATAAAATTGGTTGATATCATTGGAAACGGGTTGTTCAAAGTTCACAGAGAAAGGACTGGTGTAGCGGCTTCACCATTATACTTAGTATCATGATCAAACGTGTCCTTACTTCGGTAGATGTAGATATTAATTTTTTAAATGGTTATGCGGATTGATTTTTGAAACAGATTTTCAGAAATTGACACTGAATTGAGCACAAAGTCAAATAGCTGTTCGCAACGTAATCATTTTTATTCTTAAAGTTTGTTCCTTTCATAGAAGAACCTTCAAGAGAGAAAAAGGAAAGGAAAAAGGAGAACGAACTGGTGAAGACAGAAGGTACCTTCATAACATACTTATGGAACCACACCTTTCAACTGAACGTGACTTCACTTTGTTTCGTGATACCAAGAGCCATAATCTGGTTCTTGGTGATACCCAATATCAAAGACCCCTTTTGTCCTTTTATTTCTTTCACAGAAGAACCTTTCCGGAAAAAACAGAAAAGACAAAAGGAGAAAAACTTGAAGATGACTGAAGGTGCGCTATACATTACCTTTATAACAGTTTTCTGTTCCGGGGGGGGGGGGGGTACTCAACCAAGTTTTATACGGGGAGGCTTCGCCCCGAGGCCCAACCCTTACTCTTTTGACAGAAAAGGTACCCCTTTCGTGCACCTTCCTTTGACAATGGTACCCGTTTCATATACGGTAACCTTGTTTATACCTTTGCATCCCTCTTAACTGCTGCAAATGCACTTTCTTTAAAACGTGAAAAAGTCACAGAACCAGAACGTTCTGGTAGCTGCCACATATCCATCAACACCTTGTAACAGAAAGCGGCTGAATTTTCGTTTCGTTCTTTAAAGAAAGGCTTTATTTAAAGAGTCATTTGAGAGGACTGGTTTGAAAAGAGTACATCATACCACCCTAGTAGGATTGGGCATAGTGTGGACCTTTATACTAATGGCTGCGGTTTCTCGTACAAATCTTAGATAGTGATGCCTATAGAATGAAATCCTGAAATACTCTTTTTCTCTTGTATTTAGATGTAGAAGAACCATCCGAGAAAAAAAAGAAAAGAAAAAACCACAATATACGGGAGATGACTGAAGGTACGCTTTAAGGCTTTCTGTTTGTTTTAATCTATACATATTAAAAGGAAACTGACTCTATTTTCTTCTGCACATCACACACTCAATAATCAGAGGAGTTTTTCATAAACGAATAATAATAATAATATAAACGAACGGGGCCTTTTTGATTAAATACAGTGTCCCTTTCTGAGAAGCTGATATAATATTCAAGATGCCCAAGACCGAAGTTTAGTGAGAGCAATTGAGTCGAACATTACCACTTTGGCTTTTCTTTTTGGCATAAGTTCCACTACAGTACAGGCCTACTATCCATCGTTTTAGTTGATATCTGTTACTTTAAAGTGGGGCGGGGGGGGGGGGGGGTATACTTAACAGGTTTTAGAAACTGATGAGCATAAAGTGAAATCCATCTTTGGGTTCTGCTTTCATAGACGAAACTCCAAAAGAAAAACGAAAAAGAAAAAAGCGGAAGGTGGAGGTAGAGGTGGATGAAGGTACACACCAAGACAGGATAAAATATAAACCTGATTAGAAGGTTCTTAAGCAACGTCGTCATTAGGGTCTTCTCGTTTTTGTATTACGCACTATGTTACCGTCTGTTTTAGTCCGTAAGGATTCTGCATTCTATTGTCCTCGTAGCGCACATGCAGCATTAATGTTTAACCTTCGGAGTAAATACCGTCATCGCACATTATTTTTTTTGACGAATTTAATAAATCCTTTCTTTTAAGCCCAACAAAAATACATTGATTATTTCAAAGATAATTCTAGTCAAAAAAAGTAAAGCGAAAAGGGGTGAATAACCCTTAAAGCCCTAGTATCAAAGTATAAATTCTCATTTGTTGCCCCAAAACGTTGCCTACTCATGAAAGGCTTTTTTCGAAAGGGCCTATATTTCATTCAGGCCCTCGCCCAGCCGACCGTTCAGTTCTTTCACCTAACAAACTGCTGACCCAAGAGAACACTTTTTTAATAAATTAAAACTTCAAAACTAATAAGCATTAACTCGAGTCCTTCATTATCATTGTTGTTGTTTTCATAGAAGAGCCGTTACCAGAGAAGGAGAAAACAAAAAGGGATAAAGAACTGGAAAAAGACGAAGGTACTTTATTCTTCTAGCGGTTCACCGGGCATGCGCTTGTAAACCCTTATGAAATCGAACACTTACCAGAACAATGAAATCATAGATGCTGTGGTTCTGTTACAGAGGAATACATCAAAGTCAACTTACAGATGTCCAAATGGGACATCTACGGACTAGTATCACATGATCGAATCGCCGTCTTAGGTCTACTAGCTTTTTGAAAGGTAGCTAGTTACGACTAGACGTGCCCGCAAGTCGACTCATTTGAGCAAGAGATCAGCTGATAATTTTTCTTTGATTGAGGGCTTAAGATTTTGGTTTTTGTTCAGTTTCAAAGGTATTTATTCCAATTGCAATGGTTAAAGGCTATTGTATCAAGTAACTGGTTAGCATTTAACAGGAGCTGCACTTGTAGGCTTTGTTAAATTCCTCTAACAGAACGTGACTTTCTTTTGTTCAATAAAATTGGCCGATATCAATAAACTGAAACGGGTTGTTCAAACTTCACAGAGAGAATACTGGTGTAGCGGCATCACCATCAATCATGGTATCATGATCAAACATGTCCTTACTTCGGTAGATGTAGATATTAATTTTTATTTGGGCGGGGCCCCAAATAGAGTAATGCAAACTTGTTTATTTGGACGCAAATGTGCAATAGGCACGTAATATGTGCTAAGGTAAACAAGGCAAGTAAACAAGCGAAGCGAGGCGAATGTCTGCCATGCGAACGTCATTCAACACTACATATTCTCCTTGATCGTTTTCGTAAAGTAGACCAAAATCCATAAAACATACCTTCGGAATCATGTAAGTGCAAATCATGCAAAATGTAGTTTTTTTTTAAATCCTCAACACTCTCTGGCGGAATCATAAAAAAAAAACTTTTCTAGTATCTCCAATTTGAACTTGAATTTGCATCACCATGTTGACATGGTGATGCAAATACGTTCCCACGAAAAACCTTAAAACTTAATTAGACAAAACGTGATCAAAACATGTCGTACGGCGCCAAAAATATGTAAATGATGTTGTCAATTTCACAACAAAGATTAACCGATAATGTTTCATTGGCCAAAGCTGACAGATTGAAATGTGAAACTACGCGCAGGATGGTATAATTTGAAGCAGCAGGAAGAAGCAGTTTGGATAAAATGTTGAAGTATGTTATCGAGGGTTAAACTTACAAATGCACACACTGTTCGCGGTAGGCCCACACTAAAATAACACCGAGTGTTTTCATAATTCACTTCCAAAAACCATACAAAACTCTGACTCTATAGCGAGTTTCAAAAGACAAGTCAGTGCTATATTATGGAGGCCCGTTCTGGTCAAAATTAATATATTAAAATGGCATCACAAGTGACTTTTTTGGCTAGTGCAGCATTTATTATGGACCCGTTGTGTATTTTTGTTATCACCACACAGGATTTTTTTTAGTGTGTTGTTTATTTTTTTTAGCTGCACGAATTATTTTTTATTAAGGCTGGTTTTTTTTTTTATATTGTTGTATGAATAAATTTTTCATGCGTACCACAAATTATTTTTGTAATGGCACTATGAATTATTTTTAATTCAAGTACTGAGAATTATTTTTTCATTGTGCTGATAATTATTTTTTTTTCGCTGAATCGCGAATTTATTTTTTGGCCTACAATACATTGCGGGCTTGCGATTGAGGGGGACTGGATCGAGTGTTTGACTTCCTGGGCGCCCATTTTGAAACCTGTGCAACCAGACGAGTGTTTTTCAAAGGGAATGCTGAGAATGCCAAGGAGAAACCTTGTGAGGGAGAGAAACGAAAGAGGTTTTCACCTTTTCTTACAAAATCTAAAAGGAGTCCTTAGTATATGCAAAAGTGATGAGGTTTTCTGGACAGAAGACTTAACAGAGGAGACTACGAAGCGACTTCAAGACTCGTACACAACTCTAACTCTTATTGAACATGACTGGCATGACATGTCTGCCCAAATGAACAGTCCACTGCCCGAGCATTTGCGACGATTGAAGAGCTTTGTTCGATCTCTTCACAGGCTTCTTGTTTCTTGCGAAACTGTTGCATCAAGTGCAGACAATTCTGTTTCATTTTATCCTCAACCAAGTCCAAGGGCGGAGGGTCAAGGACCTGGAAGACCGGTTTTAAACATAACGAAAGAACAAATAGAATATTTACGTTCTTTGCATTTTTCGTGGGAAAAGATAGCCCAGTTGCTTCACACAAGTGTGTCTACAGTTCAGAGAAGACGAAGGGCGTTCGGAACAGGAGGGGGGGGGGGGGGGGGGGAAGCTACTTCCCATACATTCTCTTAAATGAAATCCAAACGATGTTCTAACAACTTGCAAAGCGATCAGCAAGGGTCTTGCCAGCGGGTTTGTGTACTGGTCATGCGCATTACGTCTAAATCCATGGATCAACCGTCTTGAGCATTCTCGTCCCCAGAGCCACTCGGCTTAATTTGTAACCCTACCACGTGACCAAGAAACGAGTGGCTCTGGGGACGAGAATGCCGTCTTGAGTAGAAACAAAAACATGGCGGTCGAAGGCGGGACTGTTTCCTACTATTATATTTTGGTAATTCGCAAATTTATTGATTTGATGTCGCCTTTCAGACATAGTGTGTGGTTTTCTTTTTCTGTTAAACAATTTCCCTCTGCAGAGTTTGGAATATGCAACATATAGCTCCGTACTGATAAGAACCGCCGAAGAGTTGAGCTATCGAGCAGTGTTTTGCAGCAAACCTTAGGAAAGTTAAAGTCGCTTCAAGGTACAAAGCTTTCAGTAGTAGTTGTGATTTGTTTATTAGGATCGTTTTGAATTTTAACTTTGGATTTAAGGTGTTGACTGATCGTAATAAACGAAGTGAAATGTTATGAAGTGTGAATGTTTAATTATTCAGTTATAATATGTAGAGCTGTAAGCTCATATTTATATAGCTCTCTGAATATACTTGCTTCCGATAAATTTGACACTTTCTCCAGTAATTTTATCAGCAACAAGTTATCCTTGCCCGGCAAAAACGATGTAACCTATAAATCGATCGAGCGCGTTGTTGTTAGTTAAGATCAGGGCGGATAAAGGTTGGGCGTGGAAACGAGCGCGTCCGAGCAAAAAGGTGTGATGCAGTGGACTGGGACTCTGCTTAGAAATAAAATGTCGCTTGTTTTTCTTCGGTCAGGGCTTGAGATGTGGTTTGTCCATTAGACACTGCCGCTGTCACTGAATTATGGCGGCTTGATTTGTTTTCTTGCACTTCTTCCTCGTTCCTTAATTTTTGCTGGTACGCTGTCTCCGAGAGGAAAATGTTGCTATTTTTTGCGGGCGTTTTAGTTGGAGTAGACAAACATCTCTTTCAAAGGGTTTCAGTCTTATTACTTCCATGACTCTACCACTGAATTATCTTTTCGTTCTACTTCTCGCCAATGTCGATGTTATTCCAAAACAAAAACAACTAAGTACTGTCTAAAACACGAAGGAAAATCTCATCCATGGCAAAACTAAAAGAGAGCAGATCGTCTTTCATAACTAGATGACGTGTATTTTATAAATGCGTGCAGCTCGTGCAAGGTGAAATTATGCTAATTTCAATCACCATCATCCTTCTTTTTAATTTTGAAAAAAAAAACATCTCATACGTCTTTCTTTTTCTTCGAAACCTCAAAATTAGTTTCCCCTCAGTTTTTACTGTTTACCTTGTTTTGTTTTAGAGAGAAAAACGGAGAGAAAACCCTTACAACTAACCTCAATAAATTTTGTTTACATGTTGTTGCCGGATTTGCGACGCATTGCTCGAACCGCCATGGCGCATTGCACCCGAGAAGCAAAGTTTGAAGCAGTACAACGCCACTATATCAAAATATATCAATCTAATTTTTTGTTATGTTCTATTAAATTCATCCCCCTTTAACATATGTAAAAATTGAGTTTAAGAAGTGTTAAGCTTTTGCAAACGATACGGTGAAAGACGATTAGGTGATATTTAGTGGAAGGAGGAGGTATTCAACACTTTCAAAGTAAACTCAAATTTTGGCATTATACGACCAACAAGTTTGACTTATAGGCATACAGACACAAACATATGAAACTGTTCATTGATATTGTTATGAAACGAATTTATCTATTTAACACTGTAGCCTAAAATTACAGAAAGAAAATAGGATTTCCGGTTTGCAGAAAGGAAAATTTCGCCGGCCTTCAAGCGCACCGGAAGCGCGGAAAGAGCGCTCGTGCCGGTCCTACTCCGCATCACACATTAAATGAAGAGCGGAGCGCTCGTTTCACCGCCCAACATTTATCCGCCCTGGTTAAGATCTAACGCGGTTGCGTTTTAGTTTCCCCCGCAATTTCAGTACCGAAAGACAAATACGATATGCAAGAAAAACAAAGATGCATGATATTTTTTTTTTTTCAATTTTTTAAGCATTTCTGATTCCCTCTGCCGGTTCGCTTCTTGCTTCTAAAAAGTCTAAAAATATTTACTGTGGGAAAATACTGCAATTATCCGCTGACCATCACTCAGGGTGACCGCTTTGCAAGTTGTGAGAACATCGTTTCTTGGTCCCAGACCTCGTCTCTTCCCCCCCCCCCCCCCCCCCCCTGCCTAATACTATTGGCGCTTTAATACTATTAGTTCTTCACAAACCACATATTTCAGTCTAAACTCTTAATCCTCACATGTGAAATAGCACTTTTGGGAAAGAAAAAAAATAACAACCAAAAAGTTTTGGAAAAGGCTAAACAATTCCAAAGTATGTACTACCAAAGGCATGGTCATACAAATTAAAGAATACATTATCTGAGGGAAGACTGACTGTGCTGCTTGGACATGGGAGATTTAATGAATTGGTGCAAGTGTTTGAAGATGGAAGAAAGTATCCACTGCTTGATACAAATATGATTTGAGGCGGAATAGAAAACCCCAATACCGGCTCCTCATCTGCACCACAAGTAAACTGCAAAATGTGAGTAAGGGTTAAGGTAGTTTTTCCAGTAACCCTTCTCCCAGCAGCAACTTCTGTTATATATCTGTAAAAAGCAGTATACACTTCTTTTTGGTACCTCTTCAAATTAGAACCCTCCTCTGCAATCTTTGGATCTAATAAATGGACAAGATTCCTTATATTTAGTCTGCAGTCAGAGGGCCTAAAAAGGTATAGAAACACAGGAAGCTTTTGCATCAGCTGCAGGACTCCAACTTTATGCAAACCTTTTTGTAGGTTGATAATGCAAGGTGAATGCTCAGATGAATCATCAATTAGTTCTTGAAGTTGTTCCTCTGACAAGAAGGTGGGAATTTTTCCATTCTGTAAAACACTTAATCCCATTATTATTCCACTTGTATAATAATCTTCTGCAAAGTCCTCCATGAGTCCATTGTCAAACAATTTGTCTTTGATTTCTGTGAGGATCAACCTAAAAAACTCTTTTCTAGGTCCCCCAAAGTCTTGTGCTCCCTCTCCCATAAAATTTACCTCAAGTAGCAGCCTTAGGCTGTCAATCAATGATATTTCAGCAAATGCATCTTGATATAGCTTGTCCCTATCTACTACTATAAAGTTGGTCTTTCCCTCTAGTTCTGTTGAAGGGTCAACTATGTCCAATTTCCTCCCAACCAAAATGTGTTCTTGTGCTTTCTTTAGTATGAGAACCGGATTTTGAAATCCCTTACATTCATTCATTCATTCATTCATTCATATTGACAGTAATGTTATCAATAATTCTCCTGTAATCAGCTTCACTAAAACATTGTTCTCCATTATCCATGGGCTGTTCCTTATTACCCCCAGGTTGCATTACATGTTCTTCACCATTATCTTGTCCCCAGTCATGTACATTTTGAGGTGAATGTTGTTCTCCACTAACTACGGCTTGGTCATTTGCAATTAATTCAGATGCACGTTGTTCTCCATTATCTTGTCCATGATCACCTGTAGATTAAACTGTATGGCGTATTCCATTTTCTAACATTTGGTCATTGGAAGATTCATCTACATGTCTTTGTTCAACAAAAGATGCTACCTCCTTATCTGGCTCTTGACGGAGTACAGATTGCACTTCATTTTGTACGGTGGTGATCTGTTCATGAGTTTCTTGATTTGCCTCAGACATGAACTCATCCAAACTTCTTTGAATACCACTGTCCTCTTCAAGGTCGAGGCGATACTCTTCAGCAAAATGTTTCCATTAACCCTCACCCCTGAAGCCAAAGTCGGTCTCATTAACGCCCCGGAGACGTTCTTCACAAATTCGAACTCAATACCTTTGCAGTCTTCAGGGAACTGGGCTTTCACCCTGTTATAAAGAGTTTTTTCATTCCAACCTTTCTCAATCGTAAACCCGCTAATAACGCGATTTCTGTGTTGGAGACTGATCTTTTCTTGGCGCATTACATATCGTTTGAGGTAGCACATTAAAGTATAAGTGAAGTGAAGTTGTTGGCGTTTTCTCACACTGTAAACCAACGATAACAATGTCTTTGATAACAGACTCGTTAGATGGACGACCAACCCTCTGTGAGTGGCCTCTGTTTCTTGAAGTGGAGCTGCTTGAAGTGGAAGTAGAACTACGCTGAGTTGTTGGGAATCTTCGTTGTAGTTCACTTAACAAACTCCCTTGTGAATGTCGAGAAGAAGGTCCAGATTCTGATCCAGATGGAAGCGCGGGGCGGGCACTGGAGGAGGGGGGAGGTACACAATAGGGAGAAGGGAGAAATGGCCCGAAAAAGTAGGGAAGAGGGAGAAATTGGAGAGAAAATGTTGGGAGGGAGAAAATAAAATGTTGGGAGTAGGGAGATCTGGAGAGATATCGATGAGAAGGCAGTTTTTTTTTATGGGGGCACGGGGAATTTGGCGTACACTGTGATCCCCTTCGGTCTCCTGGGACTCCTCGGTTTCCTGGGATGAGACTCCCTTTATCTTGGTTGCGCTTAACCGAGAAAGCATGGAATCAAACTTTGACACATGTCAGGTTACCCGTCTTGCCAAACATTAACCTGCGTGCAGACGATAACTAAACTCTGATTAGTACCGTCTTTAATTTTCGTCTGCGCGCAGGCTAGCCAAAACATCTTTTATGAAATAACTAAGATAGTACACGCGCTCGGATTGGCCGAGAGGCGTGTTTGCATGAGAGTATGTAAACATGGTTGTGACGTCAACTTGTTTGGCTTTCCGAGCGCTAATCACGCAAGCACAAATTTGAAAAAGGTTTTGAGTTGAAAAACTCGACAAGTTTACTTTATTTACCCATTTCCTCGTCGGTTGAAACTTGGAAAATCTTTAGAAACATGCTGTGTCAATTTTTTTTTCGCTTGAGCTGACATTTTAAGCGAGAAAAACCCGTATTTTGGAAAGCACCTTTTTTGCGAAACCAAGACTGATTACGCGTACAAGCTTTGTGTACAAGACTTCGCGACTGGTAAGAATTTCTCCTTTATAATCAGTGTTCTAAACAAGAGCGTTTTGCTTTTTTTCTCGAGAAAGTTATTTTATAAAAGCAATAGAAAACTGTTTTCCCGGCGTTTGCATATCCTGATATAAACACTCAAGGGGTTGGGAGAATTCTCGACAGTTATGCAAACCAGAGACGAAGTCGAGGGTTTGCTTAACTGTCTCGAATTCTCCTAACCCCTCTCATGTTTATATCAGGCTATGCAAACACGATAAACAAGATGCATATGCCGCTTCTAACGCTCAAGTCGTCAGATGCAAGTGTTAGATTTTTTAACAGTTCCAGCTATGGGTTAGAACCCGGGGGGGTACTCCCGCGAATTTTGGATAGGGGTGTGCCACGAAGGTTCGTGAACCCTAACCCTATTTAAGGACTAACAAAGCAAATACTGATACCCTTTTTAAGGCCCAAAGCAGAAAAATGACACCCTATCCAAGGGAAAAACAAAATTATTAATAGCATGAAAAAGAAGACTTTATTTCTTCTCTGTAACATAGGATGTATAGCATCAAGCATAAAATACTAGAATAAGCCTAGTTTAATAATATGCAATCATAACCGGCGGGCGTTTTCACACTCCAAGCTACCCTATCTAAGGACCACACCAGGGACACAGAAACAAAAGGGTCAAACAAGATACCCTATTTAAGGACCGAGAACCTCAAAAACCATACCCTTTTCCGCGGCACGTACCTATATAGCCCATATATGGGAGTATTTCCCCCCCCCCCCGGGCGTTAGAGCAAATTGCGGAAGCGGTAGAGAGTTTTTATGAGCCGACACATCGATTCCCAATGATCAAGGTCAATTTGAGGAACTTATAACAAACAGGTCTAACACAGTCCACATACACAAGTTTGCGCATCAACTAAGATTTAGCACCCGAAAGTGAAAGTGACAGTGATGACGAAGTGTCAGAACAAATAGCTCGCTGCAATTTTCCTGGTCGCTTGCGCTCCAACAGATTTTTAAAAACACTACACTCCGAGTGTCACTCATGCATGGTCAAAACAATTATTTGTTAAGGGGTACTTTCTAGGGAATTGATGCAATTCCCCTGGTATGAAATTAAGGAACTCAACCCAGTTTAATAATGTATTAAACCAGAAGACGAATTTGAATTTCCCAGCTTGTTAGGCCCAACATGTAAGTACTAAATTATCCCTTATTTAAAAATTATAATTCTGTCTCTTGGTACTCGTTATTGCTGTTGGAGACGCAAGATTAGGGAGAAGGTCGAAATGGCCCGAAAAAGTAGGGAGGAGGGAGAAATTGGCTGGAAAAGTAGGGAGGAGGGAGGAATTGACTGAAAATGTTGGGAGGAGAGAGATTTACGCTCCTGTACCTCCCCCCTCCTGGAGGAGGGAGTAGACTGCACTAACTGAGAAATCCGCTTGATTTCGCTAATGGCATTGTTGGCAATCTCACTAATCTGCCTTTGAACAGACTCATCCATTTCCCAGCGGTACAAATTCAACGTTAAAGATCTAAAACTACCGATATACTGTATAAAAGAACGAAGACCCAAGATGTCGTATCAAGAGCGGGAAGGCACTCGAGCCAGTCCCCGCGCAATCGCAAGCCCGCAATGTATTGTAGGCCAAAAAATAAATTAACGATACCACGAAAAATAATTATCAGTATAATGAAAACATAATTCTCAATACCTGTATTAAAAATAATTCGCAGTACCACTAAAAAAATAATTTGTAGTACGCATGAAAAATTTATTCATACAACAATATAAAAAAGTAACCAGCCTTAATAAAAAATAATTCGTGCAGCTAAAAAAAATTAACAACACACCGGGAAAAAAGGCCTGTGTAGTGATGACAAAAATATACAACGGGTCCATAATAAATGCTGCACTGGCCAGAAAATTCACTTGTGATGCCATTTTATTATATTAATTTTGACCAGAACGGGCCTCCATACTATATAGTATTATATTTTCTGAGTTTGAGCAATGACTGCAATTTTAATCATGCGTATTAGTTTCCAACTTGATTGTACTTATCTAGTATCATGTATGTATTTATCTAATTTACATTGTAAATTTTTATTGTTTATATTGTATTTTATTGATGTCAGGGGCACTAGGGAGAACAGTTATCTGATGGTGTTCCCTGGTTAAATAAAGCTATTATTTATTTATTATTTAATGGGCTGGTCCGCGAACTCAAAGAAAAATCAAGGAAATTGTCAAGACATTCAAAGACCACATGCATGAACCTCATAGACGCAATGACAATCGGAATATCACTGAAGAGTGTACGTGAAAAATCGAGTTTGAACAGGAGCATGTGTATCAGGTTTGAGAGTCGCAAGATTTGTGTAGCTGTTAATTAGTGTGACAATAATGATTTTGATTTTCACAATGCGGAACACAAGGAGTTGCCTTTGATAAAAATCTCTTCCGATGAAGGAAGCTGAGACTGAGAAGATTGTCAACAATTGAAACCAAAAGGGACTCAGGCTTGTTTGGGAACTACTGATAGCGGTAACAATTCTTCTTATTCGGTCAGTTTTGTTCAGCTGAGTGACTGTTAATATACATGTGCCTTGTATTTTTCATCGGTCAGTATAAAACATGGACTGCGGACTACGGACTGCGGACTGGGTATAAAATACGGACTAGGTATAAAACGCGGACTGGGAATTATGGACTGGGTATAAAACACGGACTAGATATAAAACGCGGACTGGAAAATACGGACTGGGTATAAAACACGGACTAGGTATAAAACGGGGACTGCAGACTGCGGACTGGGTATAAAATAGAAATTCTTGGTGGAGGTTCCTTGAATCAAGAGCCTGACAAAAACGCTATCTTCTTCACCCATTTTAGACATGGTCTCGGTCTCTAACAACTATGAAAGGGGTCAGGACTTCGGGGGTACTCTCTTATATAAGCCATATACGTATTTGCCGCCCTAAAGGGCCGTTTTGGTGGTCTGAAAACACTTTCCCTATTTTTTATTTGGAATCGGGTATGGTTTTCGAGGAAACTACGGGAGCGTACATGTACGAATATATTTATCGTTTTAATTCTAGATGAATAAGAACGAAATAGAAATATGCGAATTTGAAATGCATTTTAATAATTTTTTGTTTGCGCTCTAGAGCGAATGATCTACTGTTGCGCTCTAATCTATAAATTTATAACGATGACATAATTTCTGCCTAATTAGGCCTAGCCTGTTCCAGGCTCCGAGATAGTTGGGTCCGCTAAGTTGAGAAAGAGCGAAAATACAATGAGAGTAAACTGGGTAGTCTCTTCTTTATTTGAGAGCCTGGAACAGACTAAATTAGGCCAGGTCTGAAAATGGGTATGGATTTTAGAGATCAGGTCTGAAAACGGGTGTGGAAAATGACATTTTTTATTCTGAAACAGGGTAAGGATTTAGAGAACCAGGGGGCGTAACCCCACCAAAAAATTCCCAGCAGTACCCCCTTCCGGGGTTCAAGAGCAGGGTGTAAATCATGTCATCATAATAATCGTGTAGAATATAACGTTGGGTTGGATGATTCATTTCGGTTATTATTCACGTATAGGTGAGTAATCCCTCCCGCCTAAATACTGCTTTTTACCTCGCGGAATGCCCCTATATTGACCTTCTCGTCTGAGTTTTTCATTTCCTCACATTCCCAAGGATTTATTTGAAACGGAACAGAGGCATCTTTAGGAATTTTACTCTGACTCGGCTAATATCAATACTATTCCTTTTATTCGGTGCTTCTCTGATTCGTTCCGAGTTTAATTTCAGTTGCCTTGAATAGCGGCATAACCTTCCTTGCCCGTGCAGTATGCTTTCCTTCTCCACATGAGGAGAATATAGACCGCATGACCGGCTTACGGGATGTTTTTGTGTGAGGCAAGGAGCTGAAACTACTGTTTTATGCAAGCCCGCTTTCCGTTTCTCTCATTTTTACCTTTGTAAGGCTGTTAATTTTTATATACATAGTTCGTAGTCCGCCCTCTTTACCTAGTCCGTGTTTTATACTCAGTCCGTAGTCCGCATTTTATACCTATCCCGTGTTTTATACTCAGTCCGTAGTCCGCGTTTTATACCTAGTCCGTATTTTATACCCAGTCCGCAGTCCGCAGTCCATGTTGTATACTGACCGTATTTTTCATGTGTATATTGTGATGCGGTAAGGTACGGTAATGTGCCGGGCGTCGGGATTTTGCATTATCAGCAAGTTTTGGGTTTAGAGTGTTTTGATTCCAGTGAGGTGACGACAAGAAAAGGTAATGAGTAAATTGTACGGGAGGAAAATTGTTTTGTGGAGGAAATAAAAGAAGTTGAGAAATTGAGATCTCGTCGTGGGAAATTTATTTATAATTTTTCTCGACGCGGTCGTCAGTCCGGGCCACAACCAGAACTGGATATATGATTTCCTGTCATCTGATTGGTTTACGCAAAACCAAAACATTGCTTAGACCGCAAAAGGACTAAGGCCTAGAGAAAATGGCGGCGATGTCGCGTTCGAAGATACTCATGATACGATAGAATCTTTCCGATCTATCGATCTCTCGACTTTTAGAACTTGCGGAAATTCCATCGAAAAGTCGTTTTCTTTATTTTTCTTTACTGGAATTACGTGACTCACAGAAGCTCGCGAACTATAAGCTTTAATCAGCAACCTTGTTTACGACTTCTTCGCAAGAAGTTAGCCTGCGAGCAAGCTCTCCTATTTGGGTAAGCGAAATGAGCCTCGCGAGAACGCGCGAGCGAGGGGTCGAGGAAAGGATAGCCTGTGCCAGGCTCTCGGATAGTATAGTGCGGACGTATTAAAGCAAGCAAAGCGAAAATAAGACGGACGCGACTTGGGAAAGGGGGCGGTGGCGGCGAGAAAAATGGGAGAGAGAGCCTGTTAGCATTTCTTTAACGATCCTCTTCCGCCCATTTTTGTCACGACTGGATTCGACTGTCAAAACTGTTAACACTTCAGTTAGCTACAATAATAATTCTCAAGTTTCTCGCGCGAGCATTTCGCGTGACGCGAACTCTCTTCTTTCTTTATTCTTTATTGATCTTCTTTCTTTATTGATAAATGCGAATGTGTGGAAATTTATGTCTTCGAATTCGTTATCCTGTGAGAGCATCCAGTTTTTTCGGCTCTAGTTTCTTGTTTCACCCGCTGAAGCGACGACCAGAAATACATCTGCTGTTCGCAGGCTACGGATTCGTCATCGGCGTCTGCGAATCTCGCAATCGATCATTCAAAGTGCTACAGGTTTTATAGTAATAAAAGGGGGCGGTAAGTTTTTTCCTCTGTTGGGTAGGTTATGCTCAGGAAGGTTGTGCATTTTCACTGAGCAAATGTGATTTTAGCGGCTTGTTTCACACTGAGAGGTCATGGCGCACATATCGATTTCCTGTGGCTTTGTTTCTGGTCGGCAGGATTTGCCCTCTGAGGATAGCGCGAGTATCAGGCCTTCCTAAGGGGCTAGGGGAGAGGAGATTCCCTTTTTCCCCAGAAAACGCCTGATACTCAGGCTATCTGAGGAGAGAGCATTTTCTTTGACCTCTTCTGAACGTAGAGCTTTTTATTGCGGCTAAATAAGGGTTTTAATTTTCTCCAAAGTGCCTTCTGGATCTGACTAAGTGATTTTCTTTAGTCCGTGAATGTAATGTTTTTTTTTTGCAATGTTGTATCACGCTGGGCCAAGCTCGTCAGTTTTGTTTGCAGAATGTTAAATTATCACGGATAGTGATTTACAGATCCAGAATTATAAGAATGAAGTGCAGCTTAAACTTAAGGTACATCAACTAAGGAGAATCGCATGTGACTCAGTGTAAACTCCAGCTTAGTGTTTCTCTTATAACAGTGTGAGTCTTTTGACTGGAGCGCGTAGTTTCGCCCTTGGTAATAGCTTTTTGAAGCTTAACAGTCTTTGGACTGTTTTGTTATTGCCACTTTGTGATCAGCCAGGACTCCAGACTACCGAAAACAATTTCACACTTTCCTTCTCTCGCTTTCTTCTCGTCCTCCTCTCCCTCTTCACCGATGCCAATAGCTGCGGCCGAAAGTCCAAGCTTTTTAAATTCAGTGTTCCACTTGGTCTCGCATTATAGATATCAGCGGCGAAACGACTATTATCGTAGAATTCTCTAGGGTTAGAGCAGCCTTAGCCAAGCGTGGGAATAGCTCAAAGATTAAACTTTTGCCGAAACCGGTGGGCATAATAGCGAAAACATCTTTACCGCGAGCCAAGTCGCAGACACTCATCAAGCCTGAGATCATGGCAAAAAAAATAACGCCTGATCTCAGGTTAACACTCGTCCAAAGCACAAGACAACGCGGATTCATCAAGATTACACGCGCGATTCGCGTTCGCCATCTTGGTGATGACAAACTGATGACCACGCTACTAGGTGATGATGTTAACTGTCACAATTGACCAATAAGAGGGTATATCAGGAGCTGATATACCGGAAGAGGCCGTTAAAAAAATGCGTACAGGCTCCGCCGCCCTGTCTCTCCCCAGCCCCCGCGCGTTTTTCGCATTTCTTTTTACTGAACGGCTTTTCACCACTATCTCGGAGCCTGGAACAGGCTAAGGAAAGGAGAGCTTGCAACGATCTCTCATAAATTTTCATTTCCACCCCGGAAACCCCAGGACTCCGCAAAGCGTGAAAACTGTCACCGCAAACGTGCCGCAGATTAGAAAAGTGGCAACCGCCTGTCAAGTAAGTTAAGGCAGCGGAGGACGCGTAGAATTATTTATTTATTTATAAATCGCTTTCGCAACAGCATCAAAGCAATGTTTTTATATGTTTTTCTTCCACGGGGACATCGAACTTCAACGTGGCCGCTCGGATAAGAACTCACTAATTTGATTCTCGTTTCGTTTACTTTTGAAAAGTCATCCCTACTGCAGTGTAGAAGACTACTCCCCATAGCAATCACCAACAAAAACATCATATATTTGTCCGTCTGGAACTGGAGAATAGCGTTTTCCTGCACTTGGTTTTCTTAAGTTTTACTCCAGTAGCTTCCAACTCTTTCTCTTTTCCTTCTTTACGGTCATGCTACACAGCTACACTGTCAAGTACATGTTTCTGAATTTTTCTACCCAGTAGAATTCAACCGGGCGAAGAAACCGATGTTGGAAAACAGCGCTTGAATCACTCTTCACTTTCACTCCCAGTTTTCAGAACAAAACAAGGTGCTTGACACAAACGAATACAACTCAGTGACGAAGAGTTTTCATTTTCTTACAACAAGAACTACAAACTCGATCCGACTTATCCTCGGCTCGCAATATTCTCTTTACGAGAATTACATCAAACGAGCCTGTTTGCTTTGAGGGCTGAAACAAGTTCTCGGTACCAATCTGATCCCCCTGAGAACCAAATTTGACACACAGACGAAGCGGGTGCCAGCTTAGCCTGTTATCAATCAACTTTGATTTCCGAAACGTCATTTTTCAGCCAATGGTATTTCCCTTCGTCTGCGCGAAGTACAAATGAAAATTTGTAAGGGATGGTTGCAAGCTCTCCTTCCGCCGGCTCCTCTCGGCTTCGCCGCTCGCTCCCACGTGCTCGCGAGACTCGCTTCTCTCGCCCAAATAGGAGAGCTTGCTCGCAGGCTAGCAAGAAGTAGGCCGCCTGATCTTCTCAATTCGGGGGAGCCTAGGAAAGTGAACGCTACCTTATAGCGTGCATATATACCCAAGATAAGCGTAATTCTGGCCTTGACTTGCCTGATTTCACAAGGGCTGTTGAGGAAATGTAAATTTTCCCGACATTCTTATTTCAATGAGCACTGGGATAGTGAATATTATATCGACAAACAGGTTTACATCGTTTGAGTAAGGGCAGCTTATTTCGTTTAGTTCTTTTTGTTTGAAGTGCTTCAGTTATTATCAGAAGATGATGTTTCAGGTACCTTAAGCAAGTTCTCATAACATATTCAGGGTGACCCAGATTGTATGAATTCCTTGCTTATAATAAGAAAGTCGGAAATAAACATGTGAATGTTTATTAATTGTTCAGTTTTAAAAATTGTATGTCACTACAGTTTTGATTTCTAAAAGAAACCATATATCATTTTAAGATCACCAGATATTTCTGCTCTTCTGTTTACAATTATTGTTGCAAGATTTGTATTTTGTAAACAAGCATAGGTTACAATCATTCCACTAAAGGTTAAGCAAATACAACACTCAGTATAAAACAGTCACTTTATTACGGTTCCCCTATCATATCACAACTGCATTTTCCTCTTACAAAGCTTCATTGTCATAAGCTGCAAGAAAAAATAATTATGAAGTTAGTAATAATATACTATATATTATATTATTGTGTCACTCGACACAAACCAACAGTCAGGATGGACACTTATATTGATTTTAATGATAGCTATATTTTTTTGACAGCTACATATATTTTTTTCATATCATAGGGAAGATATCACTATTTTTTCAAAAGAGCCACTCATGCCAAATTCTCTCCATTTCCTCCTGCTATTTCCCTCTCAACAACTTATACAAAAAAATTGGCCATAAGAAGTCAAGTAGATACCGTGACCAAAATACTAGAAAGAGGCTGGCTGGTCAAATAGATTTAGACAGCTACAACAGACCAAAACAAAAGCTTCTGGATTTAAATGCATTGAGGTTTTTGTTTAAAATAAGCAACAAATAATATAAAGTTTTTGACCAAGCATTCTTTTAAACCCTTATTACAAAAACTACATGTACATGTATCAAACTGAATTTTGTACTTACTCTTATTTCCATGTCTTGAAATCCATCAATGAAAGACCCCATGGACCTAATTAGTATGGATAATAACATAATTTGTAGTGATATGTTTCATCCACTTCTTTGTGGTAGTGGGTTTTGCAGGTTTTCACTTTGGTTCTTCAGTTCTTATTCTTAAAAGAAAATAGAATATTTTTAGTTATTATTGATATTGTTAAGAGCCCACGATAAAAGTAAAACTCTGAGGTGCATGGGAATGGTTGTAGACACAAGTGTAATACCTGCCATCTTTAGTGTTGTTGGTTTTGTGCTGAAATACATCTAGAGTGCTATTGTTAGCTGTAACTTCTGTGCTGTACGGCCTGAAAGTAGCTCTTGTCTTCAGTAATATTCCTAAATTCCTTCTGTGTCTGACTAGAAAAAAATCTTTAAAAAAATAAAACAAACAGAATCTATGAAAGTGGAAATAATCCTCACAGTTAAATACTAGGGTTTTATTCTTACATGTATGTGTGCCACCCAAACCTCCAAATGTAATATTATTACTGGAGTGAGACATTGTAAGAGTCAAGTGTCTTGTCCAAGAACACAGCATGGTGAACTCTGCCAGGGCTAGCTCATTCCTGGAATGCTCAAAGTGGATTGAAGCCCACTGACAAACCAACCACAAGGCTATTGCTTTTCCAGCATATATATTTGCAGTAGGGCAACTATAAATTATTTATTTTTATTAACAATTTTGGTAAGAGTCTACTGCAACTGTACCATGTGTTAAAATTAGTACTATATCGGGCAACAACATTTCACTTAACTACACATGAAAACACATCATTTCTCGCATGTGGTGAGGTCGTAAGTTTGACTTCTAGCAGCAATGTCCAGTCTTTCCTGACATTTACCGTTTTGTTATATAAATAATCTGAAATAATACAATCTGTCGCACTATAAAAGCAAAGTACACTTACTTAGTTGTTCAGTTGGTAGCAATACTTCAGAATACCCGACCCGGCTCCTCGGAGCTTAATGTCGGTCCCACATGTACAGTTATGTCTGCTTGATCGGTCAAACAACAATCGAAAGTACATTTCTGCATTGCTTTTTGGACCAACCAACGCAATATGGACAGTTCGGGTTTTCGATAAAGTTTTGTCACCCAACCGGCATCTTAATGCCAAAAACACAACGTGCTTTTCCACCACACTTCAATAGAACATAAAATGAACATGGCGTTACAAAAATTCGCACATGGCGCAAACTGTACTGTAGTTTGCGAAACGAAATGGAACGAAACGAAATGAAACGAAACGAAATGGAAATCTGTAGTTTGCGAAATGGGAATCTGTAGTTTGCGAAATGGAAATCTGTAGTTTGCGAAATGGAAATCTGTAGTTTGCGAAATGGAAATTTGTAGTTTGCGAAATGGAAATCTGTAGTTTGCGAAACGAAAATCTGTAGTTTGCGAAATGGAAATTTCCTTTCTCGCTGCGTCTATTCCATCCTCGGAGACCCAGGGGCAGTCAGTCGGGACGATACAATGTTCGTGGTGAAAGTTTACTGTAAGATCGAGACTAGCCCCTGGGTACTTTCTCTTACCGATTTACCGAACCAGTTCCAGAAGCGTTTGGATTGCCTGCTTCTGATTGGCCAGAAAAAACTTTCTGGCCAATCAACGAAGAGAAGCAGCTGGGTGACTCTCGTGTTTCCTTACACTACGTAGTTTTCCTCATCGATCGCCATAGTTGCGTAGCGCGTTCAACGGGGAAAGTTTCCCGAGGAAAGTTTCAGAACAGAATGCTAACAACCCGGAAAAACTACAAGTTTTAGCACGGCTACAAGAAACAAACACTCTCCGATGAATTTTTAGGGCGGATCTTTCGAAGGTATCGTAAATTTTTATTGCTGATACGATACGCGATGCATGACTTTCACTTTCCACACCTTTGCTCACATTGTCTAGTATACAACGCCAAGGTTACATTTTAGATGTCGTTGCACGACTTCTGAAACTTTCTACAGCGTGAAAATTTCATTTGCACGGGCCACGCAACTACGTCGAGTGATCGTGGGAATTGCCGTGCACGCACCCTTCGTCTGGCTTTCGCGCCAAACTCTTTTCGAGCTTGAAGAGAGCTTGTCTTCGTTTCCTGTGGTACAGTTAAAAGCGGAGCAAAAATTCATTATTGAGGAGATTGTGGGGAGAAGAGATGTTTTCAGGCAATTGATAGAAGAGTGTAACCTTCCAAATGTTGCCTATAAGCAAGGGCGTTTTGAAATCGTTTTAATCACTATAACCAATTTATTGCTAGGGAATTCATAACCTTAAAAACGATAAAGGTTATGAATTCCCTAGCAATCCATTGGTTATAGTGGTTTCACCTCTCATGTCAATTGTTGAGGACAAGTTAAAGTACCCGAGGTCACTAGGAATTCAGGCCGCTTACTTCTAAGGGGAAAGCAAAGCTAAAGATCAAGAAATATTGAATGGATAGGGAGCGTTTTCTTTGTTGTACGTGAAGTGTTCTCCGAGAAGACACGACATACACTCAAGATGGCGGATGCAAAAGAACACACTTTATTCCAGTAAGCATGCGCTAACTATAACCGCTGACCTGATGCTACAGTACGGAAGTACGGAAGCCTGGAATCATTACCTGCGGACAAGAAATTCAGGGCAATGTTCTCTAAGGAGTTTTACCAGAAGAATACGGTTGCAGTTGTTTGTGATGAGGTACATACAGCTTTTCATTGGTAAGTATGCTGATTTGTTTACTGGGAAGGGTGCTACACTGGATTCCCTGTGGGGAGTCCTGAAGGGATAAAATGGGATGTTGTTGCTATGGCAGGGGGATTCTATCACTGAGAATGGGAAAAAATGTAAAAAAAAAAAGGGAATTGAATGACGGTTAAACAGTTTTTTATTCCACTTAACAGTAGATCTTGCTTTTATTCAAGGATACTCAGTAATCTTATGTCTAAAAGGTGACAGACACTTCACAAGAATTATCATGGTTTTTGTCACCATTTATTGACATTGAAAGCTGATGAAGTAAGCCTTGTGACTGCTGAAGATAGAGTGCAATTGAACATTTACATATTAATTTATAAATGGAAAAACATCCCATAATACAGAGCCACAGATGTCATTACATTAGTTTTATTTTTAAGCTGTTGAGATTTTCTTTTACTTCATCGTTATTGGAGTTCACATGTGTACTATAAATTATATACTGCTTGTGTTATAATCTAGTTTGTCTGGTGTCAACTTGAGATTCGACGTGGCATTTTATTACTATTTAGTTTCGTACCGCACTACATGTACGGCACTCCTCAGATAAATTTGCCAACAAAAAGTTCGTTACAACATACGTTACGACTACAAACGCGCGCGCAGAATTTGAATCAAAAAACTATTGCGTGCCTACGGGAGTTCTAAAGCTGCTAAGAAGGAATTTGCGTGCGTGCCTGCAGGAAGTTACAAGTTCATTACGCTTGTTCAAGCTCGCCAGGTCGGCTCTGCAAATAATAAAATATTTTTCCCACAGGCACAAATTGCAGCGATTTGAAGCGGGATTAAAAGGCGCGGCTTGCTTTAAGATCTTCCAAGTTAAGCTAAATCCAATCTTAGCGTCCTTCAAGTGCCAGATGTGCTTACTAAGTTCTGTACTGAGTCTCTTGTTTGGGTCTCTGAAAGAAGACTTATGGTTCGAGTATCTGGTCTTAAAAGAGTTCTCAGTAAGGCCTACATAGGTCTCGGCTGGCCTGTTGTCCTCCGTTGCTACTGTGGCTTGGTAGATCACGGCTGATTTTAAGCAATTACCGTCCAGAGGGCAATGAGCTGGTTGACGGCAGTTGCAAGCTTTAGGTGGTACGGCGTTTGTTTTCCGTAGGGTGGATTTGTTATGGCCATCAATCTTTTGCTTTAAATTCGCCATGCAGCTGTAACTGATCTTAACAGTGTTCCGGTTGAAGATTTTATGCAGTGCGTGGCCCTTCGGGAATTCCTCGTCGAGGATCTTAAGAAAGGATCGTCCAACGTTGGGAGCCACGTTCCTGCTGAAAGGGGGGTTGTACCAAATGATGTCTCTGTGGCGGTTCCTTCTTCCAGAGGTTGGAGACTGTGCCGTAGGAACTGAGAACGAAAGTTTGTGGTTGTACTCGCTGTCATCGAGAGCTTTCTGATAAAGAGGCGCCGCTTTACTAAAGGAATCTTCATCAATAGAGATTTCGGACAGCCTTTTGTTAATGGACTTTGGGATGTTTTCGATGATGCGGGGTGGATGGTTAGACTTCTTGTTGACGTAGAGTGGAATGCTTCCTGGTTTGTTGTATGGCAAGTATTTACCGTTAGCCAGGTTAAGTGTGACGTCAAGGAAGTTTACAACTTTCTTATTGGCCTCGATAGTAATCTTCAGACCATACTTGGCGAAAATGCTACACAATTCCTTCTTGATAAGCTCGGCCTGCCTAGGTGATGCCTTGGTTACGCCTAGACCGTCATCTCTGTACAAGCCAAAGTTACACGCGTTACCGAACCTTTCTTTGATGCTGTGGAGGAGGTAAGTGCCGACGAATTCACACGATTCGGCGCCATCGTAACTGCCCATAGTCACATCGAAGAGGTTTGATGACGTTTTCTTGCTCCATGACTCTCCCGAGGTGTAGAGAAGAGAACTTTTTGCCTGAAGGATAATATGCCGTTCGTCGTCGCGAATGGCGACATGCTTTGATGCGAATTCGAGAGCGGCACTCAGCAAGTCGGCGGAGATCGATGGGTAAAACTCAACCACGTCGAATGCAATAAATGACTGCAACTCTTTATGCTGCATGCCAGCGAACCAAGCTAAGACGGCCTTAGTGTTTTTCCATTGGTTTAATTTCAGCTTGCTAACAAGTGCAGTGTTGATGCGGTCAAGGAGCTGTTTACTGATCTTTCCAATCTCAGATTTAGCTGGGTTGATAAGGCGGCAAGTGGGGTTGTTTGCGAAATTAGGCTTGTGGTCTTTCAGAGTGATGAAGGCTTCACGTTTGGCAGTGGTGTTTATCCTGCTATCAAGCTTTAGTTTCTTAGCAATATCTTTGGCCTTCAGCTCAATGGAATCCGCTGTGTCCGGGGTTACTTTCTTGTAGGTCTTAGTAATATTTTTCTGCAGTAGATCGTTATATGATGGTGTGTCCATTTTGTAAAAGTTTAAAGTCTTGTCCGCGGGTACCAAGAGCTTGTCAGATTTCATGATGTTCTCCTGAATGTCTGAAGAAAGCTGATGCTGAAACTTACAGTGCGTACGCATCAACTGGTATACTGCTTGTGTTATGTAAATACTAGGGAGCTGTAATATTTATTTTATTTTCATTTGTTAATAAACATTTACACTGGGGTATTCATTGGTGATTCTTTCTGTCCCAAAGGCTTTGTTCTACTAGGTGGTACTTGAGTATATTTTTTGAAAACTGTCTTGAAAAATGGGGTGCGCATTATATTCAGGTGCACATTATACACAAGTAAATATGGTATTCCTACACATAACATACAAAAACTGTCTTCCAACACTCTCTGGAAAAAAAGAGAACTGTGCTGAAATTGTCACCTAGTGTTTTCAATAATTCTTAAGTCTTTCTTCTTTTGGATTTTATTAAGTGACTGTATAACCTGCAGAAGAGAAAAAATCCTTGCTTTTTTGATGACAGTACTGAAAATGGCAGAATCCTCCCAAGCCACTTATGTTGCGACATCTGTGCCAAAGACTGTCAGTTTGGGCAAGCAGTAATGTAAAGATGACACAAAAAGCATGACTCTTCTGATGTCTAAGGCAACAGAACCCAACACCAGCAAATGCCAAAGTCAAAAATCTCGCGAGTCTGCTTAATGAGTGTCAAGGTGATCTGAGACAGGAATTTCAAGATTCAAATCTTCACTTCTTGTATTCTAGAATTTGTATTCTCTGATTGTTTACTACAGGAAACAATAATTGACAATTGTGATAAATTAGTTTCTGTGGAAAGTATTTTAGAGACACTGTGTGGAATGGTGACCATGCTATGAAGATTTTTAACTTTCTGAGGAGGGTATTAAAAGATTTAAAAATATTTATCAATGAAGAATATTATTGTCAGATGAGGAGAATTATGATAGGGAAGTTATGAAATGTCAAACAAATGCACCAAAGGAAAATTGTTCATATTGCAGCATTATTCTTTCAAAATATGTCCAATCTTGTACCACAAATTGCAAGGGAGTTAAAACAATGGCACTGTGGATGTGTTCGAGGGGGTCAGTAAGGGGAAACATCAAGCCAATCATAAATAAATAGTTTGATAAAAAATCCCATTTTATGTGAAATTACTTTATTACATGCATTTGTAAAATCGTATCTGATATTAAAAATTCGTCTCTGCTATATCACCCTTATTCTAATCACAGTGAAGATTAACCCATGTTTTCTTACATGTATGTTTAGTATGCCAGACACTCAGGTCCTTGAAATCAAGAGCTGAAATTGGATCTTTGGGAAGTTTCCCTATTCCGCGGTCTCTTCTCCCTGGAATTTCCTTAAGACCGTTCACTTCTTGTAAAGTTTTAGTGACTACAAAAATATCTACATAGACATCCCACTCTTTCACGATTTCTAACCTCTATACCTACACGTGTCACACACTGCGCGTTTATCGCCCTCCAAAACTTTTACACCCACTACTTTCTCAAACATTTTCGAAAACTCACCTACAACATTTCTTTTTCTTCGCTTATCTCTAAAAACAAACCCACACAGCCTGCAAAAATCGACCTCACTTAACACGTCAGGATTCAGCATATAACCGGACCGAGATTTCAAACTAAACAAAACGGCTGTATTAAAAAACGTACGGTAAAGGAGTTTGGCGCGTGCACTGCGGCTAGCCGGCAATTCCCACGATCACTAGACGTAGTTGCGTGGCCCGTGCAAATGAAATTTTCACGCTGTAGAAAGTTTCAGAAGTCGTGCAACGACATCTAAAATGTAACCTTGGCGTTGTATACTAGACAATGTGAGCAAAGGTGTGGAAAGTGAAAGTCATGCATCGCGTATCGTATCAGCAATAAAAATTTACGATACCTTCGAAAGATCCGCCCTAAAAATTCATCGGAGAGTGTTTGTTTCTTGTAGCCGTGCTAAAACTTGTAGTTTTTCCGGGTTGTTAGCATTCTGTTCTGAAACTTTCCTCGGGAAACTTTCCCCGTTGAACGCGCTACGCAACTATGGCGATCGATGAGGAAAACTACGTCGTGTAAGGAAACACGAGAGTCACCCAGCTGCTTCTCTTCGTTGATTGGCCAGAAAACGTTTTTCTGGCCAATCAGAAGCAGGCAATCCAAACGCTTCTGGAACTGGTTCGGTAAATCGGTAAGAGAAAGTGCCCAGAGGCTAGTCTCGATCTTACAGTAAACTTTCACCACGAACATTGTATCGTCCCGACTGACTCTCCCTGGGTCTCCGAGGATGGAGTAGACGCAGCGAGAAAGTAAATTTCCATTTCGCAAACTACAGATTTCCATTTCGCAACGGCAGCACTTTTCCGCGGGTGACGGGTGACGAGTGGCGGGTGGCGGGTAACGGGTGGCGGGTAGCGGGTGGCGGGTGAATCGACTTTTAAAAATTGTCAGGCAAACAAAAATAAAAATAAAAAAATACAAATAAAAAGTGGAAATCATTAAACACGGCTGAATTGCGTGGTTATTAATAGACATACGTTTTGTCGTGATATACAAGTATGTGTGGCAAACTTGCTTAAAAGATATGTAAGAAAAAGTAAACTAACAAGAGACAATTAAAAACAACAACGGAGACGGACAGACACGTTACGTGAAACGTTACATGAAGGACAGATTGTTTTCCAGGATCGTGGGTTCTCTGGGTCGTAGTTACGTTGTAAGGCATCCACGTAGTACTTGTATATGATGGATTTGAATTGGATTTGAGTTACAAAATAAATAACAGCTTCTCTGCAAGCTTTCAGATATTTTACTGTTACCGTTCTTCAAAATTATTATTTTTGTTTGCATTGATCATCTTTAACCTTCCGTCGGCTAAATGTTTATTTTGTGTTTTTTTTTTTTCACTGCTTATACGGTAGTTTTCTTTGATTTTGACACAATTGTCAGCAGATCATTCATGGATAAACTTGCGGTTACCTAGTTATTGCTTTAATGTGGTAATGTGGTCACGTTCTAAGCCTTCTTGTAGTTTATGTTCTAACTGAAATGAAGTAGCCAGTAATGTAAGGTATCGGCCTGTTTGGTTAATCATTAACTAAGAATGTCCTTGAGTTTATTAGACACCGTATTAACACAAATAGAAAGATTTTTTCTCTTTTTATCCTAGATCTTTTTATCTTTCGCATAAGAATATAGCGCAACAACTTTTTTAACACAAATATTCCCTCCAGAGGGTACCCCAACCTTGAAGTTGAAAGATGACGGAAATTCCAAGGGGTGTGTGTGTGCGGGGGGAGGGGGGATATGATAAGCACCCCCTGAAATGGAAAAAGAAAATAAAGCAAAAGCAAACGTGTTCTCCGTGGGCTAGGGTATGGATATTTTCTGGAAGTTCACATTGGTTTTTCAATCAAGTTTTAAATACGCTCTATCTCATTATCTAAAAATTGCAAATTTCCAAAAAAAATTAACATTTTATTGAAACGTCTGATAACGGTTAAAGTTATTAATATAAAAGGATCACCTATCCATTGTAGTTTATGATCTATAGCCCTACACGGTTGATAACTTCAATTACAATGAAATTCGAAATTCTATTAGCCCAACAAAACGTTTTTCAAAAGCCGAAAATTGATAGTATTTAAAACCATCAGAAAAAAAAGAAAACGGTTCCTTTAATTATAGTGGATCCCAATTCGCTCTGTGATTTTTGGAGCTGGAGTTCAAATCACGATTATGATTACAGAGTGAAATGGGAGACACAAACCTGTTACCATTTAATCATAACCATAATAAAATTTTTATATTTACTAACTTTTTTTTTTTCAATCAAAAACACCGGAAAATCTATGGCGCGTGTATTGTCCAACACTTCGACATGACCGAGTACTCTCCTATCACACTGTCCTATAAATGTTCAAATCAGCCAACAACCATCTTATTTGAGAATTTTGTTATATCAAAAGTAGGTTGTGT
Organism: Porites divaricata; assembly: GCA_038088405.1. Taxonomy (NCBI): domain Eukaryota; kingdom Metazoa; phylum Cnidaria; class Anthozoa; order Scleractinia; family Poritidae; genus Porites; species Porites divaricata. The sequence continues at coordinate 26,406,487 of JBBMOI010000005.1, forward strand.
TTGATCGTCCGGGTGAACGTAGTCCTGAATGGGACTGTTGTTGTTGACCAGCACTAAAAACAGAAATTGTAAAGTTGGTTTTTGGTTTTCTTAAGTTGAATGTTGGTTGCACAACTTACATGTTGTGTAGTTGTGTATATAAGTAGAATCCTGCGCGTTCAATTTTCAAGAATTAGTGATCATGTTAAATGTTGGGAGTTTAAGTTTAATTATTAACTTGGAATGTTGAAACGTGAAGTTGAAAGTTGGTTGCTGTAACTTCATGTTAGCCGCTGAAGTTGAATGTTGAGTAGTCAAGTTGATTTTTGGCGGGGATTTAACACCATATTATTCAGGACTACGTTCACCTGGACGATCAAACACAACCTACTTTTGAAATAACTCCTGGGTTTAAACCTTTCACAACTTTGTTATAGTTATAATTAAAAACGACAACCTTTTTAACGGTAATATTTCATTGTTTATCCATCTGCCTGACGTTTGGATTTTCCGAGGATCACGGTCGAATCAATAAAGATTAACAAAAGATGTCTGCATGCTACTACGTGCAAAATAAATTTGTACAAAGATTTGACGATCGGTCATTATGAAATCAGTACTGAGTAAGAACTAATTAACTGAACACTACAGTCAAAGGCTAATTCCTTTGTAACGAGAGAAAATATTAATGCTTACAGCAGCTGCCTGTTTGAATCTGAGAGCTGACCAGCTAGTTTATCGTCCACCTTGCGAAAATGAAAACAAGGAGCATTTAACATAAGGAAGGTCAACAGTATATAATTAAAACCGAACTCCAAATTCGCGCCACAGCAGCTGCCTGTTTGAATCTGAGAGCTGACCAGCTAGTTTATCGTCCACCTTGATGTTGGTGCCTGATGCGGATGGTGCACAAGTGCGCATCGGATGGTAATAAACTGCCTCTAAACTCTTGCTAATCCTAATTTTGGTCTCACCGCGACGCCTGTACACACGGAACTCTTTATGACGAAGGAAAATATCATACGGAGCAGGAGGCGGTGATTCTGCCGCCGTATTTCGTACATTGCCTTTGCATCCATAGCAAGTGGTCGCCTTGGTGTCTTTGATGAAAACGACATCGTACGGGGTATCCCCCTCCTTCTCGATGGACGGTCCGGGCTCAATCCTGTCTCCAAAGGTTGATACTTCTCGAGGGGGCTTCGATGTTCTTTTTCTTTTGCGCTTCTCGTGGTCCTTTTTACCCGTTCCGCTAGGAATCGTGGATTGTACCAATTGATCAAGAAGAACGCGGTATGATTTTGTGTACTCTGCCAGATTTCCCAGTTCTGAGGCCACAGCCAATGTGTGGGCACAGATTCCACGATCTGTAAAACGGGGACATTCTGAACAAGTAAATTTCTTTCCTGAAATTTTAACCGTGTGGGAAATTGGTCTGCTGAGAGATATGACGATTTTCTTGGTTGTGTCATTTGGAAACGGAACAATCCCCTCTAGTTCCAAAATTTTATTGGCATTGTTCCAGGAGCCCCTAGTAAACTCTGGTAAACCAGAACTCTCAAAACTGCCCATTCGTTTTGTAGCAGGTTCTCTTTCATTGATTTCTTCATCCAAACATTCTCCAGATGAAGTACCCAGTTTTTGAAGATGCTTTTCTCTTTCTTTACGGTCCATGCCAGTCCACTGGGCGTCTGTCATACTTAAGTGCATATAGGGAGTGGAAAGGGAGTACGGACCTTTGCCAAGTACTGCTCGCTGAACGTCTCTCCTTGTCTGCAAGACGTACTCTTTGTACAAAGTAATAGCTTCACGCCAACTGCACTTCATATGTGGGCTGTAGCCAGTTCCTTCGACCACCTTCTGTTCTTTAACTTTGTTTTTAAAGACTGCGTTACTGCTTTCTTGTACGTTATTGTAAAAGAAATCATCCCTAAGTCCGGCTCTTCTGCGCACAGGCAACAACATTCCGTTTTTCATGTCATTTGCGATATGTCTCTGAAAATATCCTGCAAACTTCGGCTCCTTTCCCAGATGCTCCTCAAGTGCTTCCCATTTCGAGGAAACACTTTCCACTTTTGCCATAAATTCGTCTGTACTTTCACTGTCGATTATTCCCTTTTCCTTTTTTACCTCGTTTCCAAAGATATCTTCTAGAATCTCGTTTTTAATAGACGTCAGCCCAAGGTCAGCAATCTTTCTTGTAATGTCATCTTCAACGTGTTTCTTACAAGGAAGAAAAGTGCAGCCCTTTAAAGGTATCAGGAAACTGGACTGAGCTTTGTCCCTGTCGGCTCCCAAAAAGGTGAGACGTTCCAACGCGTAATTAGCTTCCAGAAGGCTGTGAATGAAGTACAGATAGTCGCGGCTTGATTTTGTCGTGTGAAACATGGCTGGGCCAGGCAGGTTGGCACGCTTTCCAGTGTTCCGGTTTACAACTTTACTACTTTGGTAGGTCGTGGAAGTAAGATAGAAGTTGCCGATGTTAAACGTTGTGTCTATGGACAGGATGGTTGTCGAGTCGGCAGAGCAACAGTCTCGCACGATGTCATCTATCTGCTCGTCAATACAAAATACCACTCTAGGAGACGGCGTCCACTGAAGATTACGAACGCTCACATCTTCTTTTGCAAGTTCTAGTAAACTAGCAAATTCATCCTCGCGTTCTCTGCTGGTTACTCTCTGGCGCGCATTTTGTACCTGCTTGCTGTCTCTTGGCAATTCTGCGGCGAGTTCGCAGTCAAGCACTCCACCTACTTTCACTGAAGTCTCATCAAAGATTCTGGAGGGGCCCTTGCGTCCAGCAGCCTCTTCAACTAGCGTAGCTTTTGTTGACGGGGCTGTAGGTACGAACTTTTTCCCTGACCGAGGGTGCTTATGAGGGCTAACGTGGTGTTCTTCGCCAGTAAAGGTGTACTGAATCATGCCAAGTGAAAGGACACGGCCACGGCAAGTATAGATCAAAGTTGAAGCTCGCTGGAAGTCGGTGTACTTCTTATGCCGCTCAAACACATTACGGACAAGAAATTCGTCCTTTTCTAGTTTTTGGCGTTCAGCCAAGGTTCCTTTGCAGGCGTACGCGTCGACCATCTTGTCATCCTTAATAGCAAATATGCGAGCGCTTGAGCCGCGGTTTTCAAAGGAGCCGAGGTCTGTGACGAGCCAGTCATCGCTGTTTTTTAGTGCTGTTCTGTCTATGACAAAACAACAGTTTTCCATAACGTTTTTTGGCCGTTTTACACAAACCTTTGCCTCGTCTACGTCAAGGAAGAGAATGTTGTATCTTGTTTTAAAATCCAGGTCGCATTTACCAGTGAACAGGTAAGGGGTGGCTGTTTCTCCTTTGTAAAAGGTGGTTTTTTCCCTGTAAAGCAAACATTATCATTTAGGGCATGACTAAAACGAAACATGAAAAATGACGTAAACTTTAGGTCCTGTTCAGAAAGAATTGGTATTATGTGGGACACGAAGTTAAGCAACAGCAACAACAATAAAATATATATATCTCTTCGATATCAATAATGCCTATAGGAAGAACAAGAAATGTTAACCACCGGGATACTGCCATATATGGGCTATATAGGTGTGTGCCGCTGTACGGGGTATGGTTTTCAAGCAGTTTACTCTGGGACAGGGTATATAAATCAGAGGGTTTGGGCCTAGGATAGGGTATCAATTTCCAGGAAACTTGGGATTGTCAGTCAAAAATAATAGTAATAATAATAATAATAATAAAACCGATCGTTTTTTTTGGCTGGACTGTGCTAGTGACCTCAGTAGTTTCTGAAAAACAGCTACTCTAGGATACAAAGGGGGGGGGAGAGAGATATTTGGGAATTACGTCTAGTGTAGGGTAGCAAAGTTCAGCTGAACTAGCTTTGGTATAGAATAAGGGTTTCAGTATCCTAGCGGGGTTCAAACTGATGGCCGATATCTAGTTATGGCCTCCCTACTAGTCGATTCCAATCTCCTCCGTCAACTAGAGTTGTCTTTCTGTCAACTTACTCTTTGAATGGATTTTTAGAAATCTGGGAATTTTTCTCGATGCCCTCTTTGCTCTCTGAATCGGAACTATCGCTGCCTACGTACTGAACTTTCTGATATTTGAACGCTGGTTTAACGTCTAGAATTTCCAAACTAGAGTCACTGCTAATGTCATGATCACTCTCCCACTCATGTAAGTGTGCGGAGTTAGAGGCCTTTGAGGCCGAGGAACCTTCGTCTGTGCCCTCGTCGTATAGGCATTCTACTTCTTTATCACAATCTTCCGTCTGTGCTGGTTGGTCACCCTCGCTGTTTCCAAGGGGAAATTCCTGTTTGGCGTAAGAAATGAAGATCATTTAAGTCCGAGATAAAAGTAAATGAATCAAAGAAGCCAAACACTGTAAGCTCCTGCTTCGAAGCCTGGACTAACACAATTTCCGGCGCAAGCGGTTTAAGAAGGATTGGCTATATCATTATTTTCATTAGTGAACAAAACCTTGTCACTCGCTCGCCGCTCCTCTTGACTGACAAATAGCACATTATATTTCTAAGAGCTTAGGCGCATTTTTCTTCAGGAAGATGGCTGCAAATCAGAATAACCATTTTCAGAGCCTAGATTCTCAGTAGAAGAGTTCATAGACGGACAGGAAAATGAAAACACTAAGAAAAACACCAAACACGATCTTGCTCTGTTCCACGAATTTCATGTTTTGAAAGGCGAGACGAGAGAAATAGCCGAATTGGCTTCTCAAAAGCTGAACAAGTTTCTCAAGGAGTTTCTTATAACGGTTCGCAAAAAGGAAGACAACGAGAAATACTAGCCTAATTCCTTAAGGGCATTCTTCGCTAACTTTGAGCGCTATTTGAAGAAAAAAAAATGTGGACTTTGCCTTATGAAAGACGTCCGCTCGAACAAACTTGGAAAGCGCTTCAATCAAAGCAAAACGGAAAGGCAAGTGTTTGTCAATTCAAACATGCGGGTTCTGATAAGCAACCGCAAAAATTAAGTCTCGGGTTTTCACTACTGTATTTCAAATTTTGAACTTCCATAGAACTATTTCGACATATTTTCAGGGTGTCTTATTTTATTCTAACTAGTTCTGCCTTTTAACGACATTTTTGCTTGATAATTTGCATGTAAAGTATTTTACAAGGAAGCCATTTCAGCTCAACTCTCTAACTGTGAGGCGGCTAGACCGCGCGTTGTTTTCCTTTGAAAGAAAATAAAGATACAGTTATCTTAGAGTTCTGTTAGCTTATGAATCTCGATATGTATTTAATAAATAAGTTATTTCACGGTTAGTTCGCTTGTACGATTTTTATTCACTCGATATGTAAAACAAACGAACGAGCACAGCGAGTGAGTTTGTTTTCCAGAACTTGTGAATAAAAATTGTACGCGCTCACCAACCGTGAAATAACCTGTAAGTATTTAACGTGGGACTAAATGATGTGGAATGTAAACCGAAAAAGTTAAAACTTTACGAAACGGAACAAATTATTTACCCTACTTAACTAGAATACATTGAAAACATACCTCGTATAAAGACATGTCGACAGTGGCGAAAGCAAGTCACACTGAGTTCCACTAACGAGGTTGCTAAGCACTTTGCTCATTTTGCACTTATTGTGCAACAGAAAATTTACCGTCACGTAGTAATTCTTCACACCCAGACATCACACAGACACCGTCAGCATTTCTTTTCATACCAGACACCTTATCCCGTGTCAATTCACAAACCCTAATGGCTCCTTTTACACTAGTCACTTAGCAAAAAAAAAAAAAAAATTCAGTAAAGATTCGAAAAGACTGGAAAACATTGTAGCGTTTTTTTTCCTTTTTTTTACTCAACCCTACCGGTCATAAAAAGCTTCTTTACGCCACTAAGACCTTACTCCGTACCCCTCGCATAATCATAATAGATGCCACGTTGTCTCACATACAGTAAATGTAGTCTCTTTCTCGCAGTTATTTATCTTTCACACCCGAACGTTATTGCAGAAGCTTATACCTAACTAAGAAGTCGCACCAACCACACGTCCGCTTACTTAACAAGGCATGGAGTAGGAAAGTGTAGATATGCATATTTGAGAAAATAAAAATAGTCCGCGTAAGTAGGTAAGACAAAACAAGACAAGACTTTTATTTGGTGTCTAGTAGCTATTACAGACATTTTATTTCATATATATTTTTCAAACCTGTCACCCGCCACCCGCCACCCGTCACCCGCTACCCGCCACCCGCTACCCGCCACCCGTCACCCGCCACCCGCGGAAAAGTGCTGCCGATTTCGCAAACTACAGATTCCCATTTCGCAAACTACAGATTTCCATTTCGTTTCGTTCCATTTCGTTTCGTTTCATTTCGTTTCGTTCCATTTCGTCTCGCAAACTACAGTAAGCCGCGCAAACTCACTATTGCAAATTCAAACGCACAGCACTATGTGAAAATGCTTTGCACTACGACAACAAAACCACCATTAACAAGCAAATTTTATGTAGATTTCAAAAACATTTTTTTCAAAGATTCAAAAAATGTCACACACCTTTCTATCTTCAAATGTTTTGCGCCTTGTCAGATAGATCTTTGAGCCGAAGCACTCCCGTTTTCAGCCGTTTTACCTCCAGAGAACACGCAAACCTCGCCTGTTGCCATTTTTTTTACACTTATGTGCTTCCTCATCATTCAAAGACGCAGCTCCTAAGGTACTGTGGAAAAAGGTCATTTCTAGGCGTAGCAAAGAGCTGAAAAGCGACCCTGGTCGCGTCCCTTGGTTTGGGCGCCATGTTGAAAATTTGGGTGACGTCATCATATATCCAGTTCTGGTTGTGGCCCGGTCTGGTCGTGCACCTAGCAGACTACCGATGAAGAAATTAAAATCTTTCTTAAAGAAAACACGGATAGTGAGACTTTCTGTATGGAAGGGAATTCCGAAAAATACATCATTGTCATCTAAAATTCATTGTTACTTTAAAAAGAGAAATTGTTTATACTTAAACCGGTACAGTTCTAAGTAACTGTAAGAGTGTGAGGTTTTTACTAAGTGCAAGTCCAAAATTTGTTCGAAAACATGCAAAGGTTTATCTGTCGTCTAAGCAAAAAAGAAGAGGCTATTTAGGTGGGGTGAGGTATCAAAATAGGGTTTTAAGTAAGTATTTGTCCCTCTGATTCACCGGGTTTATTTTGGCCAATTTAAGCTTTCAACTGATGTGGAGAAAAATCCAGAACCTTCATTTTATGTCCACGCTACAAAAACGATTCATACTCCGTACTGTCAAGGAAACGTTGTAGTATTGGGGGAAAGTGCGGAACGGCAATGTGTTGCAATGCGTTTGTACGCTTTAATTTACAGTACTATTAATAAATTAAGAATTTGTTCATGCTTAGCGTGCGTATATCGAGTTATGGATGCACGCGGGAAGTTTGGAGTGCACGAAAGTTGCGTAAGAGTTGCACGAGGCGATAGCCGAGAGCAACTCTAGCTTCTTGAGTGCTCTCCAAACTTCCCAAGTGCATCCATAACTCGATATACGCACAGCTAAAAGCATGAGCAAATTCTTTTATAACATAGCTGACAAAAATGCTTGCTTTTTGATTAACTGCAAAATTCTCGTAACGCGCGCCACAGAAAAACAAACGCTTCTACTGGCAGGTTACAGACACACCACAATCGCCTAGTTTGAAAGAAAATTCTTTCTGTAAAACTGAGAAAGAAAATTTGCTTATTTATTCGTTAACGATCAATTGAAACTGAGCAGGAACAAAGATGAAAGTGTCTTAAAGTCCACCTAAAGTTAAAATACTCACATGTTCGTGAGACGTCGTGGAGTATAGTTTGAAACTAACCTGAGAAGATGTTTATGTTTTGCTTTGCGAAATCCAGAAAACTTGTTTTTTAGCGAAGACAACTGTCATCCTACTTTACATTCATTTACGAACAATGGCTGCTCATTACGGCTACTTGAGAAGACCTGGCAGCAGTTGTTTTTATGAGTAATAAATTCGTGTCTTCCTGTGTAATTTGTCTTGTTATTGCAAGAGAAATGTTCCTGATTTAGTCGGATTGTTCGGCGATAACAAAAGTGCATAAAAAAAATTTAAAAACAACAATAAAAACGGAACTTTTACCTTTAATTCTTGTTAATGACCAATTGGTGTCTTTTCTGTTCCAAGTGAATGTCTCTCGGCCAAAATTTACCGCAGCTGGTCGACCGACAAATTTGCGAAACGCGCAGCTTGCGAGTTTTTTTGAATTCGGCTTTATTTTTGCTGCTTGTTGGATCAGGACGTAAAAGGTCAATGCCGATTGAAGGCTTAGGCAGTTCTTCGCTGGTTTCTTCCATATTTTAAAGAGAAGGAAAACTGCATTGCAGCTTAAAAGACGACAACTTTGCAGCCAGGTAAAAAAGAAAATGCTCACGTCATCTTATTTACGCACGGGCGTGCGTAAATAAAGATTTTGTTCATAGCGGCTCAATAGGACTTATATAGGGCAAGCACGCGCGCTATGTTATAAGAAGGATTGCTTCAGTCGATGATATGATTGAAATAATGATTGTTGGTTATCAATGATATTCTAGTCTGTCATAGCTTGCAAGACAATCTATTGCTCGTTTGCACGTGACGTCACGGCGGCCATGTTGGTGGTCAAGAACCAAAAGCATATTTCTCCTCTGGGAACTAAACTCTATTTTCATGTAAATTTTTCGTGCAAAATTTCTATTGGATTGAACCCCAATATGGCCGCCTTGTCACGTGGTTGCAAACTAAGAATAGGGGTGGCGAATGGTAAAATCCGAGACTCGCCGAGACGCCGAGATCCTAGTTAGAAATCCGAGCCCGAGACTCTTTGTTAAAAAGTTTCGAGACTAAAAAAGTAAATACAAACCATGCAAAAACGAGACTTCGAGACTTATCAAAAACGCTTCCGATATTTCGAGATCCTGCCAAAATTTTCCGAGACCCACGTTTTTCGAGGTACCATTCGCCACCCCTAATCTATGTTAATGTTAAAAGAATTGCTAGAAATTGTTACAGTATTTGGGCGATTTTTCTAGCTTGAATACAGTGAAAGTCACTGGGTAAAGCATTTAAAAAACTCTTGGCTCTGAACTACAACTCATTCATTTTAACTGTGGGAATTATTGGTGTTGATTCTCAAGCTAGAGATATGTATGGTAACAGTCATAGTCAAGGTACATGTGTATTGTTGGAAATACCATCCATGTAGAAATTAGTACAATATTTTCAGAGTCTATATCCGGATACATGTAGGAATGAGGACATATAATGAGCTTATAAGGGTGTACATATTGTCAACTTTGAAGTTGATCTTTGTACAAGCAGTGTTGAGTACTGTAGTATATCAAATGTTAATATGTTAATAGTTTTTACAATGTTCTTGTAAACAGTGCTGTGCTATAGCAATTTATGCAATGTGTTACTCTGTTATTAATCCATGTGGATACTGGACTTAAGGAACTTTATCCGCCCTTGCTAGTATTGTAATACACTGTACAATGTGATAGGGGTGAAAAGACATATCATGCCAGTTGATCTTCCTAAAAGTGAGAGTATCAGTGAAGCGGAGATAAACCTTACTGTTTGCGCTGTAAACATTGGTGTCCTATGTTGGAATTTGGCTGAGAGCAAATCTGTGTTAAAGATGTGCTTTAAAACATTGTCATAAAGTGACAGGATTTTTGTCGTGGACTGGAACATCTGTATATGCTGTGTGGTTCAGCAAAGAAGTAGAGTAAAGGATTTACCTTTTACTATGATGAAAGTTAGGTGAAGTAAGACTTGTTAAAAGTTGAAGAAATTTGTAAAGTTACATGAAGTAAGTTAAATTGTCAAAGACTACAAGATGAAATACACTTTGTATTATGCTCATGCAAAACTGAAAGCAGTGAAAGGAAAAAGTTTGCGAGGAAACACAGGTATAGTTCATTTCAGTATTGAGATGGAACCTCTTAAAAAGAACATTTAGTTAAAAGTAGAAAAGAAAACAGGCAGATTGGGGTATAGATTTTTGCATTGAACAGTATAGTGCACAGTTTTCCTTTGATGGTAAACAGTATGTTTGTAAAACCACGCCCAAATATACGCTACCACAGCGTTTTTGTTTTAAAGGTTATGCGGATTGATTTTTGAGACAGATTTTCAGAAATTGACACTGAATTAAGCACAAAGTCAAATAACTGTCCGTAACGTAATCATTTTAGTCTTTGTTCCTTTCATAGAAGTACCTTCAAGAGAGAAAAAGGAAAGAAAAAAGGAGAAAGAACTGGTGAAGACAGAAGGTACCTTTATAACACACTTATAGAACCGTGACTTTATTTAAAATGTGAATAAGTCACAAAACCAGAACGTTCTGTTAGCTACCACATATCCATCAACACCTTGTAACAGAAAGCGGCTGAATTTTCGTTTCGTTCTTTAAAGAAAGGCTTTATTTAAAGAGTCATTTGAGAGGACTGGTTTGAAAAGAGTACATCATACCACCCTAGTAGGATTGGGCATAGTGTGGACCTTTATACTAATGGCTGCGGTTTCTCGTACAAATCTTAGATAGTGATGCCTATAGAATGAAATCCTGAAATACTCTTTTTCTCTTGTATTTAGATGTAGAAGAACCATCCGAGAAAAAAAAGAAAAAAAAACACAAAGTACGTGAGATGACTGAAGGTACGCTTTAGGGCTTTCAGTTTGAAGGCTTTCTGTTGGTTTTAATATATACATATTTAAAGGAAACTGACTCTATTTTCTTCTGCACATCACACACTCAATAATCAGAACAGTTTTTCATAAACGAATAATAATAATAATAATATCAACGAACGGGGCCTTTCTGATTAAATACAGTGTCCCTTTCTGAGAAGCTGATACAATATTTAAGATGCCCAAGACCGAAGTTTATTAGTGAGAGCAATTGAATCGAACATTACCACTTTCGCTTTTCTTTTTGGTATAAGTTCCACTACAGTACAGGCCTACTATCCATCGTTTTAGTTGATATCTGTTACTTTAAAGTAGGGCGGGGGTATACTTAACAGGTTTAAGAAACTGATGAGCATAAAGTGAAATCCATCTTTGGGTTCTGCTTTCATAGACGAAACTCCAAAAGAAAAACGAAAAAGAAAAAAGCAGAAGGTGGAGGTAGAGGTGGATGAAGGTACACACCAAGACAGGATAAAATATAAACCTGATTAGAAGGTTCTTAAGCAACGTCGTCGTTAGGGTCTTCTCGTTTTTGTATTACGCACTATGTTACCGTCTGTTTTAGTCCGCAAGGATTCTGCATTCTATTGTCCTCGTGGCGCACATGCAGCATTAATGTTTAACCTTCGGAGCAAATACCCGTCATCGCCCATTATTTTTTTTGACGAATTTAATAAATCCTTTCTTTTAAGCCCAACAAAAATACATTGATTATTTCAAAGATGATTCTAGTCAAAAAAAAATAAAGCGAAAACGGGTGAATAACCCTTAAAGCCCTAGTATCAAAGTATAAATTTTCATTTGTTGCCCCAAAACGTTGCCTACTCATGAAAGGCTTTTTTCGAAAGGGCCTATATTTCATTCAGGCCCTCGCCCAGCCGACCGTTCAGTTCTCTCACCTAACAAACTGCTGACCCAAGAGAACACTCTTTTAATAAATTAAAACTTCAAAACTAATAAGCATTAACTCGAGTCCTTCATTATCATTGTTGTTGTTTTCATAGAAGAACCGTTACCAGAGAAGGGGAAAACAAAAAGGGATAAAGAACTGGAAAAAGACGAAGGTACTTTATTCTTCTAGCGGTTCACCGGGCATGCGCTTGTAAACCCTTATGAAATCGAACACTTACCAGAACAAAGAAATCATAGATGCTGTGGTTCTGTTACAGAGGAATACATCAAAGTCAACTTACAGATGCCCAAATGGGACATCTACGGACTAGTATCACATGACCGAATCGCCGTCTTAGGTCTACTAGCTTTTCGAAAGGTAGCTAGTGACGACTAGACGTGCCCGCAATTCGACTCTTTTGAGCGAGAGATCAGTTGATAATTTTTCTTTGATCGAGGGCTTAAGAGTTTGGTTTTTGTTAAGTTTCAAAGGTATTTATTCCAATTGCAATGGTTAAAGGCTATTGTATCAAGTAACTGGTTAGCATTTAACAGGAGCTGCACTTGCAGGCTTTGTTAAATTCCTCTAACAGAACTTGACTTTCTTTTGTTCGATAAAATCGGTCGATATCATTGGAAACGGGTTGTTCAAAGTTCACAGAGAAAGCACTGGTGTAGCGGCATCACCATTATTCTTGGTATCATGATCAAACATGTCCTTACTTCGGTAGATGTAGATATTAATTTTTTAAATGGTTATGCGGATTGATTTTTGAGATAGATTTTCAGAAATTGACACTGAATTAAGCACAAAGTTAAGTAACTGTCTGTAACGTAATCATTTTATTCTTTGTTCCTTTCATAGAAGAACCTTCAAGAGAAAAAAAGGAAAGAAAAAAGGAGAAAGAACTGGTGAAGACAAAAGGTACCTTCATAACATACTTATAGAACCACACCTTTTAACTGAACGTGACCTCACTTTGTTTCGTGATACCAAGAGCCATAATATGGTTCTTGGTGATACCCAATATCAAAGACCCCTTTTGTCCTTTTATTTCTTTCACAGAAGAACCTTTCCGGAAAAAACAGAAAAGACAAAAAGAGAAAACATTGAAGATGACTGAAGGTGCGCTATACATTACCTTTGTAACAGTTTTCTATTCCGGGGGGTACTCAACCAAGTTTTATACGGGGAGGCTCCGCCCCGAGGCCCAACCCTTACTCTTTTGACAGAAAAGGTACCCCTTTCGGGCACCTTCCTTTGACAATGGTACCCCTTTCATATACGGTAACCTTGTTTATACCTGTGCATCCCTCTTAACTGCTGCAAATGCACTGTCTTAAAAAGTGAATAAGTCACAGAACCAGAACTTTCTGTTAGCTACCACATATCCATCAACACCTTGTAACAAAAGGCGGCTGAATTTTCGTTTCGTTCTTAAAAGAAAGGGTTTATTTAAAGAGTCATTTGAGAGGACTGGCTTGAATAGAGTACATCATACCACCATAGTAGGATTGGACATAGTGTGGACCTTTATACTACACCTTTTGCTGTTCATTACGAGGAAATACGCAATCATTTGCGTAAAACCGCGACCAATAGCGCGAAGATACATTCATTAGCGCGAAAAAACGAACATTTGCGCATAAATCAGATTCAATAACGATTTTTGCATTTTAATCAACATTCAATAACACTTTTGGGCATTCATATGGGTCATTGGGCAAACAAAAGAGAAAAATATACTTTCATTAATGCCAACATCAAAGTCATTAACACCATCTTGAAAGTCAATAGGGACAACTGACATACATTAAAGTACAAGCACTGTTCATTAACATTTTTATGACACTGTTTACTATTCAATAGCATTCCTGGACAACCTTAGGATGGATAAGACAAACATTAATGCGCTTGTACAATCAATTGAGTGTTCTTTACATTTAATATGCAAAAAACGATTTTCAATTAAACAATAGAAATCCAAACAAATTTGGCCCGAGTTTCACTCCGTTAAATGTATATCCCTCAAAAACCTCGCAATTCAAACATTTTGGGAGGTATGTTTGTATGAAATGGTACCCCTTAGCACATTTAGCTGCGGTCACAATGTCATCTTTCTGCGCAGAGCTTCAAGCACTCAGTTGTTGTTTCCGAACTCCGCTAGCAGGATTGCTAGGACTTTGCCCTCATTTCTGTTATACATCTTTAAATTTCTGGACTCGAGATGTCGGCCTTTGGTGTCGCTTTCAGACAACTTAAATCCTTTTCAACGATATCGAGGGGGAAAGCATAAGTTGTGTATGTGGGGCGGGAATGGCCAAATCTAGGTGGGCTGGCACCCCGTCATACGCAAAGACCACCGATTTATCGGGATCCATTATTTCCTCGCCCGTGCCAGAGAAAAAACCGACACAGTATTCATTACTCCAGCAGATGCCGAGGACAACATTGATAGGTGATATTGCCATGGTCATAGTCAAGTTTCGTCCTCTTTGGCCGCACACTTAGCTGTACGCTCTCCACTCCCTGTCGCGCCCCACCATGACTTCTGGCCGTCTAAGGAAAATGTATACCCGCAGCCGTCGACGAACAAGCAGTGGCGAAGTGCGGCATGATTCTTTAAACAAATTCAGGCCAATTTGGGGGGGGAATTGGTATTGTTTAATTGAAAATAGATTTTTGTATATTAAATGTAAAGAACGCTTAATTGATTGTACATGCGCATTAATGTTTGTCTTGCCCATTCTAAAGCTGTCCAGGAACGCTATTGAATAGGACAATTGCACGATGACGATATTTGACTACAACTACCAGAATTCATTTCGTTTTTGCTTTGTTATTTAAATTTGCCAATTCCGCTGAGGATAAAAGAACAATAGCCTTAATTTACACAAGAAAACAACACACTCAAGGATTCTGGTAGCTGTAGTAAAATGACGTCATCGTGCAATTGTCCTATTGCAAAGAATGTCATAAAAATGTTAATGAATAGCGTTTGCACTTAAATGTTTGTCTATTGTCCCTAATGATTTTCAAGGTAACGTTAATGACTCGCATGTTGGTGTTAATGAAAATATATTTTTCTCTTTTGTATGTCGAATGACGCAAATGAATGCCCAAAAATGTTATTGAATGTTGATTAAAATGCAAAAATCGTTATTGAATCTGATTTATGCGCAAATGTTCGCTTTTTCGCGCTAATGAATGTATCTTCGCGTTGTTGGTCGACGATTTTCGCAAATGAATGCGTATTTTCTAATAATGAACAGCAAAAGGTGTAATGGCTGCGGTTTCTCGTACAAATCTCAGATATTGATGCCTATAGAATGAAATCCTGAAATACTCTTTTTCTCTTGTATTTAGATGTAGAAGAACCATCCGAGAAAAAAAAGAAAAGAAAAAAGCACAAAGCACGGGAGATGACTGAAGGCACGCTTTAAGGCTTTCAGTTTGAAGGCTTTCTGTTTGTTTTAATCTATACATATTAAAAGGAAATTGACTCAATTTTCTTCGGCACATCACTGACTCGATAATAAAAGGAGTTTTCTTTTACCCCAAATAATAATAAGATAAATGGACGATACCTTTTTGATTAAATACAGTGTCCCTTTCTGAGAAGCTGATACAATCTTCAAGATACCCACAAAACCGGAGTTTACGGAGGAAAATTTAATCGAACATTTCTACTGTGGTTTTTCTTTTCGGTGTAAGTTCCACTACAGTACAGGCCTACTATCCATCGCTAGATCGTTTTATATTGATATCTGTGACTTTAAAGTGGGGCGGGGGGCGGGGGGGATACACTGAACAGGTTTTAGAAACTGATGAGCATAAAGTGAAATCCATCTTTGGTTTTTGCTTTCATAGACGAAACTCCAAAAGAAAAACGGAAAAGAAAAAAGCAGAAGGTGGAGGTAGAGGTGGATAAAGGTACACACCAAGACATAATAAAATAAAAACCGATTAGAAGGTTCTTAAGCAGCGTCGTCTTCAGAGTCGTTGCACTGTGTCACCGTCTGTTTTAGTCCGTAGCTAAGGACTCGTAGCGCACGGTGTTTTAAATGTTTAACCTTCGGAGTAAATACCCCCCATCAATCCATCATTAATAATTCTCTGACTGGTTTAGCCAGATTTCCATCCATCCGCAATTAAATGCTTTATGTGTTGTTTGAGTTTTAGTAGTAACAAATATTTTAAATCGTTTTAAATATTGGAAATTACGTCGTTGGAATATGCAAACACGTAATTAACTACATGTAAAAATTCAATTTAAATGTCACAAAGTTTGCTCAAACTTTGCCTGTGGCCACCTAAGTAACTTTACGTGCGACAGAGCTTCAGGGATGCTACTCTTAACAAACCAGTTCCACGACTCATTCTAATGTTTGTCTCTTATTGGTTTTTGTTCCCACCAAAAAGTCTTCGCGTAGAATGCCCAATCACATCCGGGAATTTTAACAGGCAAGACCCGCATTCTAGCCACGATCCTTAAAAATATGGCAGCTACTTTAAGAGTTTTCGACTCCGATTGTGAGTTAATCGTAACCAATTCTCAATGGGTACCACCGGAATATAAAGAACGAGAAACGTCAAATTTAATGTCTTACCTTCGATTAATGCTAGCTTATCGGATTTCACTGGGATTTTCCCGCTACAAACCAACAAAAAACGCGCCACTTTTGTATGGATTTTCTCGTGCGTGGACTTCTGACCTCAATAGACTGGGAATTCTACGCGATGCATAACAACAAAGTTGAGCCACATTAACTATCGTTAATGGAAAATGAATTACGTTTGTCCTTAGAAACTTTTTTTGAAAATAGGGGGTACGTAGGGACAGTTATCCTAACTTGGGAGGCCTTCGTCTAGGCAGCCTCTGATTCGTTTTCTGTAAAGCTAGTTTTACGTCGGTAAGTAACAGGGTCTTTCATGAACAGTTGCTTCTCATAGAAGAAACAGAAATTAAGTCGTTCAATCCTTATTTTCTGAAGGAAAACGTTAACATTTTTGTTTTTGTTCTTTTTTTAAGAAGTCAAAGATGGTGTGGTTACTGACGATGATTTGGAAGGGTTATCTTTGCAGCTTGGGAGATCATGGGATTCCCTTGCGCGGCGCCTGAAATTCAGCCCAGCAGAAATAGACGGATTTGACCACGCTAACAAAGAACTCGCAGAGAAATCTTTTCGCATGTTGTGTGGGTGGAAAGAAAAAAGTGGTCTGTCAGGAGCAACTTACAAGGTCTTGTACGAGGCCTTGTGTCATAAATATGTTAATCGCAAAGTTTTAGCAGGACAGTTTTGCAATGCGTGAATCTTCAGATCAAAGCGAGAAGAATCAAAAGCTCCTATGAGCCAGCTCATGGATGAATTGGCCAAGTACGTGTAGAAAACACAGTTCAATAATCAAAGTTATGTTATGGGAACGCGTGATAAAAAAAATTGAAAATATTATTTTAAGTAGCAGGAGACATACGTGCTAAAAAAAGTCTTACTTTGAGTATTCAGTTTTAGTCAGTAATGAATGTTAATACAGTCGAAGTTCTCTTGCGATCACTCTCATAAGCGACCAGCTCAAGTTACGACCACCTTTGTGAAACCCCGTTCGAACTTTGACTCAAACTTTGCAACGAAAAGCTCTTGTACATGTAAGCGACCGCGACCACTTTTGGGATTACCCAACAGGACTTTTCTTTTTTTTTTAAGCTTTCATAAGCGATCACTTACTTAAATGAAACATTGCGCTAATGGTTCGTTGATAAAGATCTTGTACAGTGCACTATGTTTTTGAAAAAACCGTGTCTACATTAGCCTGCGAAAACATGCGTTTCTCGTCGCTCTTCGCGCGCGAAACGTCACCAGCGGCGAAGAGCGAGGAGAAACGGATGTTTTCGCAAGCTATGTCTACATCAGATATAAAGACACTCATTAAACATTATTTCTTTTGTTTTTCTTTATGAACTATTAGTGAGTTTAATGTCTGAAGCTTTCGCAAGCGACCCCCCTCTATTGATTTACAATGCGGTCGCTTACGAGAGGTCATTCTCGTAAGCGACCAGCTCTAGTAACGACCACTTTTTTCGAATTTCAGATGTATTCGCTTATGAGAGCTTCGACTATTTTGTACAATAATTAATACTGTAAATATTTTTTATCCGTTTTTAATTGTATGACATTTTATTATTACTAATTTCATTTTATTTATTTGAGTCTTGTTTGGTGGCACCCTACAATCACCCCCAGCTGGTAATTTTTGAATAAAGGTTATGAATGTGAGTTATTAGAATAGTTTCCAGCAGGAGTTCTTTTGATGCAAATGCCAATCCCATTTTTGTAACCTTACGAATTCTAAAAAGCTCAAACTCCTAATAGGTGAAGTTATGAAAACAACCTTCTTTCTAACAATTTCAACATCTTTTTGCTTAACTGCGACTTACATTCATATAACATTAGAAGTAAGAATTCCTTCCGTTTGCCCTACTGCAGGACAAATGTAAGGAAATTTTTACCTCGTTTTCAAGGGCCCAAAAAATTTAATTCCCTTAGCTCTGAAATTCAGAATGTCTCTACTTTGTACTACTTTGTTCAATTCTAAACTTAAGTCTTTTTTTCTTGGTATAGGCACACTTTAGCTCACCTAATGCTCGCGTGTAGTTTTTCGCTCGTTTCGCTTTTTTTCTTTGTCGTTTTTTCTCGCGTTATATTTTGTCAACTTTCTTTCTCGTTTTTGCTCTTGCACGTTCAGCGTTTTCTATTTTTATCCCATTTAATGATTATTTGCTATGTTCCAAATAAATTGTGCTTACTTAGAGTAAGATCGCCGATATCAGTATTGTACAGGTATTGTAATTATTAATTATTATATCAATGATTTGATTAGTGCTATTACCCATATTTGGATCTAAGGTTCGCGTGTGGTAGAGAGCAGCTTCCATATTTGTTTTCACTCATTGTTGACTACTATTTTAGCTGAGAAATCGTCTTCAAAATTACATTTCGATGAAAATAAATTCGATAATTAAGAAGCAAAAAAGTAGCATGCCCTATCAAACGTGGGATTGTGATGTTTTAGAGTGCAAAAATCCCTGCAGAAATCACTACCCTCTAAACTCAAACCACAAATCTGACGGCAAAGCACTAGGCGCGTGATTTCTTGCGTTTGCGGTTTGCAGGAACTGCCGAAAAACCTCGATCTTAAGGTCTCTATTTTAAAACTTTCCACTTGTTTCCATTGTACTATAATACCCATCTTCAGCTGGCCACGAAAAATCTTACTACTGGGCTACCTATAAGGCACGCCCGCCTGCACCGATTCCAAACAAGGTCTGTGATTGGCTGGGAGAACGATGGGGCTGGTGACATAACAATGCCCCTATCCCTAAAAACAATGGGTAGTGCAGATGAAAGTAGTTATAGGAGGATGCCTTGTTCCTGAATTTTTTCACCGTTTATTTCCATCATTTCCCTGATTAAACCACCTAAAATTCCCGAGTCCCAAAAATGATAAAAACAATCAGGAAAATTCTTTACATTTTTTCAAATAAATTCTACCTAAAACCCCAAAATCGCAATTTTAGAATTGCATTTAAATAAAAACTCAAAGAAATTCCTGATATTTTTTGATATTTGAAATGCGGGAAAGGGGTAAATTAATGCTCGCGTCCCCTGCGGGGCCGCTCGCGGAAATGATGGAAATAAACGGTGAAAAAATTCAGGAACAAATCATCCTCCTATAACTACTATATGATGACAATACATTCCAGAGTTCCCTAACAATTTCGATCGCTGAAAGTAAACACAAAATCTATTTTCAGTTTTGCTGGTTGTTAGGGAACTCTGGAATGCAATCTATTGTGAAAAGCGGATGTTGAGTTATTTTTGATGATATTAGAATGATTGGGGGATTACCCTACAAAAATAATCTAAACAAATACTAAAATGGAAAATCAAAGCCCCGAGGACAAAGACTTTATAGTTGATGATGGCTATAAACATGATGAAGATCCTGATTATGTTCCTGAGAAAGAGGATTCATCCGATGATGATAAATATGTTGTCAAAGGAGAAGCTTTTAAAAAACTAAGCAAAAAGGCTAAAAAGCTTGGCGCTGAATCTCTTGATTATTCAAAGCGGAAGAATAACAAATACGTAGTAAAGCTTTCAAGTGGAAAGAATTTGCATTTTGGTTCGTCTCAATATCCAGACTTTTTAATCCACAAGGATAAAGAGCGAAAAGAAAAATATCTTGCTCGAGCGAAGAAGATCAAAAATAAAAAAGGTGAGTTAACTTATGAAAATCCTGAATCGGCTTATTTTTGGAGTGTTAATCTGCTCTGGTCGGGAAAATAGATTATTAGTCAGAAAAATAAAAATTAATTTTAGCTTAAAGATTTTAAAATAATAATAAAAATGGGATTCAAGTCAGCAACGCAAATAAGTAATACTCCATATAAAGTTGGAGGGATTATATTTCCAAGTAAATATCGTTATGAAGATTTGAAAGGAATAGATACTGGTGTTGATATTATTTCACATTTAGGCGATGATGAAGAAGATTTACAAGTCTTTTTTGATAAAATTAAACCGATTGAAGTTATTGAAAAATATCCTGAAGCTAGAGAAGAGATGGATGGTTTGTTTCCAAATATAACAAAAATGCTATGTTATGAATTTTATGGAACAAGTAATAAATTAAAAAAGAGTTATAAATTTGCTTCAATGTTTTTTTCAAAATTTAATTATAGTGAGCATTAGATTTTTATTCTTGTTTTATATCTATTACTGATATAAAACTTTTTAGTCAGAAAAATAAAAAAATGAAATTTAAAGAATTAAATATTTATAAATAAAGATGGCCACTGATTTAAGTAAACTTTCTATTAGAGAATTAGAAAGGATTAAAAAAGATAATAAACAAAAACTAAAGGAGGAGTATAAACAGAAGTTGATTGATGATATAAAAAAAATACAAAAAGCAAGAGACAAAATCAAATCAAAACCCAAACCCAAACCCAAACCCAAAACATTTGAAGAGTATTTCCAGGATTGCATCAAGAATAAAACAATTCCTCCAGATACACCATCTTATCTTCGAAAAGCACTTGAGAGAGCTCTCAGAGAATATGATCAAGGAATAGAAAAAGAGAAATCATCTCTGGATGGATTTGCAAATAAATACATAGTAAAGGGAAAAACTGATGTTATTCCATTTGAGTTTTTCAGATCCAAATTCAATTATTTAAAAGAATTTCTTAGAAATCATCGAAATATTAAAGTTAGATTTATTTTAGTTTGTTTGATGGAGCAAGGTTCTTATTTTGATAAAGCATATTTTAATTCTAAAACACATATCAATCTTGAATCAACTGATGTAAAAGAAATCCTCATTAAAGTTATTCGCACCATCATTGAGAAACTTTCTATTTTTCAGATGAATGGTAGTGGATGGAGCTTTAAAGAAATAGTACATCTTGAGATTCATACTGTTGATTATAAACCAATGAGAGGTTCATCTTACATTCAACTCCCAGATTGGATTACCCAAAAGAAAGGAATATTAAATATTAAAAATAAAGATGATAAATGTTTTTTATGGTGTGTATTAAGATACCTTAATCCAAAGGGAAAGAATGCAGAACTATTAACAGACTTGAAACAAAAAGAAAATAGTTTGAATACAAAAGGAATAAAATTTCCAATCAAATTAAAAGACATTTCAAAATTTGAAAAACTTAATCCAGACCTCCCAGGAATAAATGTGTTTTCAGTTAATGATAATAACAAGTTTTATCCTCTCCAAATGGCACAGAGAAATCCACAAGAAACAATAGATTTGTTTTTGTATGAAGAAGAAGGGAAATATCATTATACTCTTATCAGAAATTTTTCAAGATTATTCAGATCGCAAATAACATCAAGAACAAATGGAAAAATTCATATTTGCAAAAAGTGTTTTACTCATTTCTCAAAAGAAGAATTATTTCAAAAACATATTGAATATTGTTCATCCAATGAAACAGTTGCTGTGAAAATGCCAACACGAAACTCAAAATTAAGTTTTAATAATGGGTACAAACAGCTTCCAGTACCTTTTGTAGTTTATGCTGATTTTGAATGCTTTACCAAACCTATTAATACCTGCAACCCCAATCCAGAGGATTCTTATACTTTTGATTACCAGAAACATGAACCATCAGGATTTTGTTTTTACGTCAAAGGAATAGTCCCTGGAATTATCAAACCCATTACTTACACAAAACAGAAAGATTCAGATAACATTGCTGAAATATTTGTTTCTAATCTTGAAAAAATAACAAATGATATATATAACATTTTTTATCGTCGTCCAAAACCACTCAAATTAACAAAAGAAGAACAAGCATCTTTTGAAAAAGCTAAAACTTGTCATATTTGCAAAAAAGAATTACTAAAAGATAGAGTTCGAGATCATTGTCATTTCACTGGTCAATACCGAGGAGCTGCTCATAACAGTTGTAATCTCCAGTGCCGAAAACCATTGTTACTCCCAGTGATATTTCACAATCTTCAAGGATATGATGCGCACTTGTTTATAAAACAACTTTCTGGTTTAAAAGGTGAGTTAAACTGTATTCCATCAACTGAGGAAAAGTACATTTCGTTTTCCAAAAAGATAAAAGTTGATGAGTATAAATCCCGGAAAACTGGAGAGATGGTAACTTTGAATTTTGAAATAAGATTTATTGATTCTTTTAAGTTTCTCCAAACCAGTCTTGCCAATCTTGTTGGAAACTTACAACCAGATGATTTTCACAATACAAAAAAAATATTCAAAACCCATGTCAACCTTCTTACTCGAAAGGGAGTTTATCCATATGATTATGTTTCATCAATAGAAAAACTAACAGAAACACAATTACCACCCAAGGAACAATTCTATTCTAAATTGAATGATGAAGACATAACAGATGAAGATTATCAACACGCAATCAATGTTTGGAATACATTCAAATGTCAAACAATCAAAGATTATCACGATCTTTATTTGAAGTCAGATGTTCTTCTGCTGGCAGATGTATTTGAAAACTTTCGGAAAACTTGTTTGAAACATTACAATTTGGATCCAGCTCATTACTATACATCTCCTGGTCTGGCTTGGGATGCCTGCTTGAAAGAAACGGGTCAAGAACTGGAATTGCTTCATGATTATGACATGTTAATGATGTTTGAGAGGGGAATCCGGGGTGGAATAACTCACATATCAAAGAGATATTCAGAAGCCAATAACAAATACATGAAAGAATTCAATCCTGACAAACCTTCAAAATTCATTCAATATCTCGATGCTAATAATCTTTATGGATGGGCAATGTCGCAATCACTTCCCACTCATGGATTT
Organism: Porites divaricata; assembly: GCA_038088405.1. Classification (NCBI taxonomy): domain Eukaryota; kingdom Metazoa; phylum Cnidaria; class Anthozoa; order Scleractinia; family Poritidae; genus Porites; species Porites divaricata. The sequence goes on from JBBMOI010000005.1 coordinate 26,429,433, forward strand.
AAATGGATGAAAAACCTTACAAAAGAGACACTAATGGATATTCTTGAGAAAGTAAATGATAGTATGGCAAATCCAATCAAGAAGAAAGGCTACATCTTTGAAGTAGATTTGGAATATCCCAAAGATTTATGGAAATCACATAATGATTATCCTCTTGCTCCAGAGAAGATGAAAGTTAATGGAGTTGAGAAACTTATCAGTCATTTCAAACCGCATAAAAACTATGTTATACATTACCGGAATCTGAGACAATGTCTTGAGATGGGACTTGTCATAACTGCAGTTCACCGAGGGATATCTTTTGATCAGAGTCCTTGGATGGAGCCTTACATCAAAAAGAATACTGAACTCAGAAAAACAGCAGCCAACAGTTTTGAAAAAGACTTTTTCAAATTGATGAATAATTCAGTATTTGGGAAAACTATTGAAAACATAAGGAAAAGACAAAATATAATACTTGTTGATAATCGTGCCAAAGCTGTAAAATTATCAAGTCGTCCAAACTTTGATAGAGCAACAATATTTGATCGCAATCTTATTGCAATTCACATGAAGAAGACTGAGGTGTATTTTAACAAACCAGTGTATGTTGGTCAAGCAATACTGGATCTGTCAAAAACGTTGATGTTCAATTTTCATTATAATTACATACAAAAGAAATACACACATAAAAACGCCAAGTTGTTATTCACAGATACCGATTCACTTATGTACGTAATTACCACAGATGATTTTTATAAAGACATATCAGAAGACATAAAATCCAAGTTTGATACTTCAGATTATCCACCAGACCACAAATCTGGAATATTGACAGGAGCGAATAAAAAAGTGATTGGGATGTTCAAGGATGAAGTAGCTGGAAAACAGATTACTCATTTTGTTGGTCTTCGCCCGAAATTATACAGCTTCAAAGTTGAAGATTCAAATACTACCAAAAAATGCAAAGGAATAAAGAAGAATGTTGTAAAAAAGGGGTTGGATTTTGAGGACTATGTTGAATGTTTATTTTCTGGTAAAAAACAAATGAGATCCATGAAAATAATAAGAAGCGAAAATCATGAAATTTATTCAAAAGAAGTAAACAAGGTAGCTTTGAGTAATGAAGATGATAAGAGAAAATTGAACAAGGATAAAATAAATACAAAGGCCTTAAGATAATAAAATTTAAATAATAAATGCCTTATTCAGAAGAAGAAATAAAAAAACATATGGAAATACTTCATAAATACACTAAACCACCAGAGGAATCGAGTGAAACGAGCAGAAAAACCAAATGCAAAAATTGCCAAAGAGATGATAGTTTTACTATTTGGTCATGTTATTTACTTTGTGAAAATTGTTGTGTTATACATGGTAATGTTTTGGGTTATGATAAAAGAGATTATGAACGATTACATTTTAGAAAGAAAAGTATTTATCAAAGAAAGTATCATTATGTAAAAAAGGTTGATCAAGTAAGTAAAAAGTTAAAACTGGTTGAAGAAGAAAAGTATGAGTTGTACAATAAACTAATGGAAATAAATGACAACGTCATGGAAATATTAAACAAACAATTTTGCAGAAAGAGAATGATAAGTATTTTTTATCTTATGAAAAAATACTGGAAGAAATGGGGAATGAAAAGTATAAATTAATTAATTTAAATACTTCTAATCAAACTCTTGCATATTATAAAAAGTGGTGGGATAGATACAAATCTCTCAAACAACCCCTTGGTGAAAACACCAGTAAATAATACCAGTCAAATAACCAAGTACTTCAGATTTTAATGGAGAGTTGAAAACATAAACTGATCCTCGTCCAAGTTTGTAATGTTTCCAAAATTCTCGAAAAGCAAGATTAAATATTAAATGATTGGCAAGTGTTGGTGAGGTTGATCTGCAATTATGCCTCGATTCTGATAGTTTATAAATAATTTGGTCCAAGTTTAGTTTTTATGAGAAATACTTTATGTATAAATACTGGTAAACAAGACAAGCTTTGATAAAGTTATCAGAGTAATATTTTGTTTTATAAGAAGGAAAGTAAAAATTAACATATGCTACAATTGACTTTATCATCTTCTATCTTAAGAGTAGATAGAAGATGAAAATTATTACTACAAATAATTAAATCTTAAATCTTTTAATAATATATAAAAAACTTTTTTCTATTTCAAGTTTTTGTAGAAACCTTTTTCTATATTTTTATTTATTCTTTCTTTAAGAATTTTTACTATATTTAAATCATTTGGATTTAGATATTTAAATGTGTATTTATTTGAATTTAATTTTGATGTTGCTGTTTTTCTCTTTCCTTCTGCGATTAGTTTAATAGATCCAGTATTAATCTGAAGTGATTTAGAAGTATTATATATTGATTTATATACTTTATCTTCCCCAGTAGTAAGATTAGTTGCTAATATTTTTCTTTCCTTTCCTTCTGGATTAGAGGAATTATTAATAATTTGTTTCAAATTATCTGGTTCATTGTTTTGTTTATCTGAATCAATGTGAATTATTTTAAAGTAATTATTTGTTTCTTCATTATTATATGCCTCCCAGATAAACACATGTGCTGTTAAGCTAATTGGGTTTTCTCCTCTTGGTCTGATTGAGATTCTAACCAGACCATTTTTAGACAGGGTTCCTATTAATTCTTTTCCTGTTTTAGAATTATAAATACCACCATTATCAGTTGTGAAAAATCTTGTATATGATGGGTGATAATACTTTACCATTGTATGAAAAAGATTACTACAATATTTAATTATTCAATTTTATTTTTTAAATTTAATTTAAATAATCTTAAATTTTAATTTTGTAGTAATATTTATCTATTTAAATTTTTTATTATATTTTTTTGAAAATCTATCTGCAATAGGAGACTGATCAATTATCATTTCATCTATTAATTTCATTCGATCAATAAACTCTTGTTTGTTAAACTCATCACCTCGAAGAGCTGAACGCAGTTCAACCAATACTTTCTCATATGTTGTAAATGCAATTTGAGACATTTCAATCTTTTTCTTGTAATTCTTCATTTTTGAAATGGATGTTACAAGAACTCCGGCGCCATTGATAACACCCAGGATTATTGGATTAAGAGTTATTCCCCCAGCAATAGTTCCTATTACAACTATCCCTACTCCAGTCAGAGTAAGTGTTTCATCAAGAATTTTATATCGTTTAAAAGATTTCTTAAAACACCAGTATTTCTTGTGATAATGTTTATAGAAATCTTTGAGAGTTTTGATGTCTGATTCTGATAGTTTGTTATCAATATGATTAAATTCAAAAATATCCTTCATTTATTCTTTACAGTATATAACTACCATCGAGTTTTTCTTCTAACATTATTTTTTTAAATGCTTCAGAGTCAAAGTCGTAAAAATTGGATGAAAACATGAGTTTATTGATATTTGCTTCAGTTGAAGAAAATCTAAAATCTTGAATATCAAGAGAATTAAAATAAGTTGATTCAGTAATAGTTGAGGCATAGTTACTGAAGCTAATTTTGGAAATTCCATCTCTTCGATCAAAAGTCCACCAAATAACAATGTATTTATTATTAAAATCATCTGGTAATGTAAATTTGTTTTTTGAATTAAAACTCACTTGTTTATTTAAATAGTAGTAATTCAAGTTAATATTATTTGGAAGACTACTTCGTATTTTTTTCAACGTAAAAGTTGTGTCTTTAATAAGTTCAAAAATAATGCAAAATGTAAAACTTGTATTTTTTAAAGAATTTGAGTATTTAATTTCATAATTTTTTACATTCAAAGTATGAAATCGCGCGTCTTTAATAGTTCGGTTTGGTATTGATAATTTATCCCCCATTCCAGTGATAACAATGCCGGATGAAGATGAGTTCAAATTATAAGAGTTTGCATCTTTGAAGTGATAAAAATCTTCAAAATATTTTCGGTAAACATATTTTTTGGTGGAGGGGGACAACTCTTTTACCATTCCAACTGTTGCAGCACTATTATTGCTTCCTCGTTCAAGTTTGATATTTCTAATTGCCTTTTGATTAGCGTCAATGTCGACATTGTATTTTACTTGTGTTTTTTGAATGTCAAATGCTGTGTGATAGTCATAAACTTTATCTGGGTCGATATTACTAACTTTACTCATGATTCCATAAGCAATAATGTAAACTCCAGAAAACTGTGTTGGATAAATAGCAAGGTCGCTTCCATTCTGAGGAATATTGGCCAAAATATGAAGAAAGAATTTATTACCAGTTGTCAACTTCTTAAAATTAATTATGACTCTATGGTAATACATAAATTCTGTTTGTCTCTTTGAATTGGTAAATCTATGTTGAAGTTTTTTTACACTAACATTTCCAAGTTGCAATCCTTGTGATGAGTTATTATCAATACTTATCTGGGTTTTATGCCATAGTTGATAATCAGTGTTAAGTATTTCTAAACAAAGAGTATAATCAGTTCCTCCAACTAACCTATAAAAATTAAGCCCCATTTTAAAGTTATAACCACCTTGAAAATTTTTAAATATATCTATATAAAGTACTTTATGATTGTAGTCGTGAAAGTTACCTTGACTTGGTAATAAGTCTGCTATCTTTCTTGGATAAAAACTATTTCTATTATCTATTTCATCTGTCCATTGAGATGGACTTGTCATCAAATAAACAAATTCGTCTTTGTAATGGCTTGGTTGAACTTGAGTTTGGTGTAAATGGTCATCAACATACTTTTTGTTTGCTGCATCATTATCTGAAGCTGGATCTTCAAGATTAATTATTTTATGCCCAATCATGTTTAAATTTCCTGTCATTGAGTCACTCCCATCTTTCTTAAGGAAGGGACTGAGATCTTGGGGATTAGTTGATTTATCATCCACATACTTTTTGGTTGCAGCATCTGTGTTATTTGTTGGTGTTTGTAAGTTAATTATTTTTTTATTGTTCATGTTCATATCATTAAGCATCATATTTGTTCCAGCAACGCGGAGATAAGCTAAATCACCATAAGCTAATGGTATTGGTTGTTTGGGACCAGTTGGATTTGGAATATTAAAAATTCGATTGTTATTCATGTTAAAATTTCCAGTCATTACTCTTGTTCCATCTAATTTCAGAAAGACACTGCCATCGATTTTGGAGTCGTCTACATATTTCTTATTTGCAGCTTCACCATTGACTGTTGGTGATGAAAGATTTTTTATCTTTTTATTATTCATATTGACATCTCCAGTCATTGGTTGACTTCCATCTCTTTTAAAGAAATTACTTTCTGCGTAATTTTTTGTAACTGGCTCATCTGCATCGGATGGAGATTTAAGATTCAAAATACGGAAGGTGTCCTTCATATCAATATTTGAATCTATTGTTAATGATGATGTTTTTCCACCATGGGTATCAACATACTTCTTTGATACCGCATCTTTATCATCTGTTGGATTACCAACATTTGTTAGTTTTTTTCCAAGTATATCATAATTTCCATCTGAAGTGAGATTAAAACCAACACCAGGAGCTCCTTGAAGTCCTTTTGCAAAAGGATGTTGATTAGAAGAATGTTCATTAAATATCCCCATCTTATTTATTGTTTATATAATTAGTAAAGTTTTTTGATATGGTTTTCTTTGGTTTATCAATATAAAGAAATGAAAATGGTTTTTTAGTTACCGCTTTATACACCTCTTTATCAACTCCCAATTCAGATGATATTCTGTTGGCTTCCTGGATGATGGAAATTCGTATAAACAGTAATGAGAACAATTCAATCGAATATCTTTTGGAGTTTTGTAAAATGATTGACTCAGATAAATCACTGAGCAATTCTTATGCCGACCTTGAATGAAATAATCTATTATTTGTCTCTGGTTTTTATCACACACATAATCATCAAATATCACAAGTTTTTGATTGTCTTCATAATCCATTTTTGAAACTGGAGTTATTTCATCATTACTCACATTAAGTATTTCATAACCGAGTTTATGTGACATCTCTCTCATTTTTTGCATCAATCTCTTGTACTTATCCTGCTCCAAATTCCGAGCATAAAGATAAATCTCATCATAATACAACAACGGTTTCATTAACATATGATAAAGCAAATTAGTTTTACCACTTCCACTATTTCCACAAATAAGCATTCGAAATGTATCTGATGGCATGAAAGGAAACAGCTGTTTGAATTTTTTATCGCTGTTATCATTGCTATCATAATTTGGTATCTCCATTTATATAATTATTATATAAATGGATATTGAAGAATTAAAAAAACTTGCTAAAAATAAGATTGAAGCCGAAGATCTTACCAAACAGGTGAGACAACGAATAAAAGAAACTACTTGGGCAAAACAAAATCAGAGAGAAGGATTTAGTGAGACATTCAAACCACTGATTTCTCAGTTTGAAAAACCAGAAGATCCCAAACAAAAAAATATTTTCACTCAAAACCAAGAGATGTTGCGAAATCAGTTGGCTCTTACAGAAGGTCTCAAAGCCAATCAGCAAGCTATTACTCAAGGTTTTAGTCAGTTTGAACGTTTGGCTGATATGCAAGAATTACCAGGAGTAGAAGCCATTGAAGATGAAGAAGATGAAGCTCAAGCTCCATTGCCAAAAGAAGATAAATCTCCATTAGTAATAGAAAAAAAAGATAAACCTCCAATAGCAAAATTTAATGTTGAAGAATTCAATCGGTATCTAAATAATAAAGAATCGCAAGATATACTAGAAAGTAATGGTTATGCCAATCTTCCTTCTTATTATTTTGATAAAAATGTTTCTGAAATTTCTTCATTAATCGATAATGTTAATTCTGATTTAAAAGATATTAACAAAGATATTCATAATACCGCAATAATTGAATATCATGGCGACTATAGAATAGCTAAACCAAAAAGTGAAAATCCTCGATCAAAAACAATAAATAATATAAAAAATTTTAACACATTAAGCATATATTCAACAAATTTAAGCTTTCTCTTTAAATATAAAGAAAACTCTGGCTCTGGGATTTTTTACAACAACCCTCAAGAATTACTTCATAGATTTGAATTACTCAATGGATCACTTGCCGCAGGAAACAATGGTGTATTACCTGAATTCATTCAAATATCTCATCGACTCCGAGATCTTGGGATTATTACTAATAACCAACTTAATTCACTTCTGAGAAAAATTATCTAGACTATTACTAAATGAATGAAAGCGCTATTCATATTTCTTCTGTCAAAAGAGAAAAAATAGGAACTAACAAACCCCATGATTTCCTGGTTAAATTTAATCCTCCTTTGAAACTTAATTCAGAATTCAAGCATTTTCTCGCCTTGGACAGACTGTCAATGACTTACTCTTGGTACAACATCAGAAGCAGTTATGGAAATAATAAAATCAAATACACCCATGATGGATCAACATGGCAAACAATTACCTTTTCAGATGGAATGTATTCCTACTCTGATATAAACGATTACATTCATCAATACATGGAACAGAAGTCTCATCACACAACAGACTCCAAAGGAGTAAAGAATTACTCAATAAATCTGTCTCTCATTCTTTCCACATCGAGTGTTGGTGACACTTGAGGGTGATTATCAACTTGATCTGAGAGGAACAGATTTTGGAGACCTCATTGGATTTGATAAGAAACTCATTACTAAAACTGAATATGGAACTCGACTCCCAAATATTACAAAATCTATTGACTCCCTTAACTTAAACATAAGTGCTATAAAAGATTCTGTTGTAAATGGGTTGAATACTAATACAATTGCTGTTATTCCAACTGACAATCTTACAAGGTCATATCCATTCACTTTTGAACCAAGGAGGACACTGTTCTGTTCTGTAAGTTCTAATACTATTTCTGAAATGCACATAACGGTAAATGATTCACTCGGTCATCCTATTGACCTGAATGGTATTGATTGGTTTATGACACTGCTGCTTCGCCATACTGATAATAATGTTAATATAAATATATAAATAAAATGATGCGACAATCAGAGTTTAAAAAAAAATATGATCCTGATACAGGAAAGTATACACGAAAACATATATATGGAGAAGGAATAATGGATTCAGTAAAATCTTTTCTTGGTAAAAAACCAACTAAAAAAAAGGTAACATTTGCTCCTCCACCCAAACCAACCCCCACTGCAAATAAAAAGGCTGGTGATAAGATAGTAAAAATGCTTTCTGGTAATAATCCAACACCATCACGTAAAAAGCAATCACCAATAACACAACAAGAAATCAACAATAGAGTACTTCAAATTTTATCTGGATCTGGAAGAAAAAAATAATATAATTAATAAAATAAAATGAAGTCTTTTAGAAACCCAAAATATCTTGAAAGATATGAAGATGTTGTTTTTGATCTTGAACAAGCGCTGGATGAAACGCCAGCAAATAACGCCAACCAAAACAAAACAGGTCTTAGATTTATTGCTGATAACACAGGTGAGGCTACTCCATTTGATTGGTATAATGCAAGACTTTCAGTAGATTTTAAAATTAATAAACTAGCAGATGGAACTGCTATTGCTGCAAATGATGAAATTGGAATTGTAAACGGATCTAATTCTCTCATTGAAAAGTTGACTATCCTGGCAAATGGACGAGATGTTTATAGTTGTAATTACGCAAATCATGTAGTTAATATTAAGAATTTGTTGGAGTATAATCCCTCTTATGTTAATAGTGTTGCAACAAATGAATTTTATTATCTTGACACAACACGACATGCTGAAACAACAGAATTTACTGTCAATAACACAGGTGTAACTGGAGGAGCAAATGTTGTAAAAGGACGAATTGCAAATTACAACAAAGGTTTTGCCCTGAGAAAAGCCCTTGTGGGTGCCTCAGCAACAGTACGATGTGAAATTCCTCTCAATAGATATTCATTTTTTGAATCTCTTGAGGATAAGCTGCTTCCAAATACAAAAATTGAGTTAAATATTGAAATAGAAACGGATAACAATCTCGTCTGGAGAACCGGAGGAGATCCTTGCAGAGTTGTTTTAACAAGACTTCAACTATTTGTTCCAAGGTTAACATTCAACTCAGAAGGACAAAAACTTTATATTGATAATTACCTTAAACCTTACAAATGGACTTATCTTAATGAAGTAGTAGAAAGATCAAATAATAGGCAACAACAAACAGCTCAATTCAGGATTACAAATGGTATTTCTAAACCACGCCATGTTTTTGTTTGGGGAATTAACACCGACAGTATTGGCGCCCAAACAGCAAATCCATTTTTATACAATACTTTTAATTTACCAAACAATGCTAATATATCACGTTGCTATCTCGAGGTTGGAAATGGAAATGAATACCCTGATATTGCCTTTAAACCAGCTACAGATCCATCAAGAGTTTTCAGAGAAGTAATGGGTTATGTTTATGCAAATAACGATTTTCAAGGAGGTACTCTTCTTAATAGATCAAATTTTGAAAATCTTTTTCCGTTTGTTTACTTTATATTTATTCTGAATCCACGGGTGCATCCTTCAACTTTTTAATCTTCTCAACTTTTTCTTTTAATTCTTGAACAGTATCAACTATTGAATCAAATTTTAAGTAAATATCAATTAATTTAAAAAGTCTCTTCTTTTTATCAGCCTTTATTTTCAACCAAGAATAATCTCCTCTTCTTATTTTTTCCCACATATCACATTCACCCCCCATTAACACTCTTGAAAGATCTTTATTTTTATTTCTAAGAATCTCAAGCTCAGCAATTATTTTTGTCCTTACTTCTTTCTCAAATTCTTTGAGTGTTTCAACATCCATATTTTTCTCTATTTCTGAAAAGAATTTAGCTTCCATTTATCTTTAGTTTATACTAAACTTCCCATCATAACTTGTCTAAGATCATTTGATTTCACAGTTAACTCCACAATCAACTTAAATATTTTTATAAATCGATTATCATTCTCCAATCTTGTTATATTAACATATTCATAACTCTCATTTAACTTATTATAAATCTTCTCAAGTTCACTTTTTACAAAATTAGCCCTTGCTGTCATTTTATCTAAACATTATATTAAATGAAAGAAACATATTGTATTAAAGATAAAAGAGTAACACCTTGCACTGAGCCAAGTGGTTATCAAACCGATAAAAGAGGAAGAACGCAATTCTTTTGTCATTGTGCGGTTTGTGGAATTAAAAAAGTTAGATATGTAAAATCAAAAAACTAATTAGCCCGTCTGAGAAGGCGGGCAAGCAAACTGGAGGAGATTTATTTGACACTGTTGTAGGAACAGCTGCAGATGCATTTGTTGAACATGCTCTTCCGTGGATGGGACGCAAAGCAGTTGAAATGGGGCGGTATGGAGCAAGTGAATTAATGAGAAATAAAAAACTACAGAATAAAGCTGTAAATTATGGGATAAATAAACTTACTCCTTTTATTCAAGATTCTGTTGGTTCAGCAATGGATCAGCTTTCAACTAAAGTTAGACCAAAGAAAAGGTATAAAACTAACAGACCCGATTTAGATGGGGCTGGTATTGATCCAATGACTGTTGTAAAAAAAACACCAGAAATTGCAATGTCAACTACACAAGAATTGATACCATCTTTGAAACCAGTTTACGACAGGTATAAATCAGGTGATATCATGAAATCAGCTTTTGGATCGGATCATGGAATTACTTCTGGTAAATTCTGGAGACGGCCAACAGCAGCAGAAGAGGCCAAAATGGGAATAATACGCAAAGGTAGTAATCCTGAATTATTTTTTAAATTTGAAAAACCTTCAAGAAGAATGAAAAAGACAAGATTTTTTGAAAACAACCCAGAAGCTCTGGAGCAGATGAATAACATTATTTCATCTAACCCTGACACATGGCCTCAAATATTAAGAACACAGTATGGTATTATCGTTGATGAACACTTTTGGGAAAATAATCCTCTCCTTAGTTTTGGAAGTGGAGTTGATATTCATAAATGGATAGGAAAACTCCCAAAACCCAAAGCAGGATGGACACCAGGTCAATACAAGTATATGGGCCCTTATAATCCTCTTGAAAAACAATTAACTTATGATCCAGAAACTGGAGAAGTAACTGAGTGGCGCGTCAAACCATATAACAAAGTTGATGAAATTGCAGCTTATCATGATATCTGTTATGACATGGGAAAAAACAAAGGTGATTGCGACAGAAAGATGGTGCAATCATTGGATCAGATTCCCTATGGTGAAATGCCAAAGTGGGGATCAACTGCTCGATTCTTGATTAATACAAAGAAAAAACTTGGACTTGGTCTTCAAAAAAACGCGCGCCGGCGTTGAGTAGTGATTGGTCTCAACAACTGGCCGATGAACTTCACAAACCAATCACAAGAAACTTTCAAAAGAGAACAGTGATCTCAAACGCCCGTGATGAAATCTGGGCTGCTGATTTGGTTGAGATGCAAAAGTTTAGTAAGTGGAACAAGGGAATTAAATACTTGTTGATGGTAATTGATGTGTTTAGCAAGTATGGCTGGATAAGGGGATTAAAAGACAAAAAAACTGAAACTGTTAGTAAAGCATTTGATGACATATTTAAAAATGGTCGTAAACCAAAGATGTTGTGGACAGATAAAGGTTCAGAGTTTATCAGTAAACATTTCAAAGACTTTCTAAAAAGTAAAGGAATTAAACTATATCACACTGAAAATGAAGAAAAATCTAGTATTGTTGAGAGATGGAATAAAACAATGAAAAACAGAATGTGGAAGATGTTTACTGTGAATAACAACACTGTTTACTTTGATAAGTTGGATAAGCTGGTTAATGATTACAATAATAAGTTTCATTCCAGTATTAAAATGTCACCTGTTGAAGCGAGTAAAAAGAAGAATGAGAAAAAAGTTTGGTTGAATTTGTATCAAGATTTGATTTACTTGAAACCTGGCAAACCAAAGTTTAAGATTGGGGACCATGTTAGAATTTCAAAGTATAAGAGAAAGACATTTGATAAAGGTTACACACCAAACTGGACTGAGGAGATATTTGTGATTGATAAAATTAACCCAACAAAACCTGTTACGTATTCTATTGTTGACTTGATGTCTGAATCAATAAAAGGATCTTTTTATGAACAAGAATTGCAAAAAGCAAAACAGCAAACTTTTAGAATAGAAAAAGTTATCAGACGAGATAACAAGAAAAAAATAGCATTAGTAAAATGGAGTGGATATCCTGATAAGTTTAACTCATGGGTGAGTTTCAAGGATTTGGTTAATTTTTAATACAAAAATTGTATTAAAAACCTATTAATCTGTTTCTTCCTCCTCCTTATCAGAAATAACTAAATCTTCAATATCGGCATTCTCATTTTCCTCATCAGGCTCACTATCACTTTCTTCTTTTACTGTTAGCAAAGATTCTCTTGGTTTCAATGGTTTAACATAACACTCATGAACTTTTATTTGTAAAGATATGACAGTCTTACTCATGAATATTCCTTCAACTATCAACGCCATTTTGACATTGCAATACTGATCAGTATATTTAAGTGGATTCAAAGCTTTTTTTGCCTTGCCATTGAAAAGGGAAAGTATTTTCTTTGACTTCTCAGAATAAATAAGTTTTGCATATAGAACTGGTGCAGCTGACTCATCTTTTCGTGTTTTCTTTTTCCCTTTTTTATCAGTATATTCTTCCTGTTTGTAATAAAAAAGTGAAGACAGGGATGATGCCATGTCAGATCCATATTCACTTTCAAGATGTTTGCAACACATTTCCCTGAGATTATTAAGGATGTCAAAAAATGCTTTTTCCTTTTCATTTGGTTCACTATCTTTCCCCCAGAGACAAACCGGAATACTATAACCAACTAACTTTCCTGTTTCTTGATTTTTCTTTTCACTTACTCCAAAAGAGAAAAGAAGTGGAGTTTCACTTACCAGTGGTCCTTTCTTTCCATTTGGATATTTGACTTCAATTGGTATTCGTTTGTATTTGATTTTGCTATCCTTTACTTTGAATTCTTTGGCTTCATTGAAAATAATATTTTCTGGTGTTAGACGATCATAACTTGACAACTGCATTTTATTATATAATAAAAATTATTTCTTTAAATATTAATTATCTTATTAAAAAAATAACTTCATATTCAAAAATCATCAATTTTAGGAATAATATAATTTTTATTTATTGGGTCAAATAAAATAAATTGTCTATAATTACCATAAAAATTTGGATAACTAATTTCATAAAAATTTGGATTACTAATTTCATAAATAACATCTAATCTTTCTATAAATGGATATCTTTCAGACATAAAAAGTTCTTTAAAAGAAACAAATTTATCATAATCTAAATAATCAACTTTAGGATTTAAATTTTTATTAAAATAGGGATTTCTATTTTTTCTATATTCTTCAATAATTTCATAATATTCATCTTCATCTTCATCATTTTCTTCTTTATATTCTATATCAAAATTTGTATTAGCAATATATTCTTCCATATCTTTAACATCTTTAACATCAAGATAACCATCATCACCTCTTATATTTAAATATTTTTCACCACTCTTATAATGAAATTCTTCAAAATAATTATTTTTTTGTCTAAAATGGGTTAAATATTGATCTTCATACATGATACTTAACATTATTATAAAATCATCTCTATCAATAGAAAAAAAAGGAGCTTTTTCTAATATTTTTTCCCTTAAATCATCATCATCATCATCATTTAAATTAGGACTTTCATAATATTTTTTATGTTTTTTATAATTAAATAAAAACGGTATTTCCATTATTCTTTCATAATTAATAATTTCTCTTTCTGTTAATTCTTTTTTTACTAAATTTTTACTTAACTTTTTTAAATCAATATATAATATATCTTTATTGGTTAGTTTTTTATGTTGATTATTTAATTGTGAAAGAATTTCTAATTCAAAAATTTTTCTTATTGGAACGTATAAATCAAAATAAAATTTATTATTTTTCTCAGTAATAAAAAAAAATTTATTATCATTTTTCTCATTAATAAAAAAAAATTATTTATTAAAAAGTAATCATTACCTTTATAACTAATTTTAAATAAATTTTTTAAAAATTTATTAGGTAAATAAAAAAATTCAGAAATATACTTTTTAGGAAAAAAAAATAATTTACTTACAAAAGATATATCTTTAATAAACAATGATTTTTCACCAAAATCAAAAGTCATTCCATATTTTTTAAATTGATTTTTATAAATATATTTTTTTACAATTTCATCATAAAATTCTTTATGATGATACCCCATTTTAATTTCTTCATCTTTAAATTTTTTCAAGTAATCAAAATAATAAATTTTTCCTTTATTTTTTAAAAAATAACCAAAAATTCTTTCAAATGGATTAACAACTGGTATTTGCCCTTTTAAAACAATTGGGTCAATTTCATAACAATCAAAAAAATACATTTCCATAGCTGTCATTTTATTATATAATTAGAAAACTTTTAAATCAAACTTCACTCACTCTCCTTTTAGAGTAGTTATAGGAGGATGACTTGTTCCTGAATTTTTTCACCGTTTATTTCCATCATTTCCGCGAGCGGCCCCGCAGGGGACGCGAGCATTAATTTACCCCTTTCCCGCATTTCAAATATCAAAAAATATCAGGAATTTCTTTGAGTTTTTATTTAAATGCAATTCTAAAATTGCGATTTTGGGGTTTTAGGTAGAATTTTTTTGAAAAAATGTTAAGAATTTTCCTGATTGTTTTTATCATTTTTGGGACTCGGGAATTTTAGGTGGTTTAATCAGGGAAATGATGGAAATAAACGGTGAAAAAATTCAGGAACAAGGCATCCTCCTATAACTACTGATGAAATAAGAGGTTTAGAATGGTGCTGCTGGTGAATAGCTTCCGTCGGTCGTTTCCATCGAAAAATGGACGCTGTTGGTTTATTAACCTAGAAGACGTTGCGTGTTGCCATGAAGAATCTTTGTAGCTTCTAAAGTTTTCCCAGGTCAAATGACTGGCGTGGAATATTACCACAAATGATCGGTTCTTCTGACTCTCCTATTAAAAATATAACCCTTGAAAAGTACAAATATATAACTCGTATATGTACCCTCCTGAGAACAACGTTTTCCGTTTAGAAAGAGCACTCACTTGATAGACTAATATATGATCTTTAATTTCGAAACAATGTCGCAATTGAACTGGTCTTCTGTGAGGTTAAATAAGGCATTCGACCTTACTGAATCCGAGATTTCCTGTTACGCCAGCGGGAGAAGCGAGGGTGTAAGGTGAAAAGAAGCACAAAAAAAAAATTTTTCCCGGTGTCACGGAAGTTGCAATAATCCAACGGCGTAATCTAAAAGATTAAAAAAAACACTGTACTATACCCACACCACAACATGCAAACCAACAATAGTTTCGGCAACTCCAAGAAACATCCAAACATCAGCGGAGTGTACGAGGTAAGTTTCTTTCCTTCCGTAAGGCTCCTATTCTTTTTCCTATTATGGTTCGGAGTTTTCTCGTAGACAAATAAATTCCATGACCTTCCAAGGGCTCTATCCTCCGCAGAAGCTCAAAGGGGCATGGCGTGGCGAGAGTGAGTGCGGGCGCAAAATGTTTGGTAAGAATCTTTCGGTTTTTGCGCATGCACTCACTTTGCGCAGCGGAACGAATGAGAGAGTTCAAGGGACCACGAGAACAGAGGACTTTTGCTAGAGTTTGTAAACGTCAAGAGCCCATCATCATCATCATAGGCCAGTTACATGACCCTCATAGGCTCCTGTAAAAGTCCTTTATTGTAAAGGTCGCTTAACTCACCTCTAAGAACTTACGAGATCGACTTGTAGCAAGTTTAGACCTGGCCTTTGCTTGAGCAAACGTGAATTATTGAGTCATCCAACAAACGAAAACTTTAAACAGGCAAAAACAAATGGTCCAACGATTTGGTGATTTACCCTATTCCAAACCTTAGCTAACTGTATTTAAGAGACTATTATTTGTTGTTTTAAAATAATTTATTTGATTTTTTTTTTGGTTCATTAACTTTGTACAACTACTACTAATACACAAAGGTACCCTTAAAATGAAGACCAGTGAATTAAATGAACGAGCTAAATGTGTAAATGACAACCCAAGAGATGACTGCATATTTAGTAACCATCATTTGTGTCTGAGCGCACCCTTACAGCTGCTGAGAGAGCATGCCACCATTCCCAAAATATTCTCGTTAATTATCTCACAACTATCTGAACATACTATATCGTCCACTCGAAAACGAAACGAGAGCGACGATTCCGGGTTCGGTAGATCCTTCCAAGTATTCCGAGATGAGCATTAGATGATTTGTTCACTTCTCATTAAAAAACTTACAAGATGTACTCCTAACTTCCACGCGGAAAGCGCATTACTAGTCAAAAGAAAGGTTCCCCAATGGGGTTCTTTAATCCCGTAATCCCGACCCGAAATTTCGTGCAATCCCGTAATCCCGAGGGTTATTTTTGGTATCGCACCTCCCGCGCATAATTTCAATCTCGATCTC
Source organism: Porites divaricata (assembly GCA_038088405.1). Lineage (NCBI taxonomy): Eukaryota > Metazoa > Cnidaria > Anthozoa > Scleractinia > Poritidae > Porites > Porites divaricata. Next base: position 26,445,927 of record JBBMOI010000005.1, read on the forward strand.
GCCCCGAATTTTCTTTAAAATCCCTAATCCCGAGCTTCAAAACATTTTGGGGACCCTCACAAGAGGTTCTTTTCATCGACGTGTTTCGTAACAACGCTGGTGGACTGGATGAAAACAAGGCATTTTTGAAAGATGGCAATAACTCTCCCAACCACACATTTTTTCACAAACTATTTCTAATTCAACTGTCCTTCCATAATCTTACATGTTTAATACTCTTGATTAGCAACCCATATTTAACTTTGTTATCTACAGCCACATTTATGCAATACTCGAGTACTGTACGCCAAGGCCGGGTTGCACCGTTTCGATGCCTGGTCAACGATTCTTTTGAAGAAAAGGACTGCGGGCGCATTTGTCGAACGGCGGCTGGTTATCGAGCCAAAACCCACGGTGCATTTGTGGAGGTGAAGGGTTGACACACCTAGAATACAGCTTATAATGGTTCACCCTATTATACAAATATTACGGTACTCTTAAAGTTTGATAACATCAATATATATATATATAAACTGCGAGCCACCAGAGCTCGGATATTTTGTTCTTGAATGTCAATAAGTAGGGAGCGTAAGAAACCATGACAAAGGCGGCAACAAGAACTTCAATAAGCCATAAGGAAAACATCACACTGAAGAGCGACGACGTGAAACTTCCTTATGCGACGTTTTATGGAGGACGTGAACACAACGCAGGAGATTATTTTCTCCCTCTAACCATGGATACAGTCCCTGAGAATTTACCTCCAGGAAACTGATTTGCCTACATTAATTGACATACTAAGGGAGGTCAAACAAACGCGTTTAAGTACAAATTCATGTTTTAGTGACGGTTTTACTATTGTCACCGTCGTGACACCCTGCCACCAGAGCCTCCTTTTGACTTCTTGTTGCTAGAGGAGGAGTAAAGGTGATGTTACACGAGACGATTCGCAACAACGATTTTTAGCGCAACACAGCGTTGCAATGTTGGAACAATGTTGTAACTATTCGAACCAATGTCGCAACAATGTTGCAACGCTGTGTTGCGGTAAAAATCGTTGTTGCGGATCGTCTCGTGTAACATAACATTTACGCCTCCTCGATCACCTTAAGGAAGCACATAACTGAGCCCAACGGAGCCCGATATACCAAGCACAAGGCGATTAAGGCCTGGGTTCGAACATGTAGCCTAGCAACACGCAGCGCATGCTCAACAACGATCTTACTCGATTTATGTAGAGTCTCCAGGTGATCTGTGACGTCATTGCGGGGGCCTGGGGAAAGAAATTTTAATGCCGTATCCCATAAACCAACGCGCGCACCAATTCAATTCAATTCAATCTGTTCCCGTCAGCTTTGGTTTATGGGATACGGCATTAAAATTTCTTTCCCCAGGCCCCCGCAGTGACGTCACAGATCACCTGGCTTGGCCGATTACGCTAAAAGAAAAGCTCTTCTGACAGGGTGCATGGTGATTGCTCAAGCTCCCTAAGTTTTGAGGAAGAGATTTCATTAAGTTATAAGTTACCAATCTTTATGTACACCTAGATCAAGAGCAACTACTCAAATACATAAATAGGGTACCATTTTGTGACTACAATCACAATAAAACAGCCTTTGACTGCAAATAGAGAGCTTTAGATTCTGAGACGAGTACAACAACGAATACGAGGTTTTCTCAATACTAAGTAGTGCGCGCGCGTGAACTAGCGTCATTTTGGCGGGAAAATGTGGTAGCCGTCGTCATTCTACTACGAGTTTTAGCGAGAATGTCAAGTGGCGGAAATAAGTTATCAAAAGTAAGAAGTTTTACCATTTTGCGATAGGAAGAGGGCTTTACCTCCTTCACTAAAGGTAACAGAGCTAACTTTTCTAGTGAAAATGGTAAAATGAAGCTTTCCGGGGAGTGTATATTTTTTGAGAATACGCGAAAAACTTTTAAGTCAAATATCGTACTCGTAGTTGTCCTCGCCCTTGAATCTAAAGGTCTTTAATAATCTCGACACAACATTTTTGCTATGAACCCCAGATCTTGCTCGTCTCGAAGAGCGAGGGCAATCTTTGGATTATTCGTCAGTTTTCGATGTTACCCAGCAACCATCACTATTGCAACATCAGCGTGAATTGTAAGATTCCGTTATGTTGAAGTAAAACGTCATGGTGTCTAATATTGATATTACGTGTAATTTCACACTATATAATTTCAATAAATCTCTCTGAGGAGAACTCAAAAAAAAAAAAAATGCAGTACGATCAACTCGCCATATTGATAAAAATAGTTAACACCATCCTAGCTTTACGAACATATTGAGGACAAGTGTGGTCTAGTGAACTAGGACGTCTGGTGATGAACGCCTAACAAGACTTGACGGGCAAAATCATTTTAACCCGTTTTGAAGGCAACAGATCCGAGATTATACTCCAAGACAGCCGCAGATAACCAATGAATACAAAAGTGAAGCGGAATGCGATGATTGATGATAGATGATACCAACATTAGAAATACCCTTCACGGCAAATTTCAGTTAAATATACGATTACGGTTGATCTTTTTTTTTCATACTGATGTATTCTGGTTCAAATTATATGGGCATTCTTCGTGGAATGACTGCAAAGCTTTGACAGCGCAGTTCTGCGATCAAGACTACCATCATACACTCTACAGAGTTGTGGAACAACAACAGACAGTGCTTGAGACGTTCCATGTCCATTACAATGTTTTGCCACGGTTGGCAGCAGTAGTTTTCTTTTCCCTCGCGATGCAATGCCACTTTCAAAAGAGAGCATAGTGTTTTCCATTGACGTTCTGCCGGATATCTTTTAAATTTTTTTGGTCGTTTTCTTCAATTTTAAATTTTTTGTTTTTGATATAATCATATCCAAAATCCAATGTTCTGTTACTGTCACATGAGGACTGCCAATTCTTACGTGTTAGATTTTTCAGAAACTGATGCAACCTTAGCAGCATCTTGTTTGTCTCTTGAGTTGTTGTCGACTTCTGTTTTTTCCTGAGATAAGGGTGCAGAAGAAGCAGTGCCGGAAGCACCCTGATTCAAAGTGTCTTTGTCAGGAGTGGATTCTGCAGCTGGTTTTGTTTTGCTTTGTTTCCCACTTGTAGCAACGGTTTTGTCCTTCGCCGCTACTGTACTAACCTTTTCCTCCTTGTGTTCTGAGCTCTTCTTCCTTGCATTACTGCTTTCGCCGCTCTTGTAACTCTTCTTTTCGGTTTTGTTTACCTTATGCTCCTCGTGTTTGCCTTTAGAATGATGCTCATGCTTAGATCCCTTGTGCTCCTCCTTGCCTTTATAATGCCTGCTTCCTTTCAGTTCCTCCTTGTTCTGAGGATGGTAATGTTTGGTTTCTTTCTGTTCATCCTTGCCAGCTGTTGTACTAGGAGTTGGGTGTTCACTTTTTCCTGTCTTTCTATCATCCTTGACTGCAGCCTGGTTATCTTGGATCCTTTCTTTCTGTTCATCCTTCCCCTGGGTATGCTCTGGTTTAGTTTCTTTTTGTTCGTCCTTCTCATGAGGATGACGGTCGTGTTTGTCGCTGTGTGAGCTGTGTCTGGATCGTGGTTTGTTACTGTGCGGGTCGACAGGAAACTGATTCATTGGCTACGACAAAAATAAAGACAATCACAGTTGCTTTATCATTCTGAACTGTAATAATAAACTTCTTTAGCTTGTATGTTTTGTTTTTCCAATGTAGGTCATGTGATAATACTCCAGAGAACTTTTTCGTTCAAATTTCGTCTTATTCACGTGCAGTATGAATGCATAATATATGATAAGACAAAGGAGCAAATTCCTCTGAAGCCCCGCGCAAACGGTCGTAACATTGTTGAATAAGAGATCGAAGATTTTTATATTTTGTTCACTTACATCATTCCTGAAGTCATCAATCGTCTTGTACTTAGCAAGCCGCTTCTTGAGGTCTGGTTCAACTTCAAACCTTGTTTTCCCCTAAAACAAACAAGCAAACACACAAAAAAACTAAATTTTAAGTTTTAAGACAAACATCTATTAACCTCATCATTTTCTTCCCATCGCCTCGTTTTTTTGGATGATTACATCACGATGATTATTACATAGAAACAAAATTTTTAACACTTCATTGTTTCAAATGAAGTTCGTAAAAAAGGTGTCAGGGATCCTATTTCACAGTGTTGGAGTAACATTGAAAGCTCCACCAAACCTACAAGCGACTTACAAAGCATTGTTAAGCATTGATCAAGCTCAAAAAGAACTACACCATAACAAGTATTTTAATGCAAGGTTTCAACGTAAACACGAACTTATGACAAACAAAATATACAAGTCACTTACTTTGTAATATTTAAGGAATGCCCAGAACTTCTCTAGACCATAAAGATTACCTGAGAAAGAAAGAGCAACAAAATACAATAATAAATAATTTATTAAACCATAACATCTGGTCAAGTTAGTTGGTTCACAAGGAATACAATAATCTTCTGTAAAAAGCTTAGGAATTCTTAATTAAGCAGAGTTTGTTATTTTATAGAATAGAAAGTTTTTTCAGAACATGATTACTCAAAACTTGAATAAGGCTGTAGATTCGTGCAGCAATCGAGTATCAAGAGTAGAGAGCCAATTTCTTGCAACTCAACAAAAACGGCCCAGTTTGATGAGTCTCGCAGGAATTGAATATCTGGAATCGAGACTCAACCATGGAGAATTGGGTTCTCGACTCAATTCTTAATTCTCGACGCGGGGATTGAGAATCGGTTGTCAACTTACTTTCAAACGGCACTGCACATAGACAAACTCCTCAAAATCTCTTAAAACTCTCTACAATGGTCAAAAGTGAACATACTTTTCTAGCCAATAAAATGAGCCAGCTGATATCAGCAGGGGGAAATCAAGGTGTCATTGATGGTTTGATTGTGATAACAACTTTTAGTAAAATCCAACTAGTGGTCTATTATCAATGCTGCATTCTGATTGGTTGAGCTACTACTAGGCTATATGTTATAGCCCATTAGTAGCGAAAAGCACCGGCTTTTTGGCGGCAAAAAAGGATTAAAGTCTAGCTTTAAGTACCTAAAATTTTTCATTCTCGATATTTTTTACCAACTAGTTGGATTTTACTAAAACAATATTATTCCACTTGCCCTCATGGCCTCTGAGTTAATGGCCCACTCGGCTTTCGGCCTCATGGGCTATTGACTTAGAGCCCATTCGGGCTTGAGGAATAATCATTAAAAACACATGGCACCCAACGTACCTAAGTCATGATCACGGATAGTCTCGGCCTGAAAGTCCTTGAATAGGTCAGCTTTAAACTTCTTTTCAAGACCATAACTGTAGAACCTGAAGAGACATTCTAGACCATACCTGGGAATAGAAAAGAATACTAGTACTTTTAGTATTAACATCATTAAATGAATTTTCAAAGCATGTTTAGCTTTCAAGTACAGAAATGAATAGGTCTAACCTGTAACCAGCCAGAGCATCTTCTACTGCTAATGTTTTGAATTCTTCATACATTTTCCTGGCAAAAACAAAAAATAAACAACAACAAAGTCACTATTAGATCCTTCAAATACAAACTAAATGAAAACCACGCAATCAGGGGGTGCTGGTAACTGAGACTTCCACCATTAATTCAATTCTTAAGGGAATGGGACACCAGGCAATCCCAAACCAATGCAGAACACAACACAACAATAAAATTCTGCTTAGTGGAAGAGAAAAAGGGTTTACTGAAACTTGATACAAAGTTTTCAGCTAACAGATTGCTACCAAAAACACTAAGGGGTTACATTACACGCGGCTAAACATAATTAAGGCAAAGTTAACCTTGAAGCAAGGCTGGTCAACAGTTGTCCAAACTATGCTAGGGGTGGCCGAAAGCCTTTAGCAGGGGCACCTTGCTTCCTCGCAGTTCTTTGCAAAGTGTCTTCACTAAATTCTTGTTGCTTGCTGTGCTGTGTTTTTTTCCCAACCCTCCCTTAGTTCAGGGTCAGGTAAGTATTGGTTGGTAAGGATTCCACTAAAAAGTTCAGTGTAACAGTGCCTGGGGGGGGGGGGGGGGGGGCACTCGCAGGATTGCCATGGATACCTCCTTCCTTGTGCTCCAACATTGCCTGGCCCCACCAACTTTGTAGTCACCAGTGCCCAAGCTCTCACCCACTGGTGACAAGTTTTACAGGGAAATATCATGCTGCACCATTTCAAAGGTAGGGGGCTGAGCAGCAGTGAATTACAAAAAATTGGCTTCACCAGCAGCCAATATGACTGGTGGTTTTGTTCAAGAGGGGTGTAGAAAAAGCAGCAAGGCCACAAAAATGAGCACCAAAACCAAAAGAATGAGCAGTGCCAGGCACCCCATTCTTCTTGCCATTCACTCGCACAATTCCACAACAAAACCACCAGCTACACAGGCTGCCACGAGCTAATGTGCTACATGCATGTACCTTTGCTGCAACAGAGATTCAAAAACTAACATTTCAGCTCTGGCTCCTCATAACATTATAAAATAATATAACTTCAAATTTCAAGTTCTTTTAAGACAGTTTGTATCTTTCTTGAAAAAGCCTTTCTACGACAAAATGAACTTACCTATTAAAGTGGGACCGGAGAAAGAATGACCAGAATCTAAACATTGTGTTCATCTCCTGTGATTGACCAATTCCTACCTTCTTTCTCTCTGTAGGAAACAAAATAAAACATTATATACAGCGCAGGAATTAACATTTCTAAAATGAAAAAGAATTGGTTTTTTCAGGTTTCTAGCCCTAAAAATTGAAAAAAAGTGACTTCTTTGTTTTGGCGAGTCCCCTTTCACAAAACAAGCCGTTGTCATTTTTTTCTTTTTAAAACTCATAACTCATATACACGTATGGCACTATTAAATTGCAATTTACTTGAAGATACCTTTTAGACACTTGGAGTGATATTTATGGTACAGTTGCTGAGTAAAACCGTTTTCCTGAAGAAGTTCATGAGAGGGATGCTGGAAGCGTGGGATTGGTTGTGGCGTTGAACCATAACTACCAAAATGCACCCCAGGAGGTACACCCTCAGAGATACTATAACTTGGACTACAAGAAAAAGCATAGCACGTTAAATTATATAGGGGATATTACACGGTGGCGCGAAGATATTAATTTTATTTTCGAGTGGCAAAACAATATTTTACGAATGAGCACAGCGAGTGAGTAAAATATTGTTTTTGCCACGGGAAAATAAAATTCATATCTTCAAGCTGCCATTTAACATCCTTTTTATTATACAGACAAAAAAAAACAATAAAATAATAGAGGGTAATTACTGGAATTACATCATCAATAAACTGCATGTGAGATTATTGAAAATAAACCACTCAGGCCCCAGATGTAGTTTTTATGAATTTTGCGAGTGGTATATTTTTCAGTAAAACACTCATGTCTATATAATAAAACAAATTAATGTTGGCAGATGCAAGGAATCAGTTGAATAATAGAAAACCAGAGAACAATAACAAGTGTAAATACATCATAAGGAAGAAGTTGTAACACTGTCTTTATGTTAAGAGCTCCTTGGTCACGCAATCTTTTGCTTTATGTTCACAAAATGTGCATGTGACTGAACATATCACTGCGATGCACTTTATTGACTACGAAAAAAACCTGAAGAGGTTTTGAAACAATCATCACATCTAAGGTCTCATTTGTGCACCCAAGCGATAGAACAACACTACAAATAAAATTTTATTGGCATGGCAAAAAGTCAAGGCTAAGGACGGATACCAAAAATCAGAAAAGGCCAGCCAGACTGGTAATTTAGAAAAAAATAATTTCAGTCTTTTCTTGGAATTTTCCCCTAAGGGCACCACTGCCTAGCATAAATAGCAGTGATCAATAAGGGGATTCTCTTAACAACTGGGCTGGTCTGGCTGGCGAGTTGTAACAAAATGGATATCGCCCTAAGGGTACAACGTTTGACTGCCATTCCCACAAAAAGAACATTAGGATTATTTTTTTTTACAAAACCAAGGATTAAAGCTATTTTACTGCATTATGTACCTTCTGGGGGGAGGGTATTCTCTGCTGCCCATAACCCAACCAACATGATGTTCCACTGGGGGGTTCTGACTGTACTTTGTTTTTCTTTTCTTCGGACCTTGATCACTGACATCCTCTTTACTGAATGCAGGGAAGAACCTTGGTGCAACTTTGACATCTTTTCGCTTAGGAGTGCGCGAGCCATAACGAGGTATCACATGCTCAAGAGTGGCAGGAAGTTCAGTGACCATGGCGGGGAGAGATCTAGACAACTGTTCTGATGGAGCTGTGTGAGCTCGTGGACGGAATACTTCTGCTGAAGGTGATAACGTGGTGTGGGGAACCGTGATGGGAGGACTGGGGGGAGGGAATTCAGCCTCTGTGAAAGAACGAGCCCTGGGTGGGTCAAGGGCATCACGCTGGTAATTAAATTTGTCCTGACTGACGAGCTCAACACGTTTCCATGAAGATGAAAGAACAATCTGCAAAGAACAAAAAAAAATAGTATTCAATATCTTTAAAACAAGGAACCAAGTCAATACCTAATCAGAGATGTAGTGTTTTTACTTACCTTTCTGTTAAGGTAACTGTCATCACTTTCATCCCAAAGATCCTAAAAATAAAAAATAAAACCTTGCACATTCCAGAGCAACAAAACATTAAGATTAAAAAAATTACGCCTACAGCTGTGTAACACTTTGACCAGTTTGAGAAAAGAGAGAAGGAAATGGCAACATTAGAAGTTGCATGAAGAAAGCACATCACACCATAAAAGTTAACTGTTATTACACTGAGTTAAAGCCACCACTTTCACCTTGGTACCCTGACCAGGCAAGTCACAAACTGACACCTACTAAAATTTCTGTTGCATCTCTTGTGGGTAACATAACCATTCAATTGCTATTTAGAAAAAAACAGCTTTTCCCATACCTGTTCATAGTAGTAAAGACCATCATTTATTGCTTTGGAAAGTTCCTGGGTCATTTTAACTCTGGTGACATAATTTCCTGTGCGGTCATGTTTTTTGACAGGAGGTGGAGTTTGAGTGACAATCATGATTTTATGTATATCCTGGTCATCAATTTCATCATCTGAATCATCATCCCTACAAATTAACACACATTTTAGCATATTTTGCTTGTATCCAGAATAGAAATGGACAAAACTTGGTTTGAATCTGTTTCATGGGCATTTGGAAGCTACTGCAAAACTACATGCATCTTAATGTTGCATGTAGCCATCAGAGTAACAAAACCAAAGTTAAATTTGAAAAGTGGCAGAGTCCTTAACTCTCTTCACAGTAACTCAAATGATTAAGAACTACCCATTATTGGACAGTAACAGTACATCTATGTGCACATACCCAAAAATATGTGTACAGTTTGTGTGTGCACTGGAGGCATTCAGTGTATCTTTGAGCGGTAATGTTCCAAGACAGGTTTAAAACAAAATAAGCCAAAACATGTTACAAAACATACCAATCTGAGGAACATATTGTTGGTTGTTTGCCTTGGTTTTCTAGTTCCTCGTCAAACTTGAAATCCAGTTCTTCCTGATCATTTGAGAAGCCACTTGTCTGATGAAATACAAACATTGAGTTGAGAATCTAACACTAATTGACCATTTCCTCCCTCAGGAACAAACATACAAGACCAGGTTTGTACAGTTTTGCAGGCCAAAGATTCAAGGGCTATACAAAGAGTTTCTGACCCCTTAACTGAAATAAACTACTTTTTTATAATGAATATTATTTATTACCAACAAAAAAAAGAACATACAGTACATGGGGCAAAAGCTAAGAAAGTGTGTTAATTACTGTCAGAAAGGGTAAAAAATAACAACAGTGCAATATATTGTGAGTTAACGTAAAAATTAAATAATTTAAGTCATATACCAGTTGCGTACGCACGCCTATCGGCAGAGTACTCAATAGCTTTTTAAGGACTAGAGCGTAGTATAACCTAGTTTGTCTGGTGTCAACTTGAGATTCATCGTATGTTGTAACGAACGTTTTGTTGGCAAGTTTATCTGAGGAGTGCCGTACATGTAATGCGGTATGAAACTAAGTAGTAATAAAATGCCATGACGAATCTCAAGTTGACACCGGACAAACTAGATTAATTTAAGTCATATGTGCACTAAATAATCATTCTTAAACACTGTCGGTAGAGTTTATTACTCTTATTTTGCAAGCATTTTTACCCTGTTTGCATTATTTTGCACTCTTTGCTTTAAAACATGGTTATTTCAAAGTTTTGAAAGTTTACACATGCTTTGGTAAAATAAAGGTTTTTCATGAGCAGGGTGCAAAGAAAATCACTTTTACAGCTTGCCATTCAGGCAACCTGAAGCTAGCATTTACTAGCCCAGACGTCATTTCAACTAGCCCCAAAATCTTTTTGATGAGCACAATAATTATTGATTTCACAGTTCTGCTATTATTCCAATTGGTCGAAAAATATCACTTGCCCATCGAACAAGTTAAAAACAATTCACTAGCCCAATAGCAAAATCCAATAGCCCTGGGCTACTTTCTTTGCATACTGATGGGCCAAAACTAATTTCAAGTACTTAAAGTATATTTAACTCTTAAAATGCAAGAGTTTTCAACTGTTTTCAAGATGATGTTGAACCCTAACAAAAACAGCTTGATCCCATACGCTTGAATTAAAAAGCTTCTGTATGAGTTGATGCAGTTGCATTTCCTTTTTATTTTTTGTACACTAAATATTACAAAATAATATAACAGATGTATTACAATGTTGTTCTCATTATCATAAAAAAATAAATTTTGATTCAAAACAGTGTTTGCATTCGGGCTTACTTACATCCCAAAATATTGCTATCCTACCAGAAAACTCTTCATAGAACTGTTTGTCAAAACTTTTGTGTGATGGAATTGAGTTGATGAGACACATGCCAGTTCAGGCCACTTCATTTTTTTCCATCACTCTCAGTTCCGAAACAGCTTTTACCTTGACTTGTTTCTACAGCAAGGGAGACATCACTCCTTGCTCAAGATAATGTACTTGTTCCCACATGCTTACCTTATTACTGGCATCTGTTTTTGTAGATGGTGGTTTTCTTCTTTTTACTTCTGTCCACGAGTAAACGTCTGGCTTTTTTGTTTCTGCAAATTTTCAAATTTCAATTTTCTGGAGTAAGAAACTGGCCTGGCAGCATGGAAGGGCTCACCCTGCACGGAGCAGAGCCTCTTTTTCTCTCCTTGAGTGAGGAGGAGAAAAGGAAGCTCTGCATGAATCATGTCAAACCTTTGAGGCCACTGCAGCCCAAACTTCAGGACTAGTAAATCTTGTGCTCTCTCATCAAACTGGTCTTTTTGAGTGCGAGCATCCGTTTATTGATCTAAACTGCTGGTCATAACTGAGCCCACAGTAGCAAGCAGACTGCTGTTAAGCCTGGGTTCTAAACTATATCCTAGCAACACGCCGCACATACTAAACTTAATACGCCGCAATTGAGCAAATGAAAGAAAGGCTCTGCGAGGAGGGCTGTCGCTAAGATTTCAAATTGCTCAATATACATATGCAATTAGTACGCAGTAAGATGAACAGCTAGGAAATTGTTTTGGTACTCGTTTTACTTTGTTTTCTATGAAAGTTGGTAGCCGGAAAGCCGGCACAAATCCCTGGCCTCTGCTGATCCTTAGCGTCAGCTCTGCTAAGTTGACTAAGAAGTACACAGGCCAAACTGAATAAAACAAGTTCTTGGAAAATTGGGCTGCAATTTTCTCAGTTTCTGACAATGAGACTTACCCAACTTTGTGACTCTGCTCCTTTTGCAAATTTATAAAAGGGTAAGTTCAGTATCATACCTATGTATTTAGCCACTTAACCCTTTCATGCTTAGACTATGCTTACATGGCAAGATGAAAACTCTAACTTTTGAATCTGTGGACAAAACCCTCTTGTGTTAGCACTCACCAATGAAACCTCTTGGGCGCACCTTTCACATCGAACAACTTCTTAAGATTCTTTTAAAATTTTATTTTGGTAAATTTTGGAGTAAATGGGTTAATTATTAACAGCGATCTCTGGATGATGAATAAGTAATGTACAAGAACTTTGAGAACTCAAGGAAAGACATTCACGTTTTTAAATAGGCTGACATTTCTAATACATACAAACACAACACCCACCTAGCCTGGTCAGCTAGGGTCATATGAAGTGTACTACAATAATAATCTGGTAATTGGAACAAGTGCGAAACACTTGAACTGGGTGGATATGTTCAGGAGTAAATCATACCTTTTGCTTCTCCAGCCTTATTACTGAAAGTGTTATTTAGCACGGATTCCTTCTGTGCCTGTTTTATCAATTCGCCAGGATTCACCAAATCATTGATTACATTTGCTGGCTTTGAGGGTTCAGCATTAGATGACACTTCTGCTTCTGATGAAGAAGATAACATGATCAATCAATAAGGAGTATACAGTTGTAAAATAATGTATCTCATTAACCTTCGCTATAAATATCTATGTGACACTCAAATAAAGTGTGCATGTTGTAGGGTAAAATTAATTCTCAGGTTTAACCAGTATTCCACCTGGTTTGATTGAAAATATCCTTCGTTTCCTAGCCCTAATCAATATTAGCATACAAAGGAAATTCCGGTTTAACCTGAAAACAAATGTTGGACCAAACTACATCTAGCGCATCTCTTCCATACTGAGCTTTTTAAGTACAGCATTATTGATGCCACGCATTTATTTTAATTAATAAACAGTCTTCTTAACTGGAACTGCTTCTCACAAAGGCCCATTGACATTAATATTTATTATTTAATATCCATACAGGGCTCATACAAAAAATTGCAACTAGTTTTTAAGGACTTTTCAAGAGCCACATTAGATTTTCAAGGACCACCTACTAGGAATAATTATAATTTCACAGATTGTACATAAATGCAAATTCCCAGTCTATTCTAATAAGACTTTAAGGCTTAAACTGTTTGCTTCACCAACTTCTCTACATTTTTCAGTTCACTTGTCTTAAATTGATAATTAATTTTTGCATAAAACAATGAGCAATTTGTGTAAATAACCTTTAAATTCTCTGAGCTATGATTTATATTCTGTCTTGGACAACCAAAAACATCAAAACACACTTTTCAGGCCACTACATTTAAAGTTGAAGAAAATTCAAGGACTTTTCAAGGACTTTCACAGAAATTTAAGGACTTTTCAAGGAAAAATGGAATTCAAGGACTTTTCAAGACTGTGCAAACCCTGTAGTGTCATTTATTTCCCAAACAGTAAGACTGAGCATCCAGCAGAGATCTAAGTGATGCCAAGTCAAAAGTCCTTGTTCATACCTTGTACTTGATGCTGTTTCACTTGAGGGGTGGTCTCATAGATGTGAGCAGCGGTATTCTCAACTGCAAAGAAAACAAAAAAAATCTTACATCTAAACGACAAAAGATGGAAGGACAGAAATATTTTGCAACTCGACTCAGTCTCAACACATCATGCTCCTCCAGATGTCACAATATCTATGTTTCAAAATAATTATTTTAATTCAAAAAGTACAAAGTAAAGAATTTATCATTGAGCCTCCCTTCTTACCAGTGAATGGCTCGTCAGCTGGAATAACCCACAATACAGGGTTCTCCTTTTTCCTCATTGCACTATGTGTAAGATCAAGCTCCACTACCTCACTGCCTTGTAATGCCTACAACAAATTACATGTAACATTATTCCCTATCAGTGAAAAAAAAAAAATTTAAAGACGAGTGTAAGATCCAAGCAGTTTAAGAACCTGCTTGCATAAATTTTTCCTTTAACACCCAAAAATATAAGAACCTGTTCAGCCAAGCATAATCAAGCAGGTTCTTATATGTGGGTTACAGTTAAATTTTTTGGAAGACTTCAAAAAATGTAGGTGCTTGCATGCGGGTTTTAAGGTGGCTCGATACAAGCGGTTAAAAAACTATTCGCCAATTTGTTAAAGTAGACCGAAATGTTTACATTACCGCTAACAAGAGCGCCCCAATACATACTAATGAAATCCTTCTTTCTAGCAATCGGCTGGGGGTATCTCCATGATCTTTCACACATGCTTTTAAAAAGAGTGAAACTTCTATGAGGTGAAATTGCATGTCAAAAGCTCCTCGTTTAGTACAGATAATAGTCGAACATCAAGATTGTCCATTTTTTACTGTATTTCTAACCATAAAAACTTTTTCCCTAAATATCTCGATAACACTCTTACGGATTTTGCTTAAACTTCACGAACATCGAGGCAGCTATTGTAGGAAAAAGCTCCAGTAAACAATATTGGAAGAACAGTTCCCAGTGCCAAGAAATACTGCTGCAAGTAAAATAGGTAATGGCATCATTTCATTTCTATGACAACTCTGATGTCATTGCTACCCTGATCATAACAAATTTTCATCTTCATCTAATACAACTGTGGTGTTAATTTCGCCAAATCTTTGTTTATGGTGACGTAGTTTACGCTCAAACTTGGTAAAAGTCTTGACCCTGAAAAACTGTATTGAGCCACCGTAACTGTATCACAGCTGTTAGTGTAACAAAGCTACATAAAAGAGAGCTTGAAACATTATCATGACATTTAACCAAAGATGACAAAATATGAAAGAGGCATGCTTAATGTGCTGGCAGAGTAGAGCATACATGTACCTCTAATATAAGATTGTGATCCTGTGTAAGGGCCTGAACTCTGTAGAAGCTTGCAATGAGGGAAATAGGAATGTAACCTTCACTATCCATCTAGTAGAACAAAAACAATGCAACATCCAGTTAATACAATAAATGCAGAGCTGTTGTTTTGCTCAAATAACCCACTGAGCTTTAGCCGTTCCTGTTGCCGTGGCCATAATAGTTTTGTAAGAACCCTAGTACATAAGAGAAATTTTAGTGACAGCCAAGTAATATACTAAAGAAAATGGTCACTTTAATGTTACTGTGCAGTACATGTATTTTTAACTTTACAACACATTATAATTTTTACTATAACTGTTATTTACCTGTCGTCTCAGGAAGATGTCTTTTTGAAGATTCTGCTCACTAAAATAGTATTCTCTGAAATCAAAAGGAAAGAAGATGATTTGAAAACCTTTGACTGAAATAATTATATTATTATGTTACTAGATAGTCACTTTATAAACACAGATTCTTTAAAATACATATGAACAGATATGCTCTGCTGTCTAACCAAAACAAAAGCAAACATAGTCAACACTTTGTTTACAAGTCCACCATTCAACTAGCCATTACTTCAATGATATATAAGCCATTTATAGGAGAAAAAGGAAAAATTTTGAGTTTTAGGATGAGAAATTTATGATACAAGTTCAGTAGTCCAGAAGTTCAGTTCAGTTCTTGGGCTCTTGCTTGCGTTTATAAAAACTGCACTCCTTCGTTAACGAAAAACTATTATTGCAAACTCATCAGACATCTTACATTTGATTTTTGACATATTCTTTGAGAGTTACTTCATCCAGGGGTACAGCCATGTAGTTTCCTGAGTTGTAGTAAAAACTACTGTTATATGGCTGAGTGTTGCCATATTGCTGGGGTGGTGCAAAGTAGGTTGTTCCATTGTACATCTGGTATCCAAACTGTTGCTGCTGATAGGAGTTGTATGGCATGTGATGGCCATCTCCTGAAACAACAAAAAATGTTCACTCCTGCTTCAGACTGTTGCTCTCTGACATTTGAAGACAATTTAGGTTGGATAATCCTGAGTATTATCATTTAAGCACAGACTAAATATCAGTTTTGCAGGAACTGAATGACTGACTGAACGACAGAATGACTTGTTTACTGACACCTTTTGCAGCTTACAGCTGAATTGCAGGTACAGGTCAGGTACATAAACAATACATAATTAGGACACTAAGCGGCAGAATATTTTACGGTTACAAAATTGGCAAAATGATCAGTATTAGATACAACGCTGCCGCCTAATGGATGCCCCTTCACAAGAGGCACCTGCGATTTACCCTCGGGCGACCAAAATTTCAAACAGTGAGCCCAAATGGGTGCCTAAAACTTATGTTACTTCCACTGCAGTGCAGTTGAAGTTTCTTGTCTGAAAATGGTGTCAAATGAATTTAATAGTCTTAGTAAAACCTTTGCTATTGAGATTGTGACTTTTCCTTCAGTGTTAGAAATGTTAGGTTACTATTACACAATCACAATCTGTGAAAAAGCAAGAGGTTTCAAATTACACCTGACAAATGCTATATACTTTTGTAAGTTTGTGGCATTTTCTATCTTGCCACGAACACAACCGGTACACTCAGAGGTTTCTTTTATCATTTATTCAGCCTTATCTACACCTCCCTATTTGTGCTGTACGTTTTGTGGTCACTTTTGAAGGGCTCGCAAAAACATTCCAGTTTTTTTAAAACACGGCGGCTATTCAATATAATATTAGTGTGCTGTAAATTGATCAGTAATGTTTAGTTTATTGGCTCAGTTATGCTGTGATCAGAATAATACGCTTGACTACAGGTCAAGCACAGTTCTCTTCAAGTTGGCGGCAAATCTTTGAAAAGCTTTGAAGAGTGAAATTTCTTATGATTGAGTTGTCATTGAAAGATATCAAACTAGGACAAAAAATTCCCATGGAAAGGCTTTTCTTCCATTGAGCTACAATCAGTAACTGGTTAAGAATATGCTTGTTTGAGTCAAAAAACCGTTGAAGGACACTTTCTCGAAGGTAAGCTGGTAAAAAAGCTTGAAATCTTCTTCATTCCTGATCCTGCCGCCGTCAGTGTGCACAATAAAACTCCAATATGGCAGACCCGACTTTTATAATGGCTCTTACCCAGGCCCCTACTTTATTGAGTGACATGGAAACGAGGACTAGTTGCATTTCTAACATGGTGTCCGACTACAACTGCTTAGGCCAAGTTAATGAGTTGTAGTAAAATATTTTGTTCACAGTAAACTACTGGTCTAGGGACTAGCTGGAGCACACTTTTACTAGCTCAGCGTGAATTTTCACTAGTCCTGGGCTGGTGGACTAGCATTAGTATTGAGCACTGATATTATTGCAATCAACCAATCAAGTTTATGTAAACACAAAACACCTAGGAGTACATATGGTCTTGTAAGCTAACAATAAAGTAGTTCACCTCTTGGCATGCGACGTCCTCTTCCACCGCGGCCACCTCGTCCTCCACGTCCACCCCTACCCCCTCTACTAGGGGATATATTTCCTGACATGCCCCCTGGGCTGTGCCGGATGATGGGTGACCTTGTCCCCTTGGTACTAGGTGAAGCAGCTTCTGGAGACGTTGGAGATTTATCTGGGTTGACATCATTGCTCGAGTTTTCTACACCACCTTCTGTTCCCTCAAGATTCAATGGAACCCACTTTGGACGACCACCTTTATCATTGCAAAGATAAAACACTTAAAAAAACTTCCTTCAAGACTAAAAAGTAAAAACAAAACAATGGACATTTTTTTCCTTATTACAGAATCTTAGGGGTGAAGATTCTTTTGTTCATTTTCTTCACTATGTGGTTTTAGTATAATTACATTGATGTCTATCGAAAATAGAGCGATGTGATTGGCTAGGAGCTTCGCTTTATCCCACTATAATCACCGCCCGGTGATTATAGCATTGAAGGCTAGCAGTTTTCAAATGGCAGCCAGATTTTTTTATGTTTCAGGGTTGGAAATTGATCAATAATTTTACTTTCTCGAATAGTCATCAATGTAATTATACTAAAACAATTAGTCGCCTCAGGTGACGTGAATATTGGCAAATAGTCACCGAGACGAACAATATTCACGTCGCCTTCGGCAACTAATTGTTAAATAAAAGAAGGCTTTGGTAAAATATTAACAATCAGGAGGAGTATTCTAAAACAATAAAATTTAAGCATTGAAGACAGTCACCATTGGATAACTGTGTATTAAGAGAACCTGGTACATTAGATTTGCCTCTTGTTTAAGTAACTGCTTGTACTGTCTTAAATTCAAAGATAAAAAGCAACACTGCTTTAACAGTGTATATGTTGCAGTTAATTTTTGTTTTTACTTTGTTTAAAATTCCCTAGTATACATTACAATACCCCAAAACAATGGACAAATAAAAATAAACTGGGATAAAAAATTAACTACAACATATATTTTGTGTATAATATACAACTACCCCTCTTAGGGTCAGTTGATAGCACTAGAAATATACCTTGACCCTTCGCATCTCGGTATATATCCACCACTTGTTGCCAAGACACTTAAGAATAATAGAAGCTCTGAACCAGTTTAAGAGGAGCATTAGGAAAGTTGACCTTCCAACTCTTGTAAATATTTAGACTTTTTTTTAAGGCTTTTTAACAAATTTTGTAAATCATTATAATTATACTCTGCACGTAATTTTTTATTTTTATTTTTTAGTGATTTGTATCTGGTATTTGACTTATTATTTTACAGTGTCCCCCATTAGCTTATCGCTAAAAACATAGACACTTAAATAAAGTATAAAGTTTTCATTCATTCACTATTCACCTCCCCTTTGGGGGTTAGTTGTATACTATATACAAAATATACACTGGAGAAATTATGATTTGCTGCATAATAGACTTTTTTCTTTAGAGAATGTGACCTCCCAGAAATTCTGCATAAATTACCAATATTTTTGCAGCTTATCAGAAAGCAAGTACAAACACAGAACACAAGACACTAGAGAAGAACTATTTGGTGTATTAAACATTACAGAAACTAAATGAACCAAGTCACAATTTTCTAAGCAACTGCATTAAGGGATAATTCAAGATAATGGGAATCAATAATACAATCTTCATGGTAACCAGGAAACCAACATGAAGAACAAATACTTCCCCATTATTCTTTTATCACCTTTGCATGTGTCAGCTCAAAACTAAAATCAGCCTTGGAAATGTCACTCAAAGCAAAGCAAAGACAACATGCCAGTTTAAGTGTACACTATTACTCTTCATATGAACAGAGCCACTAGAACTGATACAAAGTTAACAAGGTTGAATTCATTCCTTGCCAAGTATGTTTTTTTTCACTACTGTAGAAATACAAAATTGGTCAGCAAAAATACATGTCAATTGTCATGATTACCAATTCACTTGCAGTTCACGACAGTAAAAATATCTAGATACACCCTTTTCACTCTCTTACAACAATGGTTTGAAGTTTTAAGTTTTGTTTTATGTGTTTTTGCTTTTGTTTCTTTTTCTTAAGAATTTAATAATTTATTATTCGTTTAAAGTACAACGAGTAATTCATACAAAAGTTCATTTTATTGTGTGCATCGCTTTTGTCTGAATTAACCTATTACAGCAGGTGGTTTGAAAGCAGGAACTTTGAGACTTTTTGAGGCAAGATTTTAAAAAATGTAAAGATAGAGGGATTTTATAAAATATAAATTTGAGTAATTCAGTAGTTTTTATTGACACTGTGACCTAACTACATGTACAATAAATATGTTTTTATTTCTATTTTTTATTTATTTATTTTAGGGAACCTTACAGGGTGACCTCCTGTTTTGGTTTTGGTTTTGAGATTTTGGTTTAGTTTTCTTTTTATTCCAATGTCTTGAATAAACTTAGTATGTTATGTCACCTTATGTTAAATAAAGAGTTCCCTGACGTACACAGCCTCTTAATCAATGGTTTGCAGCAGTGACCATTTTGGTTAACAAGAACAAAAGCATTTTTCTCAATTAAGAAATACACAGTGACCATTTTGGTTAACAAGAACAAAAGCATTTTTCGCAATTAAGAAATATACTAATTTGTGAAAATTCTGCAAACAATGGACTGTTTTGTTAACCAACTACTTTGTCTTGTGGTTGCAAACCAAGCATAGCAAAGTTATACTAATGCCTGGATCTAAATACCAAGTAAACTCTTCTCAAAGCAAAACCAGACTAGTGACTTGACTGCCGAAAACGTAACTTACTGTTTTAACCATTATGCCACTTTTTTAACAACCTAGCTACAGCTAGAACAAACAAATAGTGGTTTTGAGTTTACAGGTTGTCATAAGTTAACTTTTTCTTTGGCCAGTCATTGTGTTTGGTCACTGTTCCTAAATTAACTAGACAAAAACTCTGATACAAGAAAAATTGAAGGAGGCCCAGAGCTCTGAACCTGTGAAGCCCAGGTGCCCAGTATAAGGTTTCTATGAAAAAACAAAGACTTTCTAGTCGCCTTGAAGCAGAAGTTAGGTGCCAGGGGCCACTGGGCTCTGCTACAGCATAGCACTGCTGATACACTGAAATCCACAACCAGCGAGGGCAGTGGATAGAGTGGTAGTTTTTCAACTTGAAGTTTTTCCATGTTTAACTATGTTACAGTCACAGTCACCAAAAGAAATAAGAAATCTTAAACTTCTGCACTTAGTTATAAAAGTGTTTCTATGTTTTTATATAACTTTAGGAAAGATCACAGATACTTGTAAAACAACAAAGTACCAATACCTCTCCAAAAACTTCTCATACACTGTCTTAAATTATGATGGATTTATGAGGGCATTGAGATAACACTGAAATATTTTGTTCCACACAACTCTTACAACGAGTCTGTATTTCCACACCATTAATTAGCACTGAATCAAGAAAAGTTTTCTACATATGTAAATTCAGTTAAACATTTAAGTAGGTTTCTTGGATGGACTGTGTTCTACATTTTTACGATAACGTGACTCATACTGACTGGAGGCATAGTAAATCAATTTGTTTTGTCTTCATCAAAGCACAACATTAATTTCATATTACTTTGCATTCATAATTTGAACCATTATTGTGTGAAGCAAATAGAAAACTTCTTTCTTTGGGCAGAACGTGACAGGATTTTGGAGAACAAGACCCATATCCATATTCTCTTGCGAAAAAAAGTGTGATGCAAGGTCAGCTATTTTGCACGTATAACCACTTCCTGGGATTCATTGAATAATTTATTCTCGTTTACAAATATATGTTATATATATTTCAAAAAGAAGACCATCTTTCTTCTTATAAAATGGAACTAAAACATTTGAATCTGGTAGATGAAACAAATGTACAAATTAATGGCGTTGTGTCCAAAAAGTTACCTCATTTTACAACTCTTACGAGTTATGTTCAATGAGGACAAAATAACTTTATCGCCCAAAAAAAAAAGTAACCGACTCTCGATTAAACGATGCAAAATTTCCAGAGACACAAACCATTTATACGGCAGCATGAAAGGCATATGGTAACATAATCGACAGGTCGTTGTTTTAACGAAGATTGCCGGATAACATCGTGTTTATACAAGAACATTCACAAAAAACAAATTTACTCACCTTTCTTTCTTGGCGTAGTTTTTGAGTTTTCGTCTTCTGAAAGTTCGTTTTCGGCATTTTCCTTTTTGCTAGCAGTGGGCTACAAAACAAATAACAAAAATCTTATTACAAACGAAGTCAACAAAGGTGTTGCTTACACACAACTACACAAGAACAAACGATACGAAATGCACAATCACCATGCGCTAAAACAATTTAAAGCAGGAAATTACTTCTCTGTACCTTTGCATCTTTATTAGATGCCGTGGATTCACCAGGAGTTGGCCAGTTGGTTATATCAGTGAATTCACTGCCCTAAATAAAATACGTACACCACATGAGATGCCGACCCGTTGAATTCCAACTACAACACATTACTCCCCACCCCATTCCCGTCAGTAGCTACCTTTCCCTTGCGTTTAGCGGCTTTCACAACAGTTGGCTTTTCCGCCTCCTCTGAAAGAAAAACAGACAGTTTGGTTCAAAAACAGCTGTTTAGTCTGGTTATAAGTATAACGTCCACTAAAGGCCAATACCTTTCTCGCCCTTGCTTTTTAAGTGTCTTGTCCAAGGATTTTTCGGCGGGGGAGGTGCTGCGGCCGAGTCATGGTGATTCTTCTCGTTCTCCGACGTGTTTTCGCTCACATTTTCGTCTTCTTCTTTTTCCTCTGTGCAGTTATCGACGTCTACGTGGTCTATGGCATTTTTACAACTGCTCGTGATGTGACTTTCATCCTCACCGATATCGAGATTCGCCTTAGGAACGCTTTCGACTTCAGTCATAATACGAAAGAAGTAAACGTGTTAGTTTAGTCCGCGTATTCAAACTGTTCCCCAAGGCAACCTTCAGCCGACGAACAAACCTAAACCCCACACACGAAGAGTAGATAGTCTCAGATTGCGTCCGCGAAGGTTTCCTTTCCTCTTCTAAAAACAGACAGTCGAAAATTCCCAGCCAATTTCCACCTTTTCTTTACCATTCAGCCATGTGGCTTGAGAGAGAGAGAGCGACTCTGACCTCCGCGGATACTATTGGCCATGCGCGAAGCAAGTGATCAGGACAGCTTATTAGCCAATCATAGAAGAGTAAAGAACAAAGACTTAAAATCAGGAAAGCTGGACAAACAGAAAAGAACTACCTGTCAAAACCAAACTTGAGACAAAAAATTAAATGAAGAAACCATTGCTACCTGCTGTATCGTTATCAAGACTTCTCTTAGCTCAAGAGTTTTGCGTTTTTTTCACTTGTGACTAGTTTGTTGTTTATTATCTTTTTTGCAAGTCATGAAATCTCAATAGACAAAGACTTGAAGATAAGATAAACTATTTCTACCAAACTACCTCACAAACATGGGCGAGATATATAAAGGTAATTTATAAATATTCATACTTGTTTGATTCTTATTGAAAGCAGCTGTTTTTTTCTGTTCGTGTTATATTGTTTCCATCGGGTGTCCCTGGGACTAACTTCAATCGGGAAATCGAATTCAGGCTACCACTGGCTGGCGGGTTAACATTGAAAGAAACTTCAACGTAAAAAACAGCCAAAGGAACAACTATATGTGACCATTCAAGCATTAAAGCAGTGAACCGCACTTTGATTGCCTCTCTATTGAAAAATAATGAAACCGTTTGACCTCTCGCAAGCATCCATAAACGTTAGTTTTTTTTTAGCGATACGAGTGTGAGTCAATATTTGGAGATTAATCAATAAAGGTGAAACAACGCGCGTGCTCAGGAACTTAGTTTAAGCAGGCATTATACTTCTTTAGTTCAACTGAGACTTTTGCACATCCAGCACCGACAAAAGTATGCCCTACTAACCTGCAGTAAGTAAAGTCACTAGGAACTGACAAAATAGAAACACATCACAACTGTCGAGAGAGCGAAAGGTGTTTACAACTAAATAAGTGCTTTAAGATTATTGACCTGCTGAAAAGCGTCTTTAGTGAGTCGAGTATATCTAGCTTAAAATAAAGTTGTAAGTAAAAGACTTAATTTTATTTTTTGACACGACTGACACAGAGATTAACAAGTAACCTACAAAAAAGTGGACACATTAAAAGGGAATGATGCGTGGTCCGTGTTCACACTGTGGACTGGAGTTGCTCTGTTTAACTCGAGTTTGTTTGTTTACCTCTGATCATGATTGACTGGAAGTATACCCATACAGGATGGTTCCTGACCAATAAAAAAAAAACAAACCAAAACGGAGCGGTAAAATGGTCAACAGAGCTGTCGTAGGCAAAATAAAATTGGGTCGTGGGATTTAAAAAAAAACCTTTCCCACAGCAGTTGCCGCCAGTTATGCTGACTTCTATCTGGGATTCAAATTTATTTCTGTAAACCGCGTAAATTTAATTTTCCTTAACATTTTGTAAATTTCTCCACGGCTACATTCCTAGTTACGCGATCCTTAGCTTAATAACGCACCATGACTGAATTAATTCCCAATTTCGGTGAAACAAAGGAATGACACTGATGATCACCTGCCGTGCGTGCGGCTCTCCTAGACCAAAAACAGACAATACGGTATCTAAATATCATGAAACAAATGACAATTTTGAACTCAAAAAGAGAAATTTCAATGCGAGCAGTATGTAGGCGATTTAGCTACAACTGATTCCTTTGTGATATTAATTTTCACTTTACGAATAATGAGGAATAAACATCGACCAATGAATTATTCGAAAACTGGCCAATTGCATTTCGACAAGTTTTACAAAAATTTGAATATTTATTCCGCGTTTCGCAATAAATTATTTTAGCTACGTGCCTGATATCCAATAGAACATCTTGGCCATCAAAAAAACCTAATTCCTCATTATGATAATGCTTATGAAATACATACGAACATATATGTTGGCCTAAAATGAAAGATACTTATCAAATTTTGTCTAAACACTACAAGTCGGTTCAATTGAGGGCTTTTTATATACATGTTAAAATGTCACGCCTAGTCAATTGATCTAACTTCTCAGTGTGGTACTCGTTCTCCTAGTTACCAATGCTTGGACTTGCCGTTTAGTGCAAATGGTAAAACTAGCCTCCCCGCAGACGTCCTGTGGGGTTTGTACATGATTCAACCATGTCAACAAATGTGACATGTATTGTACATGTAGGCTGTAACTCTACCGCAATTCCTACATACTTAACACATATGTACAAGAATGAAAACGGACCAAACACGGCCGGACACCTGGAACAGTTGGTCCGCTTTCTGCTGTTAAGGCAGCCCTCGGGGGACACCTACTATGAATAAATTCATAACCGGTAACATTTTGCTTGTGAGTACATCTTTTAAAACGCTTATATCTCGGATGTGTTAGAGGTCGGATTTAGATAAAATTTACCGAGACATTGTGAAATGATGGAAGTTTAGGAGGGTTGTTTTATTTTTGATGTAGATCGCTCTTCACAGTGATGCTTTTTAAAGTTGCATGATTTTGTGTCAAGTTTGCGGAAAGAATACTAGAAGACAGCATTCTGTGATTTTATTAATAAAATATCGGTCAAAACCTCTAGTGTGTCATGTATTAAGTAGATTTTGCAATTTAAAGTTTGCCAGCAAGATATAATTGTTTAAATGAGCGAAATCTGTCATCCCTGAAATTAACGCCTTATATATCTTTTTTTTATATAATCGCCCTTTTAGAATTCCGCTCAATACATAACACCCTACAGTCCACCAAGTTTACCCCTCTTCAGTGTCAGCTCTTGAAGTACCCCCCCCGGGGGGGGGGGTACTCCCTTATATAAGCTATATAGGTAAGTGCCGCCGCATCGGGTATGGTTTTTGCGCCGTTTTGGTCTGAAAACGGGTATAGACTTTGTCCATTTTGGTCTGGAATGGGATATGGTTTTGAGGAAACTACGGGAGTGTATGAACGTATTTATCGTTTCAATTCCAAATGAGTAAGAAAGAAAGAGAAATATGCGAATCGAAAAAAAATAGGGTCAGGATTTGGGGAACCGGGCGGCACATCCCCACCAAGAATTCCCAGGAGTACCCCCCCGGGATTCCTGAACACCAAATTGACTTTGAGACTTCCAAAGGTGTCCCGATTAATACACAAGTTCCAAGAAAGATATGTAATCAATGGTAATTATGGTAACTACAGTCCACGCTTTAATTATAGGGTTTGTTTACATTGAGGTGGGGGACCCCAGATAGGTGAGGTAACCCGCTTAGGTGGGGTACCCGCCTGACCTATAGTCTCTCATTTTAATTTGATCACGTTTACATGTTAGATGGTGACCCGCCAAGGCCGGTAGCACGGTCTGCCAGACCGGATAACCCTCAGCCGGGGCCAAATTATGGGCTCCTGACTGTTCACAGTCCTCTATTTTTCCGTAAGATCATCGAGATCGAGCGCTTTGCGTTACGGGCTGCCATCTTGCATGAGTGTCAAAACTACTTGGGGGAGGGGGGGGGGGGGGGGGAGGCGGGGGCGATTTGGGAGGAAGCGAGAAAAATAGAGGGACTGTTTATCACAGTCCCTCTATTTTCTCGACCCCTCCCCCAGCTATAATCCCCGATGCCCGCCCCCTCGGTACAATAGCCGTGACGGTAAGAAGCGGTGGCTATAGGATCTCACGAAAAAATAGGGGATTGTGAACATTCTAGGGCCAAATTTTGCCATGACTTAACGTTTCAAGATGGGGTAACCCGTCAAGCCAGGGTCGGATTCGTGATACATCGAATTCGCGCAAAATTCACTTTGGCGATGGCTTTGCATCATTAAGAGGGGTTTGCCAGTATTTTTCTTGTTTACGTGCTGCGCGACCATCAGAAGCATATAACCTTCTGATGGTCGCGCAGCACGTAAACAAGAAAAATACTGGCATATATGCTTCTGGCGACCATTCAATAATCTTGAAAGTGCACCCCGGAATGGTTTACATGGAGGTAGAGGACCCCAGGTAGGTGAGGTAACCCGCTTAGGTGGGATGAAAAAATAATCCTCGTTTACATTCAATCTTACAAACCCGCCTGTCCATATGATCTTTCATTCAAATTTGATCACATTTACATGATAGGTGGGGTAGCCTCCCACGCGGCCGTTTTTAGTGGAGCTTGTATTTCTTCCCTCCCGAAATACGAGCTCCCCCAAAAACGGCATATAGATAACTTAGCTATAGTTGTCCAATAAATGGGAGGCCCTCACTTGTTAACACGAAATTTCCGGCAAAAAAGTTGGCGCATTGTAGCCCTTATTTCAGTACAATCGAACCTCCACCGACGGGTCACCTCTCCACAACGGCTACCTTCTTTCCGGGGACAATCCATACATTAACTCTTGTTTAAACCTCTCTATAACGGCTACTTTCTCTCCAGTTCTCAGGAAGTTCTGTCTTCATGGTGGCCGTTGAGGAGAGGTTTGACTGCGTTTCTTAACAGATGCTCAGTGAGCCCCTAAACTCAAGATAAATCAGGACACAAATAGGACATCAGGCAAATATTTTAATGAGATATTTCATACCTGGAGTTAAGTTTTCATTCAGTTATATTAAATGGCGAGAAAGAAAACAAAAGATCAATTAGATCATCCAGTGTTGCTGCCAATAGTAATACAAATTTACTACTTCTAATGAATTGCCGTTTACGTTTCAGGTTTATAAACTGCATTGCCTAACTTTTTTATGAAGGCGATAAAGGGACAAAGTGGTTCGTTGTTGTAGGATACAGTTCAATATATTTTAAATTACAAAAGTGATGCCTGGGAATGTTTCGTGTGAAAATCCTTGCCAAGTCCCTGTACGGCGTCTTCACTGGCCTTCTCGGTCAATGCATTTCGGTGACGTATCTGAGACGAACGGCTGGGAGACTCGCTCAGACCACGTGACCCGAACCGCATCGGCCGCGCGCAATAATGAGGCCTAGGGACTAGGCAATGAAAAAGGCTCGATTATTAGCCGCTGTTAGGGAAAAGAGCCCGCGCTCCTCTCCCAAAAGGAGAGACCGAGAAGGCCGCGGAAATCGAGCCTAACTTGTGACACGATCTAAGGGGGTGTTTACATGAGAAAACTCGCACCGGCGATTTTGTATCGCGTTTACATGATGACTGGGTCATTTCATATCTCGCGATTTGAAGGTACACTTCATGTTGATAAAAACACGTGTGATTCAAAATCGCAAACATTACGCATGCGCTACCCGTTCCAGTCTACTGGCAGACCGATTTCACACCGAAACGAGTGGTAGTTTCGCGTTTACATGATACCGTTGGGAGATTTCGTACCGGAGTGAAATTCTCGCCCCGGTACAAGAACCGGGGTGACTCACGTCGGCATGACATTTTGTGGTGGTATCATGTAAACAAATACAGAGCCATGAGAGGGAACCGGAGTGAACTCGCTTCGGGGAGAAAGTCGTCCCGGTGTCATGTAGACACCCCCTAACAAGGCATTCATTCGAATAACAACTTAATCGCATGTCACACATCATTTTTAGTGAAGATCACTTCTCCGTACAACTGAAGGTTCTTTGATATCTAAAAGTCTCGACAATTCTGGTTCATTTGATCGTCATTTTACATGAAAAAAAAAAGGATCATCCAAACTGTTGAAACTGAATATATATTATATATACTATTATATTACAAGTTTTTGCGGTAGGTATTGTGTATAACGGTGAATGTACTGTACTCAACTAGTTATACGTTGATACCTTACTTGGCACAATTAACGATACTTATGTTTATCAGTTTAAGCTAATTTTAACGCCCTACCCACTAAAAGTATAAATACAATATGTTTTTACAAGACTTGCAGTCTGAACTGTTCATGGCGCTTCTTCATCCTTTCGCTGTAAGATGTACGTTATCATTGGTTCTGGTTTGCCTTTCATTGTAACAGGGCCTCTTTTTTTGAAGGCAAAGTTGTGGTGTGGTTCACATAACAGCGATCTGCAATGTCCAAAACATAAAACTGATTTTTAGTAAAATGATCATCTGAAAGTTAGTACCATGGCAAAAGGCAGATTCATGTGGATACTTCAGCTAAAAACCAGCTTTTCTTCAGAACAATACACTTTTTGATTTGATGCCTGTTCTAATCAATAATCCAACACAAACCATAATTATAAATGTGGCTAAATTATGATATTTAGCCAGCAGTTTCTAGTAGGAGATATGCAGGTTGCCCTTATCACATTACAAAGGTTCATGGGTTTGTTTTTACAGACTTTCTCTTGAGGTCAAGCAATCTCGATCACTTGTCGTTGTCTGTCGTGGCTCGTGCTTACAAATTGCTTTTTTGCTCCCTACCCTTCCCCCCAACGGTAAGTATATGGTATGTTAGCAGTGAGACGGTGCCTGGGTGGATGCCAAGCTCAGGGTTGTCAAGGTTACACATTGCACTCAGCTTCACCTCGCGGCTCCACAAGCCTCGCAGGCACCTCCCACCCCGCTAATCTCTGTTAATGAGGTTAATTAGAATTGTGTGTTAATCACCTGTAAGTGTATTCTGTGACATTTATCTTTCCTCGCAGCCCAGTCGTCTCTGTACGGCTGGTAAGATTAACAGTGTTTCCAAATAGACAGTACCGAGGTTTCTTCTGCCCCACAACACCGGCCACAACTTCACCAGAATGAATACCAATTGTGATCTACGAAAAGAAAATTGAGCACCAAGAAATGCGCATGCGTTGTTTCTCAACATAGTTTCACTAGGTATAAATCAAGAATCATCCCTATCACATTTGTCACCTAGGGCCGGGGGGGGGGGGCAGCTACTTTCAAATAGAAGATAGACTCTATTCCGTCATCAGCCAAGGTCAAGCATCATCCCTATCACATTTATATTGGAGTTCTTTCACAGCCCTCCCCCCACAGTTGTCACCTAGGGCCGGGGGGGCAGCTACTTTCAAATAGAAGATAGACTCTATTTCGTCATCAGCCAAGGTCAAGAATCATCCCTATCACATTTATATTGGAGTTCTTTCATGGCTTCATCATCAGCCAAGGTCATGAAGGTGTGGTGTGAGAGAGGCAGTGCAGCGCACACGTCAAATCAGTTCGGTGTAGTTCTTGCATTGAAGAAAACAGGCTAATTGGTTGAAGATTTTAGTCTACACTAGGGAAACCAGGACTGGCCACTCAAAAATATATATAAAAAAAATTAATCAACAAGTTCAAATTCATGCAACTCAGCCTAAAAGCTACCCCAGGATAGGGGGGATTTGGGGAGTTAAATCTAGTATGCAGTGTCTGATCCAGAGCGCGCCATTGCTGGATTGCCGCGGTTTGAGCAGAGATGTCATATTCAAATACCTGTTCTGGGTCATTTTGGTGCAATTCAAATTGTGTTTCAAAAGAAAATGAAACAAGGAATGTTATTTCTCCTTGTGCAAAATCTTCTTAAAACAGTGGTTTGGTTTAAATTTCAGAAGATTAGAGGGAAAGCAAGAACCAAAATCCAGAGAATATGACATGTGTAAAAGGTTCAATTTTCCGAGGTTCCCGGACACTAGGGAGTAGATTATGTAGATCAACATGCTTAATTGAGAGCCTCTTCTCTTTATGTACATGAACACAAAGTGATGTCAAAACAAAGAAGACTTTCAGCATTTTTTGGGCAGCAACACAAAGGAAACTGCAGAAACATCCACAGCAAATGATGAAGCTGAGCCTGTGAACCAAGTGAACCTGAAATCGAAGTTGCCAAAGCGAAACTTTCAACAGAGCTGGCTAGAGAAGTACAAATGGCTTTGGTTTGATATTGTTCTGTTCGCAAAAAAATAAGAGAAACAAAATCATTTCACCATTTGTTGTGCAAACTACAGGACTTCAACACTAGTTCACTATATTGAAAGCCACCAAAATCAAGACCACCAAAATGCTATTGAAGAGGTTGAGATGGCTAACTCGTTTCTAAGGGGTCCAGGGGTCCAGTGGCACATCCCCAACCAAAAAATCCTAAAGTACCTACCCCCCCCCCCCCCCCCAGCTGCTCCCCCATCAGACTATAACAAGAAGAGTATACCTGCATCTTCTTGCCGCGAGCATTGACTTCCTGTACAATGTCAATCATATCAAGTGCCAGATTAGCAATGTTAACAGCATGTCTGGAACACCTTGTTGGTAAACCACTGACTGCCATGTACTTGTCCCCTACTGTCTCAACCTTAAAAGAAAGTGTTACAAAGATCAGCATATGAGCTCTCCCCACTAGTATCAATAGAAAACCAAGATTAAAGGTTAGAGAATGTAAAAACAAGTTTTATCCTCTGATACCAGAAAGCAAGACTTTTGACAAAAACCTTTCCATAAAACCATGATAACAGTTCCTGCTTATCAGTCTGGAATAGCAAATCTGTAGTTTAGCAACTAGACTTCACACTGAATGTTATGAAAAGGAGTTCTTTCTTTGTAGCTTTTGCAATGTGACTTTCTAGTAGCAATGGACATACGAAATGCAGTCAGTTGGAGAGATCAGCATATTTATATGCTTCATTCAAGGTACTTTTGAGAGGAGAAGGAAATTGATTATTTTTGCGATGGATTATTTAGTCAGGTGATTGATAGTCTCACAAATAGGCATTATTTCTCATGACTTTATAGAAGATGATTACTGGTGACACAGTGGTTTTATTGTGGCCCACAGATAAGGACAGAAACAAGCATTTGAACATATTAACAAAGTTTAGAATCCCAACTGGCTGGAGGCAGACTAGTTGGCTATTTACAAGCACAACCGAGGCATTGAAGATGGGACTACTGGGAACAAGTCCAGCTACCGCGTGGCACAAAAAATATTTAAGGGTTCTAATTTTTGCGATTTTTCCAGTGATCTGCAAAAATAACTTTCCCCCCCCCCCCCCCCTATTAAAATTCCTGCAAACATTTACTCCAGAGTAAATATTCTCTAACTTAAATTCGCTACACAAAAATACAGTACTAGGAAATCGTGTCTGTTCAATTACAACTTGCCTCATAAGGTACACACACCGTAGTATTGCAATATGTATTTCTATTGCACGTACTTTACAATTAAAAACAAAAATTTCATCAATTCTGGGAACTGGGAACTTTCTGAAAATCACAAAAATTAATTCCAAGCAAGAAAAACCAATCTGTCCTAATTGCAAAAATTAGTTTCCACAAAACACAAAAAATTGCCAATCTGCAAAAATAAACTCCCGCAAAAATTTTTTGCCACATGGTAGCAGTTGGGCCAGGGATTGAACTCGGCGCCTCTGGATTTCCAGCCTGCAAGCAAGCTCTCCATTTGTGGAAGTCATGCTCTCTCGCGGCTCGCTTCCCTTGCCATAATTGAAGAGCTTACTCACAGACTACTGGATTTCAATCACAGTGCTCTAAACACTCTGCATGCTGCCTCCTCAGACATCATATCAAATATACCTTAAAAACTTCAATGTTCTTGTCGGCCAGATTATCAAACTTTGTGTAAGTCTCATTCAGAAGCTCCACGATCTCCATTGGCTCAGTGCTCTGATTACAATAATGAGTGAAATCAACAATTCCACTAAACATAATGGTCACCAGTTCATATTTTTTGGCCATGACGGGCCTCTTTAACCTCAAATCGTTAGCCACCGATGTTGGAAGAATGCTGTATAGCAGTCTATCTGTTAGCTGCTGTTCGTTTTGAAGTTCTCGTGCTGTCTGCTGAAGCTTGTCGGTGAGAATTTCAAGTCGACGTGAGAGATGGGACTCGGCATTGTGCTGCTCAGACAGAAGAATGAGATCTCTTGTGGCATCATGGATAGGAATGTCACTGAGGTACAGACCTGGAATAAAAATATATCTTCTAAATATTATAAGTGCATGAAAAGACACATACAGTCAACACACTCCTTAGCTTGCAGCAACAAGTGACCAGCATTTAAAACCCAATTTGGGCAGCTATGACTTAAATGTAAACTCTGTAATGTAAAGCTCTCATAAGAAGTGACCACTCTCTTAGGGAACTGTGGTCTTTTTTGTGAATCTCCCGCTTGTCTTTCCCTTTGTTTTAATGTTCTCATAAGTGACCATTCAGTCGACACTTGAATTAAATAATTAATTGTCTCGACCAATTCAGGTTTAGAATACACAAGCACTACTGGTTTACTTTAAAAGTGACAAGCAATAAACTATTTAATATTATTTTTCCTGTGATTAATGTATTGTGGGACTACACCCACTGCTACACCATAAAATGGATTGTATATAACAGCATGTAATTTTCATGTTTTTGATCAGCAGGTATCAGACCTACTGCTTACAAGATTGTGTGAAAGACCGAAATTTTTAATGCATTAAGTTTTTGGTATACTGACCTACTTCATTTAATCCATCCAAATTGAGAACACTTGGTGAACAGAGGAACAACATGCTATCACATTCAGGAAGGTACAGCATTTGCCCACGGAATCGCATTGTTGGTAATTCTAGAGTACTGATGTCATCCTCTGAAACTGTTGTTAGAGTAGCAGAATCCAAGAGGCCCTCCTTTGTCTTGACAACATACACCTTGTTAATGAACTGCAAAATCTGATCAAAAGTAAGGGGAATGTGTGGGCGGATAGCCTCAAACACTTCATCAACTCTTGTCTCACCAACTTTAACGGATGGGAGAACTCTTGTCAAGGACACACCAGCTTGATAAATCACCATATCAGTGTCAAACATGATGTGAAATGGACATGCTTGGCAAAATGTTTGATGACTGATTCTAGAACTTAATGTCACTAGTTCCAACTTCTGCTCCATCTTTTGAATTTGTTTGCAATGCTGTCTCATTTGGTTTATACCACTGTTACTCTCTGGAGTGACTACAAACTTGGACCAGGCAGACTTCTCCGTTTGGTTCGCCGGTTCACATAATTCAACATTAACATCAACATTGAAAATTTTGCTGGCTACTGACTTCACCATACCTACTACAAGATATTCAAGCCCAGCTCTTTCAGAAAAGTACAGGATTTCAATGCCACTGCCGTCGGGAGTGTCTTTAGCATGGAAAGAAGGGACTCGCATACCCGGGAATACAAACAGAAGATGTTCATGAATGGCATCTACACTGTTGAAAAAGTCCTTGAGGTTACTGCCAAGATTATTAAGAATGTTATCATAGCCAGCATCTTGGATATATTCAAAAAATATTTCTCCAAATTTCTCCAAGATGTAGTTTTGGGATAGCCCTAAAAAGAAATGAAAAAATTCTTTACTTTCAGATATGACTTGATTAAATGAAAGTTGAGCTTACAGATTATCATTTGATCGTTTTTGCACTTTTATAGCTGTGTCCCTAGGGGAAAGACCAGAACGATTTTTAATCAGTGACTTGTGATAATTATGCTAGATTCCCCTCCTGTTTTAGTTGCAAAAATTTTTTTTCTACTTAGTAGCAATGGCCACTTAAATGGTTGCAGTTTGGAACACTGAATACAATATCAAATTTTGGGTCAGGTCAAAAAAAGGATATGGAAAATTGCATCTTCTTGTTTGGTATGAACAGGGGTAAAGGTAAGCTGTGATCAAGCTTCTTTTTTGAACTCGTGGGTACGCGCGAGCGTACCACGAGTTATTGCAGGGACAGGGATATGCAAATGAGTCACTCGCTCACTCGTAGTAGACGTTTTCGTAATTAATCGGGTCCAAACTCGAGAGCGCGAAGATCTATCGTTTCCAAAGAAGCACGCGCTCGCCGAAGTTTGGTGGCATCAAATTCCTCGCCGAGAGCGTGCATTGTGTGCTACAGCATGGTCAGAGGATAGAGGTCTTACCAAATTTAAGACACGCAGGAATCTTTCACATTAGTACGATTCAAAAGCCTTTGACTTGTCCAGGCGTTTTATCTTCTCATCAAGTTTAAAAACTTGACGAGAAGATGAGCATTTGCTCTTCTACTCCTTGAATTTCGACGCTGGCTTGATCTCATACCTTGTAGTAATGTAGTAGGTTATGTGTATGAATGAATGTATAATTAATAAATAAAGGCACTTCTTCTTCTTCTTCTTTATAACGACTCCTTAAGATCACGGGAGGAAATGGATGTGATTTTGAGCATTAAACTTAAAATAACAGCAGAAATCGAGATAAGAAAACATAAGCTTATGTTTTACTTCCTATTTCACGGAGGAGTTGTGTCGACTTTGTTTCGCATAAGTTCTTTCATTGCCATGAAATGTGTTTACATTGTTTTTTTACTGTCAGTAACCTGATTTCAATTAGCCTTAAATTTCATCCGATTGGTTTGAGTCATTTTTCCAATCGGTTAAGTATGGCCACAGGGTGCAGAGGAGATGTGTTTGTTGTTAGAACATCAAAACCCATCGAAAAACCTCTGAAAAAATGGGTTATTTTGTTTGCATTACAGTTTCGTTAGTCGTTTCGTTACACATTCTGTAGACCGCAAACCAAGAGACTAAGGGGTCGCAAGATCGGCTTATGGTATAAAACACGGAAATTGTCCATTTTTTTACTCGGCACTTCTTGCAGCAAGAAAAGTATTGCGTTTCCAGAACAAGGATAGTATATTTATAATCTGAATTTCTATCATTTCCTAAAATTTACTGTGGGAAAAGCAGAGGTGATAACTAATTGATTATTTTCTAAACAACGTACCCACGAGTTGACGATAGTCTTTCTTTGATTTTTTAAGGGAGGCATGATGGTAAATGGGAAAAAGGAAGACCTGATTCATTTACTTTATGAGTTGTCTGCCAACAAACAATTAGACAATAGTGATTTTGAAATGAAGAAATGATCGTTGCAGTGAATGCAATTCATGCATTTGCGTAAAGAAGCCTGAAAATAATTCAGGACTTCTACGGGGTTTGAACCCATGACCTCGCAATACCGGTGCGATGCTCTACCAACTGAGCTATGAAGCCACTGACATTGGGAGCAGGTCAATTGTGGGTGCATATGTTCCTGTGAGAGAAGTGATTTTGCTACCTCTGCGTCCTTTTTGGGTGGGGTGCTCAGTCTCGCAGGCTCATAAAGCCTGGTCTCAGTCATTCTTATTTAAGGATTTTCTAAAACTTAGTACTGCTCAAATTTCAAGCAAATCCTGCGCCATACCCCTGCGTAACCCTGGGGTTGATTGGGGAGAGGGGGGGGGGGGGGTCGACCTCAAGGATGCCGGCTGATAAGTGCATAATATCTCTTCAAGGTGGCCATATATTCTGAAGTTGTTCCCCACTATCAGCAATTTCTCAAACATAATTTAGTCTCTTTTGTGTTCCACCACGAACTGATCACTTCCTTGGTACCGGTATGTCTGGGATGTGTTTCCCGTAGCGAGGATGTTCAAACCTTTTTAAGCTTTAATGGGCTCTATAATCACTTGCATTTTCCATAATTTGCATTTTGATAACTGACATGGACAACAGACGTGTTACATTAAATTTGACAGGTTCGATTTTAGTTGGATCGCAAGGAAATATATTTTCTCTGAACGAATCGGTTTTCAGTTTAAAGCTCGTTAAAAAAAATGAATGCAGTTTTTCTGCTTTAAAAGAGAGGAAAGGAAGATGCAACCATGCATATAGTCTGGATAATACAATGCTATTGTTTACAAACGCTGTTGTTGAGCGCTAATTCCGTATCGAAACAACGATACACATGCATTATTTTCTTACAAATGGCAATAGAATTTCTCTTTATGAAACAGTTTACTGATCCACGGGGAATAAAGCGCTGGTAAAAGCACAGAAGCATAACTGTGTTAGCTTGTGTCAATAATAAAACGCCCGCCGCATGCAATAAGCTAACATGTACTGTAGATCTTACCTAATGTTTCCGAAGCAACCCGCAGCAAATCGGCTGTGTTGTGATCATCATAAATCCGGCGCTGCATGAATTCATTTGTTTCTCCCAGATCAACATTGGCCTTCTTCCTACAATCCAAGTACAAGGCACAGACCGGCATAATAAAGTCACCGGTGCTTTGACAGAATTCTGACTTAGCAATGGCTTTAAAATGACAAATGCAGCATAAGATTGGGCGGAAAAATACTCACAATATTTCCTCCCAGGTCTCAAAACTGCTTTCCCGTATCACAAACTCCTGCAGTGCTTGGTTTATGAAGCCATACATGGTAGTTACCTGTCGAAAATTATCCACCGAACAAACGCCAAATTGTGCTTTCGACGACGCCTGATTTACAGCCGATCAAAACAAATTCAGAATGTCAGGTTGATTGCACTTTGCATTACAAAGGCAATAATTTCATCGCTAATCGTGCCGTGGATAAGGGTGACTGTGAAGCGGCTTGGACAGGATTAACTAAGTTCTAGACGTATATGACCCGACACGACAAATCGCCAGAAGCCGCCCAGCCACTTTGACACATCCAGCTATCATCCTCCTCATCCAGCCGGGTCATCCAATCCAGCAATCAAATTTGAAGGAACATTTAAGGGACAAATAAACTGGGGATCATTACGTGGTCGTTGGTAACGTGCTTCGATGCGCCCTTTAGCAGGGTGGACGAAAAAATGTGTGCTTTCGAATTCCCGCTAAAAAAACGCAGCGTGCGCGCAGAGACTGTGTAGGGACTTTAAGATCCAACGACGCGGACGGCGACGAGAACGTCAAAAAAACAATAGGTTTTATAAGCAAAACAACAGCTTTGCACGTGCATCACACTTTTTTTGTACATTTCTTTCCCGTTTTTGCACGACTACGACGTGAAAATGCCTAATTTGGTGTTTTATGGAGGACGTAAACAAGCAACGACGAAATTTTATTTCTCTTTCTGAGCTTGGATGTGGTCCCTTGAAATTCAGCTTTAGGAGGGTTCGCCTACGTTTGACAAAGTAATTGGGTACGAATAATCCCTATAAAGGCTGACAGAACGCAAATACACTTTTTTAAGCGACGTTCTCGTCGCCGTCGCGTCGTTGGATCTTAAAGTAGGGAGTGTGTCAGTGCAGAAGCTGGAAGACCTTAGATAACAACGACCTCAACCAGGTTGAGGTCAGTCACTGGGTTGTTGGGGCACCACCGACAGCCTCAACAGGTTTTAAACTACTTCCCCTGCTCTCTTTTTCTTTACCAAGACAGCTAACAAGAATAAATGCTTTTCAACGTAACACCGTGTAGTTGAAAAGCTGTTTCATTACGGTTCGTAGCATTTTTGTCACCTTTGTGTCAATTGTTTCTGTCAGTCTTTCAATAGAGGTTACATTTGATTATACTCTATGCATATTTGTATAAATATCGACGTAGAAGCTTTTTTTTGGCTATCTCGCCTTTTGGACAGCCGTTGTCGGTGACCAAACTTATTATTATTAGTTCCTAAGTTAGTCTAAAGCTCTAATCCTCGGAGCTCGATACACTGCATTCGATCGAGGAGTACGTTCCCGGTTTTTTTTGTCCCAGTGGGTTTTTTATTCCGGGTTTTCGTACCGGGTAGTGTATCATTCCTTTGATTCTATTTTCTGTCACGTTCCATATTATTTAAATGTTTGTTTATGTAGAAATTATATTATTTCTGTCATTTTTTATATTACTTTTAAGATCATTAGTATTGTTGAACTGTATTGCTAAGATATCTTGTCAATAAAGTACGCGCTGGTCCATTGTGTCCATTAGGCACCCAGCAAGAGTCACACTCCATATATGTCGTTGTGTTTTTCATTCGCGCTTTGCGCGCTGTGCGAAGGGTAGTAATGAAGATTGACTACCATGATAGACACACTGTAGTCGCTGTAGAGACCAGGCTTGCCGAGAGGCTACCACCCCGCTAGTGCTCGCTAAAAACCACTCCTGCGAGCAAGCTCTCTGAGAACAGACAGTGTACTCGCAGACTAGTTTTTAGCAGGTAGCTAGCGTTTCCCAATTCCAGAAACTCGAGCACCAAGCTGGGGGCATGTCTACAGCTCGTCTTCAGCGACTACAGTTTGTCAATCAAGAATTTTCTTCTCTGGAAGGAATATGACCGGCTTGAGAGACCGGCGAAACACGATACGATACACTTAGGTTTTCTAGGGGTCCAATCTAAGCTGCTTTGCTGGTAGACTAGCCTCCCACGCAGACTTTCTTAGGCGGTTAATATTCATCACGAATTCCTAGCGTGAAGAGGCCCTGCCCTTTCCTCGTTGAGCTTTCCTTTGGACCTTAACCCCACGACAACGACCACGGTCGAAAATCCCAAGAAGCGCCTGGGTAAGAGGCACGTGAAGGGCCAAAAGATAGCTCGTGCTCCCATCATCCCCTACCCATGTGCTTTTATTCGCCCTGATAATCCGTTATATTCCGCGCTCCCCGTTTAGCCTTTGAAAAGATTCTGTAAAAGGGCAAGGTTCTGCTGGGTATAAGATCACTAAGGCCCGTTTCAAACGTCGTGCTACTGCCGTGCCGAACTAAATTGATCGAATTAGATTCTACTTTAGCACGGCAGTAGCGCGACGTTTGAAACCAAGTCGAGCTACTGCCGTGTAGCACGGCAAGCTTTGACGGCAGTAGCACGGCAAGCTTTGCCGTGCTACACGGCAGTAGCTCGACTTGGTTTCAAACGTCGTGCTACCGCCGTGCCGAACTCAATTCATAAATTATAAATACATTAGAATACATTCAAAAGTTTCCTAAACTGTTTCTTTATTTTAGTGTTTTGTTTTCGGCAACAGCCGTTCTATTCGACTGAATTAAATTCGACGTCTGAAACCAAGTCGTGCTAGTGTCGTGCTACAGTCGAGCTACAGTCGAGCCAGCTTAGCACGGCAGTAGCACGACGTTTGAAACAGGCCTAAGAAAGCAAAACAAAAATTTCACCACGTCGTATTCTGATATAATAATCATACTTTACATTTTAATTAAACTTTGATTAAATATGTGAATCAAGAAAGCACGTTAAATTAATTTTTCAGAAAGGATTACTAACAAAAATATAATATAATGGAATCAGATAAAGCGGTTATCAAAAAATAGTCCTGACTTTCTGAAATTATTTACAGCCGCGAACTTTATACTGCAAGTGGGCATTTTGAGGTATATTTATTTACATTTAATTTCTTGTCTGATTTTTTAACAACCAATTTCTGACGGTTTTACTCCGTATTCTGCTGATCACTGTACTTTATTAAGTTATCTAGAGAGATAATCTAACAGTAGAAAACAAGCCAATGCAAACCGTTCAAGCTATGATCACCAAACTTAGCAACCTTTCCTAAAAATCATTACCGACCGAGAAACATTTTTAAAGTCGTCGTAACCTGACGTCAACATTGACGTCACTATGGCAACCAAGTATTGACAGCCATGTTTTTCAAAATTTGCTTTTTTCCTTTAAAAAATTTTACTAACTGAATTCTACTATTAAGGTTAAATCTTGGATGCTTTTTAGAGGTAAAAGAACGTGAGTTTTTTTCCACTTTCCATCCAAATTTTCGAAATGAACATTTTCTAGGCTTCCTTTCGAACGAAATAAGAGGAAGTCGAAATGAGAAAAAAACCAACAGATCCGACAATGGTAGGAAATTTAAAGGAAAACGTCCGAAAACTAAGATTGAACGACCATACAAACCTAAAAGTATATTTAACATGATACCTTTGATTCTAAAGTTTTGCTCGAGAGTAATTTTACGAGATGTCTTTCGCTTCCTGCTAAAGAAACTTGTACTTAGTTCCTGTTCACTCTCTTTGTTATAATGTGAACACACCACCCAGGTCAGAAGGAGAACCCCTTGACAGTTTTCCCTCAGCTTACCATTTTACCTACGACCCCCCTCCCTGCCCTGACGCGCCCCGGGGATACCTCCATATGAAAGGGCCGGGGATGCTTGCACATTTCGGACTCACTTGTGGTGTGAAGGACCAAAACTCAATACTTTTACCTAAACAAGTATCGCTAAAGAAATACCCATATAAGGAAAAACAAATGTCCTTCATGGTGTGTTATTAGGGACTTTAAGATCAAAGGGGCCCACGAGCAAGAGAACGTCGCTTAAAAGTGAATTTGCGTTCTTTCGGCCTTTATCGCAATTATTCCTTCTCGCTTACTCTGTCAAAAGTAGGCGAAAGCTCCTGAAGTTGAATTTCAAGGGACCATATCCAAGTTCGGAAAGATAAATAAAATTTCGTTGTTGCTTGTTTACGTTCTCCATAAAACGCGAAATTAGGTATTTTCAAGTCTTAATCGTTCAAAAACGGCAAAGAAATGTACAAAAAAGTGTGATGCACGTGCAAAGTGTTATTGTGCTTGTTAAGCTTATTGTTTCTTAGACGTTCTCGAAGTTACCTTCACGTCGCTAGATCTTAAAGTCCCTAATGACCTTCTCCCTTGTCCGCTGTTTTAGAATGACTGGGGGTCAAATAAACCCCAAGCCACACCCAGATAAGTCTTCTTACTTTCTAACTTTCCTACAGGAGTCTCTGTTCCTTTCATGCAGAAGTCACTAACTGATAAAAGACGCGTGCAGTTATTCTTTTAGGTCGTCACGCAATCCTCCCCAACTGATGACGGCAGCACCGTCGGAAGATCGGAGAGTGGCTTCAAATAGATTTTCCTAGATATTATAGAAGTTCAAACCTATCTATAGCAAACATCACGTCAGTTTCAAGCTCCTTTTTGCAAAAAGATACCGAGAGATCTGGTTTCACTTTGGTTTCTCGTGGCAGGCCGCCAAGCAGTTTCAAGATATTTCACTTATTCATAAGGTGGAGTCGATATTTTGGGTGAGCTCCACAAGTTCTTCCAGAGATTCTTCATCCATTCCGATTAACGACGCATCCCCATTTAAGTCTAGTCTGCCTTCGTCATCGTCATCATCTTCGTCTTCTTCGATGCTCTGGTCCCGGCCAATATTCTTTGACTTGAAAATGGGACATGCTCCATGCACCGTTGTTCTCCGTTTTTTGTTGTTATTTCCCTCGTCTTTCAGAAGTTCCATCCTCTCATTAACTGACATTACATCTACCGAGCTCACCCTCCTCGGTGGCATCCCGTCAGGGTGGGTATGTTTAAAAGCCGCTGGCCCTGTCTCGCTTCTTCGCTTCATCAGGGGCGAATGTGTAGGGGATGTCATTGGTGATCGGAACATGCAGACGCTGTTAGGAGCCACTGAGGCAGCGATGTCCATAACTGAGGGCTGGTTCTTTGCATCTTTGCTCCTTGTCAAGAAGAAGCAATTCAGTGGATTCGGGATCTCAGTGTTTGGGGTGAATTCAAACTCCTTGGACTTTTGAAGAAAGCTGTTCTCAAAGGAACACAAATAATCTAGATTTAGCGTATTGAAAGAGAAAAATACGAAAACGAAATAAAGCGACTAAGGCTTAAATTGGTGTAGAAAGTTTAAAATAAACTTATAGCTAAATTATTATTAAAATCGGGGGAGGACTAGTTGGTAGAGCCCAGAATGCAGCGAGTGAGGTCGCGGGTTCGACCATCATTGGCAGATAAGTAAGGCACTGCTTCTATCAGCAGACGAATAGACCTTCATATGGATAGAATCACTGCACATAAGAAGTAGCCCATATTTCATTATTTGAGTCAACAGGATGCGTTAATTCGAAAGAGGTGCTAATTTGAAAGGGGGCACATATTTTGTTCTTCGGAATTTTAGCATGAATGACATTGTCTTTGTTTCTCATGAACAAAAACTGTTTTTGAGGCAGTGAAACCATGCAAAGTTTGTGTGTTCTGTAGCGTCACCAAGTCCTATCACTATCCTCAAACACTACTGTCAGAGGAGCAGCGTCTTTAATACCCGACAGTGTGATGTTCCTCAAATGGGTCATTCTCTAGTGACTGTTTATTATGTTATGTTGTAACAAACTGTATACCTTACCATACCTCACATATATTCAGTATAGAGGGTTGTTATAGAGGGGGGCAGTTATTCCAAGGGGAGCGTGCTTTTCATTCTCCTTCTTAGAACTGCGGTCCTTTTGGTCAGCGCCAGGGATCGATCCGTGGCGCTGACCAGAAGGATCGCAGCTCTGGGGACGAGAATGGCTGCCTTTTAGAATCTGGTCTCTTATTTCAGTATTTAAACTGTGTTATAGTAATAATAATATTAGTAATAAAAAAGAACTACGTAGCACAATGATGAGAGGGATGCAAACAGACAAAGACAATGCTTGACGGAACCCTAACCCTTTCTTTCTTTCTTCTTCTTTTTTTTTCGCAAGAGGCTGCATAGAACTATAGTAAGCTACCACTATACTTGTTGTTATTACTAATATCTTTCAAAGTGTTTGTTTTTCCCATTACCGTTTAGTCTCGTAGCTCACGTTAATGAATCCCGGTTTGCTGCCGGACTCCATCTTGTTGGCCAGAGTTACCGTGCTTCCGAATAAGCAATACCGAGGCATCATCTTACCTACAACACCCGCCATCACCGAACCTGTGTGAATTCCAATTCGAATCTGATAAAGAAAGCAGGAAATCTGATTTTATCAAGTTCGTGCACCTTACAAAGGCGTTATTCTTGAAAAATTCAAAGTGACATTCAAGTTGCCAAGGACTAGGTTGGTATCAAAGAGCTTATTGCAAAATGATTGTGACTGGCAAACAAAAATGAAAGCTAGTTTGCCATAAGATGGCTGTATGATTATAGACAAATCTGGTGGGAGATACTAAGTTCCAAGTCTACAATTCAAATTGTCTACTGTACGATGTGTAAATTTATCCTACTTTTTTCGTCAAAACTTGCGATTGTGCTTCGATTTGTTTGTGATTGTTTTGTCCTACTGGAAAATTAATTAGTTGGGATGGCCGTCGTGCTAGAGGGAGAGGGGATAATTGCGCACCCTTCCAATCTAGAAAACCGGACTTTCCTTTTCCCCCTCCCCTCCCCTCTCGGAGGACTTACTCTGAATTGCTAACCCGCCACGTAAAAGGGTTTTGTTTTTTGGAGGGAGAGGGGAGGGGGAGAACGAGCGGGAGCTACAAGAAAGGCGGCTAGAAAATTAAAAACCGATTTATCATTGCCTTTTTTTCGCTTCCCTCCCGAC
Organism: Porites divaricata; assembly: GCA_038088405.1. Classification (NCBI taxonomy): domain Eukaryota; kingdom Metazoa; phylum Cnidaria; class Anthozoa; order Scleractinia; family Poritidae; genus Porites; species Porites divaricata. Next base: position 26,489,103 of record JBBMOI010000005.1, read on the forward strand.
TTTTGGCGCTCGTTCACACCACTCCCGAATTGAAACCGCCAGCTACAGAGCCTTATATCAAAGTCTGGATTACAAATTCCAATAATGATTCACAGATCGAAAGTACCCTACGAAACCAATTTTGTACACTAGCAACTACCTTGAGAGGCGTCCTATCGACAGGGGAGAGAACCTTTCTCGAAGCTTCCATCATGGAGCAGGCCATATGCGCTACTTTCTCGGCATGATTGTCACAAGGCTTAGGTAGTCCACCAACCACCATGTAAGCGTCCCCGATAGTCTCCACCTACGGTGTTGAAATGAAAATAAACTTTTAATACCGTAAATCCTCTATTAAGACCCCCCAACACCTCCGGGGTGCTTATTTATTTCAAACAGACGGGGGGCTTATTTAATTTGGCAAAGACGATGGTATCAGTTCTCCATAAAAAACTAGCATGCAAAAGCTCAAGTACAAGAAGTTGAGGTCATACAGCCTAAGATAAAACAAATCCGAACTTGCAGCTGGTGACTAAACCATCCTGGATTAGTCTACATGAAGTATTACAGTTGTTATTGATTAATACAGTATATCATTTAGTAAAATCCAACTAGTGGTCTATTATCAATGCTGCGTTCTGATTGGTTGAGCTACTAGTAGGCTATATGTTATAGCCCACTAGTAGCGAAAAGCGCGGGCTTTTTGGCGGCCGAAAAGGATTAAAGTCTAGCTTTAACTAGCTAAAATTCTTTCATTCTCGATACTTTTGACCAACCAGCTGGATTTTACTAAAACAATTATTCATCTCGCCCTCATGGCCTCTGAGTGAATAGCTCATTCGGCCTTCGGCCTCATGGCTATTGACTCAGAGCCCATTCGGGCTCGGGGAATAATTGTTAATTAGTGAAGAATATTAAGGGGAGGGGAGGAGGGGACTTATTAACTTTGCTCTCCTGAAAAGGGAGGGCTTATTTGAAGGGTGGCTTATTTGAGAAGGGGAATTAATAGAGGAGTAACGGTACATCGCTCTCCTCTTTCTTTAGTTCACTTTGCGGTCAGGCCACTCGTGCTCAACATCTCCATTCGAGTTGTCACTAGAGTCCTTTAGATTCGAGGACGAAAACTACTACAAGTACGAGACTTGATTTAAAGTTTTTTCGCGTATTGTCAAAAAAAATAGACACCACGGAATTCTTCATTGCACTTTTTTTCACCAGAAAAGTTAGCACTGTTATCGTTATTGAAGGAGCTTGAGCCCTCTCCAGATTGCAAAATGATAACCAAACTTTTAACATTTGATAACTTGTTCCCGCCACTACGCATCCTCGGAGACCCAGGGGCAGATAGTGGGGACGAGGAAAAGTCTAAACGGGCGGGAAAATATATGGCACGAAGGAAAGTAAAAAACGGCGAGAAGAGCCCCTGGGGACAATGCCTTACCAGACCAGTTCCAAACGGTCGTCACCGTTCTGGCTTCTGATTGGTGCCAGAAAACACAAGTTTTTCTGGCACCAATCAGAAGCCAGAACGGCGGCGACCGTTTGGAACTGGTCTGGTAAGGCATTGTCCCCAGGGGCTCTTCTCGCCGTTTTTTACTTTCCTTCGTGCCATATATTTTCCCGCCCGTTTAGACTTTTCCTCGTCCCCACTATCTGCCCCTGGGTCTCCGAGGATGGCCACTACGACACTCTGGGCTCTGGCTAAAACTCGTAGTGGATTGACCACGGCTACCACGTTTTCCCGCCAAAATGACGCTGGTTCACGCGCGAGCACTACGTAGTATTGAGAAAATCTAGTATATATGAAATTACTTTGTGTAGCTATCACAAAAGGTCTAAAGGTCTCTACTTTCTTCCTCCATAGTAATTTGGCTTTCGCCTGCAGTGGAATTTCGATAATCCAGGCCGGGTGGGACTAGCGTTGATATATAGTTCGGAAAATCGAGAGATCGGGAAATCAAAAAAATGAAATAAGTAATGACGTTTGCTTTGAAACCTCTTTCGCCATTTACAGAAGAATGATTGTGTCCAAAAATGTTGCCTTAGTAAATGTGTACATCTTTCAACCGTCGGATGGGCCTCAACTCTGTATTCAGGATTCAGAGGAAGAGGTTCAGCGTGAACCCTACTTTTGCTCTTTGAAAGGAAACCAAATCCGTTCTAAAGGCGCTATTGAACACTTAGCAGAAAAACATCAGATCCTTGCATCTTTACGTTGATTTATCAATTCGAGAAGTGTATTCAGGCGTCTATTCAGACTGAGGTCCTGATAATTGAGAAGTGCCATTAACTGAGGTCCGGATATAGCTTGCGCCCCTGAGAGCTAGCTAACAGGCTAAGGTCCAGATATTAATCAAGAAGTGTGTAGAGAATCGAGAAGTCCACTTAATCGTGGTGCCTTCCACACAAGATAGCTTGCACCACACGAGTTATTGAGGGCTCTCATGTGCGTTTAGGGGCGCGAAGATCGAGCTCGATTCTCGCGCCCAGTAATCCCAATAACGCGCGTTTTGCATGCACTGGGAAACACTATTTCTCCGTGTACAAACTTACCCAGTCTGTTGAACCTAGCGTAGTATTGAGTAACTTGGGGCGTTTTCCATGCAAAATCGGGGGAGGGGCAACCGTAGACGGGCTACACTTGAGTCGTAAGAGAATGTTTCTACTGTTTATATACCATTATTTAAAATTAAAATCAAGCTATCGAGCCAGATCAGTCTTTTCCTAAATCATAAACATAGCACTTAACGGTATTTTAGTGAAAACTCTCAAAAAATATTGTCTCTATTTAAATTTTAGTAGAGGTCCAAGATTTTTAAAAACTACCGCGTATTATGAAAGACTTCAGTGAGTTTGAGCAACAGGACGGCAGGAAGAAGAAGACGGCAAAACGTTGTGTGTGACAAACGTGATAGGGCTATATATCACTTGCTTTTTTGTCGTGATCTTCACTTAAGGTGGCTGAACACAGTTTTGCGGGCGGTCAGCGGTAACTCGCGTGACGGCGAGCGTTTTAACTCAGACAAACAAACATGGCGGCGAAAAAGCAATGGTAAAAAGAAGACGATTTCTCAAAATCTACTCATTAAAATTTTGTGATATTTGGAGGAATTTTTACTTTTATCGTATTTTAGATAATGAGAACTTTAAAATGGAAGTTGAACAGACGATTTTTGTGACACATTTAATAATTACAGTACAATTATATTATTGATTATCTAAAAACCCCTCTGTTAAAATTTGGTCAAATAAGTTTCAAATGGTTATGATTACTTATAGTAAGCTATGTGCAAGTTAATAGGAAAATCTAATGAGTGAATTTTCTGTAAACTGAGCAAAAGTGAAATTTTAAGGTTGTACTCAATCGTTCATGTTGCCATGGAAACTACGAAAATGTCAAATTTTACCTGTCAATCAAAATCTTTCATCAGTATATTTTTCATATGCCAAATTTCAGCTTGTGAGCTGCGACCCTTCTCTTGCTATAATTTGGCAAATGACATATACTCACAAACTGCCAAAACTGTGTTCAGCCACTTTAACAAAAAGATCTGTTTAAAGGAAAGTGAAGTCTGGGGAAAAGTTGTTTCAAACAAAAATATTGTCACGCTTGTCACACAAGGTTTGCCGTCTTCTTTTCTCTCCCGTCCTGTTGCGTAAACTCACTATTTCAGCGCTGGCAATACATTTTGAACTTCTTCTGTACTAAATGAAGCTCGAGTCGCATAAATAAAACATGTTAACTTAAGCCAGATCTCATAAAACAAGAGACTGAATTTGTCACGACGGTAGAGTTTTGTTGACAGTCGCTATGTATTCGGTATTATCTATTGTTATTAAAATCTGGGTTCAAAAAGAATTTGTTTTGGTGCAACCATTCGTGATTTTTCTGATGTACTATCGAAAACAATACATGAGTCAGGAAGAAGTAGCGACTTAATGAAACTTTTCAGTTTCCTTACGGGCACGAAGCCATGAATTTTTGTTATATGATTGTTACCCGCTAGCAAACAAGCGCCATTTTAAAGGGTTCTTAAATACCCGACGATATTGCGGCAGAAAAAGAACATTTGGTGATACTCCCGGTGAAAATTGTGAACTAAGTGAAATAACAAACACAAACAGGGTTTTATCGTTTTACTGCAAATAACAATTTGGCCAGTTCTGGCGTTGAACGTTTAACGTTTGTGAAAGATGTGTGAAGCATTCGGTTATTCATTGCAGACAGTTTTTTAAATCTTGGAGGGTTTTGCCTTAATCCGTGTGATCTTGCCGCTTTAAAGAATTTTTTTTAAAAAGAAATGATAATTCAAATCCTGGGTCATTAAAATATTCATTAAAAAAACTTCAAGCTTATATGCTTTTTTCAGCAAAAACTAAGACTTCTTCAGGAAAATTGAAACAAAAATGTTTGATTGTTTTTGTTTTTGTTACAATATCTCCTGGTTCGTCGCATTTATATTTGATAGGACTTTTTCTCAATAATTCATAGTTTTGGCAACTAGAAAAGACTGCAGTTTGAAACCAAGAGAAACTAAATAAAAGCCAATCTATTTTAGTTGCAGACAAATTTGTCATTTTAAAATTTAATGTCTATCATGAGACATTGCAAAGAACAAATTCTCGGCGTTTCGCGTTTTCCTAAAAATTGAACCGCGCTCAACTTTCACGTTTACGCTCGACCTTTCATACATTGCCTGTATTTTATTACTCACGTAAATTCAGTTTACGCGACAGTGGTAATCCTTCTAAAGGGCAAAATCCTCACAAAGCTGATTTCAATTAGTTGTACCTCAAATCCAATTTCTAAACATCGCAAATTAACCAGATTGAGATATTGAGACTTTCGAACATTACATTAAATAACATCATTCATGCAGCAGAATATTGTCTTGAAAATCCCGCAAGAAGATAAACCTGTGCTAATTATGAAAAGTAGGAAATGCTTTTATGGGTAGTAATATAAATTTTCGTATTAAAAGTCGTAATATAAACATATATGTTTTGTCTTCACATTTAGCCACGTTCACCTGTGCACGACACGACTGAATGTCCACATAAACTCTATTACTTGGCTTAATCATACAAAATTTTTCTTATCGAGTCTCGTATTTTAGCTATAGGCAGTGCACCATCACTTTTCTATCGAATTTTATTTTCCTTCGTTTAACTTGAAACTTTTATCTATCGCTTTAATGTAAATAAAATTGGAAATTCACAAGAGCTGAAAGGGAGGGTTTATTTCACGTCAGACGTTTTCAAGTGTTCCCAATAATGAAGCTCTCGTGAAAGTGGGAAAAAGGGGCAAAAACGCTACTAGGTGTCGCTTAAATAAATAAATCAAGCCCATTCAGGAAACAGAGAAAACAAACAGACAAATATATATGGCTGTCAGAAAAATTAAACAAAAGGTGTAGTTTGCATAAAATATTTGGGTAGCCGTGAAAGATTATCAAAAAGAAAACTATTAAGGAAATGGGAAATTTCTAGCCATCACTTTCTGGTAAATTATTGATCATGGAGATAAATTAAGATCCCGTTGATTCGTTGATACTTTTCGAAAATGTAAAGCCAATTCTCTAAGACAATTTAGTTTAAGTCTTTCTGGTCCCCCCGAGGGGTTTGTGAATGCAGCGTTTTGACAAGAATGATAAGTGTTAAAGCTCTTTATGAGAGAATTTAAAAAGCTTACAAGCTCTTGGGAAATCCGCCAAGTGAATTGAAAGGGCCAAAGGTCTTTCAAGCCTAACTGCGACTCGTAAACATAATTTACTACCAGAGACACTGTTTAAATAAACTTTTGTTAGCCACAAAATAGGTGTCTTGCTGGTTCACAATGAATTAGTTGAAAGGCCATTTAAGTTTATTCAGTTTTCACTCACCTTATAAACATCATGCATACCGCTCAACATGTCAAAGTAAGTATACAACTTGTTCAACATTCGCACAATGTCCATTGGGACTATTTTGTCATCGGAACAAAGAGCTGTAAAACCCACAATATCGCTGAACAGAATTGTTACGATTTTGTAGTTTTCCGCAGGAACCGGCTGATTTAACCGCAATTTAGCCGCGACTTCTTTCGGGAGAATTGAGTGAAGTAGCTCGTCTGTGCGCTGTTTGTTCTCTGTAAGTTTGCTTTCCAGTTTTTTTAAGTCATTGCTTGTTTCTTCCAATTGTTCCACCAGCTCTCTCTCAGCTCTTCTTGCGTGAGACATGAAGATCAAATCACGTGTTGCATCGTGGATGGGAATATCGTGGAAGTAAATACCGAGCTGTTTGAAAATTGCCATATTTGAGGCCCGCGGAGAACACAGAAATAAAATACAATCATTTTGGGGTATATATATCATTTGTCCCTTGAGGCGCAATACAGAAATAGCATTACTATCTCTCCGTCCCTGCAATTGAGAAGGATCTGTCATTACTCCCAGTCTAAGGGAAGTATGCTTTGCCGTAAAGATGAAAACGGTGTTGATATGGGAAAGTACATTCTCGAAGGTGAATTCCATACGGGGTCTCACAAGTTCAAACACATCCTTAAAGAAAAAAGGAATACTGATGTTTTTATTAAGAACGTTGCTCATTGCCACTCCTGCTTGCGTGACTTTGAGCGCTCGATCAAACATAACATGAAATGGAAACGCTTTGCAGAATGACAACAGGCTTGGATCCTTGCGACACTTTCTTCCGCCCTCTGCCGGATTTGACAGCTGACAGCTACTCTCTTTGGAGGTATTTAAATCAAATGTCTGCAGGCCAAGCTTCGAATGCATTGCATTCTTACAGAGAGTTTCTTTGATTGCGAACACGACATGATCATTGTCGTCTGATCGGGCATGTTGTACCGAGACTTCCACCTTGGTGCCGAGCATTTGCTTCGCCACTGCTTTCACAATTCCGATCACAATGTACTCTAACCCTTGCCTTCTTGAGTAGTAGTGTAGCAAAAGAGTGCCGTCTTTTGTTTCTGTGCAACGAAAAGACGGCGCCTCCATCCCTGGGTAAATTGACGCAAGGTGATCATGAAGCGCGTCCAAGTTGCATAGAAAATCCCGCAAGTTTCTCCCCAAGACTTTCAAAATACGGTCATACCCAGACTGCACGCAGTAGTCCAGAAAGTGCGCACCAAACGCTTCCAAAACATCGTTCAAAGGAAGACCTTTAATTTAAAACAATCAAATATGTCTCTGATATATTTTCAATTGTCATTTGAGGTAATTATATATTATCTTACCTGCTTTGCATGCTTCGGTTCCAGGCGATTAATTGCAAAGAATCTAAAATTACACCTCTGTGGTGCGCGTATATTTTATCGAATATCAGACCAATTTTATGACAGGAATATAGGAACTGTTCAAAAAAAAAAAACAAGCTATTTGGAATAAGCTTACCTAAAGTTTCGCAAGCAGCAACAACCAAACTAAGGGTCTCTTCGTCATCATAAATTTTATGGATAAGATAAGAGCCGCCATCAAGCTCGACTCCGGCTTTTTCGCTGAAAGAGGAAAGGAAGAAAGACGGAGAAAAGGATCTAGTTAATATTCACACAGCGCGCGAGGTTAGTCGAGTGCAACCAGATATTGAACTTACATGACTGATTTCCACGCATCTTCGCCAAATTTGCCGATCACTAAGTCGGCCAAAGCACAGTGAATAAAGCCGTACTGCAAGAAAATGAAAATGAAATTAACAGACCTGAGTGCGATCTTAACGATTTAATCAAGAAAACTCGCGAAATTCTCACCATTTTGCATCAATGACCAAGTGGCTTGTGTGTCCGTTGGCACTACCCTCTGCGGCGGGTTGTGAATTTGCGGCTTTCGCTAATAGTTTTAGTTGATTGTTTGTAATGTTAGGTCACGTGCTTCGTTATCATCCCGGGCATCGGTCCGCTCCAATCAGATGAATTGCTATTGTCAATAAAACACCTTCAGCTTCTGTAACTCATCTGCAAAGTAATTGCCGCTGTCACAATTCACTCAACACAATATGAAGCAATCTATTTCGCGCGAAGTGCGCGCGGTTAAAAATCCATTCTAAACATCTGATATTCAGTTCGCCTCCGCCCGCTAGCTATCTGATGGTGCATCGTTAGCTCCGGGGTCATGGCAACTTTCAACAGCATAACATAAAAACAACTGTGCAAAACTACTATCCGCCTGCTGCCTGACACTCTCATTCAATTTTCACCGCTTTCTTCATAAAGTCAACAAACAATCTAACACTCGACGTTTTATGCTGTCATACACCTCTGGCCTTACGCTCTGTTCCTCCCTTGCAGAACATCTGTAAATGTTTACGCTTTTGTGTTTTTGTTGCTGGAAGAATCGATAACAATTATTAACATAACTCCGCGGTTCATTTCCATAAGATGTGTTAAGATCAATCTTTACGGCGACAGAAAAATGTATCCACCATCAGCCTTGGCTTTGACCTTATGGAAAGTAAAGATCTACCCTTTAAAATGTCACGAAATTATTTGATGGGTTCGTAGACATTTATACAAAAAGGGTAAAAATGATATTTTAATTGCTGTATTTATGATCTACCAGCGGGAATTACTGTCGGATATTGACTGTAAGCTGACCGTGACTTAAATTTGAATCGGGGCAGTATGGATTCACTTGACTGAAAGCTACTGAATCTAGACCAGACTTGAAGCCATTATTCCGAACAAGCTACAAGTTTCAAAGTAAATGAAATAGGACCGATCCTAGCATCCCCGAGGTGGATTCTTCTTCCTGGATCTTCTCATTGCTCTGAATATTCTTTAGTTTCGACGAAAGGACTGAAAGCTCTCTTGATTTCTCGATCTTGCGACATGTTCTTTTTTAGACAGAAGGGGTCAGTTAAAAAATTGCTCATATAACACCAAGTCTAACGTCCTTTGTCGGGGACACGTGACCGTTGCCTCCCGCAAATTCGGACAAAAAAAGACCAAAGAATATAGTTTTTTTTCTTGATTTGAAAAGATGAGTCGCATGGTCTATTTACCACCGCTTTCCACGGGCGCGCTTTCAAAATTAGAACAAATCCAATGACCACGATACAGATAGCTACAAATGAACCGACCAGTGTCTATAAATACAGCGGAAAACCTGTTACTGAATAAAAAAAACTATGGTCAGTCCGGTGGCAGCGTAAAAACTGAATTGCTGTGATAAGTTCAACAGACACTCATGATGAGAAAAATTACGCGATGGAAGAAGAGGTTGCTAAGCGCCACTGGCATCAGCTGACTTGGGATTTAAATACAAATGCCATATTAATTTTGATATAAAATAGATGTAAATATGCGATCGAACATCTTGGAAAATAAAATATGCCAAAAGGTCTTCAGATAGCGCTAATTTCTTTTCATCTAAGTACCTTAACTAGTTGGTTCGTTTGCGTTCCGCCGTAACGAACCAAGCTTCCGCGTAATGATTACCACTGAGATGAACCAAAATACAAATACAGATAATCTGTAAATTTAAAACCGCCAGAGTTGAGTCATTTCATGTTTAACATCGATTTATAGGATCTGTAAGTGCTGCCCTAGCAGGCAGTTTTGGTATAAAGTTTGAAATATCATAAAGCGAAACGACTGAACGTTGTCATCAATCTGACTAACCTTTTGGATATAAACCTACCTTTGAAATCGAGTTGAAAGGCTGTCAAAAGACTCAAAAGGAAAACCTGCATCATCGATGACTTTGTCTTTTTAAAGTGAATCTATCCGTTATGCTGTGTCATGTTTCATCAATGTCCTTTATTTTGATGTATTGATTCAGTGGTGCAGTCGGAAGAGAGAACATTCGGCCCGCAATCAAGATATGGAAATGTTAATGCCATATGCACCTTTTAACGTGTACACCTACAATACCTGATTGTTTTTTTTTTTTCGAACCACACTGTTTATTTTATTTTCGCCAGTGAAGTGTTGTTGTAATTACAGCCAACCGGTAGACCGTGAAAATATATTGTCACTCACATTGTCTCCTTTTTCCTTTTTTTTTCCATTTCATTAACCTTGGCCAGGCTAACAAACGTTATTTGTAGTTCCGTTGAATTTGGTTCGACAGCTGCATGACTTGTGTCTGTTAAGTGAAATATATAAAAAAACTTTTTTGTTTTTTGCAGCCTTTTTAATCTCATTGATGATGTCTAAACAAAAACGGGCGGCTTTAACGCAGTACAAACGATTTCCGAATTCAGTATCATACAGTGAAACTGCACTGACTTCACTAGTGATGTTTAATAATTTAACACCTATATTGCGCAAAATACATGTGAATATGATCAAGTGCGCAATCAGTGGTCTTCTAGTTACAAAACAATTTTTTGTGTTTTTTGCCACCTGCACCGTCCCTTCAAGTAGCAACTACCAAGGCCTCACTCGCGACTAACGCAAGGTGATGGCTTGGTAGCTGTCGGGGTGATATGGTTGTGGGCATGCGCATGCGTGTGGTTGTGGCCATACCGCAGAGTTTCAAACCCGCAGAGTAAACCTCAGAGTTGGTACGTGTGCTTCAGTGCATGGTAATAAGCTGTAAATCCTTTGTAATTTGGTCATGACTTAGCGGTTATCAGTTCCCCATAATCGTATAACAAGTCAAATTTGTTTGCCTTTGTGATGTTATGCCGAGATAGTTTCTTCATAGCTAGCTATCGAAAAAAGTATTTGAAATTACCCGTATTGCTCTGCGGTCGTCGCCGAGAATACTGTGTTTTCATCTCTCTTGAAACGGTTGTTACAAGTTGCACTAGTAGTCAACAGGAATCAATATATGCTGCTTTTTCTCTAATGGCCAGTCAGCAGGGCGCGCCACGAGTCGAAAAGCCAGTGGAAAATTTTTGTCTATAATATATATACATGTACTAGCTTTCATTTATGATGATTTTTATTATGATGTGCTTTGAGTGATGTCAATAGTACACACATTCAAATCTGGTAATAAAAATCTACCGCGGAGGTTTATCACAGTCTTAAGTAGTCCTAGAATTTTAAAATTGTAAACTTTGGCCCCCCCCAGTGATCTTCTTTTCCTTCGAGAGTTGTTTAGTGACTTTGTTTCTTTGAAGTCCTTCCTTAGTCTGGCGGGTAGCAAGCGTTTAAAATCGAGTTAATATTCCGCGAAACTTTGAGCGACGGCAAAAGAAACGCTCTTGATGGTATTCCAGCTTTCTCAAAGAACTCGCGCGGAAATGCTTGCTATGACGGAGGCTACTCAGTCCCTTTCGAAAGTTTCCTCGATTTACGAGAGAGCAGCAGGTCAGTGGAATCATCTGTCATAGAAGTGACTGTGGCTGGTTTCTCCGCCTATTTCTTTGAGATCTTTGAAGCCAGGATACCGTTATCAGTTATGAGACAATTTCAAGGGCTACAGTCGAATTTTTCTTTCGAAGGCATCTCGGACGGTAATAAGGTTCGGCAGCTGACATGGCTCAGTTTATGGAGAAAGGTTCAGGCAATCACGCTTACCTATTTGATATGGAAACGTCTATAAAATGACTACTAGGCTGTTTGTTTCCTAGCTATGCGGTGACCGAGTTTTAAAAAAGCGAACATACACTGAGTACCGTAATCAATACCTGGTGGATAGACGGCATGCTATTGGGCGATTACAAACCCTCGAAGTAGTACTCTGTACACTTATTTACTCCTCTGGGTCAGTCCATTGGCGATATCACATAATCAAGTGGCTGTATCCAAATTCCCGAGATAAACATATCAAATAAGCTTCAGCTGATATCAGACCTGTCAGATTTTGACAATTGAATGGAAAAGCTGGACAAAAACTCACGCAAGGAAAAAAACCGATCGGAAAAAAAAGACGAAATCATTATACTTTCACTTGTGCCAAGATGAAGAAATATATAGCCATAAGTCTTTCCCACGCTCATGTCTATTCCTTTTCTCCTTATAACAAAAGAAAAATCTAGAGGTCAAGACATTACCAATACGGCTCCAAGATTTTCAGGTTATTAGTATACAGTAAAATATTTAAACGAGTACCTTCCTTTTGTGTTCAGTGCGGCTATAAAATTATAATTGACCGCAAAATGAATTGAGTTTTTAGGCTTTTCAGCTGCTTTGCATCAGAAGTTTAATATCACACCGAAGTGTGAAAATTTGTCTCTTAGGATTGACTATGAAATAAAGAGATTTTCAGCCATAGTAATATTGTTTCTAGACATTTTAGCCTACCATTCGCTGCATCAATAAAGTCATTTCATTGAAACTTGTTTAAGTCCCTTTTGTAAAGAGTGGCTAAATATGAAAACCTTCCCGCTACCTTTCCTGCAGAAAATAGCAGGTGGAAGATTTTTATTCAGCTTTGAATCCCAAGACAAAATACTATTTGACTCGCAGCTATCATGTTTGGCCCTAAACAGGAGCCGGATTACTTTAGTAATCCGGCTCCTGCCATTAACCAGTACTAAATATGTAACTGTATTCGCACGCTCTTTGCTTTTTCTCTAACATTTATGCTCTTTAAGATTCAAAGAAGCAAATCTCGAGCTCACCTGGTTAAACGCCAGTGAGTCTTTTTGTGCAATGCGAAAGTATAGCGTTTTCCGTGACTTCGTGACTCGGGCTGAAAATAAAAATAATGATGGACTCCTGAAAAAGTTTGACAATGTACAAAGTGTAATAAAAGCTATATAGTCTGGCGTCAGAACAATGTTTACTGAAATAATAATAAAGTGCGTCAAGTTAATATGGACTCTTTGTGATAAGGAGTTAAATCTATGATAAACGTTACTTGCAAGACAATCCCAACGCAGTCGCTCCCATTTAGATAAAAATAAAATCCGAAATCATAAAGCACTCTGGCACGTCTGAGGTCAAAATTTCCTAATTAAATAACTGTTTTACGTGCAAAATTGGTTTGCTCGGTTTCGCAAGCCAAAATCACTCACAATCAATTGACTCAGCCTGCGCTAATTTTGGAAAATTAATACATCCAGACAAAAGTGTGTCTCGAGCAAAGAAGCGCTAAAATATCTATCATATTATCATGGAATTATAAATGTCACCTTTAAAATTAAAAAAACAATTCACAAGGTAGCTATAAATTCTTGAAAATTATATTAATCGTCAGTTTTCCTGATGATGTTTGTCTTCGTGTCATAGTGTCAATTCTCTTCATCCGATGTCAATATTATTTTTTTGCTAAATTTGAATGAGAAGGTTTCTTTTTTTGTCAGGTCAAACTCGTAACACCTTCTTACGTCAAGGATTTTACAAAATAAGTAGATAGACTTTCACTCGCTTGTCCTGTCACTTTTCTATCCTGTGCTTTTCCGCGATAACCGGCTAAGTCCACTTTCGTTCAAGATGGCTTTACTGAACAGACAAATCAGTTAAGGAGACTACATGCGCGGACCAATAAGAATACGCATACTGTACACATCACCTGATTTCTTGCGAATTGCGGTGGCGCCATTGAGGTAATTTTTCTGCAAGCCAGTCCTATAATTCAATTATCAGAAATAAGATTGTTTTAACCTGCGAGCAAGCTCTGCATTTGAAGGAGGCTGAAAAAGTCACGCGAAGAGCCGCCGGCGCGCGCAAATCAAACAATTGGCTTGACCAATGGCGCATGGCAGAGCGGCAAATTGAGCACCGGAAGTCGTGTTTAGTCCTTTCCGCGCGCTTTCCTGTCGTCAACTGACGTTCCCGTCCTGTTGCTAAATCAGCCTAATTATCCGCCCTGGACGGACACTTCGCCGCTCGCTCGCGCGCGCGCTCCGCTCTCGCGACTCGCTTTGTTTGTCATTGGAGAGATTGCTAGAGAGCCTTGCGCCTTAAAAGACCTAAAAAGGCCTAAATGCAAGGCTATCAGGCCTGGATGTATAGCCTTCAGTTATATATTTAGCACTGAACACCCAATTTGTCAGGTTTGTAATAGGATTTTCCTATCAGTTTGGCATATGCTGTGTTGTGATGATAACAGATTTATCATTTACAAGTTTACAAGAGAGAAGCTCTCTTGTCATTTAACAATTATTTCATGCGCCAGCGTGCGTATGTCGAGATATTGAGCGCGCGGGAAGTTTGGAGAGCACGAAAGATGGTAAGAGCAACTCTAGCCTCTTGAGTGCTCTCCAAACTTCCCAAGTGCCCAATATCTCGACACACGCACAGCTGAAGCATAAACTAATTGTTTCATAACATTATCAAAGCCATCAATGCAGCAGTTACCATATATAGTTGTCATTATTATAGCGCGCGCGCAAAGCAGTAGGCGTCAATGTCTTCATGACTATATAGTTTTTCCTCACAGTTATGTTTTTGTCTTGAAACTGAGAGAATAAAGTTTAATCAAGTAAAAAAAATTGTAAAAGCCATATTGGGGTGCCCGAAAACTATTAAGGTGGTCCAAAAAATTTATACTGTTGAGTTATGAATGCACTGGGAGACGTCTTGGGACGATTTCTTGGGAGGATTCTTAGGCCCGGGTCGCACTAGCACGAATTTTTTTAACTTCAAAATTTTTGGTGATAAAATTTTTGGAGACAAGAAAAAGGTTCGCCCGCGTCTTATTTTTTCTCGTATAAATGGCCCTATTGAATTTATCGCAGGATAGGATGCAAAGTTCGTGGCACATCGAAATAATTGCTCGCGAGAGGGAGGACAGAGGGCGTAGAAAAAAAATCATTTGCCGTGGCAATTTTCAAGTAAACGAATGGAGTAAATGACAGCTTAATGGTAAGATAAACAAAATTGTCAACTTTAATTTGCCAAAATTTGGTAGCCTCCGAGATAGCACTTCGGCTTCTTTGAACATTGGCAGAATTTTGGCAATCGGCAAAAAAGTGGATAGAATTCTTAATATGGGGTCGCACTTATTTTTCGTTATGTGTTGACAGATCAGGTGCTTAGATAAACAAAATTCGCTCTAGTGCGACCCGGGCCTTAACGGGTAGCTGACCAATTTCAAATTTCAATTTTTAAGAGGGATTGTCTGTAAAATTCGAACTTCGGCCTGACACGGTACCTCATCGATTTGGCTGATTTTTGGCATGTAGTCTTTGAATGGTGTCCTAAATACTGAATGCATATTCTTAGGTTCGAATTCTCTTTGGTTTCAAAGATACAGGAATGACAGTTTTGACGAGGCCTCGAGGGGCCGCCATGTTGGTGAACTGAAAGAGGTTTGCTATAATTAATTCTAGCCTTATCATTGAAATAACTTAATCGTGACTCATACAGTCACAAAGAACTATCCTTCCTCCTGTCATTTACCTACTCTTATCTGAAAATGGTTAAGCCTGAGCTACGAACGGCTATAACTTCTCACGGCACTTTTTCGGTACGTACAAGGTAGACAAATTTGGTAGAAGTTGGAAGGTCAATATCACCCATGCCACATCGATTTAGACTAAGCCATTTTAACTAAACATAGTTTGTTTATAGATAAGTTAGACTGCTGAATAAAATAATTGGGCAAAAGCAATGTAGCAGAACTATAATTGCATGAATGCGCAATGGTTCAGCCATTTGGCCGCTAAAACTTCCAAACGAAATTCGGTGAATATTTGAAAAGAAAATTCTTAAAAATTGATCGTGCCTTTTAAAGCCTATCTATTGCTTAAAAAACCCACACTTGTAATGTAAAAGGATGATCTTTTGTTTCTGATCTTGCGAAGAGCTTGAAATATGCGCTAAAATGAAAATTATACATTTTGTTACGCACAGTACTAGCTCAAGTTCTCTCTTCTATTTGCCAGACCAATCGGGAGCCGCTCGTGTGCACAGTTACAATTTTCTCTGTAGTATTTCGCTGTATAAAGCTACAACTTACATATTTTCTCAGGCAAAGATAACGTAAACTTTGTCAATTTTTATCAAAAGGCTAGAAAAATAAACCGTGCACTGCGGCTTTACGCGAATTATATGGTATTCGATATTACACGTGTAAACAGGAACGTACCTTTGCTTCTATGCACATTTGGCAGATCTTTCCGGCGTAAGATATAAAACTAGTACATGAAATGAAGTTAAAGAACTCATCAAGTCAAATTACGTGATCGTACCGTCATTACTGAAAGTCGGAAAAATATGACATGGAATGATCGATGGCAAACGAAGCTATTTTTAGGAGGTCAAGCGCAACTGCACGCTGGAACGGAAGTGAAATGAACAACCTTAATCCAATTCAGTCTTCTTGACGCTATTAAACGCGCGTTTCACCCGACTTTGAACAGAAAGTTCTTTTTATTCTCTTTCTCCTTCTTGTGTGTATTCTGCATTTCGCCCAGTTTTTTCTCGTACCTCTTAATTTTCTAGCAAACTAGAACTGTTAAGAATTCCTTCCCCCACCCCCTCGCCCCCCTATTTGAGTGAACTTTCACTCAGTCTGATTCACAACAATTTTCGAATGGTCACAAAGTGAAATTTGAAATGAAATTTTATTTTGGTATATTAAGCTCCTTTTTTTTTTTTCCCCGATAGCCAGACATGTTTTGAACGTAAAGGCTAAAGTGGGTGTTTTTCACTACTCGGATTGTAGACTGACCTCACCACCAGTATTACACCACACGGACATAAATTCTGATTCCGGAGAGGGTCAAAATGTAACTGATGGGTCTCTGAAAAGCAAAATGCAATCACCTTGGGGCGAGCAGGCTCTATAGATGATGAACTCATTGTTTATATTAAACTCTATGACCGTATCCTAAAAGTCGAGCCAGCCCGGGGCTTCTAATCATTGTATAGTTAGGGCCTCCCTTAAGCATTTGCAACTATTCTGATTTGTATATAGAAGACTGTTTAACAGTTTCCATATCTTTAATGTCTCGTAAACATGCATGTTCTGATCTCCTACGGAATCCGGATCCGCTACGGAATAGGCGCCGCATCGCTAATTTCATTTACAAATAAACGTCCTACCTTTGTTACGGCGCGTGATATAAAAAATACCAAAACCATATCGCTTGACAAACAAGACCACGACCTACTAGTGAGTTCTAAAGTTTTAATGTACGGGAACTTTCGAAACCAGGTTTATATAGCAGTTCGAGGTGTGCATATTTGTCCTTTTTCTTGCCGAAGTCTGAGTTCTCTCTAACAAGCACATTACTACTACTTGTCTTCAGAGGCGCTTTGAGTTTACGAGCAGAGAAAAATAGGTTTTGATCGTTAGAAAATGAGGATGCCTTTTGTATGATGACGTCATCGTCCTACAGTAAAAAGCGTTCGTTTTTTACCACTGATATTATCAATCGGTACACTTATATTGTCGAAAGGTCCGTGAGCATGGTGAATTATTTTACATTAAACTGCAGACACATCTTCAGTCACTCCGTGAAAGAACACCCTTGCTATTCGCGATATCGGATAAACACTCTGGTCGCTAAGTGAATTTTTTTTGCTGTTTCCTTTATTTAGAATTAGGACTCTCTTGAGTTATCCATACATGGACTAGCGATTTTAAGGTTTTTCAAGAAAACTAAAGTCTGGAATTGTCCCTAGGGTGGGGCATTTGCGCACAGTTTTGAAGCCCCTCGGTGGGGTGACTGGGGACTTTTCTTATCTCCTGTGATCATCCCTCATTCTTCTCAACCTCTTCCAAACCAATTTTCCTGTTTATCACAAAACACTTTATGGAAAGACCAAGAATCTCCTCAAAACGAGTTGCGTGATTGAAACAAAATAACTGAAACTGTTGTTAATGGTGTACAACACAGAATGAGTCTATTTATTACTTTGCTACGCCCAATTTGCAAAACCGGAAGTAATGATGTTTATTTCAAGGGCTCATGTCTCATGAGTTTTGACTGAATCTTCAAACGCTGTAAATACATGTAGCTGGAACTATCATCGCATCCTCGCTCACTAATAATGATAACTTATATCAATGCCATTATTTATTTCCTGGCTACGATTTTCACGGATTCTTCAGTTCATTTGTTTGAAACCAGGCGGTTTCACATGAGTTGTAACGCCATGCAAGGAACGTGACGATCGACCCGCGATATGCGTGGGAAAATATTACTTTTTTTCGATCAAGGTGAAAATTGGCATCTTTGTCGTCGAGTAAGGTAATGCATTTCAATTTTCATTATTATGGTTAATTTTAAAAGCTCTGTTTTCGATAAAGGAACTGGAGGAAAATCAGGAAAATTCCAGTTTTACTGTGATGGCTGCATTTTACTTACGCATCGTAGCATAAATATAACAAATTCATTTTCCTTTTCCTCATACAATCTGCCTTTTTATACTGTTTTTCGCAGCAGAGCTATCGCTTATATTACAGAGGCTAATTTTGTTGCATAGACCACTCAGATTTAGTGACAGAATTTCTATGATCGATTGTAATTTTGACAACACCTGGCGAGTAATCGGTGTAAAGCTCATTGACAAAGTCGCTAGAACACTCTTCCATTCATTACTTTTGTTTCTGCTCCATTAAATTTGCCCAATTTTTTTATTAACGAACTAGATTTAACTACAAACAATGAGTATTCAGGTTGAGTGGCAACCTTCAAAGCGATGTGGCAAGAGAGATATACGCCTTTGAATTTCTGTTAATTTTGCGGGTGTAAAAAATTCAAAATATATACCCACCAAAAGTTTAATCGATCGTTGCGAAAATGTTGTCAATTTCGAAGTAGTTTCTAAAAATACAATGAAGAGGGATAGTTCTTTCAATGTGTATCGGCAAAGGAAGATAAGCTTTGAAGACAGGGTTGTAGTCGAAGGCTTAAAAACATCTTCTATTAACCAATATGGCGCCGGTCCGAAGCACCCCAAAACCGGCCGTGTCGGTAATTTCCGAAATAGGAGGAATTAGAACCTAAAGTTACCTATTCCTTATTAAAGACCCCAAATCAAGTCTACATGCCAATTTTTAGCCAATTCGGTGAGATAGTGTGGCAGCGACTTTTCAATATAGTTCGAATCTTACAGACAACTGCTCTTAAACTGCTTTTTTTTTCGAAATGAGAAATCGTTTATCCATATTCAGTTTTTCGTGTAAATTTCTCGCGCTCTCGCTGCCGTTGAAATTGTTTTTGCACTTAGGCTTAATAGCCTGAGGTTAGAGGATAATGACGAAGCCTGATTCAAGTTTTGTAGTTCGGAAAGTGAAAAGAAATGCGCATTTTTCTGCCTTTACTTTCTCTGATATCCGGAGTAGTAAATGAGCTTTAAAATTACAAAAATGGCAGACTTCAATTTTCAATATTATCGACCTTGTTGATTCGCTCAAAGAGCAGAAAATAATTGTATGCTTCATTTCCTGATATCAGAGGAAACATCCGCCATTCAGCAGTGAATTTTCAGTAATAAAGTCACCCTAGGTGATTTACAAACTGCCTTCAATATCATGTCCAATATTGTCCCGCTTTATCACCAACGTGTGACTCAAAACTGATGTTTCGAATGAGATTTTATGTGGTCTTTCAAGCTGATTCGGTCCAGCCGTTTGTATATCAAGCGAACAATTCTTGCAAGGACCACTTGGACAAACAGCAGCGAGTGAAAGCCGGATCTTGTCACTTTTTGAGCCCCTGATGAAGACTAGTTTTGTCAGTCTAGTCGAAATATTGGGCAAATAAATTTGTAGCTGTCCGACCAGCCTTGCCTTCAATTTTAAGTTGTATAGAGCGTGCATGATAGTTACAGTTAAAGGCCCGGGGGAAAGGCCACTTTTTAGCAGTCACGGATACTTGCCTTCTTTTTCCTTATTTCGTCCTTTGAAAATATTATATCACATATGCTATGCTGAGTCCAAACTTTAATCTCTCAAACTGAGTAAAGTTATAAACAGGAACATTTCGCGATCGAGGCATCTTCCCTCATAATTAAATAATCGCTAGCCACGCCCACCGACCGGCAGCGATGAAACCCTATCAAACTATAAAAATTTCTGACAATTACTCAAGGATTGCTCTTGGCCGGCCGACGAAAAAACAATTCAAAAAAATGAAAAAAGCTAAAAAATATAAAATTCTATTTGAATTCATTCTTTGAATTACGAATTATTCTAGAAAGCTTGATTCCCGGGAAAAGACGGGAGCGAACTTCGTCATAATCGTCATCTGATATTTCCGCTCGGTGTCAACAAAATAATTATATGACCGTGTCCGCGAAACGTCGGGTTTCACCAATTTTTTTTTGCATTTAGACATTTAATTTTGTTTTGGTGATCTCAGTTTAATGATTTGAATCTATTGCATGCGAGCTTGCTATGGGCAAGTCTCTATTGAGACACGAGGCAAGTTTTTAAGAGTCCACAGATTTGGTTTGCGTGAGAGAAGACGGGAAGAAAATTTTAAAGTTGCCATATTTTTCAATATTTTTGCGAGTCTCAGGGATGAAAATGGGGGACACATAGATTGTTAAAAGGATTTTTAGCGTTTTCACCGTTACAAGTCAGATTTTGACAATTTGAGATAATTAACAATGGCTATGATTGGCCACTGACAGGAGCCCATCCACTGAGTTATCCTTTCAATAATTCGTTTTATACCTTTTTATAAGCGAACGTAATATACTATACGAGATGTTAATGGATGGAAATATGACTAAATCAATAACTCACATGTGAACTGCGGGTATATATATGTCAGTCAGAAATTAACGAACTAGAAAGGTCCGAGGGACTTCCAGTTACCTAGCCTGCGAACAGCAGACGCATTTCCGGTCGTCGCTAAAAATAACTATTTTTCGGAGGGAGAGAAGAGACGACCGGAAATACGTCTGCTGTTCGCAGGCTACCAGTTACCGTAAGGTGACTAAAATTGGTGTGCTTTGCGGTTACCACTAAAATTTTCATCAGTCAATTCTAATGCAAGCTTACCTTGTACTTAAAGTTGGCGATGCGGATTAAATACTTTAACTTTGGTCAGAGTGACACCCTAATTCCAAGCAGAAGTGACTGGAAACGACAACAATGCATACCGTACTCAATTGAACTTTTTTTTCAGTGGCGCACAAAAGTACTTCTACCATAATGATATCAAACTAACTTTGAAAAAAACTGCTCGTCACCTATTCCAAGTTTGTATTTGAAAGATATTCCAACTGTTGGCAATCCTAGACGCCGGACAACTTGCATGCAACATCTGCTCACAGCTGTCGTAGAACGAGGGCAACTGATCTTCAGAAATGTCAAGTCAGTTTCGCATGACAGTTAAAGCTGACCCCTTTAATATATCGTTCGAAGGCCCTATCTCGACATCTTTGTTTGCCTACAGGTACTCAAAACGAGGGCTACCAGAGAACTTGCATACACTCCTCCCCTCCACCATATACCTCATAATCAAGATTATATTCTCTTTAGTGCTTCACAGTATACCACTGCTCGACCGAAGGTTGCGCAACACCCTTTGTTTTCAAAGGATAACCCCTAACATGGACAACATTTTTGCACTTAGGTTAGATTTTAATACAAAAAGGGTGCATTAAAGAAAATGACTAAGGTTCATGTACCGTATTTACTCAAGAACACACGGCCATCCAATGAGCGCTTTACGTCACTGCAGCAATTATAAGACCTAATTTCTCGGATAACCCCCACTCCCCCACCTGACCGACACTATTCGAAGCAATTCATACGTCTGAATTTAGACTTCACGACAACTGTCCCAAGATATGTTTAAATTACTCCTTTTAGCTTTTTCAGTTAGAACACAAAAATTAGCCTACGGACACAGCAACGACTACCCTGCACGCAGAGTCTCCTTCGATCTTCCTAGGTAAGCAACGACAGGAAATGCGTATGTGTCCGCAAGCTACACAGAAATAAAATGAAAATATTCCTCTTTAATTCTGGAGAGTAATTAGAAACATTAGATTAGAACTGTGCAAAAATAATTGTTATAGATCAGCCTGACAGGAAACTACTTGTTTTTACCAAGATACAATAAATACTAAACCGCAATCAAAGGAAAAACTTGGTCTCGTGCAAGAAAATGGACGTTTTCCGTGTGCCGTAAAAGTGATTCAAAAACTTCCCAATGCAGTGTTTTCACACGTTCGCCATATTGGAGTCCCAAAACAGTGATGGTTTCCCAAACCAATCCTCTCTTATGTAAAAAAATGCTTTTGTTCCAAGATATTTGTACAGCTGCTGACCACGTGAGTAAAAAGGCTATTCTCCCTCGCGTAAAAGCCGCCGCACACTGCGCGCTCTGGGGCGGATCTAGGGGTGGTTCGGTCGAACCCCCTAAACTGAACGTAAAAACGTATAACAAACGCGTGGTTAAAAAAAAGTGAACCAACTCAGCTAATAAATATACCTTTTGAAAATGATTATTTTCAGTGTTAAGAAAATCCATCCCTTAAACTACTGTAGTTAGCACAAAAATGGAGGTGACTTTAGGGCAATTAAGCCACTTCAAATTGCCCCTGAAAACGCTGGAAATCGCATTTCAGAGTCCATAAAATTAAAAATTTCCGGGGGAGCATGCACCCGGACCCCCCTAGGGGCTACCGCCTTCGGCGGACGTTTATCCGAACCCCCCTTCGTCAAATCCTGGATCTGCCCCAGGTGCTCCCTTGTAAGGCACTCTATTGACCACCCCCCCCCCCCCCATACGGTCCCCACGAAAATTCTCTAAGCGCCCTTGCAAACTACGGGCAAGCAAGTTTCCCCACTCTCCTGCCTGTCTTTTAGTTTGTTAACCTAAGCGCCGATTCAGTGCCTTCGCTGACAGGAATCCACTTTTTGGTTTTGGCCAACCCCTTTTTAGTGGGTGAGTGGGTGGATGGGGGGGGAGGGGTTGTGGTAGGGGGACATGGTATATCACTACACCCGAAGGCCGACCTTGGCAATCTGCGATCAGGTGATTTTTTTTTAATTTCGGGGAAAGCGCCAAAGTGGTACAAAAGGGAAGAAGGACTGCCTGATCGCAGGTTACAACCTTGGCTATTTCACTACTTACAAATACACTGTTTGACAAATGGCTCTAAATACGTTCATACAAAAAAATGTATTCAGCGACAATCCATTACTTGCCTCTCAGGCTAAACTAATTTGGACCAACTTTTACAAAAGTGGGAGCTGTTTCCGTCCATTACATGAATCATTTACAGGAGTATTTTATCTAAGAACTTTTTCCCACTATAAACAGACCTAGTTTTTCAATGATACTCACTAACTAACTTATAAGACAGTGCTTGATATGTACTTCCTGTTATAAAACTTAGATTTAAGACCTTTTCTTACAAATTTTCCAAACAAAACACAAAGTAAAAATGCCTGACATAACTTAACATTTATAAATAATGATTACATCTGTAGAAAAATTTTTCCATAAGGCCTCTCAAATGGAAAGGTGGTTTTCTGTGTGGATTTTTTAGCCTTCAAGGCAATGTGCCCTTCTAGATACACATTGTCATAGAGATCCCCAAGATAATCAGTCTCCAATCCTTGGACAAGTCCTCGCAGGTTCTTCACAAACTCTCTTTTGGTCATCTTGTTTTTTACATGTGGACTGCTTAGGTCTACACTCAGAAGTATCAATGAGTGGCAAAGGATAAAAACACTCTCTGAAAAAAATAAAATGAGAATTAAAAAAAAATAATAATAAATGCAACAGCTGAAAATTTTACACTTGCTACAGTGTAACTCCAATCGAGATAAACCAAGTGAAAATGACCATCAAATGTTCACATACTGCTGTAATACTGTATAATGAAATGTGATGGATGAACATGTTAACAGTAAGCTGGGGCATCAGCATATGAGGGCTGAAAGCCACGACCAGCCCATTTTATGAGCTTACTACCCCATCCAGCCCCTGATGTGAATGATGTGTAAAACATACACCACTCCTCCGGGGAAACTTCCCCTACTCTGTTCAAACAGTACTGTGGGTTCTTTTACATCCCCTAAGTCAAGTCAAGTCAAGTCAATTTTTATTTAAACTCACACAGAGAATAATTAATTTTACAAATCAGTGCTTTAAAATATAAAGAAAAAAGAAAAATCGAGAGATTGCGAAGGAAGAGAAAAATTTCAATTGTAGGTTCATGTGCAGAGTTTGGGACACCTAAATAGTTCATGGAACTAACTGAGTAGGTGACCCAAACAAGAATATGAGTAGAAGGAATATAGATACAAAATAGTTGTATTAGATAAAAAGTATTACTTCATTAATTAAATAGTAGTTAAAGATAATATAGTCGTAAAACATTAATTAAGAATCAATAATACAATTATAACTATCAGTCAGAGAATTTTTGATATGTCGATGAAAACTGGAAAATGGCTTAATTTTCTTCACATTAATAGATAAAGAATTCCAAAGTTTTGGACCAGTGTAATTGAGAGAACGGATGCCATATTGAGTTGTATGAACGGATTTAACAAACAGATTATCAACCTGTGATTGACGGGTATTATAAGAATGAATTGAAGAGACTTGACCAGTGGAAAAAAGGCTAAGGATGCCAATGGCCAATGATGTAATAATCTAAACTGAAACAAGATCTTAAATCACAGCCAGCATGATCTTTCTTCCTGCTCAGAGGAGACCAGCAGTGGAGACCAGCGCTTTCCCAACTGAGCTAACCAGGCAGTGGTAACTACAGTTACTTTACATTCTGGTCCAGTTGCGTAACTCATAATGCCAGATGTATCAGGTAAAGCATCTGTTTTTTAGCCTAGTCAACCTCTTTTGCCTTTTCTGGTTTCAGTCAAGCAAGGAGAAACAAGGATGGCTCAGCTGGTTAGCGCTCAGTCTTCAGTGCATGAGGTCCCGAGTTGGATTCCCGTGAAAACACATTCTTCTTTCGACTGCTCCCCTGTGTAGCTTAAATAGGGTGGCTTTACCTTTTATAAAGAGCCTTAAAGGAATAAAATGTGCCACTTGAGAAGTTATACAGTAAAATCTACTTGAATTGACACTTCTACAAGACAGACATCTGGCCCCAGTTGGTCAATACGTGGATAACACTATCCACTGTATCAATCTCTATCTAGTGGAGAGTGTTGATTTCCCTTACACTTATGAACTGGATAGTGATTTATCTGGTAGATAGCACTCTCTTTTGCACTGGAGGTGTGAATACACTATATCTCTTGCACTTTTGCTCCCATTTATTTTGTGTTTGTGGTACTTGTGAGAGTGAGCCTTTAGCAAGCAAGCTTCACTGCTAATAGTAAACCAACCATTATTGAGACTTACCAGGAGTGAAGGAGGTAGTAGGGTTTGTAGCACAAAACTGAACAGAAAATTTGTTTAAAAGGGTGTCTAAAAATTCTCCTCTTTGATCAGGGGGATAGACTCTTTCAAAAAACTGCCTGCAACAAAAAGACAAGATTTTGTTAAAAATACACCATGTAAAACAGCGAAAAAATTTAAGGGTACTTACAGCTGTAAAACTTGTGTCCTTCTGTGGTCTGGGGAACTCTCGTTCACTGTTGGCAACCACTAAGATACCATCAAATGGTTCACTTTTTTAATGTCGTTTTAAACGCTGTCTTACAGGACTGTCAACCCCCTCGTCTTCAAATATTGAGAATTGATGGGGAAGGGATGATAGATGATGTCATAATGCACGGCACATGACATCATTTGTGAAAAAAAAAAACGTATGAAAAAGATGCTGTTAGAATTATAACATTTGACCTGAATGGTTTACTTTCCACAAATCACATTATTACTTATATAACAATGGCAACCAGAGTTCGTGAGGAAACGTTCAATGTTAAGAGTAAAATAGCTCAAACGAGGCAAAATATTGAAATTTCATTGTCAGAAAGTCAAATCTACAAGAAATGTTCATCCGGGAGATTTCAAACTCCAATCTGGAGACCGAGAGAAACAGTTCAAAATCTGGAGTCTCCTGGATTATCCGGGAGAGTTGAAAGCCTTGGTCTTATTTCTCACTAAGTAAACAGTCTGTGATTGATCATTTTAGTGGGCCATGTGTGCAACCCAGTAAATAGTTTTGAACCTGATCACACAGACATACATGTATAATAACTATCTTGAGCTAACATTTTGGAACATTACCTCAAAGCAACAGGAAGGAACACTCCCTCATAATTCTGCATATTTACAATTTCTTGCAAAACATCTCGTCTATACAAAATAGTGGAGAGACATTATATTATCATCAAAGTGTCCAGCAAAAAGCATTTCAGAAATTCAGTGGAAGGGTCTAGAATTTACTTGAAAAATTGAGAGGATAACAAACCTTGTATTGAGATATTCTCGTACTGATTTGCCATTAAGCACTCCGGTACAGTTAATAAATTTAGCAATTTCTTCAATTGAATCCTCCATTATGTTATTCCTTATGAGATAAATCATTCCCTAGAACAAAGCAAAAAAATACAACAATATAATCCTTGCATTTACTATCACTTGAAGTAAACTGTTTGTGACAAGAATATTTCTTGCTTAATTAATCATTAACCTAATAATAACAATAATAACAATATTATTATTATTTTTAAATTCATTTTACTCATACTCTTATTTTTTTTTTAGCATTGGCATGGTAAGGCCAGCACAATAGAGTTGGACTCCAATTTAAGTGTTGCTTGAAGATGTAGGTCACTACCAGACTACCAAAGAATGGGTATTTTTATATTTCTACTGGTATAATTAGTATTTCTAATGAAATCAAAGTTGCGAGGATTTCTATTGATAATCTTAGAGAACAAACCAATGATCACATTGCCATTCTGATTTTTTTAGAGAGTGTTTTTATCATTTGTGTTAAAGGCAGAGAAATAATTGCTTGAGTTAAATTTTGTTTCTGTTGCAGAACTGAATTGAATCAATGCCTAGTAATAGAAAAGACAGTGCCTGTTTACAGTTTAATTGCTGGTCATAAATAATTCCATTCTTTTGGAATGTCAGTACTTGTTTTGTATTCTTTTTGTTGCTGTTATAACGTCTTGGAGGAACGCTCATCATCATCATCATCATCATTTATTAGCCTTTTTTAACAACAAATTTAACAGGATACAGCAGGTTGTTAGGCGAGGAGACCTCAAGAAACCACCAGGCTTATAAAGAGAGGCCACCTCGACATCACAATATTATAAGAAATAAGGGCTGCGAAGAAGTGCGGCTAAACTAGTTTAGTAACTATTTTAATAAAAACTCTAGCACTTTGTTCTTAAAGACAGAAAAGCTTGACAAGTTTGTAACAGATGCAGGAAGACAGTTCCAGATTCTAGGTCCTTGGTAAAGAATTGTGAATTTCTTGATGTTCGTACATAACAAATAAAATGTAAGTGCAACCCTCCAAGTTATTTGGCCACCAACTCTTTGGTTTAGGGAGAGTTTTTTAAAAATCAAGTCACCAGCTCCAAAATTTTAGGTGCCATGGTGACCAAAATGGTTGCAACTTGGAGGGTTGAATTGCTCCTTCAGCAAAACAAATTTACCTGATGAGGATCATAATTGAAGAGGCATGTCCCTTCATCTAAGAGCATATAAAGCTGTTTGAAGGAAAACTTTCCCTACAACAGAATAAAGGAAATATTGATATAGTATATTATACTAAAACAGTGGATGGTGTTTTTCATGTGCTCTGATTCATTGGCTACTCAAACTTGGGATATCTAATGCTTTTTACCCCAGACTGACTTTTTGGTTTGCTACCACAGCAAACACAGAAATTTCACAAAAATAAATGAAGAAGCTGTTCCCGACAACATGAAGAAGGCAACAAAATTCACTTTGGCAGTTTTTACAGACAATTCTTTGTCTGTTTAACCTGAATTTTTATGAATGAAACTGGCGATTTGTTTACAAATGCAAATTCAAGACCGAACTGCATTTGCGTTACTTTATTTAGCTGATATGTTCATAAGTTAATAGGCTTCAAACTAAGTTAAAAGGGGTTTTTACAGTATGGTTTCAAATGCAGAAAGAAAATTTCACCACAATATCTTTTTGAAGAAATGTTCCCGTAAGGGCTAAACAAATGCTTTACATTACATAGCTAGGTTAAGACCTTGATTAGTTTTAAGAGAAAAGATGACTTGCAAGCAGCCTAAGACTTCCTGAGGTTACCTGGTGTTTTCTCCTGTAAGCTGAAACATATCCCCATGTGGATTTGGCAAGACTGCAAGTACAAAGTAACAAAGAAAAAAAAAACAATAATATTTTTATGGGTCATGTTTTCTCCAGTGTGCTGTATACACTATCAAATTTAAAATACACCCAGTCTTGTCTTTAAACACATGTGACTACCATGCATTGAGCTGCCTGAACATGTGTTACCCTTTGTTACCCCTTGTTACCCTGGTCAAGGTGCAACCAAAACTAATAATATTGTGGAATCATTTTTATTCAAATAAATCAAATGCTTTACTTTTAAAACTAAGCTAGTCAAAATTTTAAGCATGAAAAATGTAACATTGTTTTGAACAGGTCGATGGCGTCTATAAACGTATTTATGTGGTGTTTTTGTCTCAAATGTTTCTTTTTTTAAGTCAAAAGTGTGTAAAAGTCCAAACTCAAAGGGCGTTAGTTGTCAGTTTATACTCATAATAACTGGGATTAGGAAAAACGTTCATAAAATCCACCTCGAGGTAAATGTTTATCAGTGTTTCTAGGGAATCGCAAAGCAAACACAAAACACTTAATATCAAGTTGGTTTAGTTCTAAAATCATCCTTACGTACAGTACGAATGCAATAAACAACCCTTTTTTACAAACAAGAATATACAGAAGAAAAAAAGGATGGTAAAAGAGAGTTTACATGTAACTTTTGGCATAGTACTTGCTGGGAAACCTTGTATTAAAGTGACAGAGCACAGTTATGTAAATGAGCTTTCACGGTTCAAAACAAACATTAAATTAACATCATCTGTGCAGTGGTCGCTTCCATCACATCGCGCCTTTCAAACTCAAAATAAACACTAAAAAATATGTAACTTTCCAACTCACCTTTGCCACAGTAGTTCATTATCAGCCAGGTGTTGCCAGACACAGGCTGCAAGACAAAGATCTGTGGCATTTAAATGTGACAAAACACACACAGCCACTTCAGGGGGAAAGTTGCTAAGATCTGGAAAAGAATCCAGCTGAATTCTTCTCCGATGGACTAGCGACTGAAGCTGTCCCATGCATGCGATCAGAAATTCATTACGTCGTTCTCGTCTCCTGGATTTCAGGGAAACCACTGCCCCTTTATGAATTAATGTAAGCCCGCTTTGTAAAAGTTTCGCGAAGGTATTTCTCTGCCACTCAGCCGAAACCCATTTTTGTTGTGATCATGACAAAATGACATCGACCCTTGTGACGTGGCTGCGAGGCTGAGGGTCACTACGCGTGCTCAAAGCGCGAAGCTGCTGGCTTAACGCCCGTCGTAGGGCTGGGTTTGCATTTTTTTAACCATGAGAGCATGAGAGATTTTATATCAATCCATTATCAATATCTTGAATTATTAATTGTCATTGGAAACATTGTACATCAAATGAATGTGATTTGGAATAACTGTGAATAAATGAATTTGACCGTGAACTTGAAACATTAGCCTTTTATCTCGGTATAGCCTGCGAAAACAGGAGCTGAACGTCTGTTTTTTGCAGGCTAAATGTCGCAACCTTAAACTGCTTTTTACATGTTTTACTGTAAAATAAAACAGGTTGCAGTAAATCTCGACATTTATCCTACGAAATCTGTTGACCCCCTTCAAGCTAATTCTTTGGCTTGAATCGCAATCCTTACATTACTTTCAAAGAAAAAATGATTAAATTTGATAAGAAGACATGTAACATTTTACTGGCAGATTCTTATACAGTAAAAATGAAAAAATAAATAGACAACAACAACAACACCAAAACTATTATTTCATAGCCTTTTCACTGAGACGCTCAATTTTCTCTCAAATTCGTCTAAAAATAAAAAAAAAAAGATGAGCGTCATGGAGTGCAGGCGCATAATAAAATATCAGGACCTAGAAAAATGTTTGTTATTAATTTGCATTAGCTGATTTTGAAAAATTGTATAAAGAATTAAACATTTTCTCAAAAATTATCTGATCCAACTTTCTTGATCGAAATCTGAATTCTCATTTAGCTGCTAATGAAAACAGAGGCAAATTTGAAAGTCACGCATGCGTTCTTCGCGGTTGTCAAAGACGCTCTGAAACCGCGAACAAGTAAATTAGTAGTAACGGTTTTCCTCTGAAGATGATATTTTCTCAAAAATATCCATGAATTTGGCTGAAGTCGTAGAAGAATCAAAGAGGAGGGACATTAGTGGTTCCAGGGATGACAGAACGAAAATTTACGACGCTCAGAAAGCGCCTAGATCAGCTTGGTTACAGACAGCCACTTGGAATCGAATCTGTTCCGCTGGTCGAGAAACTTTTCAGCGATCTTGTTCATACAACAGAAAGCTTGAAAAATCTTAAACTCCAAGTAGGTAGACAGCAAAAGGAGAAGACTGTTTATGAGGATAATGTTGAGCCATACAGGAGCGATAATGCCAAACTTGTAAAGGAGAACAACGAACTTCATTTACAGCTCATAAAATTACGAGAAGAAACTGATCAAATTATCAGGGATCTCAAAGCAAGCGTTCGAAAGCTAGAGCACGAAAATGCCGACCTGAAATTTTTAAATACCCAATATGTACATAAAGTTAAGGCCTTGGAGAAGGAAAACAAGGCGAAGACCGATAGAATACAAGATTTGCAAGAGAAAAATTTACACGCAGTGGTGGAAACCCCTGGTGGTCGAAGGAAGCAAATACCGCTTCGGCGACAACGAATGGACATCGAAAGTACGGTTTCTCCTGCTCGTAGCTTGCCTGGCGAGAAAGACGATTTACAGGATCCATATGTTGCTGACCTATTAAACGTGGCTGATACAAGAATAGAAGAACTGCAGGAACAAGTCTCTCATCTTGAGGACGAGAAGTCGAGTACGGAAAGACGGAACAAAAGTCTACGAAAACAGGTATTGAAATATAAGCTTAATTTGAGCTACATTTAAGCTTAAGTAAGAGACTTTCAAATTGGAAAAACGCTCTGTCGCTGTAGATGTCCTGGAAGTTAGTTTAAAGCCACCTCTGTTTTGTGCTTCACATATTATTTTGTTGTTCTTATATATAGTCAATTATTTATTCTTATTATTAGCATCCTTTGTTGTACAGCTTGCATCTTTTGACTACCTGATGCTCAAACACTACCTCATGCTCGATATCAAGAATATCAACAGAACTAAAGGATCTGATAGGTGTCCTTAATTGTTTACAACTAGGCCATTTAATTAATTTTTTATTTCCTTTTGATTGAGTTTCCTTATCCAATAACATTGTGCTTCTTTCTTATTATTCCGGTTATTAAAATGTTAAAATTTATATTGTAATGAAAAATTCAACAGAAAAATAAGAGAAATAATTTTCTAAGACTACTTTCAGTTAAGATTTTGTCTCAAAAAATAATTCTTTAGCTAATAATGAAAAAATATATATTGCTATTGTATCAAATCAGGCTACTGAAGTAAATATTTCACTTTCTACTGTGAAAGTTATTAATATTACTTTAGGTTAAAATAGCAGTGAACTTTCAGGGAAAATTTTGAGTAGTTGTTTATGGTTTTTGATGACAGAAGTGGGTGGTTTAGTGATAGCAATGATTTTTGAAAGATTTGACAGTAAATTGAATGCATGTTAATCTTTAGAAATATCTGCAATAGCTGATCAATTCCACCTGCAAACCTGGTAATGGAAAAGCTCGACAAGAATTCACAAATTGTTTTATGTTTGCTTAAACTGCTTTGCACTGCAGTTAAGTAAGTGGTGCTAATGGATATTGAAAAATGAAAGGTGAAAACTGCCACTCAGTTGTGGCTGTTCATAATTGAAAAATGATCTTGGTTAATGGATACCCTCTTGTAGCCGACAATCTAATAATGAAAGTGAGCAATTGTAATTCCTGGAAATGTTTTTATGCGCTAACTCTTTGTTAGTAGGATGCCTTAAATGGGTGCAATTCCACAGCTGGTTTTAGCTCAATTAATTAATTAATTAATCCTGATCCTGGCATTGAGCAGAATGAAGTCACAAGCACAGGTTTAATTAGAACATTCACTTCCCATCTACGGTTTGCAAATACGCCAAAATTTTTTAAGATGACTCCTCTGAGGTCACAGAGGGAGTCACTTTGAATCGCAGAAATTTTTTGTGGCAAAATAGTTTTTTCCTTATCTTTTACAATAAATATAATGACAGATACATGTAGAGAACTTAATAAGATTATCCAAAGCGGTCAAGGGTTTTTTTTATTATTTTGACTCTTGTTTAAGGAATATTGCATTGCTTTTTTGTTGTGTTACTTGACTCCAAATAATCCAAAATGACTCCAAATTTTTGAAGCAGAAATTACACTGATGTACGTCATCCATCAGTAAAATTTGCAAACCCTGCTATCCAACCCACACAAACATGTCTAACATCCCTCTTTTTTATCAGGTTACTCTTTTGAACTCCTTTGTTTCAGGAAAAAAAGATTTGCCCCTGTCATTGCTTTCAGTAGCACTGAGGAGCAACAAAAAGTGACGGCTATTTGGTCAAAGAATTTGGCTACTTTTGCCCCCTAAATGGGAGTAATTGAAGTTTAGGATTGTTTAAAACCTCGGACTTTGAGAAACAGTTAGTTGGTTAGTGAACCCAAAGCCAGTGCTTATACTTCAAATATTATTGAAACACCTGCACAGGAGTTCAGAATTCTGATAGAAAGGGGGTCTTGACAGCCAAACATTATGATACCAGGGGGCGCAGTGTGCAAAGAAAGCCCTGTCTTATTAGCCTGGGGATAGTGGATTTTGCCATTGGGCTAGCAAATTCTCTTCTTAATTTTTGCAATTGCCATCGGCATGGTTCGCACAGGCCTTGAAAAGTCCTTAAAAAGGTATCATGTCCTTGAAAAGTCCTTGAAAATTGAAAAATTGTAGGATATCCTTGAAAAGTCCTTAAATATTTTTAAAGGTTCCTTGAATAAAAATATAACCTTTGTTACAAAAAGTGTTTTGTGCAAAAGAAGGATTGAAAGCACAGCAGTATGCAAATTTTCTTGGTGATCATGAGAGTGTGTTTGCTTATGATTTCAATGTTCCTGTCATAGTTCATTTTTCGTTATTTGAAGTACCCTAGTAAGTGTGCCTTTCTGGGGGAAGGTATTGCAATAAGCAAATGCCTAGAGGAGAACTGTAATCAATCCTGCTTATCAAGAAATTGTTTTTGGCTAGTTTAAATGCCTCTTGGGCTAGTACATGTTAGCTTCAGCTTGCCCGAATGGCGAACTGTAAAACTGACTATTTTTGTACCTGGGGGAGGGATAAAGGGTCCAAACCAGAGAACCTTGTGTGGTTGGGATATGAATGTTCACAGAATAAGACAATTTTTATTATTTTTTTAAGTTTCCACCAGCAGACCCTAGCAAATAATTGTTTCAGAGAATGATGTAAATATTCTTTGCGGTAAATGTTAGAGTACCTGGGGTTTCCATAAAAGCCCGTAACCAGTGCTCTAAGTGCATTGCCTCTTGCAAGACCTCTTTACTGCTTTCTGTTCAGGCCTTAATAATGGTTTATAAGATTTATGGTGGAAAGAATCAACAATGATTGTAAGTATTTACAAAGTAAATCTCATAACTTGTTCATACAGTGGACATAATTATACCATTGTGATAATTAAAAGTTATTTGCAGCTCTGGTACTGCTATTGCTTACACATGCAAGTTATTGAAAGCCCTGAACTATTTGTAATCTGTCTTTAGTTAGCAGGAGAGGTATTAGCTGATTTGATAACTCTGATTGAGTTGTGCAATCATTGACTGAGGGTAACATTAAATATGCATGCCATACTGATACAGTTCCTGGATTTACTGTTTACTGTAGTAACAGGCTTACTAAATTCAGTTTATTGTTACATTCAAAATCTAGGTGGAGGCTCGTGATAAAGAAATTGAGAGGCTTAACAGGCTGCTTGATGGTGGTCGCCCAGTGGAAGCAGTCCTTAGAGATGGAAAGAAAGACAGTAGTGAAAGAGTTGTAGCACACCTCAATGTTCAGGTTACTATTTGTATTTTTTAGTTTTTATTAACACTTCTTCTACTACATGTTAGAACTTTTCTGCAGACTGTGGTTACACATCTTTTATACACTGTAGCTGGTTTCCCAGGCAATCCAAGCTGACATTTATTGTTTTACTGCCATAGCACATACTCGTGAATAAAAACCATAAGTACAGACATACCTATGACATATAAAGATCTCTGTTCAATCAAATGTATCTTACAGTGCGTTAAACTGTGATCACTCCAAGATAAAATGAAGAAATCGCTATTAAATTAACTAGCGGCACCAGATTGCATCTCAGTGCATATTCATTTCAAAAAAATTTCAGTTGGGGGCATGCCCCCGAACCCCCCTAGGAGGCTCGTGGCCTTCGGCCACTCGGAACTTCTCCCTCAAACGATAAATCCTACATAGAACCCTGGTTAAATGCAATGCCTTTTTAAAATTATAATGAACTGAATGTACATTAGTACTCTGCGGGGGTGCTGCTACAGTTGTAGCGCATACACTCTATAAAATTTATTACGGTAAGAAGACAGAAGCTTTAAAATTTTCAAAATCAGAAAATTTAATAGGCTATAAATGTTCAGGCTGGATACACTGTAGGTTTGCAGCTCCTTTTTTATCTTCGCCAGGTTGATTACCTTCAACAAGCTAATCGTGATTTAGAAAAACAGTTAAAGGCTTCAACGGAACAGCATGCTGAGGCCACAAAACTTGCCAATGAGCTTGAAGCAAGGAATGCAGAACTTCTCCTCGAGCTTAAAGATATCACCAGAATGTCCAAACGACAAGAGGAGGATAGCCAAAGAGATAACATTGTTATACGCTCAGAGTTGGCGGAAACTAAGGTTTGTAAAAAAGAGATCAGAGGAGCAAATGAACTTTCCGCTCTTGCAAAATTTGAAACGTTTCCCCAACATTTCTCAGTTCTATTACAATCAACTCTGGCCTTGCTGGCGCCCCGATAGTACAGCGATAGAACAGACAACACCTAGTTTCCGGAAAAGATTACAGACATTCGACTGAAAGAAACTTACGGACACTATTCGTCTCGCACCCTTCAAGGCGACCGGTCGTTTCGCCAACGTCTAGTTCGCCGACGTCTTATGTCGTTCCGCTAAGAAGCGAAACGAGCGCTGCGCATGGATATGCTTCGTTCTTTCAGCCACTGACCCAACACGAAACGATTCGTAGGCGAAACGACCGTAACCGCCCCAACCCCCCCCCCCCCCCCCCCCCACTATGAGGGACTCTCGCCAGTAAAGGTGCTAACCGTGACTCCCCTTAGTTAACATTGGATCAGCTCAACAAACCTTTTCGACTTTTTCTTTAAACTGGATCTGTCCATGAATTCACTAGTTTTTACTTGACTTTTAACCAGTTATTTTTGTTTGTTCAATTATTAGGCTGTACTACAAAATCTTCATCACCAAGAAGGCGCTAATAGGGCGGAGATGCAGGAACTTCGAAAGGTTATTGTCTCTTGTTGAAGCTTTTGACAAATAGTTTTAAATTCAGTCGTGGTCCCGAAATCAGAAAATTACCTTGGACGAATTAAATGAATGAAGAAAAATGTGATAGACAGTCAGGTTACCCGGCCTGTAACCTGCAGCTGCGTCCCTTTGCTCTGGAGGGTCTACCGTAAACTTTCGCTTGTAAGCCCCACAGTTACTGGCCCATCTAAGTGTAAACAACAAAAAGATACATTCCGTTGTGAGCCCCCCTCCCCCCCCCCCCCCTCTAGCTTGTATTGAAATGAATTCGATTTTTGCGACGTTTTGAAGCTTACAAGAGCGAGCAAATTCAAATTGTATTTTGATCAGCACTAAGCACTGCCATGTAGCTTGTAGCCTATGAGCAAGCTCTCCGGGGCACTCTGGCGGCGGGGCGGGAAAAGGAAGGAGAGCTGGCAACTAGTCTGTGGAATTTAAATGCCACCTCCATTTCCCCTGTGGCTCCCCGTCGACTGAGCTATCAGATTTCCGCCAATCAGCGAGAGCACAAACGAGGTCAAATGTAAACAGAACATTGAAAAACACGTGCCAAGGGTAATAACGTCATTACTAATGTCATCTCCGCCAATCAGCATTACGCATGAACTTTTCGATGCAGATATTCAAATTCCAGAGACGTAGTTGCAAGCTCTCCTTCATTTTCCCGTCCCGGAGAGCTTGCTTTGAAACGCGCCTAAAACTCCTTACGAAGTTGTATAAGCCCACGACTTACAAACGGAAGTTTACGGTACCTGACTGTCTCTTCTTTCGACTTAGACTTTTAATATTGCGTGGGACATTTTTCGTTGTTTAGAAGTTGTTTTCCAGGCTAACAAATCAAGGCAGACATAATAGAGTTAGCATTAATTACTTTCAGGAACGGCAGCGTCTAATGGAAGAGAATGAGCGCCTGGCAGTGTTGGTGGATAACGCTAATGAAGATGTCAGACATGTTACTGAGTTACTGGACAAAACAGACAAGGAGAAGAAGCGTCTTTCGGAAAAGAACGCACAGCTTACAGTTAACGGTGAGTCACGTGTGTTACCTACCTTCCGTGCACGTGCTGCGACATTTGCATGTTTTCCAAGCGGCGTGCATTCATGTAATTATTGTGTTCTTTTTGTGAGTTAATGACTGCTAGTCATGAGAGAGCTTTAGATTCAGAGACGAGGACCACTACGAGTACGAGATTTTCTCGATACTAAATAGTGCGCGCGCTGGACTTTAAGATCAAACGACGCGACGGCCACGAGAACGCCGCTTAAAAAAGTGTATTTGCATTCTTTCAGTCTTTATAGGGATTATTCGTACCCAATTACTTTGTCAAATGTAGGCGAACCGTCCTGAAGCTGAATTTCAAGGGACCATATCCAAGCTCATAAAGAGAAATAAAATTTCGTCGTTGCTTGTTTACGTCCTCCATAAAACACGAAATTAGGCATTTCACGTCGTAGTCGTGCAAAAACGGGAAGAAATGTACAAAAAAGTGTAATGCACGTGCAAAGCTGTTGTTTTGCTTATTAAACCTATTGTTTTTTTTGACGTTCTTGTCGCCGTCCGCGTCGTTGGGTCTTAAAGTCACTCGGGAAAACGTGGTAGCCGTCGTCACTCTGCTACGAGTTTTAGCGAGAATGTCGTAGTGTCGGGAACCAGTTATCAAATGTAAGACGTTTTATCATTTTGCTCTTCTTAGAGGGCTTAACCTCCTTCAGTATAAATAACCGTACAAACTTTTTTGGTGAAAAGATGTAAAATAAAGCTTTCCAGGGTGTCTTTTTTTTGAGAACACACGCAAAAACTTTAAGGTTAATCTCTTACTTGTACTGGTTCTCGTCCTCAAATGTAAAGCTCTCTGTTGTAAAGATAAGTTGGCATGACACCGAGCTTATCATCTTCTATCGTGGGACTGTTCTAAGTGCGAGAGAAATTACCACAAGTTCATTAAGAATCTTGCTTTTAACTTCTGATAGAATTCCATAGCTGGATATGAAAACCAAATGCACCATGCTGTCGCGTAGACGTGGCCTTCTCGAGAAAAAAGAAATTAGAAAACAGCCAACATTTCGTGACACCACCAATTGTTTTCCCGCGAAATGACGACTGAGTAACGACTGAAGAAATTCCATACTGATGACGTGTCACCACCCAGATCTGGGTAGTGCGTCTGATTGGTTGAAAGAAAGTTCTCTTGCAGCACGACTAGTCAGGAGAATTACCCAGATCTGGGTAGTGAAAAGGCGTCATCTGTGTGGAATTTCTGCAAACTCTCCTCAGATGCTAGTTTAGTGGTCGTGTCGCGAAATATCGGCTTTTTTTCTCAGGCTGGTAAACTTTGAAATCATTAATACTCAGTATCTTTTTTTTTTTTATTAGAACGTGAGCTTGTCATGGATCTGGAAAGACTTAAGCTGGCTAAATCTGTTAAACCTAAGAGGAGTCGAGATAAGGTAATTAATTTGTAGCTAGGGATTTACTGCAGTTTTATTTATTAGTAGGGTGTCGATAATAGAACAAAAAGAAAGCTAGAAAGCTCGAACACGCAGGGAGAGCAAGAGGAGCAAACTAATCATAAATAACTGTTAAAATTAAATATCATAATAATCCACTGAGTTACATGTTATAAAACATTAACTGGAATAAAATTAACCACGTACTGAACATTAGACGTTGGAAAAGAGCATGGCTAAAAATGTAGGCTATCAGATACGACTTAAAGATGCTTTAGACTTGGCGCGGCTTTAATGGTGGCAAGAAGGGGGTCTCACAGCTTTGGGCTGCGGATCATTATCTTTGTGTGAAACAATATTTCATCGATAGCTATTTCAAGGAAGCACTAATAAACTGATCTTAAGACGAGATGGTCTTTAAATATGTAATAGTTCATATATATATATATATAGTCAACTACCTCTCTTCACGGATACCTCTGGGTAATTTATATTATGGACAGTCCTCTTTATCCCAAAGACACCAAAATTCATGCAATTTCTACCTGTATGATGTGGACGTACACCTCTGTAGTGCGGAATATTGGTTCGCCTCATGTCTTTCAGAGCCTTAAAGAAGAGAAGTAGTATTTTATAGGTCATTCCAGACTGCACAAGGAGCCAGTGAAGATTACGTGCCACTATCTTAACCACACCCATATTAATTTTCTACGTTTAGTCTCCATCCAAGATAGAATCACTTGTGAACACATTGGAGAAGGAGAGAGATTACTACAAGGGCGAGTGTGAGTCGCTCCAGGACATGATGAGAAAGCGTTTGACATCATCAGATTCCCCGACTACTAAACGAAAAGGAAAAAGTAAAGGAAAGGTATAAACAAACAGATGCAACTTAGTCTCCCGAAATGAAGAAACCTCCCAGCGTGTAGATTTGCCACAAGTCGACCTCATGAATTTCTTAGCGAGCGCAGCGAGCGACGAAGTAGCGAGAGGTCGTCTTTTCCCCGCGCCACAATCGGACGAAGGACTTTTTGAAAGTGAGGCTAGCCTGTGTACAGACGTCCCCCCCCCCCCCTCCCTCAGGAAAAGTTGGGAGAGGAGACGTCTGTGAATCGCCGTCGTTAATTGTGTTCCGGTATACATTTGCATAAATTATTTTGTTGTTCTTTCGCTGAGAGTTGAAAGGCACATGTAGGTCGAAAAATAGCTTTGGCGTCTGTGCACAGGCTAGCCGAACATATACACGCAATGTCCACCCAAAACTCCAGATATAAGATCTCTGATTACAGTCAAGCCAGGTCAAGCGTACCGCCCAAGATCCCATTAATGTATTTATTATTCGAAAGTTGAACCGTTGGTAGTTGCAGATTTCAGATTCATCTCTGAGTGCGTTCTTGCGTGCGTAATGAGCCGTGAATTCACACGCGATTCAGTTACGAAATTTCTACCAGCTCAGTTTCCCTGAATTTGATGTAAATGTCTTCTAAGACATTTAATCCATTCAAAGATTTTCAATCTGACCGGGGACGACTAACGGTTTATTTTTTTCAAATAATCAATTCATTAATAGAATCTTTTTGGGGTAAGCTTGACCTGCCTTGGCTGTTAACGTTGGGTTTTGTATGCTTTTTCTTTTATTTACAATACCGACCGGTACAGACAGACGCAGCCGCAACCGGTGCAGCAAACATCTGTGGTCTTAACCTCTCATGCCTTTTCGAGAGAGCCGAAATACAAATACCGGTAAACAAATATGAATGTCCACAAAGGCTGAGCTTTTCCCCTGGGAATCTTTTCTGAGGTTCATTCACCAATCACAACACTGGAAATTATTTGCGTCATGGCATTAACATTACAACCTATCAGAGGCTGTCCCCAACATTTCGGGGAAACGGAACACGATTATCGTCGGCGATTCTCAGACTTCTCCTCTCCCGATTTTTCCTGAGGGAGGGGGGACGTCTGTACACAGGCTAAGTTCACCCAGCGTGCTAGAAATTTCCATTTCTCACCAGCCACTGTTCCCAGGCTAGTGAGCCTGACAGAGCTTCCCACATGTACGTTAATGGTGAGACAAAACGCAAGATTGAGGCGCCCAGGCTATTACCATTAGGTTTTCTACTCTCTGTTGTCGAATCAACCTTTTCTCCCCACACCTAAAAAATAACGACACGGTTCGAGTTTATCTGTTTGTTCTCTACTAAGTATTAATTAATTTTGGTCCATATGGAATTAATTTCTGTTTTTGAACCACGTGATAAGGTCGCTATGCTGAAAGGCAACGTAATAAGAATTTTCTCGGAGAATTTGCGAGAAAAAAGAGTTTCGCTTCCAACGGAGGGAAAAGCTTCTGTTCTGGTCCGCCAGCATGGCGTCCATGACGTCTATCGTTGTTGAGAACCAGCAAAAGCAAGACAATTCTTACCAGGTGATCTGTGACGTCACTGCGGGGGCCTGGGGAAAGAAATTTTAATGCCGTATCCCATAAACCAAAGCTGACGGGAACAGATTGAATTGAACTGAATTGGTGCGCGCGTTGGTTTATGGGATACGGCATTAAAATTTCTTTCCCCAGGCCCCCGCAAT
The DNA here is from genome assembly GCA_038088405.1 of Porites divaricata. Taxonomy (NCBI): domain Eukaryota; kingdom Metazoa; phylum Cnidaria; class Anthozoa; order Scleractinia; family Poritidae; genus Porites; species Porites divaricata. The sequence continues at coordinate 26,529,613 of JBBMOI010000005.1, forward strand.
GACGTCACAGATCACCTGGTAGTCTTCCAGACATTCTATTTTGATCTTTATCTGTAGATGCTCGGTCACCTGGAAAGCATGACGCAGCTGCTTCAGGAAGAAAGAGACTTTTACAAACGAGAATGTGAACTGCTTAGGAACATGAAGGAAAAGAGTGCTTTAATGTCGCCTCCCACAAGAGAGAGGGTAATGAACTATTCTTTGTAGTTTTGGGAAATTTGAACGGAGGGCAATCACAGTTACCCCCTTTTTCATTGTAAGCGTTTTTTTTTCTGATGTTTTTAATTCCGCTATCCCTTTTCCTGGAAAATTTTCTTATTTTTAAAGGCTTTTGTTCTTGGGCCATCGTAGTTTAACGAGGAATAAAACACAAACAGCGGTGATAAACATATCAAACTTACGCATTTTAATAACTTGACGTTTCGTATGCTACGCAACATACATTTTCAAAAGTGGAATAAAGACCGTTACAATTTTATGAAAACTATATATGAAATGTAAATAAGGGGTCTGGAAACGAGATTAAGAAACATCTGTTTCTTAACAGAAACGTCTGCAGTGAGAAGCTGATACTTAGTTTGATATGGTTATCACCGCTGTTTGTGTTTTATTTCTTATTTTTTATAAGAGAGAAATGCTTGCAGACCGACCATGCCCTTGGCTTGCTTTCGCGGTCTTGCAAACTCCATTTTTTAAAAGCCTTTCTTAGCATGTTCACAAACACTCTATTTGTTTTCTTCCTCCGAGTGTGTCCATGAAAATAACAACCACTGCTAATCTCGTACCCAGATCTCTAGTCGACGAATCGTAAACAAGAGATCTGGGTACGAGATTAAACTGCTTGGCTTCCCGCTCATTCTCACGCTCGGCCCTTGCTTTCGCCCGCTCGAAGAATTCGTCGAAAAAAAAAACGCTCTGAGTATTTTGTGGTCATGTGAGTGAAATTATTTCACAGGATCTTACCCAGCCTAGAGCAAGGCATTATCTCTTGCTTCGTTTCCGATTGAAATTCAGAAAGGAGCAGGCGGGGAAGGTGAAGAGTCACGGCTCCCAGTAGAGTCCAGGCCCCAATTGTTCAAAATGTGGATAGGGCTATCCAACGGCGGATAAATTGCTATCTAGTGGATAGCGCAATTGGTTTCGGTAATACTTATTCACTGGATAGCGAATTATCCGGTGAAAAGCGCTATCCAACATTTGAGCAACCAGGGCCAAGTTTACTTGGGCCGAGAACCAGGACTAGGCTGGATCGCATCATAACTTAAACAATTTGTTACGTTAGATATCACGTGACAGCCCAAATGAAACAAATCGTTTGAGAAGAGAAAGAGACGAGCTGCAATCACTTGTGGAAAAGTTTGAGAAACATCTTACAGAGGTAGGAAGTTTATTTATACCCGCGCAATATTTGACAGCTGGAGATGCGAATCTCAAAATTTGGTTAAGGTATCTGATTCAAGGACTGCAAGATTTCTAATGGTCCATTACTTTATCTGAAACCTGATTTGAATTCTAGCCATGCAGTCTTATTTTATGTTATAGCTTGTTCCCTATTCCTGTAAACTATGGCACCAGCTCGAGGCTAGGGGGTTTAGTACAGTGATTGTTTGAGTCTTCTACACGAATTCGCAACACCCTGGAGAGCGGTTTTAAAATCATACAGTTTCGGTGAACGGATTCACTGGTTTCGTGTAAATGATCTCGAGGCTTGGCGTGACAAAATACAGTGATTTGTTTGAGTCGTCTACATGAATTTGCAAATCCGTCGGGTCCAAATAGAAAAACACCCTGGAGAATAGTTAAAAAGATGCGGCTTCGATGAACTGCTTTACTGGTTTTGTGTCGACGGGCTGGAGGCGTGGGGTGACAAAATACAGTGATTTGTTTGAAGTTGTCCGCCCAAGTCCTGATCTCGCTTTGGAGCGGAATTAGCCAGCGTAGCAAGCGTTTCCGTTAGGTTTCGGAGCAAAGAAAGACCGAGGAATGGGATTTTCGGTTTTGACCGCGCGAGAAATGAAACGAGAGCGGTCTTTGACTCTCGTTCCTCGTTCTTTGCTCCTTTATACTACTACACGAGAAATTTCTGCAATTTGATTGGCTTAGAGCAGTGGTATTTCAGCTTAATTTGAAATACCTACATGTGAAAATTACAAACCTTTTGTGGGTAGTTGTATAAACAAATAATAGCATGATTTGTACGTGATATTTGGCATAAATACCACTTGTGATATTTCAAAATTGTCTCAAATTTCACTAGCCTAACGGCTCGTGAAATTACGTATTATTAACAATTTTGAAATATCATTGCAAATCATGCTATTACCTATACAAACCGCACAGAAACGCTTGCTACGCAGGCTAGAGCGGAATACGCGTGTGAGAGGTCTGTTCACATGGTGGTAGGGTGCCTCTTGCGATACGTGTCGGACGCTGTACGTTCGAAGTTGCCAACTTTTTATGCCTGTTTCGTATATGTATGTAAACCCCTTTCGATGACTAACATTCAAGCATGAAAGGATGATGTTTGCAAATTTTTTAGCAAGTTAACTTCTGGCCCCGTTTGTACAAAAGATGGATAGCTTTATTCAGCAGATAAGTAGGAAACCAATAGGCCATTTCCGAGTTCCACCGGGCCTCTGTATCAAAACGAGGTTAGGTGCTCAACCTTTCTTGTGAAAATGAGTTTTATTTGCATGAGAATGAAAAATCATTTCCATATCAAAGGTTGAGCACCTAACCTCGTTTTGATACAGAGGCCCCGGGGAACTCGGAAATGGCCTATTGCGTCATCCCCTGGATAGATATTTATCCGTTAGATATAGTTATCCTTCTCATTTTCAACAACTGGCGACTGCTTTTCAGCCAAAGCCATATAGTGGTTGCCCGGGAGACTGGGTCGGCGTGTTGTCGAATTGCACTATGGGACTGTTTTTGGGAACGCCATCTCTTCTGTTATTGGCTATTACATATTTGCGCAGTAAACTGGGTCAAAATTCGTCCCCAAAACAGTCCCACAGTGCAATTCGACACAACAACGACCCAGTCTCCACACCAACCTGCAAATGGCCAACGAAACGATAATGGGTATACTGCGGTCAGCGGTAACATCCTCTAAACTTCCTGCCAGCCGAGACGGAGTTTTCCAATTAACTTTTTGAATATGACTTTCCTGCTTTAGATTCAGGAGAATGTGAAAACATTAACGCAAGACAGGGATAACATTCAGCTGCTTTACGAGCAGGCCACAGATGAAATCCAGAGGTTACGCCGCCAGGTGTCTCGAGCCCGGTCTCCTTCACCCTCTCGTGCCGCCTCGGCAGTCCTAGTCCGAGTGGAGTCTGAGAGAGACGCAGCCGTGGCAGACGTAAGAAGAGCTAATATTCAGCTTGACAACTTGGAAGATAAGTTGAAGGTTTGTTGCCGTGAAAATCCGATTCCCTTTGTCCGACTAAGCAGGAGGATCCCGCCATACGACCCCATCAATGTTTTTCAACTGCCACTTTATGTTTTCTCGTTGGTGGCCGGTTACTCTGTGCGAGGGATTGCGCCTGTTTCGTCTAAATTTGTCTCATCCCTTTTCTTGTCGTTTAGTCCATCCTCCCTTTGTCTTGTAGCATCAAAATTGAATGTGCCTGTGAATTAGTTGTGCATCCAAATCCTTATTCAGTGTGAAAACCCACAACCGCATTCTTTGCAACAGACTTGCGCGAGCAAACAAGAAACTGAAATTTGGCGAACTATTTATATTTTAGTAAAATCCAGCTAGTGGTCTATTATCAATGCTGCGTCCTGATTGGTTGAGCTACTACTAGGCTATATGTTATAGCCCACTAGTAGCGAAAAGCGCGGGCTTCTTGGCGGCAAAAAGAATTAAAGTCTAGCTTTAAGTAGGTAATTTTTTTTATTCTCGTTATTTTTTACCAACTAGTTGGTTTTACTAAAACAATTATTCCTCTCGCCTTCATGGGCTATTGACTCAGAGCCCATACGGGCTCGAGGAATAATTGTTAATAACTCTGTTGATTTTGTTTTAGGGCGCAAAGGATGGTGCTCTTCAAGAGCGCAGACGATATGAAGATAAAATACAAAGGTTGGAAAGCATGCTAGAAAAGGTAATAACTGATGAGGTTATCTGAAACATAAAATTTGTCATGGTCATTGGGACGAAGAATTTGTAACACAAATTTGTAAAGGTAATAGCATGATTTGCAGTGATATTTCGAAATTGTTATACGTAACGTGAAATTTGAGACAATTTTGAAATATCACGAGTGGTATTTATGCCAAATATCACTACAAATCATGCTATTATTTGTTTATGCTACTACCGACAAAAGGTTTGTAATTTTCACATGTAGGTATTTCAAATTAAGCTGAAATACCACCGCTGTAAGCCAATCAAATTGCAAAAATTGCAAGATCATCGCAGGTAAAGAGGCAACTTATGCAGCAGCGAATAAAGAGAGCCTGAAAAAATTCAGGCTTGCCGGGATTCGAACTCTGACCTATGTCCAGCTCCCAGTTGGCTTGTTAGCTCAACTGGTTAGAGCACTGCACCGATATCGCGGCAGAGGCCAGGGATCGAATCCCGGAAAATTCAGCAGGCTTTCTTTCCGTAACTGCATAAATTGCGTCTTTAACTGTAATCCGATTACAGTTAAAGACGCAACTTATGCAGTTACGGAAAGAAAGCTTGCTGAATTAAATAAATGAAATGCAAAGAATTTATTTATTCATTCCACGGTTTCGATATATGAAATTCATATATTATGTATTATTTGGAAGTCGTCTTTGTTCGCAACCGCTTTAACACAGCAAACGTGTAAACAGTGCTGAAAACTGTAAGTAATATAATCAAATGAGTAGTTTCTTAAAAGTTCAAGCAAAGAAACTAGGATCTGACCGTGTCCGGGCAAACTATTTGCATATCCTGGAGCCCATTTCTCGAAAGTCCCGATAGCTTTCCGAGCCCAAAAAGGTTGTCTATACTTGCTGTGTTTGCACTAAAACTCAACGTTTCAATAATTTTAAAAATGATATTAAATTAAACTATTAGTAAACGAAGCAAAATTGACAAGTTTTGAGCTGGGAAGTATGCTAATATTCACTAGGTTTTGATTTGCTTTCGGGCTGGAAAAGTTACCGGGTCTTTCGAGAAACAGGCTCCTGATGACCAAACGCAGCTTTAAGGTGACGTTACATGGGACAATTCGCAACGACGATTTTTAGCGCAACATAGCGTTACAACCAACATTGTTGCGACATTGTTTCGAATGGTTACAACATTGTTCCAACATTGGTGGCGTTACATGGGACAATTCGCAACGACGATTTTTAGCGCAACATAGCGTTACAACCAACATTGTTGCGACATTGTTTCGAATGGTTACAACATTGTTCCAACATTGCAACGCTGTTTTGCGCTAAAAATTGTCGCTGCGAATCGTCCCGTGTGACATCACCTTTAATGTTCTTTTCCACAACCCTCCAAAAGTTCCGTTTTTAATACTCGTTTTTGTATAGACCTGCTTACCCGAAAAAAAAAAAAAAAGAAATAACCAAACTGATAAAAAAATGTCCATGAGACAGGGCGAGACCTGACAGTGCTTCTATTCACTTAGGTTGAGGCAGACAGAAACGAGCTTCACTCCCGAGTGACGTCATTGAGAAACATGGTGTCCGGTCTGGAGGACCAATTAAAACAAACTGGTGCCCAGCTTTCCATGGCAAAGGACTCGGCGCTGGAACTTGAAGCCGAGGTTAACAAAGTACAGTTAACAGCTGACCAGCATCAACGCACTGTAGAGGACATGGAAAGGAGGCTGAACAGAAGGGCGGGTGAACTGCAGGCGTCTGAGGAGAAGTGCGTGCAGTTGGAGCGAAGGATAGGTAAACTCAGTATATATGAAGTGGGTTGTGGTTTGATATCGTTGAAATCTTAGTGATTCATTTATGATAGAGTTGTGGCGTGCATTTCTCAAAACTCCAGAAGAATTTCCGGGCGCGGTAAAGGTTTTTCTTATCTATTTTTTAATGATCCTTAGGAGTTATTGTGCAAAGTAGGTCAACAAACTTCTCGAATTTTTTTTTTTTTTAATTTATTAAAAATCACATTTCTTCCAATAAACTTTGTGCACTTAAAACAGTTTTGGGATCGAAATGATTTCTGGAGTTTTGAGAAACGCACTCTTGGTTACCGTTTAGAAAATAGACTTAACCCTCAATATTCTGCGGGTTCGATTGATTTAAAAATGCAAGTCACTGCAACTGACCCGTTTTTCAGTGTCTACTCTTTTTATTGTGTTTTGATTTAGCGTGCGTAGCCGGCGGGATTGTTAGCGCACGCAAAGTTTGGCAGTCAGGAGCTGCGAAGCCGCGTGGAATGGTGTGTAAATATTGTATAAGGTTTTGAGAAAGTTTCGAGGTCTTAGCAAAACTTTACTCAGCTCGTATGCCGTTGTAGTAGTTTTAGCTGCAGGCGCTTTTACATCGAATCAGTTCACAAGCATTCCAAAGGGCAATGCGGTATTCTATATATATAGTTTGTCTTATATGATTGTAACTTGTATTTGTAGAGGAAATCGAAAAGAGAAATGCTGAGCAGATTGTAGAGACAGCTGAAATAAAAGCAACGTTGAAGTCTCTGGACCGAGAACGAGATGATTTATCACAGCAAGTGGACGAGAAGACCGAGGAAATTATGAATCTTGAGGCAAGAAGAATACAGCTGGTATGTTGAGGTGTTTCTTCTACAACTGTGTGCGTTCGATTAGGAAATCTGGATTTAGATTTTGAAATCCGGCTTTCGGGTTTTCAATCGACTGCGAAATCTGAAAACGGATTTCAAAGCTGAGAAATCTGTTATTGGATTTTCTTTCTTTCCTTTTTTTTTCGGTAATCCGAAAAAGGATTCGAAAAACTGTTCTTAAGAACAAGGGTCTCGCACGCGCACTCATAATTATAACAGACAAAAGGACCACTGTTCACGAGACAGTTTTGCAAATCCTTTTTTTTCGGATTCCCAAACAAACGGTAACAAAAGAAAGGCAAAATATCCCGATTTGAATTTCATAATTGAAATCCACTTTAAGGACGGAGGAAGACGAGGAGGTGAAATACGTTGTTCGCGTTCGATTGCAAATCCATAATCCGGATTTCAAGATCTAACTCCAAATTTTCCAATCGAAGACAACCTTGAATTCTTGAAAACGTCTTGAAATTTGCAAACCAGTTTTCCATAACTGGAAAAAGTCTGGAAAATAAAGATAAATTCTGGAAATACGGTAAATAGTGTGGAGTTTTTGTTGTCTTTCTCAAAACTGTAACAATTTTTTTAATCGAATTTTACTTTATCTATTAGTAGCAAAACATTCAGATGCAAACGTTAAAGTTTCAGAACTCGCTTTTTGCCTGGCATACAGTATTTCCGAAGAGCAATGTGGTTATTTTGCATTTGTATATCATCATGTGAAAACCTTTGTTCCTGTGTTTCGGTCGTTTATTTGATAACCTCGAATCTGGAAAAAGAAGTTATTGTTTTGGAAAAAGTCTGGAAAATGTCTTTAATTTGCATCTAAGAAACTGTACGAACCCTGATATAACTGCATGCCTTGACTTAGTAAGAATCTTTTTTTTTTTACATGTAGTAATGCGTAAACTTAACTGAAAGATACTACCAGGGCGGGTAAAGGTTGGGAAATTCAGCGCGTCGTATATATTATAAAGGATCACCATTGGTGTAGTAAAAATTGCATATTCGTTTCAATCATTCTGCTTCAACGGTTTAACTGTTCCGTTGTCATACTGACAAGGATTGCGTGTTGCGAAAAAGTAAACGAACTGTTTGTATATGACGTTAAACAATTTAGCTATTAGCGACTGGCCTGCG
>JBBMOI010000005.1:26542500-26750000 GCA_038088405.1 Porites divaricata
AAATTGAGATAATAACGTACTCCTCACCCAAATACACTCTTTAACATCATGTAAGACAGAATTTACAAATGTATACATCAAAAAAATGTAATCATTGAGGAACCCATGACGATGATGCAGCAACATATCGTAAGATTATTGTTAGAAAGCAATTTCATATATTACATGAGCTTAAAATTCCAATAAATCAGTTGAGAACAACTTTTAAATTAGTAAGAATTTTTAATCTGTTAAAGTTTGTAAACGCATGAAATTAACTTTCTACGATAAGCTTATAGTTTTCTCTTCCAAAGATCTCTACTCTAATATAAAATTTCATAAGACCAAAAATAAAAAAAAAATAACATTGTTCTGGGAAATAGATTATTGTTTAACTGTTCGTTTATTTATGATAATGGGATTTTGTTTGATAATAAATTAAAATGTACCTTGCTAATGTATAAAATCTATTAGTAATTAAAAAATTGATGCAGCCATAAATGCACGGTTTTCTTATTGCGATTTTAAAGAAAAAAGCAAGAGTGAATAATCTAAGCTAAATCAAAGATAACGACATATCAGTTAATTTTAAAGAGCTAAAAAAAAATAATAAAAGGTGACCTTATCCACGTGATATCTTGTTGTCATTAGTGTGTTAAAAAGTTAATTTTAAATATATAAAAAGTATATGTTTTTGTCGCGCTCGGACGAGGATAATTGCGTCCCTTGAGTGCAATGAAAAGGGCGTCAGGCGTATTTCAACCCTCGCGTTTTATGTTTTCCGTGAAACGCGTAAAAAAGCTGTATTGCAGACCGTGAACTGCACGCAAACTGAATGAACGTCGAGCAGACAATATTCGCTCGAATAATTATTTCCCCTTGCTTCTCTTTCGATTCTACTGACAGCCTGTTTCAGGCTTTTAGCAAGTGGGAACGAGCAATTACAGGCAAGGACTTGCTTTTCTTTGCTCTCTTTCTCACTGAATAGCAGCCTGGAACAGACTATTCTGCTCGTTGCTGCCATTTCAAACGACCTCGCCCCAGACCCTTCTTCCCACGCAGAGCGGCGAGGCGGGAAAGTACTCTCGACTGTGGATAGCCTGCGTGCAAGCTCTCCGGGGCGCTATGGCGGAGGGGCGGGAAAAGGAAGGAGAGCTCGCAACTATGTCTCTAGTATTTGAATATCTGCATGGAAAAAGTCGCTGCGAAATGCTGATTGGCGGAGATGACATTAATAATGACGTCATTACCCTTGGCACGTGTTTTCAATGTTTGTTTACATTCGCGCTCGTTTCCGCTTCGCGTAGCCTGAATTTCATCCGATTGCTTCGAATCGCTTTCTCCTCTCAGCACCGCCTGAATCGACCGGTGGTTAATGCCGTCCATTGACGTCACTACTACCCGAAAACCGGGTAGTGATTTCGATTGGTTGATTGTCTAAACATTCGCATAATTATGTATAATTATGAGAAATTTTAGCTGGATTGTAGCTTGCTATTCAGCATATCGCATCGGTGGCATTGTTGCGTGTAGTTCAAACATTTCGATAATCTTTATCGTAAACAGCAAAATTACCCTTGTCTTCAAACCTGAATGGCTAAATGGAACTGCGAATGAAGAATCATTGCGGAGAGTCGGTAGGTTTTTCATTTAGAGCTGCTTTGTGGTTTCCGCAGTGATTTTGTTTATGGGAAGTTTCTGAGACCAATGTCATGTTGCCATTTGACCTTCTTGCTATTTTCACCGTCAAGTGTAATGATTCTGTTAGCTTTTCTTTCTTGCTTTCTTTGTATTCTTTTTTCTTCGTTAAGGACTAAATGCTTCTTTTCAATTAAAGGAAATTGTTGTGTCTTTGAACTAGAGTTCCGTGTGTGTAGACATTTCCAAATGATAATCTTGGTTTGCCACTTGAAAATCTTGAATTAAAGCAAAGGAGTAGTGACGTCACTGGACGGCGTTAACGGCCGGTCGATTTAGACGTTACTGAGGGAGTAATAACGACTCGAAATAATCGGATGAAATTCAGGCTACGCTTCGCGCTGATTGACGGAAATCTGACAGCTCAGTCGACGGGGAGCCACAGGGGAATTGGAAGTGGCACTCAAATTCCAGAGACGTAGATGAAAGCTCTTCTTCCTTTTCCCGCCCCTAAGAGCTTGCTCTCTGATTATACCGTGGACCCCTTCTTAAAACTTAATAAAACGTCGTCTTTGGAACTTGATCCAAGGGTGTTATTTTAGTCGGGAAACGACTTTTTATACGGAATCAGTAGACCAACTTAGTGTCCGTATTGGAAAAATGGGGTTGGAAAAACTTCCTTTCGCTCTCCCCCTTGTAATTATTAATGTTTAGGACATTATGTAACTCTAACGAATTATCCAATCAGTATAGCGCATCTCATCAAGCTTATGAAATTCAAGTGACCAGCCTTACCAGATCTCTCGCTCAAATGGAAGAACAGCTCAGACTGGCCAATGAAGACAGAGTAAGTGGTGATATTTCGCTTTTATGGCGGGCAGATTTGACGTTTACGTCTAGCTTGTACAACAGGCGTTTTGGGGGGCCCTTAATTCGATTCATTCCTATAATTTGTATACTAGTAATAACCAAAGGTTAGGGAATGCTTCTGACACTGGCTTCTGATCAAGGGTCAAAACGCTGTTGCTCCTGCGCTTGGGTAAGTTTCACGTGATAGAAGACCAAAACGCGACTGATCAGATTACGAGTGATAGATGGTGCAAACGTGCATGATCAGATTTCGCTTTATGCATTCCATAAGCTTTTCATTTATTCTTAGTGGAAGCCCAAGCGAGTGAATGCCAAAAAATGCTGGCTACATACGTGCTAAGCACGCGTAATAGTAACCGGAAAAGTCCTTATGTTGCCCCCAACAAATGAACTTGTCTTCAGCTGATATCCTTTTAAAGTGGACGCTAGCGGGAGTCCCGTAGGTGTCTGTAAATACAGGTGTTACCGTAAAAGTTTTATAGTTGCAATGTTTTAAATAATGTTTTTTTGTTTCCTTTATTTGGTAGGAGAGTATGATGCAAGATCTTACAGCTGTCAGAGAACTATGCATGAAACTCGACCAAACACGAGAGTCGCTCTCCAGGCAACTTGCTGCGAAAGCTTTAGACCATGATCAGGTACTCAATACAGTGAATTCGTACCGCAAATTTAACATAATGGAGCATCAAAGTGGATGAAGGATTGAGATATCAAAACTGTTTTTTAAAAAGAATGCTTGGTCTCAGGCTTCTAAACCCGTCCTTTAACGAACCTTCTATACACAAACGTAGAGCTCGCTAGAGTGCGCTTGTTATTGCAGACGAAGGCAAAGGGCAAAGGCGTTATCTTGAGGCGGATGACTCTGCTTAATAAGGCCACATTGCACTAAAGCTAAAAACCCAATAAGACTGCTCACAGGCGAGTCGCAAGCCAGTTAAGCTTGCACAGCCAATCAAAACATTTGATGTTTTTGTGCGTTGCTCTGTTTTCAAGATTGTTTTCCTTTTTGTTTTTAGTTGCGTGAGCTACTCGATGAAGCCAAGAATGAAACAGACACTTTACGGCAAAAGGTTTGGCACCAATAACTCTTGTCTCCTACGTAAGCAGAGCAGGTGCTATTACAGTCGTCACGCAACGCTCTCTCTGGAGCATTGCGTGACGAGCCAAGTAACGGGTGTGAGATAAGCGTTAGGTTTGATACCGTAAAGTTCCGAAAAGTAACAACCTCCGACACTTTTGTGATTAAAAAAGCCTGCAACGACTAAATTCAACCCTTCACAATATGATTTAATATGGTATCACTGATCCTGAATATATGAAAGGTCGCACGTTACGCAAAAGTAGAGCGAGGTTTTTACGTTTACGCGCGACCTTCCATACATTGCCTCTATTTCATTAACGCGCGTTAAATTTACGTGCGTACGTACGTAAAAATTACGCGACACTGGTAATCCGTCTTTAGGGCTGGAAACCAAAGTTTCTTCATGTATCTTTCGGCTCGATAGCAACGGTAATTAGCAATCTCAGTGACTATTAGACAAAGAAAATAAAACACTTATTCAACCCCCAAGACATTTAAACTAATGGTTAGAATTAAAGGACGCGTTAAATGTTTCAAAGACGTTGCCGTTGATACCTTTATTGTTCACAGGTGTTCACAGAGAAAGAAACCGTTAGAAGTCTTGAAGGAGTTCTTGCAAAACAAAGAGAAAAGGTTTTGTATTATTTATCATTTCTTTATTGCCAAAAACAGGAGACACCAGAGAGCTTAGTTATAACAAACTTTTACTATCCACACAGGAATTCGTTGGAAGAAAATCTCTGGAGAACACGATAGACGAAGTGGACAGACTAAAAGACAGGCTGGCAAAAACGGACCAGGAGAAGTATGTTTGTATAACGCCCCACTCTTGGGTGGGGGAGGGCAAGGCATACATGTCAGCTTGTGTTTTCTCAACAGTATCCTAACTTTTACTCAGCCATTGGCCTTATTTTGCTTAAGTCAGACACGCAAAAGAATTGTCGTTTAAATGGAAGACGAAGGTCAAAGGAGGACCCAAACACGACTCGCTAAACCCTGGTATCTCAAGTTAAAAAGAGCACAAACCGCTGTGCAGTCTGTCAAATTTGATGTCATGGTTTGGTGTTTTGCAGAACCTATCAGCGGCAGGAGGTTAACACGTTACGCAAAGCTTCAGAGAGACTTGGAGACGAAGTGTCCAAGCTGAAGAAACAACTAGCAAATGAGAAGTTTGAAAGGTATATAGTAACAAGATAGTGTGCTACTCATAAAATTTATATACATATAGACTTTGGCTATGCGGATCATCAGACACACCAGATTAAACCTTGCCAAGTTAGATTTTTAGGTTGCTGTTCCTACAATGTACCATATGATCATACTACACACACACTTTTATTATTATTAACAATCTACATTTACATAAAGTCAACAGGGGTCTTTTTTGCATAAGCATGCGCGACCGCTGACTTGACAAAGAGCACGCGACCAGTGACAGCGACCGTGGTGCATAGTCGTAGGAGCCAAATTGTTCACTTTGAAAGCTTGCTTGACATTGAAATGCTAGCAGGAACTTAGGAAAGACCTTCGTTGTACAAGATAAGTAAAGATCTGGTGATTTAAAGTGGAGACTGATGCGCTGAACGAGGTGAAAGAGCCATTTTCTCACGGATGTCTGACACGAACATGGCTGCTTGTTATTGTTTGGCGCTCGACTCGTGTCTTGATTCCCGTTCAAGAACCGCAAAGTTTGGCATAGAATGCATTGCTGATGCGTAGTTATTGAGCAAAATGTTCTTTATTTAGTGTTTGTCTATAAATCGGATGTAAATTAGTTTCTCGATACCGTAGAGGATTTCTGTCAATAATTTGTTCACAGCTGATTTAGCCATATTTCGGGAGTGGATTAATAACGATCAGCGGGCGCCGTTATCAGTTGGAATAGAAAGTTGTTCCCTTAAGTATTTTAGCGGTACAAAGTTTGTTTATCGGAAAATTGTAGAACGTCTTGTTCTTGCGTGGACTAACATTGTAACGCATTATTCACAGGAATATTCATTTAGCCAGAACTTAAGTGCTGTAAAAATTTTTAACTTTTGGTGGGCATCACATGTTTACTGTACTTCTTGGGAAACCTAACCGTTTGTTTCATCGAAATCGGTCACAAGATTCGACTTTAATTTGGGTCCTATTGAATACAGTTTTGACTGTGTCTCATTGATATTCATTTTTTTTATTTTTCGAGACATACAGAGTGACTACCACCAACATCTCACCAGGTGACTAATCTACGTCTCGTGTGCTGTTAATTTTGAAGCTTTTAAGTGCTGAGAAAATTGTAGAACATATATTAATTCACTGCTGAACTCAACACCGGCTTTTGCGCACTTCGAGCCCGCTCGCTGAAATTTGCTGGGTTTTTTTTTAATATTTCTGTTCCTTTCTCATTTCAAAACGAAGAAAATTGAAAGTGTTTAGTTGCATCAACAAACGTTTCGGCACTTTGTTTAGACTTTGATGAGGTTAGCGCAATCCTACAGGCACTACATATACGCGCAATGTTGTCCAGGTCAAGTGGGGAGGTGAAATTTGATGGTAGCTCGTGTATGTTAAAGCCGGTCTATTTCGCTTTTGTTAAGACCATGTTACAGTTTTTTTGCAAACTACACATTTTGTTAAATCACGAGCGCATTCGCCAAGACCAACGAGAAAAATAATCGCGACGATGGCTTTGAGACGCGCCATTTTGATGAAGGCAGACCCTGTGGTGAGCCTCCATGCACATCGCTTGTTCAGCGGTCGCGCATGCTCATGCAGAAAAGACCCCTGTTCATAAAGTCCATTTCCGCCCGCAAATAGCAGGTGCTAGTCAAGGCAGGCGGAGATAATAGGTACAGCAGTCAGTAATAAATTACAAATAAATAGATGAATAAATAAATAACTATATTATATATATATAAATGAATAAATGAAATAAAGCTTCATGCTTGCCTGACATAGCCATGCTTTACCGAAGAATGTTAGAACAACATATTTATATAAAAAAGAGGAAGGTTTAGGGCTTCTCTACTCACAAAACCGGGGAAAGCAGGTCAGTTTACCGCATTCAAGTGGACGGAATTGGAGATTTTGTTCAAAACCATCAACCTGTATACAATGCCATTCTAACCGTGGGTAAAGGTTGATTTCCACTGACGCGTTTTTGGTAACGCACATTAATTTTTATTACGTAAATAAAATAGAGGCAAGATGTAAAGTGTTGCGATTAAACGTGAAGTTAAGGTAGGTTCTACTTTTACGCTTGTACGTGCGACCTTTCATACATTGCCTCTATTTTATTTGCGAACGTAAATTTTGCGCACGTACGCACGTAAAAATTACGCTTCAGTGGAGATAAGCCCTAAAGCTCATAAGCGGACTAAGGGTGATGTTACACGAGACGATTCGCAACGAAGATGTTTAGCGCAAGACAGCGTTGCGACATTGTTTCGAATAGGTACAACATTGCTCCAACATTGCAACGCTGTGTTGCGCTAAAAATTGTAGTTGCGATCACCGTAATACGCAACAGATTGTTGGGGCCCTTCCTCAAAGCGAACTAACGATGTTACTACGATTGGTAATTCCTCCAACAGAGAAAGATTATTACAAGAAACAAGTCGAAGAGAGAGGGATATCACGGGCTCAGCCTCAAGTGAGTCTGTTAATATTAACCTTTTTGCTTTCCGGGGTTCGTACAGATTTTTGGAACCAAAATTCAAGACTTTCCCCAGACGTTTTTCGAAAACTTTTATTAATTTTCCAGACTCGAGGTTATCAAGCAGATGATCAAAGGAGATCTTTAAAAAACGCAGAAACAAAGCTTTTTTCAGTTTATTGAAGTTTATTTATTCAGGACATATTTCCATGGAAGCTACATTAGGAGGAGCACAATGTGAGCACAGTTACTGACAAGGTATATGAGTAGGGAAACAAGCCAAAGAAAATGTTTAGTAAAGTACCAGTGGGAAGTGTCTCAATCTGGTGAGAATTCCAAGAGATTTGCTGATCCTTGAGGCGAGATTCAATAAGATTTGACTTTTTTCAGACCTCGTCTCTATTTTCCAGTCTTTATCCAGGTCTGGAAAATTGTTGGGAAAATTTCAAGACTTTTTCAAGAATTCAAGACTCTGTACGAGCCCTAGTTTTTTTCCGAAAGCGTTGAAATTCACGCTTTTTTTTTCTGAACGGTAATCTTGTAAGGATTTACCTATAGCGCCCAAAGCGCTCACTTGAATGGTCACTCTCCCCAACTCTCGCTCAGTTAATTCAACTTCCAAAACGATCGCGCAGCAAAATACGCCTGCTTTTCATTAACAATTAGTCGCCGAAGGCGACGTGAATATCGGCGAATAGTCACCGAGACGAAGTCGAGGTGACTATTCGCCAATATTCACGTCGCCTGAGGCGACTAATTGTTTTAGTATAATTACATTGATGATTATTCGACAAAATAAAATTATTGATCAATTTCCGACCCCGAAACATCAAAAAATCTGGCTGCCATTTTGAAAACTGCTAGCCTTCAACGCTATAATCACCGCGCGGTGATTATAGCGGGATAAAGCGAAGCTCTTAGCCAATCACAGCGCTCTATTTTCGATAGTCATCGATGTAATTATACTAAAGCGGGATAAAGCGAAGCTCCTAGCCAATCACAGCGCTCTATTTTCGATAATCATCAATGTAATTATACTAAGGCTATTTATGGCTGGTTTAATTTACTTGTGTTGTGCTCCTACTTTTCTTCGTTTTCCTCAGGGACCGGGGGGAGGGAATAGGAAAGTTCTAGGATTTCAAACCTACTGACAAAGCAACAGCTTCCGAGGAGGATCAACTCCAAGAAATATTAAAAGTGGGTGAAACCAGTCTCTGTAACATTTTCTACTACTTTTTTTTTCTACTCTCTACAGGGGAATCATTGACGAGCCGTTATTCTCGCAACACAGACCAAAGACTTCATACTTCGTTCAGCAGTGGTGAATTTGCGAGGCTAAAGCCAAAAGACATGTCATCACCACTGGTCTCTGATCACAGCGACAACGGGCGAAGAATCATTTCACCAATCCGCAGGCGAAGTGATGATGACGTATGTATTCCAGCATACTCGTCCCACGTTTTTTTTTCTTTTAAGTGGCAAGCACTTTTTGGTTTTTGAGCTGTAATCCAACGACGAGTAAGGTGGTCAGCACCGTGTTTTAGTTCGCCTTCTCACCGGCTTCACATTTCCTTGTTGCAGGACTCCTCAGATGCAAGTTGACGAAAAGCCCATATGAAGCCGGCTGATATCACCTGATAACTGAAGTACTGCCTAGATTTGGTCTGGGAAACTGGCCAAAACATCCAATCCAAGCGACAAGGTCTATTTAACTTATACGTGTCTAAAGAGGAATAAGTTTTTTTTCAGACTCTGGAAAAGAGTATTTTTGCATACTTATGTTTGAAACAAATCCAAATTTAGTGGGAAAATTCAAATTGTAACATATTGTATTCATGCGAGATTTTTATGAAGTCATAATGTATATAAGAGAGTTTAATAGTGGTATAACCATATGTATTGAAATTCTACATGAAACCAACAAGTTTCAACACCAAGCCACCTTTGGTGTTTCACTCACTGTTGGTGTTCAGTTCCCCAGATATCCAGTTAAAGTGCATTCCAGAAATGACACATATTATAGATAGCTTCGCTCAAGTTTGCATGAGACCGTTCGCGCTAATATGTCCCAAGGGACTCGCTGTCTTGCACTCAAGAACTTTGTCTACTTTCCTTTTAAGGCGTATATTCTCTCGTGTTTATCCAGATATCTAATACTTTAATTTGGCTGTAGAATCTCTGCTAGTTTCCAAATGTTTTCTTGAACTCCATGAGTTGAGCACCTTAGTGTTTAAGACGTACGCAGCGTGCTGTTTTCAGTGTATAACAATCAATTCTACGGTTCAATATATCTTGATAAGTCTAACGTTACAAACTAGTTATAACAAAGGTTACGGAGTGCGGGCGACAACGATCGAAGGTCAAAACGCTTTTGCTTCAACGCTGTGCTTTGCGTAAGTTTCACGTGACAGATGGTCAAAACACGCGTGATCAGAAGTAGGTCCAAACGCGCGTGATCAAATTGCGTTATGTACATTCCACTCATTCTTAGTGGCAGTCCAAACGAATGCTGGCTACCTACATGCGACACATGCGTAATAACAACCTGGAGATTAGGATTGCAGGCTCCTCTTGTCGCCCGCATTGAAACTCTTCTCAAAAGCAAATACAGGGACAAACTACCACATTGTTTTTCTCTAAAAAAACTTCTGCTCATACAGTTAACCGCAGAATAAACGTCATTATCCTGTTACATTAAAATCTTACATCACAAAAATACATTTATTCCCCGATTGCAGAAAAATAGTGAAGTTCTTGATAATATCATTTAAGTTGCTATGTTGAAAAAATTGCAAATAAGACTCATGCCTTGAAAATATGAAGATCTAAATGTGATCCAGGAGTTATGTAGACATTTTAATTTTTGAAAGTGAGTTTAGTGCTTTAAGAGTGTTTACTAGGAAATTAAATTACTTTGTTGACAGAGGAATAAATTTACCACATCAAATGATTATCAGTTATTGGTCCTGTCTTTTCAATTTAAAATTAATGTCTTATTTTATACAAAAGAATAATTGGACGTTCAAATAAACACACTTAAATCTCAAGTAGAGAGATTGACTGACCTGCCAACCTCGTTTACAGGGCGGATGGGACCCTGGAAACAAGGCTGCATGATCTGCACCAGCACCTTGGGGCCCAGTGTCTGGAGGAGATTGAGGAAAAAGGCCCTAGTTAATTATGCCAACCTCGTAAGACCTGCCACAAAAACCCAGCACAAAGCAAAAAATAAAACCGAGTGTGAAGAGTAAAAAAGGAGGAGAATTTGCAAAGGAAGGGTTTTGGAAAAGGAGGGAATACGTGGGAACAAGAACAAGAAGATTTTTTTCACTCAGCCCCATTTGCATGATACAGATTGAAAAAAAG
This sequence comes from Porites divaricata, assembly GCA_038088405.1. Classification (NCBI taxonomy): domain Eukaryota; kingdom Metazoa; phylum Cnidaria; class Anthozoa; order Scleractinia; family Poritidae; genus Porites; species Porites divaricata. The sequence continues at coordinate 26,553,072 of JBBMOI010000005.1, forward strand.
AGAGACAAACAAATGCATTTACATAAGCAGGGGCACAGCCAGCCCATAGACCTGTAGGCCTGGACCTACAAATGTTTAGTTTGATAACTCTTCCGCTTGTAATAAATTATGCATTGTTGGGGTGAGCTAAAAAGTATAAGAGGTCAAAGCATTGATGAGGTCAGTGCATACTAGTCTTGTGTGCAATTTTCAGGATATGTGGAAAATGAAAGTCAGCCAGGCCTACAAATAGTTGTATAGCTGGCTACGCCCTTCATAAGTAAAGAATAAAAGTAGTCTCCAGATAAGGAGCCAGTTGTGAACATCCAAATAGCAGCAGAGGAGGATTGTCCAAAGCAGAAAATTCCACAATTTTCTTCAAATTCTTGTTCAGTTGGTACTTCATGTAACCCTGACTTCTGCAAAATCTTTTGTTCTTTGCATGATCAGCTTCTCATAAAATTATTTTGCATACTTTGCACCTGCATTTCTTGCAAAGAACAAAATATATCATTCTGCAAAATGTAAAGAATATGGAATTCTCTGCTTTGGCCATTTTGTCAGAGGGTATCAATTTGCTCTGATGGGTATATGCTTTGGGCTGGCACTCAAAACATCATTATTTTAATCAGTTGATAAAACAAATTTTGGCACCCCACTCTCCTACAGTGGCACCACTGCCAGGCTGTGGCAGGGTTTATTTTGAAACAAACCATTAGTAGCCTGCGCGCAGACGAAATTAAACTCTGGTTAACTCTGTCTGCGAAACAGCACCGAAATCCTTGTTCTGGACTTCCAGCTGTGTACCTGGATTTGAGTACATGCCACGATTGGCCAGTTAAAAAAGGCCTTTGTTTTGTTTGTTGTGATCGCCAATCAGGTTGAAGGGAAATTCGAAATGCACTTCTGGTAATTCATTAAGTCTGCTGGGGGTCCAGAACAAGGATCTCTGCGCTGCTTCGCAGACGGTACTAATGAGAGTCAAGTTATCGTCTGCATGCAGGCTAACAATTAGTTACTGAAAACAGCTGCTACCAAAGAAAAACATTAACCAAACACCTGCTACTTGAGTGAACCAACATCAGGATCCCACAACGTGGAACCATCAATTCCCATGTATTTGTTGTGGTTCACTGTTATCCTTGGTTTAAATTTTATGTTTCTTTAATTTGGTGTATGGTAATCTATAATAATGAGTTAAGAACAAAGGAAAATAAAATTTAAACCAAGGACAAAATTGAACTACGACATATTCATGTTGCTGCATTTTCATGGACCAGTTCAATTTGATTATTTTCAGAACAATTATAGATCATCACATATGCTCTGCAAATTACAGGTGAAGCCCTCCACAACAGCCACCTTGCTAGCAGAAGAAAGTGGCATTATAGAGAGGTTACCGTTGCACTGTAGAGAGGTTTAAACAAGTGTCAATGTATGGATTGTTGTAGAGAGGTAGCCGACATTAGTGAAGGTTCCACTGTAGCCAGAAAAAGGTACAAACGGGGAAAAAGGCAATTTTGATGTTAAAGATACATGACATTTTTCTTCTTTTAAAATTTTAGGTGTGTACACACAGGGTGCTGAGGTCTGTCAAAAAGCTGTGACATAGGCCTAATGTGGGATTTATTTCCTCTGGGTTATGGGCTCCAGCCAAAACAAAGTAAAACCTAACTGGTGGTGGAAATTTTTAGAAAAGCAGAACTTGCCTGACATTGACAAATTTGCCTTGCATTAGACTTCACTGCACATCCTTTTCCTTGGCTGCTGCAGTGCACAACGTAAGGCACAGGCAACCCAATCTGCTCTGCAGACATTGTTAGAGTCAGCCACAATGCTGAGGAGAAGCATTGCATGATGACCCTAATAATAAAGACTGTGAAGGAAACTACAGGCAACCCAATAAACCAAAGACATTGCTCAACACTCCTCCCCCATTTTTGACTCAGAATGGATAGACCTTGGTATGCAGTTCTTATTACAATAATATCATTGATTCCTTTAATATGAAAACAAGGTTTGTTTTGTCAGCTGATTTTATCAGAGTACAATTTTCTAATTTGAAGACAAAAATGATGTAATGGAAATCCCATGACATTGAAGTAGTCTCCATGAATAGACTTGACAAGTGTACCTCCAATTCCCTGGATGCCATAAGTAAGTTAAGTTAAGGAACAACAAAGTCAAGTGAACAAAATAATTTGTAAGAAAATACATTGGAACCCTATTAATGCGACCACTGTTGGACCATAAAATTCTTGTCGTCCTAATGAGGTTGTCCCATTAATGGGGTCTTCAAAACAATAAAATGACTTGGTGAGTTTTAGTTTTGGGTCAGAAGAATATGGTCATAATAATGAGGTGGTCATAAGGCCAGGGACAGCGGAGCGTATTTCTAAGTGGGGGGGCTGAAAACGAGCGCCAGAGGTGCGAGTTTGTAGGGGGGTCTGGGGGCATCCCCCCCAGAAAATTTTGAAATCTAGAGGCTCGGAAATCATGTTTACAGCATTCTCCGCGAGATACTTCTTAAAATAATTAGCCTGGATAAAGCGTGAATAAAAGGTACTTTAAGTGCTTACAGCAATGTTTTGGAGGTTATTTCTCGGCCTTCCGGTCTCCTACGCTAACCTGCGGTTTTTACAAGCTTCCCGGCATCTGTGGGAAGCAAGCACATGCATGCAAGCAAGCATGCCCTGTACAATTTCTCGTGCCAGTCTCCAACTCGCGCCTCAGGTATTCCAACCCTCTTTGGGGGAATAACCTGAAGAGAATACTTTCGTTTTCTTGTTCTCCTTTTTTATTTCTTTATACGTACCATATACTAAAACAAAAACAAAAAAAATGTCATCCTCCTCAAAAGTGGGGGGGCTAAAGCCCCCCCCAGCCCCTCCGGCTCCGCCATCCCTGAAGGCAGGGTTCCACTGTACTAGCATATGTACATGAAATAAGATAAGAAATGGTATGATCATCCTTCCAAAAGCCATCTTTTCCCTATTTGAGTTAATTTTCATGGAGTTTGTAGATGAAATCCCCTATTGTAACCACATGTAATCCAATGAACCCTTGCTGGCAGAAATTTCATACTGTACCATTTATTTGTTCCTTTCAGGAAATTGAAATTAGACTTCTTCTGGTACATTAAGTTTGGGACTGAACGCCAAGGTTAGCAGAGGTCAGACTCTTAAATAGCACTTCAGATCAGACTACAAAACACACACTTTAAAAGGATATGATCCAGCTTTGTCCCTGAAAAAAAAAAAATTAAAATAATGTTCATAGAAATCTTCTTGAATTTTACAGGTAGTTGATCAGCTGGGTATGAAGATTGTAGGCTGCAAGAGAAGCTGATGCTTTTGTGAAGGACTACAAACAACAAATGCTGAGGCAAGTAGTAACTACCCTTAAAGTGCTCAACAGAAATAGAGGAACTGGCAGTGGGGAGGGGGGGGGGGGGGGGTGGGAGAGACTCTACAGTGACTTAGGACATTCTAACTCCACATCCTACATGTGCTTTCATGCAACAAATACAATCTATATTGCATTGACCTTCTAACATAAAGTATAATAGCTGTGACTATCTTTAAAGATTTAATTAGCAGTTTTCTCCCTACAATACTTAATAATAATTGTTAGAACCTTTCACCAGAATCATCACTGTAGAGATTTATAGATTACGTGTGTGACGTGATAAAGGACAACACACAATGGCACTTGCAGATTATCCACAACTTACATAGGTTCTCCAGTTTTAATATAGCCATGAATGACATCATCTGTTAACTCTCCAAATGATACTAACGTTTCTTCATAAAACTGGGTGATTTTGGAATCTTTTAAATCTACAATCATGGAAAAAGTAAATAAATCTCTTGTTAACTTCAGAAACCTCTACTGGTATAGGTGAAAAAGCTTTGCGGAATCTTCAGTACCGATGAAGATAGATGAAAGGACAGGAGCAGTAACGATGATCTGTAATAATTATTGTATAGTCAAGAGAAGTCGGTGAGGGAAAAAATTTGGAACAGAAATGGATTGCAAGGGAGGATTCGATGAGAAACTCACAGGAATCAAAAACCTGAAGTAGGCAGTTGAGAAGTTCAGACACCGAGTCATGGCAACTGTGCATTTGATACGTGTACCATAAATGCTGACTTTAAACCATTTGTTACTTTATATAATTAATTAACCAACCTTTGAAATCTCTCTGCACAAGGGTAACACCACTGAACACTTTATGGTCCCTGCCACTCAAACTATAAACAATTACGCTTGTTTGTTACAAAAAGTTATTAACAAGGCTACAGTAGATACCTGAAGTTGAGGGTATTACAAATTGCTGTTTTTGTTTTGAATGTTTCTGTTAAACTGCACTACACTTGTGTATGGTTTTTATACAGTAAGAAGAACTCTCATTGTGAGTCAAATAAAAGCAAATCTAATTAGATCATATTTCAAGCAAAAATCAAATTAAAATGCACTGTCATCTACTCATATCTAAAGTCACAACTTACAGACAACTTGTGATACAATTGTGCCCTTTAAAATGAACACATTTTTACATTCAACTTTCAAGTTACTAAATTGATTTTAGTGTGACTGATCAAAATGCCGAGTAGTTTTAGTTTATTTTACAGATATATGTGGATCTTCTGACTAGTCTGACTACCTAGATGTTTAACATAAACATTGGTGTTAACTTCTCACTTTTCATATTTAGATTGGTCAACTGGTCAAAACAAATATCAACAAATGGCAAGATGCCTCTATGTCATAAAGGGCCGGGGGCCAAGAATTTTCCCCAGCTAGAATGAGCAACAACCCCAGCTACATGTGTATTTTCATGGGAAACAAAAGCAACAAAAATAATTAAAACAAAAGAACCCTCTAGCAGTTCAATTTCCTGCCTACTAATGATTTTATATACTTGGTAACTTGAATTCTTTATGATAACAGCCCTCTACAAGCACCAAGACTTAAGGAGATGTTACATGAGACTATTCGCAACAATGATTTTTAGTGCAACACAGCTTTGCAACATTGTTGCGATATTGTTTCGAATGGTTACAACATTGTTCCAGCATTGCAAAGCTGTGCTGCGCTAAAAATCATCACTGCTAATCGTCCTGTGTAACATCATCTTTAGAGCACTTGCCAAGTCAGAATGGCTCAATGGCTGTTCATTTTGAAATTTTCGCTAAAAAACTGTCAAAGCTTAGTGCACTGTTTAGGAGCAGACTGACCTGGCTGGCTAGACCTGATTAATATTGTAGAATTCTCAATTTGACTGGACTGCTCTGGCCAGCTAGTTCTGGCTTAAATGTTAAGCACCCTTAGTTAAAAAAAATACACGAAAATACCATAGGTCACCTTTTTAACATTTCATAAGCATTCTCTTTGTCTTTGGGTTTTTCCAGAATTTTTTCATTCAAAACCTGTAAAAAGTTGTTAAATAATTCACTCACATTAACCCAGACATTCAGTTAAATTATCACTAATTAAGAGACCAAATTAATTAAAAAATATACTTACAACCACTGTGTCTGCTCCAATGACCAAGTTATCCTTTTCAACCTAATAATTATTGGTAAAAAACATTCTCATAAACTGCATTACTTTTATTGTCATACATGGTGCAGTGTACCCACCACCTCAGCTAGAGAAACTCATCCCAGTTCCCAGTAATATCCATGAAGTTTGGATGTGATTTCACCCATCACGGTTGTTGCGGGAATTTACCTATCATGTTCTATTCCAAGACTTCTTTGCTCACTCACATGATGCAAAGTGGCCTAAGGTCAAGGGTGAAAGAAGCTACAGACTGACAAGCAAGGCTGGTGGTAAATTTCGTTTGACAGAAACTTCAGTGGCATGAGCCTGATTTGTAATATTTTTTGAAAAAAAGTTAGGGTTCTATCAAAACAACTTTCAGTCACTTTCCAGCCTTGCATCCACCCAAGGCCAAGATACTCAGTGAACAATAGCCTATTTTCCTTTTGTTACCCTAAATAACCCCTTTAGGTCTCTTAGATGCAAAGGTGAAAACTCTTATACCTTGAACACTCTCACATATGGACGACAAGCTAGAGCTGTAAATATTTAATGCAGTCACATTCTGGGGACATTCTCTTACCAGCTTCTATCATTCATGAACAGTTATAAAATTATATTAAATTCTAGCAAATCAGTTGAAAACTTGAAGAAAAGAAACATAAACAACAACGACAGGAACAAGAACGTCGAAGGTAGAGTCGTTTACGTTGTTCGATTCGCAATGATATCAAGCCTTACCTTGTTTATACGATCAACTACTTCAAGAGCCTTTTGCCTTGAATTTTCCAAAACATATTCATGTGGGTGCTTAAAAGCACTTTTGTCTAGGTTTTCCTCAAATTTTGATGGAATCACATCAAACTTCAGTCCCTGTGACAAAATTTATCAGTTTAATATCAGTGACTCTTACGATGTTAAATCATCAAAAACTATCCTGGGATTTTAAAACCTTACAATTTTTCGAAGGATTTCGCTTCTTCTTGGAGAACTACTCGCAAGGATAATTCTTTGTGAGGACAAAACATCCAAAATCGGCTCCAACATGGCTGATTGTAAATATCTCCCAGGCGTTATCTGCACTCTTTTTAAGGCCTGGTTACTATTAAGAAATGGCGGGAAAACATGACTGGCACGTGCCCAGCACTTTGCAGCTCTGCTTCTGATCATAAAGTCACATGGTGATACAGACTATGTGTGAGGGTAATGAAATCTGTCATTTCTTCCGGTGTGTAAAGAGGCCCAGAAAGGGCTAAAAGATGCAGTGGGGGGGGGGGGGGGGGGGGATTATTAAGTTTCCTTTCTAATAACTTTAATTTCTTTTTGGCTAAATCTTTAATCGAAAAACAAGAACTACTACATTTCAATATATTCATGATACAGTTCCCCACTTTCCGTGACATTCCTCTCGCTGCGTTCGAGATATAGGATAACTTGATTTTGTTATGGTGAGTAAAAAACTGGCCCGAGTACAATAATAGCCCGCGGGAGTGGGCATGGAAAACGATTTTGTGGGATCGAGGCGCCCCAACCGTACTTTCCCACGGGCAAGTTACGCTTTTCGTTTTCACAGGTGAAGGTCAACAGTTTTTACATAGGCACACTTAATGTAAATCTCCATTCTGATATCTTAACCTTTTTTCTTGAGGAAGTTTCTGTTTGTACTAATTTAACTGTGCTAAAATTTTGCACTGCCCACGTATTCTGTTCAATGTAATTAAATCGGTGCCAGAATCGTGCTGTACCAAGGCGACTTAATGGGTCTCATCTTACTAGAGATCTAGAACTTCTGCTTCTCGTCGGTGTAAATCACTCTTTTTTGAAGGATCGAATTTTCTCAGTCCTAAACAACAAGAGAATGTTTTTTTTTTTTTTGTGCAAAGCTGTGTCCAACGAGCACTCGTTACTCTAAAATTGAAAACTCTGCTAGGTTACTGATAGTCGCGTATACTTATTATTTTTTTTAATTAAAAAAAGAGTATGTACTCTCTTTGTCATGTATCTATGAGAGTTCCCCGGGGCCAAAATAAACTAGGTGTGTGTGCATTTGTGTGAGAAGATTACTTTACGTCCCCAAACCAAAAAATTGGTTTATGTCTTTAAACGCATAGGTGTCGAAATACATCAAGACTCTTAAGATTTTACATTCTAGTTGCGCTGCCATCTTCTTTCAGATCAGGCAGTAACTAAAAAATGTCTTCTTTCCGTTGCTGCCCAAACTGAGATCGGTTTGAAGATCTGCGGCTTGACTTTATATGGTCAGTTCAGTTTATCCTTGTATTAATACTCAGAGGAAAGCATTCAATCGTTTAAAAATGCTGCCTTTTTAGGCTCGTGTTTCAGAGTTTTTCAGCTCGTCTGGCTGGCGGAATTTCAGAAACCTCAGAAAGAGAATGGAAAAGGTTTCGAAGAGATCACATCCAGAGGAAAGCTACATAGAGACAAATTAATCTCCAATGGTAATGTATGTTTCCCCAATTTTTTCATCAGCTTTATTTGGTCTCTGGCAAGTTCCGTTATCTTAGCGTGTAAGGTAAATATAGCCACGCATAATTCTCAGCAGTACTAAGAATTCTGGATTTGCGCCATCCACTATGCTTAATTGACTTATAAATACTTTGTGTTTATCCACAGACCGGAAGTTATTAATGTTTCCGGAATGACTGGTTTTATGATTGACATGCGTCTAAAATAATTAAATAAGGACAAAGGATTTTCTATTTGTGCGAATTGCGCTAAAAGATAGTTTCGGGTCAAAAGCCGTTAGAGGTGAGACCATGTTAACCGAATCCTCGAACTTTTAGTTTTGAATAATCTCACTCTTAAGAGGGAGGTGTTTATCATTAGAGGCCACGCGAAAGAATCTTGCGCGCGCGGAGAACACCGAGGGAATTTCCATTTACTCCCGTAGACTGACCGATTACTGAACAGGGAGGCATAGACGAATAAAGCTCACTTTTTACCTACAAGAGACGCCGTTTGCGATACGTTATGAAAATAAACCTTTTCAAAAACTATCAAGAATTAAGTAAAGTTATGAGTTCAAGACAACTTGCGCACAAAACTTGCAACGATGAACTTTAAATTTGTTTGATGATTAAAGGGGAGTCCTGGAAATTTAAAGACAAGGAAATACATAAATTATTGTTCATTTGTTTGTTTGTTTGTTTATAGATAGGAGGCTAAGTCCGTTAGTGATAAGGCCAGGAAATTTAAGTACTTGAACAAGTAAGCTTTTTATCTTATTTTATTGAAACAAAGAAAGAGAACACTGTTGTATTTTCCAGTCAAATTTTATCACCATTTTAGATCACCAAGAGTGATCTACAATCAATTTTGTCACACATATCAATCTTATCATTAATTCCACGTTTTTAGAGCGCTGTAATTGGATGATAAGTGTTAGGTAAGCGATGATAAAGTTCCGTCCGCCAGTTTAACTCACAGTTGGGTATCATTTTCAACTGATGCGACTTTGAAAATCTATTCTTCGGTGATTGTAGTGACAGTTAAGCTAAGCTTGAACCTTGAAGCATATTTCGCCGCATACTTTTCCCGAATTTCAATTGAGGCCGTGATGAACAGGACGTCTAAGGAAGAACACGAGAAATCAAAACCTCTTAAAGTTGAGCCATGCGAAGAACATCAGCCTACAGTTTCATTTCACGAAGCTAACTCATCAGAAGTTCCTCGCGGTTCAGCAAATAGAAAAGAGAGGAAGCGTACACTAACTATGAACTCAGCATTCGCTGAACTTCGCGACCATATTCCTAACGTCCCTCCAGATACAAAGCTATCGAAAATTAAAACTCTGAGGTTAGCGATAAGCTACATCAAGTTTCTAATGGAAGTCCTTGAAGAAAGCAACGACGGAAAACCAGCGCGAAGCCACCACCAATTTGTAGCCGATTTAACATTTCAGAATGACGGAAGAGAGAAACGAAAGAGAGAATTAAGTATGGTAAGTATACTTGTCTTAACTTCATGAATAATAACATTTGCCTTGCGTGGAGTGATGTAATCACGTCATTCGCAAATTTGTTCCTGCTTATACCGTTCACTTTCACAGCCTGCGGCGTCAAACCACGATCCTACGCAGAGAAAACGAGGAAGAACTGGCTGGCCACAGTACGTATGGGCTATGGAGCTTCGGAACTAATTTCCTACGAGAATATCTTGTATCTCCATCGTCAGTTCGCTTTCATTTGGTTGGAGAAAGAGGAACCGAGCGGAAGATCTTGCGCGCGACTTGCAAAATCACTGTAAGGTCCACTGGGCAATCGCTTCTTAACAGCTCTTTGGGCGACACTGGTCTGGTTCTCAGAGAGACAGTAGAGTTGAATTTTTAATTGTTCTAGTTTCACAATTGCAAGCCATTTGGTAATTCTCCATTCACTCAAAGTAAGAGGTCTTGCAGCATCTAAAATTTACACGAGAACAACATGTGCGCTCTTCAATGTAAACACTAATCAACATTATCACGCCTTTGGTGAGTAAAACTGTTATTGCTTTAGAAAATCATTAGAAGACCTTAATTGAACGAAAAACAACACAATTGGAGGGTCTCATTACAAAAAAGTCCTGGAATGGCGTTTAGAACTTGATTTAAGGGTTCAATTTTTATCATTTTGTATCTTGCTGTTGAAAGTCTTAAAGTGCACTGATCTTTTCTTCGTGTTCATTTATGGATTGAAAACCTTGAGTATTTCCTTTTTTGGCTGTAAAATGCAACACGAAAAAAGAATTAGCTACTAATCTATCTAGATAATTGCAGAAACTCAAGAAACTATTAATAACGATTAACTGCTAGTCATACTGAAGGAGACTGTGAATGTTATTTAAGAAACTTTTAAGTGTTTATTCTACAAACTGGTTGTATATACTCTTTATCTTACTGGTCCTCTTTAAAGACAAAGTTGGTAAATACAACTTCTATGTTTATTTATTGGTTTTCGGCACGAATCCAGCTTGCATATGTTGCACTTCTTCTTTTTATAACAATATTTTGCCACTTGCTTTGAACCTAGGATTAAGAATTGAGAAATGTTTGTTCTTTACAAAGGGAGACGAAACTAATATGACGATGGTGATTTTGTCATTGTACTTAATCTACTTGATTTAGTTCCTAGAGAAACATTCCAAGTGCTATGATTAAAGAAGAAACGCAGTTGAAATTGTGTCGCAAAACATTTATGGGAAGTCATTTGGTATACGTGAGTCCAAGTCATGGTTCCTGTGGCGAAGTAAGATTAATTAAGTGAGTCATTTTGTCAAAGAAACGTTAACCTTATCATCGCCAAGAATAGTTGACTGGTACAACAGTTGGAAAGTTTTTGCCACCTTTCCTTTTCACATAGGTTTCTCACGTATTCATTAAGAAACCTTTTCTTATCCAGGAACCTTGTGGTTTGTGGTTGTAAACGAACCGGATCTCGATCGCTCCCATGCGCGACGTATCCCTCATACGCGTGGATGAGTCAATTCCTATCTTTAAACATAAATAAAAGAGATCAGTTCCAAATTAAAAAAAATTAATATATCTTATATCTTAATTCTGTTCAAATACGAGGGACGACTATTACCAATTTACACCATACCAATTTACACCATCTAAGGAATTGGTCGCAAAACTAAACACCTTTGAAATTAGTTTGCCTTGTTCCTACAGTAAGGCCAGGTTTTTCTGGTTCATCTTCGAATGCACGATGAAAACATTTGGCAAATATAATACAAGTTACATTTTTTTAAACAAAATTATTATTTCTCGATCGTGGAACGAATAGTGCTTTCGTATAGAATATATAATTGCTCAGTGAGAAACATGTAGACGAAAGACCACACCTTAGATTGTCATCTACAGACCACATTGTAGCTCTAGAAAACAAAACAAAATATCACCACTTTAAAGGGTTTATAAACACTATCGTAAGTTAGTATTGATCATTTCGACATTCACTTAATGGACGCTCTTTAAGATTTCATTAACAGACGGAAAATTCAGAGAGCCACACGTGGCAAGGAATAATGGCGCTGTGCTACGAGATATTTACCTCAAAGGATCTGTAGCTTCGAATGAGTGTCCACTTCGAAAATTACAACAACCACGTCTAGCTTATAAAACTTCTAGGATGTATAGCTTTCATTTGAATAATCAATGGTGTAATTAATTAGACACTTCTATCCACAAACTCTGATAAAGTAACCGACGTTACAGCATAATAAACAGTTCCACAGCAAGGCACGGCACTGATCTGTCCGCTGGGTCACACTTTAGGATTTCATACTCAGAAAAAAAGTAGATTGAAGCGTTTTTTCACAGCTTCATGCAATACAAGAGAACGTTCTCTTTAAAGATACTTAAACAAGGAAAGTGATAAACTTGATATAACTGTCCATAACTTAAAAGAAGGGTTTTCTTCCTCTTGCTAACAAAACAGATTATAGAAAATTGTAAAGGTCTTCTGGGTTTCCTGAAAACAACTGCACAATGCTATTATACTGTTTTATCGACATAGTCAACCAAAGCAGTGCATCTGTGGAGATTTTGTTTAAAATATTTTGCACAAATATAGTGTATAAGCATAACAGATGGCCACTTCAAAATAAAAATTTTGACTCAAAGGGTATTTTGGTACTGTCTTTTTTAATTCTAGCCTCCGTGATATAACTTATAAAAATAGCGTAAACAGTCTTTAAAAAGTCATTAGTGTTAAGTTTTAAAAAAGAACTTCGACTAGCTTATCAGTTACTTTAGCAGCTAGTTCACAGCTGTTCAGATAATTTGAATGGCGCCTATCGGTTTTGGGGTATTGCGCTTGTATACTCTACTTTCGAATAACCACACTCCTGACCTTGTAATTATGAAATATTTCTAATGATGTATTCGAGAATCATCTTCTATAAGTTCTTTTTCATTTTCTCATCGGTTGTAAATAGTTAATATATAGGGGGCTAATATCTCTAACGTTTTGGCTTTATTATAAAGTTCTTCAGGGTAACAAATAGGAGAAAAGTCACACATAGTTGCTCTCAACATTTCAAGAGCCTTCAGGATAATCAGTTGCCTTCTTGAACAATAACTACTATCAATAATTTCTCTTTGTTTATTCGTCCTTAACAGAGTGCTTTAAATTTCAGAAATTCTGTTTAAATCCTCCGTTCTATTAGCTAGGCCTCAGTAATGTCATGTTGTAGTCCTTTAGCGTATAAAACCTATTCAGGAGTGGCCAGCGAAGCAAAAGAATCAATAATTGAGGCCGTCATCGTTGTCTGTTTTTCAGTGAAAGGACAATTATGTGACCCTTAAAATTATAGCTTTAAAAGCTTAGTGTCTTAAAAAACGGTATATTTACTTTTCTCTCTGACTAGAGCCAGTTGGTTTCTCGCCAGACCTACTCTTGCGGTTTGGTAGTGGCGCGCGGCATCTCCATCAACCAGGCCATATTTGTTTAGGGCTTTTTTGTTTAAGTTGCTACAACGGGCAAACAAAATTTTGGGAAGAATTTGCAAAACTGAACTGAAGCTACCAATTGGTATATTGTCAAAATAGTTCACTTGTTTGCGCACAGCAGAGAACAGCAAAAATAGTTTAAATTCTTTACCTTTTAACCCGCTCGCGCCCAAGAATGCAAAAGTCCAAATTGTTTTGTTGCAAATTCACCACTGACTGAAGCCAAAGAAAATATTCACACATTTTCTTTTTCCTAAAATCCTAGTAACAAGATAGTACAATATAAAAGTTCTACTAAAGATGTTTGAATGGGAACACCATAGGATTTTGTCCATAAATTTTAGGGTTACAGAGGCAGACAATCCCGTCATAACGTGGTCCGATCTAACGGTAAACCTTGGGGTTGACAACATGAAAAACAGACAGTATCATGCGAAAGCACCTAGTAGACATACAATGGAACCTACACTAACAGCAACCTCTCCACAACGGCCACTATCTTCTGTCTCCAAGGTCAGGGGCACCCATCGAGAACATAGTTCAAAACCACTTAAACATAGCATTGTTGGACGTATTTTAGTATTTAAACGGTAGATAGAGGTATATTTTTATCTCCTAAAAATTTTTCATCTGTTCGGATTTCCTAGCTGAAAGTCTGATGATCCGAAAATTATTGGGATTAAAATTCTAGATGACCTTTTTAGGGTAAAAATCCGTTAAAAATGGGCAATTATACCATTTTTTAGACGTTCAAAAATCCTACGAGAGGCAGGCAAGCAAGAAATTTTACAAAAAATGTTCCGAAAATTGCAGATCTCAAATCGTCTTCCGAGGAGATATTTTCCGAAAACTGACGTTGGGTGCCCCCGCAAGGTGGCCGTTGTAAAGAGGTTCAACTGTAGTCACACCGCCTGAGGATTTCATCCACTGAATTAAAAAAAGTCAGAGCAACATTAAATGAATAGAACTGAAAGTACTGCTTAAGAGGTCAGTTTATATTAATGGTCACACCTTAGGATTTCTTCCACAGACCTAAAAGTTAGAACCACCAAACAAACCGCCATTATTCATTGTGGGATCGAGTGAAGATCTTTAGCCGACAGGAGCAAAGAGGCATTAGGTGTCGCGCGTAATACAGCTGGTTTTCAAATTAGAATCATGTGAACACTTGAAATTTCTTTCACATTTTCCACTACAAGAACTTGTGCAACATGACAAATAGCGCTGTTTGAAATGGTTGTCAATAGCGTTTTTTTTATTAACACCCGAAGATTTACTAGAATTAGCAAGAGCAAAAGAAATTAAAGCCGTGTTTTTTTTTTGTTAGGTTTTGTTGGAAGGATGATTTTCATCCACAAAATTTACCTAGAATAGTAATTAACAATAACGGTCACACCTTTGTATATATTCAATCGTCAGAGAGATTTGCCATTAATTATAATTAAATTTTCAGGAGCAATTGCGGCGCAATGAGAGGAAACAAGCTAATCAATTCCTCCCGCCCTGCTTTGATTTCAGGCAGGAAATGGCAGCTAGACGGTAATAGTCTTGCTTGCCTTTTTTTTATAGATTCTAAATATAAATTCTCAAATACTCGACTTGAAGAGTGATGCAAAGGAATTATTTATCACAAACTATAAACAGGTTGGAAACATATTCTGTATCTTAGCAACTATCGCACTCCTATAACAGGTGCTAACCGCAACAGGGTTCGGATGTGTAATGATGCTGAGAATATCAAAATCTACTGCTTTGCTTTGAGTGATTTCAATGCAATTTAAGTTTTTTTCACAGACTTAAAAAGCTGGCGACCACCTATCTGAACTTTGGAATGAGCTTACGAAATGAAAACCCAAAAGAGGGTCTTGGAAAAAAAACAAATGTCCGGATGTGTACGTGATGACTTGAGGGAGTTTTGAATTTGATAGTTTCCCACCAGGCAAGGTTAATTGCTTCCTTTTATACACTATTAGGTACAATTTATTATTAAAAACCCGTCGTATTTATCGTGTTTTAAGATTGGGATAGGAGAACCTCGGTTGGAGCGATTGTTCTCCAATGTAGACTACTCGGTTGCACTCAGCGCAGTGCAGATTTCGTACAGATTTAGACAGTTGTTAAACCTCCTAGTAAAACGTATTGTAAATGTTTGCCATGTAAGTGAAAACACTAAACGTTGGCCCTTGCCCCGGTTTTAAAAAAATGTTCACCGGAACAGTCGTAATTAAAACGACTTGTTTCATAGCAAACTCGCTCAAAAAGACTTACTTTGTAACTTCGTAGTATTCTAGTCTTAATTTATCGGTTTTTCCCAGAATAGAGGCAAGATCTATGATCGGTAAATGCAGAGAAATGGGAACCCGTTTAATCCTCGAAAAAATCTTCGTCATTGTTTCAAATGTTAACACTATACACCGTAAGTGGATGAGAGGTTTATCACTTTTCTCCCAGTGTCACCCTTTAAAAGACAGTAAAGGACATAAGTGTTTAACAGATAAATACTTTTACTTCAGTCAGCTTTCACATGGTGGGCGGGGCAAAAACCCTACTGAGACTTTATCTTACAACGGGAACGGAAAAATCCCAAAAGCAACGAAATCAAAGGAATTCAAACATAGAGTAGAGATAACAAAAAATGATCACAATTTGGATTTTACTCAATTAGTTCATTTCTGTTAAAGTTTTGCTATTTTTAATCTCTTCATCCAATTATACTGTATCAGATTTACCCCGGTGGGTTATTAGCATGGCGTATCAGTATTGTGTCGGCACAATGTTCCCTGAAGGTATCCGTGCGTGTTGGTTTATTTACCCAGCAATTGAGAAAAAGTAAACTGCTCTGTCATAATAAGGTTTTAACGTCTTAGAGGTTTAAGAATAACAGTCGGCAACTCTCAAGTCCCATTTTGTCTGCGGAGCGATTTACGGTGTGGTTCAGTTCTTAAGCGCAGGCGATCACTCTGAATTTCTGAAACATCAAGCAATAAGGATCAACTTCTACGTTAACTACATGTAGAAATCGGCATAAACTGTTCAGAAGTTATTTTTTTAAAATTGTTAAATAAATTCAAAATTGTCGTTAACCTATGCTAGTCAGTCATGTCAGTACTTTAGTACTGCTTCCGTTTAAGAGTGGAACTTAGCCCGTGGTGGAAAAAAGTCGGCTTCTGTTGTAATGTTCTTTACACTCTACAGCATGAAGTGTTTTCCAAAGTAACTCAGACAATCAAAACAAGGAGCTTTTCCATATCATCACACTGTGACTACATCAATGTTACACTGTTTTCGTTTAGGAAGCCGATACATTTACAAATCTGTGATTATATGGTTTATTTTGATTTTGTCTGCCTCATGAAAGCCAACGGTATCAGTTGTTTGAGGGGCCGTTTCTGTTGACATGAACCTGTTACAAGGTGAAAATCGTTTGAAGCTCTATCGTTACTCAGCATATAACGGTCCTTGTCTCTGCGACCGTATATTGTTACCTTAGTGTATATCTCTACTGAGGAATAGTGCTAACGTTATCCATTGACAATCTAAAGGTCTCCTCCATATCTTTCTGATAATTTATGAAAAAAGGACGTGTGAATTTTTCTTGCATACAAAATGACAAATCTCTGATTTTAAAACTTAACTCATCGAAATACCTTCACTTGTCATAACAAGATGGCTGCCCACACTGCTGCCCACCTACTGGTTTGTTGTTGTTCGGATTTTAAGGTCACAACGTGTGCTTTTTCAATTCAAAATCCCCTGTTTACTAAGCATTTGAAAATTTAACACTGGTTATTGTTTCTATTTACGAAACGCCCCGGGCAGTTCACGTTGGCGCTAATGACTTCTAACCATTGCTGCTTATGGTGATGTACTTTTCTTTTCTTTTTTTCTCTAACTATAAGACCGTGAATTTGGGTTGGTTCCAGGGAACTGCTACCAGATTTATCGTTGAAGTATTTGGCAATTTAAAATATGCTACACTTTTTTGGTTAAAAACCGTAAGCCTGGATATTACTGGCACTTATTTGAGATAGAGTAATCTATTGGAACGTGTTTTCTTTGGTTTCCCAAAAGATAAACATTTGCCAACCTCACTTGATTTTAAGGATTACATCCTGGAGTGAAAAATGAAATGATATTAGAGTCTTTTTAAGTTCTCTAAGTAATAAAATCTTGCAACAACAGTCTATAAACGCTATGTTAAACTAGCAAAAGCCGGAAATAGCAACATATGTGATGTAGATGTAGCCCACCGTGTAATCCATTATACTACAAAAACGTTTAGTTCGGTTTCAGTGGGGGATAACGTTAACCTGACTGGAAAGCAGTCTTTTTTTGCAGATAAGAACCTTATTTCAAGTATTTCACAGCGAGCGTGGAAGTGTTTACAAGATAAATATCTTGAACCGGCATACTCAGAATCACGAGAAAGTGTACAGGGAATGAAATGCAATCAAAATAAATTCCTTGAACTTCCGACAAGCTGTAAGGATACTGAGAATGTTGTTAGAGGTTTTCATTTAGCGCGTCAAACTTTGCGAAGTATTTTCAATCGCGTGAGATTCGTATCAAGCGGAAATTGTTGCGCGTAATCCCATTAAGAGCGTCTACCCTCTCTTGAAGACGACAAAAAAAGAAATCTTGATTCACTTGCCGATAAGTAGAGTGGGTTATCTTTTAAGACTGTCTTGATTGCCTGGTGGATTTAACCATCGTTTTGCTTTCACATCATCTGTTGCAGTTTTGCAAGTTGAATTCTACTGAAATCGAATATATAACCCAAAAGGCTTCCATTACACGATGATCTTGTACTGTGTTAACAACACAAAGAAAAGGCGATTACCAAACTTTCGGAAAATTATCGATATCACGGTGCCAAGATGATCGATAAACCGAAATCTTGCAGCAAATTGATTAAATCTGGTATTAAAAGAAGTTCAGTTGAATTAGCCATGCATATTTTCCATTTGAAAATAACTATCATAATTTGAGATACTGAGGTACATTTTATCATGTACCAAGACTCTGAAAGCGGCCCGCCCTTTTTCCGAGTCATGCCTAAGACGAGACTGGCATTTTCCAAATTCTGTTTTGAAAACCACTTCATCGACCCTTTGTTTATTGCCACCCTAACTTTTAACTGTGGACGAAATTTTGTGGTGTCGCCAATCAAATGAAACTTCTTCAGAAGAACTTTTGTTCCTGGCCTTGCAATAGCAATAACTGATCAAGAGATTATGTGATGAGAATTGGTAAAATGATCACCTCAGGGAAAATGCTTTGATCTTTGACCAAATTCTCTCAGCCAACTGTTCAAAGAAATGTATAAAGATCGGTTTAGAGAATTTGTTTGTGGATTGGGGCTCAGCAAGCATGACGCACCCCGTTCAACCCCACTAAACTTTTCCAGATTATTCTCCGTCCATCCGGGCATAGCATAGTCTGTAATGCGTCTCGTGTGTTATCCATCTTGTTCCGTTTGATGTGGGCTTAGGTCATGATTACTTTTTTAGTAAACTGGAGCCATAGGAAACGGACCCCTGAAAAGACATCCCGTTGAAAAGTGTTATCTCCTGTGCGGTTAATAGTTCTTAACTTTGTTAAACCGGAAAAAAACGGTTTATAGGTGTATACATTAAATAAAGGGAACCACGTTAGGTTAAATTCGTATATAGCACTTCCTCGGGAGAAGAGAGATGAGTTTACTTTTTAAATCACTTTGAAACGCTTTGTATTCAGAAAATTTTTAGAAAAGGAAACCAACAAAACAAAGTATATCCTTACTTACTCTCTCCGCAAAACCGCGGACTAGGTCACATATTTAGTTCCGGATTACCGACAATGAGAAAATAAATTGTTTTATTAAGGCTTATAAACCCACGATCAAATCCGAATCAAATATTCTTAACACTTCCATAGGCAACCACTAAGAGTAGGAGAATTGACATACATCTTACACGATTAGATATCTAATGGACAGCCCGGTTTCCAGTCTCGCTACAGCTGTAACCGGCGTATTTCTCGCCATTTCCTGATTAAATCTCTACCCTGGATCGAGAATGTCTGAAAATTGGATCTCACTATCCATTTTTTTTTCCAAAATTTTAAAACATTGAATGAAGGTGATGTGAAGTGTGGAAGATCGTCTCAGTGGTAATTGTAATTTAAGCACTTGCAAATTAACCCGAAACCAAAAATCGGGACTTGAAGCGGGGATGGCCTCTGCCTCTGTGTTATCGCCGCAGTGCTCTACTAACTGAGCTATGAAGACCCATACATTGGGAGCAGGCCAATTGTTTAGTTCACCTTATCCCGTTGAAGTCCCGAAATTTTTTTCGGGTTAATTTGCAATTGTTTAATTTCAATTACCTTTGCGACGATCATATCTTCATAAATTTCTTTGATACATTATTGAAACTTCAAAAAACACTTGCCTCCCCTCCACCCCCCCCCCCCCCAATCCCCCTTATCCCCCTTTTTTATGCGATGTTCAGCCAATTAGCTCAGCCTGCTCATCAGACCAGAAACTGAACCTCGCTTCTTTAGCACAAAGCGACTATAAGAATTTTTCTATTCCCCCCCCCCCCCCCCCCCCACATCAATTCCCTCAACGGGACTCTAGTCCATCACCGGGCTACCCTTAACATTAAAGTTAAAGTCGGCGTACTTATATTCATACACAAAACTGTTGAAAAGCAGCAAAACAAAATCGTCGAGACACCGTCCTCAAATAGGGTAAATTCGGAGAGACTCGATTCTCGCGTCTCGAGTTTCAAGTTTCGAGAAGCAAGGTATCCACGCGAAATTATTTTTGTTTTCTGAATGAAAGCATTGTCATTGGTGTGAATTCCTGAACGTGGCCGTTCAGAAATTCGCACCAATGACACGTTTAAATTGCCAGCCTCGGCAAGCTTTTAATGCGTAAATCGATATTTTCGGTTTCGAAGACGCAATTGCAATCATGATGGGAAACATCAATATCTATGAGATTTCATTTATATTTTTCAAACCAACATCGCTAGGTGAAATTAAAGGTGGCGCACACCCTTTTCTTTATATGGAAACAACGTTTCACTTGGCAACGATTCAGCTGACGATTGTTCGTAGTTAACTTTCCAGGATTACTTAATTGTGTATTTCGTATTAACACCATGGATTGTCTGTACTTGAAGTACACATTAGTTCTTGCACAAGGTTCCACATATGTGAAGAGGATCACACAAACGTTAGTATCCCAATCATACCATATGGATTTACGCCTAGCTGCTTATCACACAGTGGCTTCACTATTCATTGCCTGTTTCATTCATGAGTTTTAAGTCACGTAATATGTAAAAACCCAAGAGAGAATGAGCTAAGAGATCGAACCCCTGTGCCCCATGATAATTTTTTTCAATCTATTTAAAGTTCGCGCGCGTGCTGCGTAGGTTATTTTTGTCTGTTGTTTCCATGACGCCACTCTAACCAACCAATAAGGTGGCGTCCTTAAAATAACCACGCAGTATGACACAGAATCAAGAATAGATTGAAAAAAATTTTCATGGGAAGAGGGTCATGTATGGGGGATTCGCTCTCTTAGCTCATTCTCTCTTGAAAAACCTTAAGATGTTTTCTCACTAAAGGAATCATTAGGAATCATTACACACGCACACACTGTAAAAAAAACAGTCGTGTGGAAACCTAAATTAAAAGTGACCGGAAGTCCAAATCCTTTCGCGATTAACTATTTAAGTTAAGGTTAACTTCTTTTTTCTTTTTTTACCCTCTTTTTTATTATGCGGACACCTCTGTATTTTATGAACAGTTCCGTTGATTCTAGAAGCACCGAACTTTCATTCATTCATTCATTCATTCATTTTTATTTTGCCTTTAACAAGAAATACAACAACAGTATACAGAAATACATTAAAGATAATATACAATATTCCAACTAAATTATTACAAGATCAAATGTGGTAAAGGCAAGGAAGCCTATATAGAAGCCGGGGGCTTATAAATTATAGGCTTCCTGTAACTATAGAGTAAACCATACAAGTTAAGGGTACTGAATGAAAATTTCGATTAATTAAAAAAAAAGAAGAAGAAGAAAGAAAGAAGAGAAAAAAACTTCTATACAATCCCCCCGGGGGGGTACTCCCTTATATAAGCCATACAGGTATGTGCCGCCCATAGAGTAGGGTTTTTGCGCCGTTTTGTTCTGAAAACGGGTCTGATACACTTTGCCCATTTTGGTCTGGAATCGGGTATGGTTTTCGAGGGAACTACGAGAGTCTATGAAAGTATTTACCTTTTCAATGAGTACGAAAGAAACAGAAATATGTCAATTCGAAACGGGGGATTTAAATAATCTTTTTGTTTGCCCTTTAATCTAAGTAATGATAACATAATTTCTGCCTAAGGGCCAGGCCTGAAAACGGGTATGGATTTTAGAGGTCTAGTCTGAAAACGGGTGTGGAAAATGACATTTTTGGTTTGAAATCGGGTCAGGATTTGAAGAACCGGGCGGCACACCCCCACCAATAATTCCCAGGCGTACCCCCCGGGACAATCCTTACCTCTATGAACACCTCTTAATCAAGGACACCTCTGTTGCTCCCAAAGATACCAACTGACTTCATGCACTCCTCAATTTACCTTTGTATATATAAGAGGGCAGCTCTACATTGCAGGCAGTTCTGTTGGTCCGAAAGATACCGAACTTCATGCCGTTTCCCATCTCTATAATACCGACAACTCTCTGAATTACGGATGCTGACTGTTAGTCCTAAAGAGAAAAACTACATACAATCCCTCCCTACACTGACACTTTCTACTACAGACAGTTCGCTTTGCCTTAAAGATACCAAACTTCATACAATTCCTAAGTCTTCAATACGGACATCTCCATATCATGGACAGTTTTATTTTTTTTAAAATAACGGAAGATATAAACTTTCACGCATTTCCCATGTCTATAACACAGACACCTCTATGCTGAGAACACTTGACCCCTTCCCTTTGGTGACCGTATAAGTATTAAAGAAGTCTGACTGTACAATTTGCCCCAAAACGAGCCCTGCCAATGGAGTATTAAAGTTCGCGTTAAGAATTATTGGAGCCCGACTGCTCTGGTCGTATACTAACTCAGGTATCAGGGGTACAACCCTTGTTACCGAGCTATCCCAGTATTCATTGCTGCCCTCCAGGCAACATGCTAACTTTAGCCTTGCACTGGTATCACACGAATCAATGATAACCAACGTTGTCTCAATAAGGTCTTTAAGCAGCCAAAAAGACAGGAAAATATAATTATTTGTGGAGAAAAAATACTGATATATATTTAAGAAAACTATCAAGAAGCAATGACTTCACTGCAGTCTACTCCGTGGTATGGCTACCAAAATACAACACTATAGGAAACGATTAGAGTTAAGTCAGGGGTTAAAGGACAACAAACTTCCACTGCCAAAGTGATTAAAGTGATTTGGCTCTGCTTTAGTCTCAATACCTAGAGGCAGTATCAGCCATTGTATGTTTAATTATGCTTTCTGTACTGTACCTTTGAGATGTGCTTAAATATATATATTAAAAAAAGCAGCGAGTAATAGACTAGTCATGCTAGTTTGGAACGTGTAATGCATTGTTTTGTAAAATGAGCCTATATTGCTATTGTTTTTGCTTTGCCCGGATGCTCAGCTTCCGTCATTGTCAAGTCACGTGACTGGACCAAGCAGGAAACCAGCAGAGACTGATCTGTGTACACTTGTGCGCACGAGATAAATTAACCGTGCAAGGTTCTGTCATCACATCCACAAAAAGACCTAGTGGTAATTTGACGTATCTAAATTGTATTCTCTTGAAAGTACAGCTAGACTTAACAGTGGCACTCCCATCTGGATAGAATTCCGTTGATATGAATTTTTACATTTCACGGATATAACTGTTTGTTTATCACTTAAAGGTCAAAGTGTCTCTCCAAATATAAATTAATTAGTTATACCTTGTCATACGATGACGGAAAGACAAAAATACTTTAGACATTTAAATCGAAAGTGGATTTTAAATACCTTTAAACTGCGCAGTACGTTGAAAGACGTAAACCTTTCTTGTGTCAACTTAGAGTAAAATGAGAATGTCTGTGGCTTTGTGCTGGTAGTGGATTGCACTTGACGCTCCAGTCTGGATTGTCTGTTAGCTAAGTGCTGGTACAATTCTCTCATTTAGAAAGAGTTGAAGACTGAAACTAGATAAAAGATATAACTAGACCATTAATTTCGGGTAAAGCTTGTAGCTTAAAAGTTCAAAACAGGGCCATACAGTTGTTGGAGGTTTGTGTTGGCATAAGTCATTAACAAGTTTGATGTAATACGCCCTCCTAAATCCCCATAGTTCGCATTTTCAGGTGCCATTAAAATATGTTTTATATTTTGCAATTGAGTTGTGGTTGGCCACAAAGATTTGTGGTCGTTTCTGTCATTTACGGAACTAAATTAAATTGCTTTTTTAAAAATGTAAGTGGGAAAATGAAGGCCAATATTTAGCATTCTTAAGTTAACCTGAAAAGTTTTTCTCTTTCACTCAAGTTAATTCTGGGTGGCAAGGTAGCAAACGCAGCCACGGTAAGGCGATTTTCCGGATAAAGTCAACCCATCCGTGGGAAAATCAGCACAAATTCGTGGAAAACTGGCATCCAGAAGAGAAAAACAACAAACTCTGGAAATTTCAGTCAATTTTTACTTGCATGTTTCTTGTCCTTGCAAAACCATAGTTGCGTAAGTGCCATGAAGATCAGATTTTAGACAGACACTCTGAGGACTTTGAGATGGAGTTAGATGGAGTATACTACGAAAATAAGAGGTGACCGTATTTTCCTTTGCGGTAAAGATTTTTTCTTTGTGGTAAAGATAGTGATCATATTTTTGAGGGTTGACGGAAGAATAGCAAAACAACCGGCGAATTAATTCCCATATGGCGTCCCTGAACTATCAATTCATCAAATCTTCGAAAATCTAAAACGTGCAAATTGATAAGTCATGGATTTATCCTGTCATGTGCTAAACTGATGACTTGACAACCTTGTGAGAAACAAAAGAGGAAAATGACAAACTCTCGCTTCGGCGGACAGAACTTTACGACAATTTTGCACTGCTTTATTGTAAATTTCATTTTAAATTGTGGCGGTAAATTCCTAATGAATTTATAAACACGGGAAAACAAGAATATGTCAATTTGAGCTTAGGTCTTGATGACCGATAAGAGAACGGAAATTGACAAGTAACCTAGAGGCACGCATGTGAACGCGGTCTGTACGGAATTCTGGGATTTGCTTCGCTACGGGGCTATGGGACGTTTCAAAACAATAGAACCTACGCAAAAGCGATCACATCAGTTCTCCAAAGTTGTTCAGCAGCTACTCTCTTCAGGACATATAGTTGTTATACTGTCATTTTCAACCTAGATACCCTTGCATTTGTCGTTAAAACGGTGTTAGATTTACACCACATGAAAGATACTGAAATTTAAAACATGGCAGATCATTGCGACGAAGCTCAGAGAACAGATCGCAATGAAGTTGAAAGCAGCTCTCCTGCTAACAGACCAGAAATTGGTGGCGGATGCCGGAGACGAAAACCCAATCCTAAAACGGCAACGAGCAGGAAAGAACGAAGACGAACGCAGAACATCAACGCAGCGTTTGAAGACTTAAGGAAACATATTCCTAACGTTCCATCTGACACCAAGTTATCTAAGATCAAGACTCTGAAGCTGGCTATGAGTTATATACATCATTTGGAAAATCAACTAGAAGACGAAACCCGCGACCAGGAAATTGCTACGCCTACGACAGAGCCAACACATGAAACAGACACAAACAACAACTCGACAGAGGGTGACAAGGATAGCAGTAATCACACCAAAGAGGAAACGAACTCACCCAGGGTAAATACTAATAAACGTTTTTTGAGGGTTATATTTATTTGGGACCTTGTAATGCAAAATTGGGGCTTCCTGCTAAGACCATTATTTCGTAATATACTTTCTTGTAAGATTTATAAATGAACATTTGGCCTCTACATGTGCCACTGGTTTTCATCGTTAGTAACCGCGATAGTGTAGGGACTTCAAATTATGGATCGACTGTCTCAAAAAATGCAAAGAAAATAACATTCGTCTTACAACTTTACGAGGACTTTGCCTTCTGGGGGCTCTACGGGGTTCCACTTTTATTCTGTGCAAATATACAGTTAATTTACAGCAGATTGTTGTGGTTGGTTTGTGAAATATCGCTTCATCCCCGAATCTTTCTCTCCTGGTACTTTGAAGTGCAGGCTCGCGACTTGCACGTTGCGATGAATAGTGACGCATTCCCTTGAACTCACTTTGGTTTAACCTAATGTTGAATTAAAACTGAGGATTTCTCTTGTACTTTCCCAAACAGAGTGATGATGAAAAACAGAGCTACGTAGCTCCACTTCGCCGCAGCTCCAGAACTGGTTGGCCACAACACGTCTGGGCTTTGGAACTAATGGGAACAGCGAAACAGGAATCGGTATCGTGATAGTCTCCATCCCTCCGCTGCTTAGACGTTTGACTTAAAAGATCCTTGGATTATTCACAAATTGCGCCAGATTACCTCGACATCAAAAGCAGACCCCCAGTCGAAGTGCTGAGGCCAATAGGAGAGACGTTTACCCACGGGAAGCCGGCTTGAGTTGATTCTTTTGGCAGGGCTGTTCTGCTTCATGCTTCTCTTAAAAATAGAACCACTCAACCTAATCAGTAGAAGAGGATCAATTCCAGATGCCCTTCTGCATGCACAAAATGCAGCAATGGCTTGAAAGATGCCGAAAAGTGATGTTATTAAACTTACTTAATGATCGCAACTAGCAACATCACCATCAGTTTTCATTGAGCCAACTTGCTTCGTTACCATACCTGTATAAGCCATTTGACCCAATTAGTCTCATCATTTGAGAATTCTGCGGCAATCAAAATATCTACGACCAGACTAACCATTTGTCTGGTTTCTACGTATTTAAAACCCATCAATGGTAACAAATCCTTCACGTTAGGTCATTTCTAAAAGGGACGTTGTAAATACTAGATGTACAGAGACACAATCCACTCACCTTCCTTAATGATTCACGGCCGCAGAGATTCGTTTACTTGAGCCCTTATGAAGTGTCTTGGTGATTAACATGTCTTATTTATTGAAATAAAAATCATAAGATACATGATGAAATAACGGAGTGAGATTTTATGATTGACTGTAAGTTGTCGTGTCCACTTTCAAAGAGCAACCCTGATATAAAACAGGGAACATTTTAGCGCTTTCGTGTCAAAAACTCATTATGACAGGGCAAGAGAAATGCCATCGTGTAATTGTGTACGCAGGATGCGATCCTCCTTCAATCTCAACGTATATCAATGCTCATCTTCCCTAAGTGTTCAAGCAAAAGTGTTTAATGGACTTCGGTGTGAAGACAAGACATTTTCTCGCAGCCACGAACCAGTCAAAGTCCTTTTGAGCGACTCCGCCGATGGATCATCCACTTCTTGATTTGACAGAATTCCGTTTGTTGAGCATGGAGAAAGGGTACGCCAGTCAGTTCTTGTCTTTGTCTTCTAACTTTAATTACGTTTTATTTGATCTAACAATACTGCAAGCCTTTTTTGCATCCAACAAGTAAGTATTAGCTGTTTTTTTTTTATTTTTTATTTTTCACTGTTTTTTAATTTTTTTTATCATGAACGTAAGAAGCACGGTAACAGCTCATTCAACTGCATCGATCGTTTTCAACGGCAGTCATTGTTCAGGCGTCATGGACGGAAATGATTTTGAGAGAAATATAAAGACCACTAACTGAAGACTTAAAGAGAGAATGTACCGAAACAACTAGATACAAGGGATTCTAAAAACCCTAATTTTATGATTTCACGTGAAAGGATATTTGGTTCGGAACCCTGACTTGCAAACACCCCCGCACACTAAGTGGATTTAGGCTGACCGAGATACTTGGTACGTGCTTTTTTCGATTTAACAACACAGAACAATTAACCAAATTATTTTCATAACATCTAACCGTGGTAACAACAAACCTGAATTTTTTATTTGATATTTCCGTATACAATTTTAAACTTTCCGGAACACATGTGTTAAAGGCCAGCGCATTCCCTCCAGACTGATCTTTTATAGTGTAGAAGACAAACAGTACGAAAAGTGTGATCCAAAAGTCGACTAAAGAACACCCACGGAAATAGGCAAGGTTTTAAGCTGAGCTTTTATTACTCTCAGCAAGACTCTCAAGTAATATTTGTAAATGCTTGAGACGTTTGTCCCACGAAAACAGATAACAATCGCTCAGCCACTGCAGAAATGACAAAATCGTCTTCGTGCGGAAATAATGCTCTCTCAGTGATGTCCAAGATGCCATCAACTTCGTTAGTTCTATGTCTGGGATAGCAAGGTATCTTCCACGAACCTAAGAAACGATAAGAAACCACGTCGAGAGGGCGGAGTTGGGCAATGAGCCTTGAACTGGGGGTGGAACGTTGTGGCTTTCATTCCCTAATTAGCTTGATAAAAAACTATAAACAACCTTTTATACAGACCATTTCCTTGCATCACAATACTTTAAAAAATGCTTTTAACACGAAACAGTTCTACATAAGATAGAAATCAGAAGCGTTGTTCACTACACTAAAATCAAGCCATTTTAACCGAATCCATAACGTTGCGTGCAAAATCTGCAACGAAAAGGTTATGTTTTGTCTGCATCTTTAAAATATTTGCCGTGGCCTTTCAAAATGCCACATTGATTAGTTAATAATGAATTAAACAAATCTTTTACTTGCACAATTGGAAATTTTTTATATGCTTTCAACAGGAGTCACGAATTGGCCACATAAATTTGCTACAACTACAGTATAGATCAGAGTGAACAGTTTTAATTTTATTACTAAACAAACAAGTACGGCTTGACCTCGAAAACAAACTACATAAAATGTGCCAGCAAAGATAAATAGTTAACTTAAACAAACCATAGATTATTTCGTTCAGCAATTATTAAACATTCTTAAGAATTTTGGCAGCTTAACAATTTAAATTGTTACTTTCTACTTGCTTATCATTTTCATCTAAGAGTGACTATTGTGACTCTTGTTTTTCCGTAACGAAATTAAAACAACCAATGAACCAATTTTTGAGATATTTCTCATGTATATACCTTAACCTGTATGATATAGTAGTTTTAATCCTGAAAAGATGCGTTATTTCTAACCACACCTTATCGAGCAAGAAGGTGCTAGACAACCACAGGAAAAAGCAATGACCCCAAACACACAAGTATTCAAGATGTTACTGGCCGTTTCCCCTTCAAAGAGCTATAATAATTGTACCCCAGTCTAAAGAAGTGAAAGGGCATTGTCTTGTGAAATGTAATAAAAGAAGATTTGAAAGGAAAAGTAGCAGATTGTGTAGCAATAGTGTAGATTTAATTGTTTACACAAGTACAGTCTGAGAACCGTAGAACTGTGGCTTATGCCATATTAAAAAATACTGGCCACATTCAAACTACGAAGGTGTCCATTGCAATAATACCTTTGCAATATTCCAGTTTTTTAATATGGCACTTGAATCAATGTATGATCGAGGGAGCCGCTGGTTTAGATCAAAGGAATCTCAAGAAATCGTGAACTGAGAATGTAGTAGTGAGAAGGACACACGGTAAATGTAAATCGTTTTATGTTAAGGTTGCGCCAGAACTCTCGTATTCAGGGTGCCTTGAGAAGTGAAAATTTTTAAATCTAAAAATTTTAACATTTCTGCAATCACTGTGGGATTCAGGGGAAACCAGCTCCGACTTTGGAGTCGTTTGTTATTCGTTTGTCAGTTTGACTTGATTTCTTAGCAGTTCTTCAACTGACTGGTGAAGGACCATTCGGAAAAATAGAGCGTCAATCATCACTGACCTCGAACTAACCATACTCAGTTCTGACAAACCTTAAAGTTCAAGCGAAATGGGTGTCTTTTTGGAGCAGGGTACTGTCTTGCTCGTAACATGCGGGTAGGGACTAACCAGTGGATCAAGTGACTGAATATCCAGCCGGGTGACCTTGCACTGATCAACGGATTCTGATTTGAAAATCCTCCTTTGACTTCAGTCATGTTTGTAAAAGGTGTAAAACAGTATAAAGAACCTTAGTTTACCGATCTGATATAATAACATTGATTTTGAATAACAGAAATTCTGTTTTGGCTCGCGAGTTTTACGAGAGCACAGGGGCTTGGTCATCGAGCACCATGAAAGCAAGTTCTACAATTCTAAAAGTAAAAACTGTTAATCATATACTTATCAAAGCAGATAGAACAACTTGCATATGAAAACATCTCGAAGAAAACATAGTCGAAAACAAATACTAACTACTCAAGTCTTGTTTGCAAAATCTCGTAAATAAGGAGATTAAAAAGAAACATGTGAGGCTCGCGAGTGTCACACGGTTTTCACAAGAAACATAAATCCATCATCTGTTCTGTTCTTTGCTTTCGCGATATCATTATCATTTGCTATTTTGTTTGCAATTACTAGTCTGCGAGGTCTTAGTGTAACCATTTACTAACATTTCCCGAGCAAAAAGTTTAAATTTTTAAATCAATATAAATTTGCAAAATGACGTTAATTGTCAGACTAATGAGTAATGCACGTATACTACAAAGTCGAGGGTCCGGAATCGAAGCAGGCTTAATTTTGTCTCTCCTTACGGAATTAGTTACACTAGGGAAAAAATACAAAGAATACAGAACAACACCGCATAGCAAGACTTGTATTAAAAGTAGATTAAAGCCATCGCTCGAGATCGCTAATGCAATCATGGTAGGCTTCTGTCGCTGAGTAACATTGCTGAAGACTCCGAACTGCACTAACATTTACCCCTGACTCTGATTATGTCAACATTTGGAATCACGAAAAAATAGAGCGGATCGAAATCTTTATTTTGAAAAATTTACTTCCCCGTCGACATCTTAACTGGGCATTCACACAAATGGCATAATTCTAGTTAAACTGTAATATAATTTGCTTGAAGTTGTTGGTCTTTCGAGCAATTCATACGGGTAGCTTGCTTAAAGGCGTATATTTCATGCCAGTTCTTTCCTGAGTTCTCACTGAATGATTTAAGTTCATTCACAAATTGATCCGCATTCCTGAGTATATTATAAAATTTTATTCTATGAAGTTTCCCATGACTAGAAATGTCGAAGACATACACGTTTTTGTGGTTTGGCGGTTCAAGCTATATGGAGGACCATGTTAGAACTGAGTCATAAATAACAAAACTGGAATCGCCACCACGACCAAAAACACTTGAACTGGACTAGAAAACTACTGCAAAGTGTCCACTTAAACCGGCTTACCTGTTTGGTTTCCATTTTTTAGCTATTTATCTTTCTGAACTATCCAACATAAATATTAGCGGAAAAAAAATTCAAACATATCCTGACGTATTGTAGATTGACAGCAAAACAATCAGCTGAATCGTGCCTCAGGAATCGTGCGAAACGTATTGAATGAGTTGTTACGCATTCCGTTAGTACAAGAGAGAATGATCACGTATTTTCTCGTCAGCTGTAGTTCGCTACCTTTAACAACAATGTCGTCCAGCATAATCAGCCACCAAGTTGTTCCTTGTTCCAAAACCTTAGTTATATTTTCTCGTATCCTCAGGGAGCAAGACAAATAACTCAGTCCTCTTTCTAGCTATGCTGGCAACACACCAATAATAGCCTTTGCTCCGGCGTGTTTCAACCTTTGCATGACTTGAAATGGAACCTTTTTGAGAGATATTTAGCGTAAGTCAATTAAAGAACTTTTCCGGCAACGGATTAGAGCATAAAAATGCAACGAAACAAGTGGACTCCTTTATCGTTTCAAGACCTTTCAAGTAGATGGTCGTAAAATTAAGACTGACTAGTAAGTTTTATGCTAGCATGTCAAACTCTAGGGAAAACTTCTTGTTCTACTGGAGGGAAACGGAGCTCCGCAAGCAATCCCTTTGAGATCCAAAGCTGACTCGGAGCTTGTGATCAAATACTTTTTAATATCTGAGAAATCAAAATTAATTAAAAGTGAGAACAAAAACAGAAACGTGATATAATGATATATCTTTTAAAACCTTTTCTGGTTTCTTCGATCATCTACTTAATACTTTTGTTTGAGTCATTTTGCCAAGAGCAACATAGGCCAGAGTCCGGGTTGCATCTCCACAGAGCCGGGTCAGTGCATTTGGACTTTTGTAGTTTCATACCCAACGCTTCAAGGTCGGTAAAAATTTGTAGAAGTGACACCCTTTCCAGGCTTTCAGATTTTTAATAGAAGCAGTGAATTCTTTGTCGCGAATTATGAGTACAGATATAACTGTCTGATTAAAATACTTAAAATATATCTTCTCAGTCTGAAAATTGGGACCTGGACTGTCGAATGTCCTTTTAATTCTTATATTAAAAGAATTTTTTCTTTAAGAAAACGATTACAGTTAAAACTGTTTGGCTTTCACGGAAACATTTCTTGTGTTTAAGAGCCTTGGGAGTTAGAGGGCATCATATGCAGCACAATGTTTTATGATGTTAGATGTACTTACAGGGCTGTTTAATTAGGTTACCTTTGTAAATCACATAAAACCGAACAAACTTTTTTCTTGGAGTTTCATATATTTTTTATATCTTTAAGACTATTCTGTGAGCAATCGATTGTGACTCCTTGACGACCCCATCAACGCGCTATTAAATCTGATTTGAGAAGTTAAAAACACATCATTGAGCAATCACCACTAATTAGCCCAACCTTGTATCTTAAATCACTTTAATGACAAAAAAAACATGATCATCAGGATATTTCCAAAATATATTTTGTATTTGAAAATCTGAAAACCTTCCAATGAGAGAATCAGCAAAAATGCTGAGTGATATTTCAGATGGAAGAGCCCAAAGGC
This sequence comes from Porites divaricata, assembly GCA_038088405.1. Classification (NCBI taxonomy): domain Eukaryota; kingdom Metazoa; phylum Cnidaria; class Anthozoa; order Scleractinia; family Poritidae; genus Porites; species Porites divaricata. Next base: position 26,585,011 of record JBBMOI010000005.1, read on the forward strand.
TGACAAAGGTCACCCATTATCTCCCGAAGAATCTCGATATCGAAAATTATTTCATGACTAACACGACAAAATGGTGAAGCTCTGTAAAGCCAATATCAAGTTAAAATTGTAATATAATTTATGACAACTGAAGTGATAGTATTGTGATGAGGATTTTTGTATGATACCTTAGGTAGTTGTCGCCTATTCGAGAAACATGTTCTAGCCAGTTTCATTATGATATAACATACTGACATTTTAATGATATCTCTATCTTCAACCTTGTGACTCGGCTAATGCTTGAGATATTTGTCACTCTGTCTGTTGTAGTGTTAAAAGGTACAAAAAATATTCTATTTCTAGATAATTCAATTTTAAATGGATTATGATAAGGACCAACAAAAATGATTTTAATAAAATTCAGTTTTGAATAAAAGACTTTTTAGAATGAAGGATATGGAATTGTAAAGGACTGGAATACGTTGCCAAGTGAAATTGCGGCTTTTACCCCGGGGGGTGGTTACTTCCTTATGAGAGGCTAATGGTTATGTACCGCTGGATGGGGTCGCATTTTCAATAGAGTTACTTGAAATAATGGGTCGCACATCTTCTGAATTTTTTGTAAGACAATTCTTCATACTTGCGGTTAGCAAACCTACCAGCATGTTTGTACTTTAGGTGAAAAGTAAAGTGTTCCTCAAATATATAAGGTAGATACATAAATAGAAAGTGACTTAGTTGGGATCGCGAAAATTACATTGCATATTTGCCCAAAGTGACTAAGATCGGGTCTATATATAATTGGCCACAGAATGGACTGTAATGGGGCAAGAGCTATGAGAGGCCAGTGGCAGATACCCAACAAAAATTAACCCAAGTACCCTCCCCGGGGGTTTACTTCTGAACTCAGTGTAAGAAACTACAACTGACTTCACTCGCTTCCACACTTAAAATCTTGGACAGAGTAAAATGAAACATCAAACCCCCTGGCCAAAACGCGCTATTTTCCCGCCCGGTACCCTTGATTTGGAAGGGAGACGGGGACGGGGAAATAAAAATTTCCAGTCTATTTTGTCCAATATTCTATCCTATCGACTTGATAGGGCTGGGATCATTAGATAGCCCGGGATCTAGATCGATCTATGCAGTACTCTTCGATCGTAGGCCATAGATCTCCGGTTCTATATTTCCATGGATTGTTGGTATCAATAGAACATTGGTTCTTTGGATGCTTCGATTGGATCGTTTGCTCCATGGTTCGATGGATCGGTTTATCAATGTTTCATTGCTTCGTCAGTATTACAGTCAATTACAGTTTAGTTGAAAGACAAACTACGTAAAATTTTATTGAAACAAAGCAGTAGGCGTCAATTCCTACGCGCGGCCAAAGTTTGTTTTTTTCCTTATGCTTTGCAAATGTTTTTATCTTAATACCGCGAGAAAGTTTTAAAACGTCTTTTAAGACAACATAAAAAATGTTTTACATTCCATATGGAAAGGGAAAATAACTAGCGAAAAGAGTATTTTGAAAAAAAAAATTGCAAAGAACATGGGTTCCTGCAAAGAATGAATTGCGCATACAGCAGCGCGCAAGTGACAACAACAATGGGACGGCACTGATGTCGGTTGGCCGAGAGGGCTTGGGCACTAACTTCCGTCTCAGTTCTAGTCTTTTACTTATTCATTTCCGCTTCGCCCCAAATACCTGTTTACACTGCGACGAAGAGTGGAAGAAATTTATCCGATTCTCCCCATATCATGCAAGGGATTCTGGATTCCGGAATCAGGAAACATTTTTGCTCGTGGAATCCGGAATGCGAAAACTTTGCTTGTGGAATTGGAATCCTGGGCTTTGGGAACCGAAATACAGTTCAAGGAATCCGGGATCCCACTGACATTTGGAATCCGGAACTCTCCAAGTTCCACTCACAAAGAATTCGAAATCCAGTAACTGGAATCCGAAATCCATGGCGTGTATTCGCCAGAATCCAAGACTGTCTTACGAGTGGCCAGTGGCAGATACCCAGCAAAAATTAACCCAAGTACCCCCCCGGGGGGCTTTTACTTCTGAACTCAGTGTAAGAACCTACAACTGGCTTCACTCGCTTCCACACTTAAAATCTTGGACAGAGTAAAATGGAACATCAAACCCCCTGGCCAAGACGCGCTATTTTCCCGCCCGGTACCCTTGATTTGGAAGGGAGACGGGGACGGGGAAATAAAAATTTCCAGTCTATTTTGTCCAATTGTTGATTTTCACATGACGTCACTAAAATTCAAACTAAAAAACTATCGATCCTACCAAGATTCTACTTTCACGATGCATTAGAGCAGCTGAAAACTAATTTTCATACAAATTTTCGCTTCAAAAGGGTTTTTGGTTTTGTGATAGAGTACGCTTGAATTTCTAAGCTTTTGCGTGACGCGGCACTTACATGACGGCCAAGAGTGTTGTCATGTGGGTTAAAAAATGACTTATTTCAGGAAATTTTGCTATCGAAACAGTTCATGCATTAGAAAAAGTATTACTTTAATGTTTATGAGTTTCTCGAAGAATAAATTCACTCTTTTGTAGCAAAACTTGGTAAAAGATGTTTCTGTTGGTTTTCGTCCGCCATGTTGGAGCTCATCCAGGTGAGCACCAGCATGGCGTCTCCATACAAATCTCTATAAGTTTGGGTAAAACATTTCTTCGGATATCTCGTATACGAAATATTCCTCTGACCTGAATCTTGGCGAGGGTCTTTATATATGTACCTCCTTTCATTTCCCAGATTCTTGACTTGATCTATTGAACGGTTTTGATTTTATTTTGCAATTGATCTAGTTTTGAATGGCGTGACACTCGAGAAGCTTGTAAATCACTCGCCTTCGGCTCGTGATTTACAAGCTTTTCTCGTGTTCTCCCAACATCCCGCGTGGGTTACCACGTCGGTAAATCCATAGAAAGTGTGGTCTATTGCTTAAGTATGTAGCGAAAACTAAAGACGCAAGTTTCACGATCTCCTTACATTTCTATCTTGGAACCGGTATATATGTATACATGCTCCCACTTGGCTTGTTAGCTTAATTGGTGTTATAAAGAAGTGGGCTTATACAGAAAGCGACAGAGGGGGGTGGGGTGGAGGGACGTAATAGGGCTTTTGGGCTGTTCAGTTTTGAACGAGTGACAGGAAAATATAAAACAAAAACAAGCAGCGAACCTTCCGTATTGTGTTGCGGTCGTACCGTCAAGTCACTGAGCTTTGGGACGTTCGTAACGAACTTCGTAACGTTCCGGGTGATGCCTCCATGCCATGGTCACTGATCGCAGAAAACTAACAGCGATACAGCTGCAAGCAACTGAATTCGAGGCTCACAAATGTGCTAACATCCGAGGTAAGTAAAAATCGAAACGATTGCGACTGAGATATACGTGTGTCAAAAATCAAAAATAAGATAACGTCACATTTATTTCCTAGGACTTTCGATCGTTACTTTCAGATTTAACAGCCTTCTTCAGTATCGCTACTAAAAAATATTTCGGAGGCTCACTACTCAGTTCGGCTAGCTAAAACGTGTACACTGTACATGGGCCGTTCGAAGTAGTTGTGGTAATATTATTGGGACAAATATATGCAAAATATATACATCCACACTTTTTCTTTTGGAGAAACTTGTTTTGTGTTATTGTTTTGAAAAAGAATTCAAAAGAATTGTTTGATTACTGTATGGGCGCAGAGGAAACGGATATTTTTTTTTTAAAAAAAATGTTATGTCCTTTTAGAATTATTTTTAGGATCACTTTGGTATAAAGCTTGTCTTATAATGTCCGTCATTTCTAGCAAAAGGGTAAATTACTTTTGCGGTCGCTACTTTCGGATCTTTATGGTAGCAGGGAACACGCAGACAGACTATTTTGGTGTTTTGAGAGCTAGGTTTCTTTATCATTACGTTTAAATAACAATTAGTAACATTAAAGAATAACTTAGCTGAGTGACTAACTAATGATTTTTAGTGAACATATTTAATCGTGCGAATAAGTTAGGGCAGATGTTGATTTAACCCGCATCCCAAAGAATGTTTTGTTTTCTTTTAAAACAACAAGGATAGACGGCATGTTGTTAATTGTTGTAGCCGTATATCATTTCTGTTTCCTGAAAGCCTGGCCAATCATGGAATATCGACCCACTGAGGGGGAAGTTGAAAAAACTTTTCAGGATCACTAAAATTGCGCAACTTAACTGCCAACCCTGTATTTGAGTGGTCAAACGGCAAAAGCTTTTTACTTTACTATTCTGGTGTTGTCTTTCCAGGGGAATGATTTTTCCTGGTGTTTATAAGCTCTTATAGCAGAAACGGGGGTTCAAAAGGCGCAAATGATGAAGTTGCCACATAAACTGAAATTGAAAAGTAATAATAATAATAATAAAATATATATAGAAAAAAAAGAGAGTAGCTTCCGTGCGTTGTGAACTCCGAAGTACTAATTTCGATTATTTTTAATAATGAAATATTTCAATTTCTGTTTTTTTTGGACATTTATTTCTACTTGGATTTAATGGTTTTAATTTAGTCACGAAATGATGCGGCTTTCACGATCAAGAGTAGTCCGTACCTATAGCTTTTAAAACAACTATTAAAAAATGTCAAAGGAACTCAAAGAGGATCTTACTTTCGCGTCTTTGTTTTTGGGAGGGATATTTCTTTCATTTTTTTTTACCCGTTTTTGTGCGCTACAAAGCTGTTTTTTTTTTGCAAACTGTTCCTCAGAAAAGTAATGTAAAGCAACCATACGCCGATAACTCGCGATCGTGAGAGAATTCAACTGATAAACTTGAGGTCGACGTACGCCAGTTTTACTCCCCTCTCTCCATTAATCTCCGTTTTAAGAGTATTTAACGCCAGTTAAAGCTACACATAACGGAGAAACGTCGAAACAAGGATCTGTGGTCACAAGTGGGATCGAACCCGCTGAGACCTAGCGCACCGAAAGCAGAACTTTGCTCCTGATAACTGAAATCTGGTCTGCAAGCATGAAGTACTACGCCCAACAAACGAACACTTATCAGCTAACGAAACTTTACGATCGGGCAAGAGAACATAAATGCCATTTTTTGTCCCGTTACAGTGTATTCAAATCACTAATTATTTTCACATGGCTAACAACATTTAATTTTGGTAGTTCGAATTCTTTAAGAGACAGGAAATTTTTTAGCATTAACCAGAAACCCCAGGCTACTAATTCCTAGTGTCCTAGCCCTCAGAACAGGCTTTAGAGCGCGCCGTTCGCGATTGCCTAACTGGCTCGCCTCAAAACGCCAAAAAAAGAAAAACAAGGGTTCAGCAGGCCACCAGTAGCGTCCTTTCAGGCTTCCCGGTCAGCGGTTTTCGACATCCCACTACTTTGATTGTTTAATGTTTCCTTAAATTGTCACTGAACAATTCTCCACCATTTTTTTTTCCGACCAATGACAGAACATATAACCACAATGACGGTAAACATAAAAAACGATTATCATTCCACTTTTGTTTTCTTTTGGGCGTGGGAAAAAGCCGGGCGGCACAGTACGTGATCGTTAAAGACTTGTTGGCGATAATGCATCGGAATGCATTGTCCTCTAAAGGATGCTGTCATCAAATACAACAGAACAACTGGAAGTATATCGGACAGCATCAGGAAAAATCACACGTTAATGTTACATCCTCGAGCAGACCGTTTTCATGGAAAATGAATGCAAACGAAGCCCCTTCAGAGGCATTCAGGGAAGAATCGAAATTTGGTCTGAACTTTTAGGGGAGTTAGAAACAACAACTCACCTGTTTAAGAGGTTTTTACGAGACTAATCTTTTGTAAAGGGAGTGTACCAATTGTTCTGGGATTCTGTGATCGATAACGGTGGCTTTTATCAGTAATACCGCGAGGACGAATTAATTAGTCTAAATTCCTATGTCCCTTTATGTTTGAAAAATTAGCTGAAAGATAAGTAATAAATGCTTTGTGGAAAATGGGATTCAAAACAAACCAATTGTTTACCATCCTGCACTTGAAAGTGATAATGTTTATGTTTCTTCTTTGTGGTGTAGAGTTCCTTTGTTCTCGGCGCGATTGGTTTCTTTTTTTTGCAAGTGACGTAGTACAAAATTTGATACCTTCAACTGCACATATTGTAGCTGAATGAATGAGGTTGCATTATTAAAATGGTTCCGTGTTGCAGTGAATGTACCTTAGGTGAAGTGTAAAAATCGCGCGACGGAGATACATATTAGAATGGGCCTCGATGTGGAGCCATCGCACACTTGCTTTTACAACGCTTCAAAGAAATGTTTAGTCGCTCCATTAATTTTTTTTTCAATCATAGATGGTATGAACTATCTGCGACAACTGTAACTAGTAATGTTTTTCTTACCATTTTTATTTTACTATATGAATGGGTGTTTTTTGTCGTTTAGCCTAAGTCTACCCCCAGTGCAGTTATCGCTCAGTAAGTTTATAAATAGGAGAGCTAATGAAGCTGGACGAACTTCTGGCGCCATGCGATCTATAGGCTAACTTCTCTCAGACTACAATCTTGGACAAAATAAAATGGAAAGCAAACCCCATCCCCCCCCCCCCCCCCCCCCCACTCGTGCGAGCAGGCTCTCAGGCTACGAAAGACCAGTGTAGTCCGGCAACCATGATGTGTTCCGCATCAGCTTTTGCTTCCACTGAAGAAAAGAAAATTAAACAGTTTGCGGAATTGGAGCACGCTCCTGAGCAGCATTCATAATCGACTGGTTTACAGACTTGTTACCTTTAAAGATCCAATTTTTCTAGTATGCAACATAATCAGATTCTGTTAAAAAAAAAAACAACAACAACAACTAAATATCTTACGTTCGACTTCAAATGAGTCGTTGGGTGTCAGCTTTGGAAAAGTAATAAATAAAACCGAGGTAACTAATCGATGAATTTTGAGATACTTCAACTGTAAATGAAATTTTTGCAACTCTGGCACTGACCATCAATTTTTCTTCTCTCCCAGTTTAAAACCGGATAAAAAAAAGTTCTAGCACGTACTAAAACCGGTAAACGCGTGGACATTTGTATGTTTGGATAGGCAAATTGATGGCTAGAAGCTAAAACGGGAAAGGGCATGTTGAGATAGTGATGTAAGCTGCAAAAAATTCACGCGGAAGTATAGGGTGTTAAAAGTTTGGATAACACAGCAATCACTGGTAGGTTTTTTAATGCCATTTAGCGGTGCATTTATCATCTAACTCTTTCTTGGAAGCTTTCTTGGAAGATTTGAGGTCTGCCTGCGTTTATACGTACCGGAAGCAGAAGTGTACGTCTATCGAACTAGTATGGTAGCGTGGCGTGGTATAACGATGGCTTATGACAATGTTTGTACTGTCATGGTCACGTGATCCAGTCCACAGAGGCGGCGACATGGCGCGGTGTTAAAAGGTTTTAATTGATTGTTTGCTGAAGGTAAAATTCACTTATTGCTTCAACGTTGATTCTTAATAAGTTGATGCATGTTAAAAACCGTATACAGTAAACTTCGCGTCTAGCGAGAGGAAGTTAGCGCGAAATGTCCCAGAAACAGACTAGCCGAAAAACCGCATATTTATCGAACAGGGCTAAGGCATTTTCAATTGCCTCCCTTGTCCGCAATGGTAAATATATCTTTGTTAGGGTTAAGAAAGGATCGTTTCACACTGAGTGGCTAATATTTCTGCTCTTCATGTCCACAGAGGACCTAGCGGCTGAGCTACCTGAAGGTGACGACAATGTACCCGCCGAAGATGGAAGCATGGAAAGAGAAAACTGCGACTCGCCCGTACCAAGGAAAATGCTGAAAACTGTTAAACCAAGGGTATTTCTTGAAGGCAAGGAGCTGTGGAATTGCTTCTACCGGCTGGGGACAGAAATGATTATCACTAAGACAGGAAGGTCAGTCTGTTCATCGCGGCTTATTGCACGTTCGCGCGATAAGAAATTTACTGACCTTAAATGAGGAAATTAGAGTGAATTATCAGTATTTATCCCTCGTGGTTTGCTTCAGTAAATCTTGCTAAAACTGGCGTCTAAATTAACTTTATTGTGGTTTCCCCTAAATTTTTGTTTTGACTGAATGTCACTGGCGCTTTCTGCCTCTTAATTCTACAATGGAGGTGCAATCGATACCCCCGATAACACAAAGTGTGATCTAGCTGACAGCGAAATTGCCCGAAAAGTAGTTTATCCGTTAAAACTCTTTAACAGCATGTTTTTAAACAACGCCATGTTACTGTGGTTATATTATTTTTCTTTTGAGATGCGCCGCTGTGGCCTGGACTAAACTATCAAGGTCTTTGACACTCTTGAAAGAAAAATGCTTTCTTGTCCTCCCGCTATCGGCCATTTTATCAGAATCTGTGAGGGCTCATTTTCGAAACAAAAACAGAAAATTAAGCTTCTGTTAAAATAATTAAAAGAAACTGTTAATGCAACCAAGATAAACTAGAATTGTTTTGAAAAACAAGCTATAGGTGTGAAAACCTTTCGAAATGTAAGCATTCTTTTAAAGTACGTGGCCTTTACGACTCAACACTTCATATTATTTTTGGAAATGATTCGCACATCATGTTCTTAATTATTTTACCATTATTTAATACTTTCATAAAAAGGTCTTATATTTGGCGAAAGCCGAAGAGAAATTGTTTAGGTTTTTAATTCACGAGGCGACTTGTTGATGGTACTGCTGTCTAACAAGTATAAAATAGTGGAAATGTAAAAATGCAGAAAGAAAATCTATGGCATAAAAATACTATTTTACTTAATTTTTCCATTTGTTTTTCGTGTTTTCTATATATACGTCTTTGAAGTAAGTCTTTTGTTTGTCAGAATGACTTCCTTTTTTCTGCTCTCATTTTGCTATATTAATTCAAAGCCCCATAAATACGCCTTCATTCTCTGCTGTTGTTATGCATTCTTAAAACTTCCTTTTTTTTTTATTATTTAGAAATAATCTTAAATAAAATAGTGCTTCGCATGGAAATGCCAAGCCCAAAAATAAAACGGCTATCAAATTTACCGCAGTGAACGAATCCTAGCCAAAACTGGGCGGAAACTTAAAATTTCTTTTCGTTTTTTGCGCGTAGTTCAGTATTATAGTCGTATCTACCAAAGCGGTTTAAAGCAAGGCGGACGTATTTGAAACCTTAACTTCTTTTTTGCATGCTTTTGTTGCTCTACTTAGAGCCATTAAAGTTCCGTCAATTTCTTATTGTTTCAAAGATCCAAACTGGATCGCTTATTCATAAACAACTTTTGTTTATAATAAAAACCATTTGGCCCTTCTGATTTGCATCAAATTTTGACTTCAAAGGAGTCTGAGCAGTATGGTAGACGGAGTATCTTGCTCCCGGTTGTTCGCTTTGAGTACTTGCTGTAAAGTTTTTCCAGCTCTTACAGAGAATTTATCCCAGAGGACAACCTATCGTGGGTCAGTCAGCTCTGTCCATAGCCAGTTGGACAAGATATGGGTTGAATGATTATGGGCTTAAGCTGATAAGGCTGCACACTTTTATCTAAAGTTATTAATTTTGTGCCTCTTTCAAGCCCATTCAAACTCTCGACACATTTGCCGCCCGGCGGCGGTTTTCGTTTTCTTGGTGCTTTCGAGGAATGAGTGGTCACATGGGTATTATAGTCAGTGATGAGTCTCATGAACTATCATATGCATTTTACACCTTCGAGCATTTGGAATAACTTTCAGCACTTACTGTAAACGGCCAGACTTCAGGCAAATCATCGGTGCATGTGTTTAAAGCCGCTAAACCAAATGCGTTGACGTAATTGTGAAACCCTCGGGGCTTTTAACACCCAGGAGGGACAGAAATTCTTCCCTTATATAGTTCTCATAATTGCGGCGAAACGATTTAAGTCAAAGTTCGATCTTCTCATAAGTTCAGTGATATGCGGGGAGAAAATGAGAGGCAGAGACCAGAATGACGACAGGAGTTCTCGACTGAATACCCGGCTTAAAATTTTGGCTCCAGCGAATAACCCAGAGTATAATTCTATTTTGAACCCAAAGCGAAATTTCTATTTCAAAAAAGATGTTAAAAAATTCGAGGTTGAGACGGAATTTGAGACGCTATTTTAGTTTTCTGAAAAAATTAAGGTTACAATCTTATTAATTACATCTTAGGCAGCTGTAAAGATCTTATTTAAAACAACTATTTCACCAAAAACATTTTCGGGTTTTCTTAAAGAAACATAAAAAAGACAATAAATGTAGCCCGCAGAAAAAAGTTCAAGAAACTTTTATGATAGATTAAAGGACCATAAAATGGGCAAACTATTTCGTGAGAATATTTTTGGAACAAATAAACCAGAAATAACACTAATTTCTCATGACCTGCTTGCGTGCTCTCTCCCTCGCCAATTCATCCCTTCGCGCTCAGACAACAAACAACTAAGCTAACAATCGAATATAAAGCCTGTCGTTTTGTTTGCTTTATGGTTATACACCTGCTACTGTTGCGTGGATAACTGTATTTAGCATTCCCTAGAACATAAACTTCTGTTTCAAAGTTTCATTTGATCTACTTCAGCACGCTTGTTCTCCGCTCCTTTTTGTTTTCGATTTTTTTCTATGCAACTTTCGTTTTCGCACTATCCACAAAATCGCTGTACGTTAATACTCTCGGGGTTATACGAAAATCAATCGCATGAATTTTCCGCAAAATTTCGATGCTCTATTTGCGATTGAGGAAACACACACGCAAGGGACATGTCTAATTTGCTGGGGACGTCAAAGGCGAGACGCCATGGCTGACTTTTGACAAGTCTAATAGTGTGGTCTTTCCATTTCTGATAAGCACAATGATTAGGTGCTCTTATCGCTAAAGAAAAGAAGGACTCGTAAGACAGTCTATTTACCAATAAAAAGTGCTAAATTAGAAAAAAGACAAACTTTTTAAAAAAAATATGCGTTTTGCAAATATTTAAGTGATGGACGGTACCAGAAGGCGTTTTGTTTTAAAATAGCATTATTTGCAGAGCGGTCATTCTTTGAGAATTTTATTCACGCAAAAGTTGGAAAGCTAATAGTTAACAGTACCAAAAGAGACAATACTCCTAACTTTCATTTGAATTAGTGATCCCTTTAGCAAAATTTCATCCACATACTTAAAATTTACAACACCCTTTACAATTACATCTTAATGATCAGTACCAGATATTTAAGTTCTGTTTAATAGTTTTCACTTAAATGGTCACAGCAAAGCATAAAAGCGTTCATTCACTCAGGTCAGTCTCTCTCAAATTAACTGACCGCTGAAATTTTATATTCACAAAGACACTGTAGTGTTAGAAGACAGCGATAATTTTATTGTTTTACTTTTGCATATACTACAACTAGTTCTTTGACGCACCCCAAAAAATTAAAACGACCAAAAACACTTAAACATGGCCAATCTTAAAACCCGGCCTATTACTACATTTCTACATTAATTAGACTTCTAACATTGAATTCTGACGAGATGTGCATTCCTTGAGCGATTAAAAGACAAATTGATTAGCAAACGACGATTCTAAAAGCAAAAATTATCATCTTCACAGGCGAATGTTTCCGACTCTTCGTGTGTCCTTCGCCGATCTGGAGCCCCAGGCAACATATTCCGTAATGTTAGACATCGTCCCACTCGACACAAAGCGTCACCGTTATTCCTACTCAGATTCAGCTTGGTTCGTCGCCGGAGAAGGTGACGTCGCCCCACCGAAGGTCACGTGTGTCCACCCCGACTCACCGTTCACTGGGGCCCAGCTGCTTCGTCAAGTACTTTCATTTGAGAAAGTAAAGTTAACGAACAACCGAGATGACAAGCGGGGAAATGTAAGTGCACGACAGCTGTAAATATTTTTCTAACTACCAAGGTCATAATAAAGCAAGTATGATTTCCTTATTTCCCAGGTCAGTGGCTTATCTGATAGAGAGATAACCTTGCCCTTGTTCAAACTTTTCCGGTGGTCGTTTAAGGAGCGTAGTTTAATTTTATCGTGCCCACAAAACTTAAAAGCGCATTTACATTAGTGCTAATTATGTTTCAATTAATAGAAAAACCCTCGCTATTAGCGCTATTAAAACTCGGAAAAGCATTTAGAAAAAATAGCACTTAAAAATCGTCAAACTATTTCCGTTATTATAAATATTTAAAGGCTAAGCTTTCGTGCCAAATTTAGCGTCTTTCCGTACAGGTGTCCTGCCACTACGTTCCCCAAACTTTGTTTTTCTCAAGCTAGTGGCTACTGAAATCCTCTATTACTCCTACATTCCTTGCGTGCTGGCAAATGCCAGAATTTTTCTATTTCAAAACCTTGCCCGGCAAATTGTTCCCAACTTTCAGTGTTTATTCGAGTATTTCAATAGAATTGTTCAGGACAGTTCAGTGTTTTTAGTTTTCGAGGTTGCGGCGTGTTTGACCTGTCAGCTCCATTTATCTGTAAGTTGATCCGATGTTTAGGTATCACCATTAACGGCGATACCAACTACAACAACGGACGCCGAACTGAGCTTCGGCTATTAGCATCCTAGGTTCAATTTTGTAAACCAAAGTGCACGAAATCGCTTATCCGTTTTGGAATGAGATAACCTAGTTCATTTCAAAAATGCTGTGGCTTTCGAACGAATGTGGAATTATTGTGCCAGGAAAAGGCAAGGATCAGTGAAAGATTTCAATAAAATGAACCAAAATAGCTAGCAAGCTCTCCGTGGCGCTCTGGTGGCCAGAGCGCTCCGGAGATCTTGATAGCGGGCTATGAATCAAATGGCTATCAACTTTTATTTTCATATATAATCTCATACCCATAATTCACATTGGAAAGCATAATTTCTGATCAACAGCCGAACGTAGAAAATTTAATTGGCATCAGATTCACGACAGACCTACAGACTTCTAAACTAGGTAGTCTTTTGTACAACGCAATAATCAGTGTCTTGGGAAAATACCCGGCTTTGTAAGACCAAAAGTACGCCTTTATTTTCTTCTGGGATGGTACAGTGGCTGACGTGCACGAGCGTGCACGGAAATAGACAAAAATGCCTACCCGCGAGACGAAGCGTCGCACGAGTACGCGCATTTCACTCACTTTACTATCTGTCTGAGGTGAACAAGGCAGTACTCGTTGTCTTACGACATATTACGTTTGATTTGAATTGTCACACATGAGGATTTCTTCCCAATCTGACTGAAAACGCTCAAAAAAGAACTGCTCTTTACTCTCAGTAGCTGGCACATAAGTGTTACACTTCATTATTCGATCCTCGATCCAAAGAGTTAGAGCCACCGTGAGCATAACAAAAAGGAATACAAGTCGCAATCCACATTCCGGAATCCAGCAAGCTTCACCTGGCGCATTATAGCAAGCTTGTAGAATCCGGCATCCTGGAAAATTTTCCTTGGCTCCCGCAGGCACTGGGGCGGATCCAGGTTTTTAGTAGCGTGACATTTTCGGTAACCCCCCCCCCCCCCCCCTCCCGCCTCCTCTAATGTCAATTCTTCCCTATTCCGTTGATTATGCGAATATTTAAACACACCAATTATAAAATTGATAATATATAGATTACATGAAAATGAAAAACTGCGCTGGTATGAAATAAAAAGTTAATAAAGCTGTCAAGGCAAACAAGGCTAATCAAAGTTCCGGGTTCGACTCTCTTGTGTAAGGAAGTTTCGTCGTAAGTTCATGTCTCTGAACGTTGCTGTCACTGTTGCTGTGTTTGCAAGTAGAGTTCTTGAAGTCTTGTCGTGTTAGTCAAGATCGTGGCTTGCACGAAGAGATTCTTCGGCTCTATCCTGGTGTTCGCAGCAACATTCCATGTAAACTGAATCAGTTTCCTTCTTCGAAGAATCGGTGTAAAATGAGATGCTCACACGAACCATTCTCACTTTCTTCTTGTCGGACGGAGTCCTGTACGGACATTCATTTGTGAGACAACTGGGAGACCTTGACATCTTTAAATTCCTTTTGCATGTTTGGAACACTTCGACACACGGGCAAAGTGTAATCTTAGGAGAAAATCAGAACAACTTATTACCAGCGGTAATGAGTTATGACTCAACCCGGAAAAATATAAAACACTTAAAAAATTTCATCCCGTCACATGATGAAGTCATGATATTGGCACGGGAAAAATAACAAACAGAACAAGATAAATCCATGATTCAGTACAACGCTTCTCACGTTTTCCTTTCAATATCCCGGATCCAACTTAAGGAATCTGGAAACATAATTCCACTGACAAGGATTTGAGGATCCAGTACCTGGATATCAGGGGCACCCAACGATTGTTTTCTTTAAAATATCTCTTCGGAGAAGCAAATATTGCCTAGAATTTTCTATAGCTTGAGGACGGCTAAAAATGTCTCGATGAACGTTCCACTTATGTACAGTTTTCGAAGCTTATGTAAATAATTATATTCCCTACGATTTGCTGAAGTTTAATTTTTCACATTTCACCCCCAGGTTAGGCTTTTTTCGTGGAAAAAAGGAAACCTAAAATTTTCGGATTAAAAAACGTGATGGAGAGAAGAAACAGATTTCGTAATACGTGAAATTTCATCCAATATTTCGGGAAAATAAGAAAGAAACCCTTGTAATTTTGAGAAGACTCAAGTTACCCTATTCATTAAAAATTAAGAATAAAAATAGTGTAGGATGACCCAACAGATACAAGTCTTAAAGCGCCTCTAGTAACACATATCGAGAGGTCTAAAAGTGCTCTAGAGAACTTAAAAAGTGTTTTCAATGTATTTAGGAGGAAACCGTCGTTGGGTGGCCCTGTGGATATATAACGACGGAGAATTGACCGACTATCGACCGACTGACGACCGATATCTCAACCTAGGAACGATAGAGTGTGTCGACCGAAAGTCGGTCGAGAGATGCCTTAAAATAAAATACACATGATCCGACTTCCTTTGAATAGTCACATTATTGAGGATTTCATCCACAGACTCAAAGGTTGGAACCACTTTTATACTGCAGCATAACAAAACTGGGCACCATAGGAAATTCCTGCTCAGTAACTTATGATCCCGAATTTTTATGATTACCGCATTTAATCCACAGACTCCAAGGGTGGATCCATCTTAGACAGAATTATAAACAGTGCAACACGAATGCGGCATTCCTTAGACTAGCTTTTATTTTAACGGGTCACACTTTAAGATTTCCATGCTGCAAAAATTAACATCGTTATTTCCTTTCGACTTTTCCTTTTCTCCCTGCTTTTTATTCAATTTTGACTAAAACAGAGTCTTGGGAAATGGAAGTACGATCATTTTGCCTACAGCTGAAATACTCCTTGAAACCATTTTCCAATTACTCGTGCATACTATTTACTTCGGCAGGGAAATTCGCTAAATATAGTAAGTATAATAGTAATATTTAATCATACAGCAAATAGAAAATTAGGCATGGATCCGATGGACAAACTCGAAGAGAATTATAACGGACTGAGATCGTAGATTGTTGAAAACTCGTTAGCCTAACAATCTTTTAACAGTTTATTTTTGTTGTTTTTTGTTACGCTTGATATCATGCTTGGGAAGTATATTTGTTGGACAAAAAGCTTTGATTTTTTCATTTAGAACGAAGTAATTTCTTCGTTAACGTTAAGTTCCATCAAGAGCTATTATGGCTCTTGGTTCCTTCGCCCATAAGGAAGTGAAGTTAGCCTGCGTAGCTTGGAAGTAGTAGGCGCAAGAAAGAACGGGCGCGCGAGAGGGAGACACGCGATGGTCTCTCTCGCGCGCCCGTTCTTTCTTCCAAGCGCCTGCTACGTAGGCTAAAGGGTAATTGGCAATAACAACAAAATGAATTAGACAGCCGTAACACAGCGCCCTTCAAGGTTTCTAAGAAATATTTCATGGGGTGCAAGGTTTAGAGTGATAATTATAGAGTGATTTTGCTTGAACCGAGATATAGGTAGTAGAATACTACGCACTATTATGCACAAAGTCTATTATCTTCTTTTGTTTACCTCTCGCTATTTTGCACTATTTGTTAGTATCTGTTCACGGTTCAAGTAAAATCACTCCAGTTCCTTTTCGAGAAGTGATGTCTATTTTACGGATTTGTTAAACTTGAATCTCAGTCCTTGACGTTCCTTGGGAATTAATGCTGACCGCTCAGGTTTTCATGAGCCTTCGTTGCTTTCAAAACCACAGTAGAATAAAGGCATTACCAAGAATGAGTCTTTTGCCATATATGCCATAATTCACCTAAAAAATGTTCCTAGTGTATTATGATGTTTCCGTATCTCATTAAGGTCACGCGATGAAAATCCAGAAAACCAGTCGTGAGTGCAGTAACTCAAAATTACTAAATTGTAAAAGTCTATCGAGCGACCAGAGCATTCTAAATACTTCTATTTGCCACAATTAGCCGGCATTTTAATTTAACCATTTTGTTTCCACATTAAGTTAAAAAGTATAAGTGCGCGTGTTTTCCATTAGGTCCAATATCAGCTGAGGTGTCACGCGATGGAGACTCTCGTAAAACTTCTTTTTTTTTTTCGAAGTATTAGAGTTTGGTTAAGAAATGTTTCATTAAACTAAACGAAAGCAATATTTCTAGTGCCAAAATAGCCGCGGACAATTAGTACACTACTACATTCTCTGCGTGTTGTGCCAATATGTCCATTGAAATTTAGATCAATGCTACAGAAACTGGATAGATCAGTTCCTTATACCTTATTATATTCGAGCAGAGTATAAGTCAGGCGGCTTTCTAGATGGACGAAATATCTAAAAAAGCTGTTAGAGGCGTCTGCTTTAAGTGCGTGCCAGCCTGATTTGAAATAATGCGAATAAATGATAAAAGGATGAAAACTTCTGTAAAAGAAAGAGACACCTGGCGGTCTGTTATCCAGAGTAAGAGGGGTAATATGGATAGCGGCCTTTTTTGTCTGCTTTTATCCCGACCAGGAGCAAGGACCAGCACAGTCGTCTCGTTCGCCGCTTTTTCCGCCGCAGGTTTCGAATTCAACGACAGCCAAGTGTGATCTTAAATCCCTGCTTCATCAACTCTTTCCTTTCCGTGTAGGTTTAAGAAGCTTAAAACACCTGCAAAACGGAGCACTAACAGAAAGAGTAGGGGGGGGGGGGGGGGAGGGGGATAATTAGGCGTAACCTCGGCCTCAGGTTTATTAGTGTTATGTGTACTGTTACGGGTTACTGACCTTAAATAAGGACCTTTACATATACCCCTTAGACTTGAACCACAACTTCAAATGGCTCACGACATTAGAGGGGACTGTCTGCTATTTCAAATATGTCAGTAAATTGCATGAGGCTGCTTTTGCAAACAAAATCCATGACGCTCTTTCCATTACCACCGAAGATGATTATGTTGAGACACCTGTTACTTAAAATTAATTTATAGCTTAAAAAGAGCCGAATCAACAAGCAAATCTGTTAAAATGCACCCGCATTTATTTAATGCATTTCTAGCCAGTCTTGATATCAATTATTTATCTATATCAATGTACTTTTCTTGTTAGCATATTAATTACCAACCATACCCCATACCTCTTGTTATCGTCATTTCTCTATAGTTTCCTTCAACCCTTTAAGCCCTAAGAGTGATCAGTATCAAATTTCTCCTTGTAATATCAATGCTTTGTAAAACAGAGTGGTCATGAGAATTACGGACATGATCACACAAGATGAATTTGCTTGATATTTTATCAACTTCTCCCCACTACTTCTGTAGGAAATGAATAGGGGCAACAAATGAGAATTCAAAATTTGATCTTAGGGTTTAATAGGTCAATACCTTTTTAACCCTGATCACCTGTTTTACGCAACGCACGTTGATTAGCCTTGAGTAGGGACTTGATTCTAAATTCCTAGGCCGTCGGACTTTGCTCTTTTTGCCTGCAGTGTTAGTCAAATGGGACGTTTTTGACGTAGCCTGCTTAGCGCTGCTTGGAAGTTATTGGCGCAAGGAAGAACGGGACGCTCGCCCCTCGCGCGCCCCGTTCTTTCTTGCACCCATTACTTCCAAGCGCCGCTACGCAGGCTATTTTTAACAATTTGGCCTTAACCCCCGTCCGGCACTATTAAACCTGATTAACCCACCCCCTAAACTTTTCTGTCCCCAGGGACTGAGAAACAACTTACTCTACTTAGTGATCAGGGCGATATTGAGGCGGACCAGAGCACGTTATCACCGAATTTCAAAGCCACGCCTAAACCACTTGGCCACATGCCTTTTGGGTTTCTAAAGCAGTAAACTCATTATTTGTTGCCTTCAATTCTAGATCATCTTAAACTCGATGCATAAATATCAACCCAGAATCCATCTGCTTAAGAATCCCGAAGAGCAGGAGAACAAAACAGATATAACAAGAGCGGAAACTTTTGTGTTCCCAGAAACCACGTTTATGGCTGTAACGTCGTATCAGAATCATCTTGTAAGTCTGCAGTGTATATGTAGTTGGGAAAAAGAGAGAATTATGTGCCACAAAGACAATCAACGGGCCACGGGACCCAAAACGGACCACGGGACTCAAAACGCACAGGCCGCGCGGAAAAATGAGGCCTAGAGATTAGGCAAAGGTTAACCCAAGGGAACTAAAAGGTTTTACTTTACACTTACAAGAGGTTTAATTGTTTTGGGTTTCAAAAGTTACCGCCGGGTTTCTTAATATTCCTGCTTAATTATCTCTAGGAAATGCTTGGTTTAATTCAAAACGTCATGTACGCTTTTTTGTGTGGTTAAAAGTTATGCAAAAATACTTTCGTTCAAGGGGCGACTGTACATATACAGCTATTTCGAGAAAGGTTGTCGGAAAAAATGTACACGCGACAATCCCGAAAGGTAATATGGGATATGAGCAATACGCTGTTCCTCACGACTGTAGCTATCGAACCTATTTTTGTTGCTTTCCATTAACACTCGCGAACGTATGTCCATGGCCTCTGGTGCCATTCTTTCAATTTTCTTTGGAGAACAGGGCAGACAAAACCACCCACAATACCTTTCGGGATTGTCGCGTGCACTTTTTCCGACAACCTTTGTCGAAACAGCTGTATAAACATATTTGAGATATACAGGCACTGTTTTTTATCCTTTTATCTAATTCTTAACATTGCGTTATATTTTAAGTATAAATCCTTAGCCTGCGAATACAGCTCTCTTTCGAGGTTCCTTGCCGCTGCGAAATGTCCCTAGCGGCGAGGAGCGAGGAAGGACCGCTGTATAAATCCTGTGTTTCCCATTTTGATGGCGCGGCCTTTTGAGGAGATTGTAGTTACTAAAACTTTTGGAAAAAGTTTAAATGATAACCGCAGTGCCGGCTTCGTGATCATAGACTTGTAATTTCTAACTTTGAATGTTCTTGCAGATTACTCGACTCAAGATTTATAGTAATCCTTTTGCCAAGGGATTTCGAGACTCAATTCGATTCCTTGGTAACACAGAAAGGTTCGTCCTGCTCATTTATATCAATATATCTTGTTAAAGACAATAACAGAACAATTAGGGCAGGATTAGGGTTAAAAACCAACCGATAATGAACAACACCAAAACCTGGAAAGGATTTCATTAACAGGGTAAAGCGTGAAAAAACACGTTAAACTGAGGAGGTTATAAAAAAAACAACCACTGAAATACCAACGCAATGCCATGTGTTCAGAGCGGTCACACTCTTGAATTTCTTGTGAGGCCAAGAGCCCTACTAAGTTTCTCTCAAAGGCTGGACAGAATTATTTTAAAGAGATTTGCTGCTCATTAAAAAGGGTTTGTTTTATTTATACCTCAGAGAAAGCTATCTAATGTCAAATGGCCTTCAGGCGTTTGAAAATGAGGAGAGCGCTTATACTTTCATTTCAAGTGGAGCACTCACAACTGGAAGCTCAAGAGACTTGTATGGCGATGGTAAGTGGATATAAAGGTCAGCGGTCACTTGGAGTTAAGCGTGAGACTGGATCTGTGTCGTGTCGAATTGCTCTATGGGACTGTTATGCGAACGTGATCGCTTCTCATCGCTAGCTTGTTTCATTTTTTTATCTCGAAGTTGCGTCAGAAACTGTGTCAAAAAGACATAACACTGACCCAGTGTTAAGCGCCGTGAACCTCAAAACTTTTTTAAGGCGCCGTTCAACCGTCGAACTTTTCATCTACCGAAATTAATACCTATTTGGGTCGACCCAAATGATATAAGTTCGACGGTTGATTCGGTCGTCTAACTTTATAAAACGGACTCAATTCATCTTCTCGATGAACAATTGTCTACAATTGTTACCCGTGAAAATTAGTTAGGGTGGATTTCCACTGTCGCATAATTTTTACGTGCGTACGCACGTAAATTTTACGCGCGTAAATTAAATAGAGACAACTTTCACTTTTACGCGTGGCCTTTAATACATTGCCTCTTTTGCATTTACGCGCGTAAATTTTACGTGCGATCGCACGGAAAAATTACGCGACAATGAAACTGAACCCTTAGAGAAATTTATGCATAAGGTTCGGCGCATGAAAAGTTCGACGTTTGAAACGAAGTCGCTCCATAGTCGACATTCCCATAAAGGCCACTCGAACTTAATCCATGAGTCGACCCAAAGATATGTTGGACTTAATTGATTCAAACGTCGATCTTTTCATGTACTAGGTTGGGTACATGAAAAGTTCGACGTTTTAATCTGACGTTTGGGCCTAACTTATTGCTTTCCTTTTCCTAAAAGAAAGAACTTATCTTAAATAAGGCGATAAATCCGAGAACTATCCGCCATCTTGATAACGCAATCTAAATGTGTCCACAGTTAGCGTGGTTTTTTTGTTGTTGTTGCTGTTTCTTTTGTTGTTGTTGTTGTTGTTTTTTCCTGTTGTCGTTCAGAAGGCCGTATAAGCGCTTAGTGGAAATTTCTAAATAAAAGTCAATTTAATATTATTTTCTTTTATAGAGTTTTACCAAATGTCCACTCCTACCCAATGGGCACCCTGTAGGGATTCATGCTGTCACACAAGTAACATCGCTGTTACGAACAACTGCTTTTCTCATTCGCTCCAGTGCGCAAGCTCAAATGATATCTTTCATCGGGAGCATGCGTGGTGGCATTGTCCGGCGTCACGCACCGAGGAAGGCGTTCTTATTAACTACTAAACTGATAACTCGAACATGGTCGAAGGATGTTAAATAATCATTGACAAATTAAAATTCAAACGTTCCAGTGCTTAAGGATAATTAATGCCTGCCCTCCCGGCTAGGAGATATTGGCACATTTATTTATTGATGTAAAAAAGTACTTGAAGGGCGAAAGTCTAAACGACAAAGCTGTTTATAGGTTAAATTCAAAGCCTTTGAAATTGTAATAAGCTCAAGCTATTCCACTGTGACCTCGTCATGGACATATTCAATTGTAATTAATTTTTACTTCAACAATCCTGGCCTTGGATGTACAAATATCATGTTAAGGTTTATTAGTAGAGAAAGATTCAATGTTACCGTTCTTAATATTAAAAAAATAGCAAAGTTAATAAATGAAATGAATGTTTTTGTCCTCATTACAATAGGAAACTTTTAAGCAAAGACGTTTTTGAGCGACGTACGTCAACCGGAAGCGAGGCCTTTTCTCATGTAACATGCCTAAACACTACCAAAAGTGTACTGCTAGATGTTCTTTTTCTTATAAAGAAGATTTCCCGAAACTTTGGGGAAAACTACTGCCCAAGGATGCAAAAAGCTCACTTCCGGTTGACATGCGTCGCTCAAAAACGTCTTTGCTGAACAAGATAAACATGATCAATTAGACGTGGGCCATTAGGATAAGTGTGAGGACAAAGCCCAAAGAAGCCAATGAAAAATCACCAGGCACTTACGAATATTCGACTCAAGCTGGTATGGAATCTCCGGCTTGCCATCTCTTCTTATCCATCTGTTCGCTTTATTAGATATTGCAGCTCGCGTAGGTCTTCCTGGGCTCTATGGTATCGAACATGATGTGTTTGTTTTCAGTGGGTATAGCCCCATAGAGCACAACTGGTCACGTATGTCCTCTGTCATTAAAATATCACCTTGAAACAGCTCGTATCCGTCTGTTGGAGGAAAACAGGAATGCTGGTCAGGACAAACTTAAAAATCTGAGAATTACCTGAATACTATAACTCGTATCGTAAAGCCTATCCGATACCCGGCAGGCCTGCATTCAATTTTATTTAATTTTACACTTTGTAAGTGTTGGAGATCCGGCAAAAGTAAGCCAGTGAGTTTTATTTAGTATTTAAATATAACGTCTGTTTTGCAAGCTAAATTCACATGCGAAACGATATATGCATTGAGCGCACATAAGTGCCCGTTTTTCCTATGAAAAGAGAGGGGAGTGGGGGCGACTCCCCTATGAAAGGAACTGGGATGCCCGTTATAAAATTAAAATTCCCTTAAAGTAAAGAAGACCAATCTGCTGGGAGTGGTTCAGGTCTTAATTGACTCCTAACGTAGACCATCCTCGAGCAAGCAACAAATAAGAGAATGCAGTGGTTTTATGTGCGTTAAAGATGTTTTGATCGAGTGTTGTCTTCAACAAACCAGGTGATCTGTGATGTCACTGCAGGGGCCTGGGGAAAGAAATTTTAATGCCGTATCCCATAAACCAAAGCTGACGGGAACAGATTGAATTGAATTGAATTGGTGCGCACATTGGTTTATGGGATACGGCATTAAAATTTCTTTCCCCAGGCCCCCGCAGTGACGTCACAGATCACCTGGTAGGGAGACGAAGATCATCCTCCTTCTTTTAATAAGGGAATATGGGAGACCCCCCCCCCCCCCAGGCCTAGACAGATTGTGCTCGCAAAATCATGAAAAGTTGCTCTTCTTAAAGCCAAAAAGTTGCTAAAATGTTGCCCAAAAACCCAAAAAGTTGCTACTAAAACTTCAAAAGTTGCTACTTTAATATATCAATATTTCATACAAATATTATTAAATATCATCGATCATTGTTCTTTTTGGATAATAGGAACTTAAGAAAGTTCAATATATTAATCTGAAGTGTATATCTTGGGCACACGTATATTATAAAAGGTTTGCACAGTTGCACAACAAAACTTAATATATTAAATGCTCTTGCATCTTATAGATGTTCCCTTTTCAAAATTTCAACCACATCACATGTGGTCCACATGTTAATTTTTGTGATTCTTATTAGACATATCAATACAAAGTTGCTCAAAAGTTGCTCAGAAAGCCAAAAGTTGCTCAAGGTTGCTAAAATTGGAAAAAGTTCAAAAGTTGCTCAAAAGTTGCCGAGCACAATCTGTCTGGGCCTACCCCCCCCCCCCCCTCCCCATTTGCCCACCACTGGCACCCAGATTAGAATCCAATAATGCCAGTGTTAAAGAAATCTTAATGTGTATACTTAAATTCACAAATATATAATCATTAGTGGCAATTCACAATTATCTTCCTAAGACCACGTGTGGCATTCGATAAGACACATCTGTAACCTCTACTTTACCTCCATGATCACAGCGAATGCTGATTTTGCGGTCTCTGTTTGATTGACTTCTAGTTGTGTGCCATTATCTACATGAGAGAGAATAGGATTCATGGGCACCCAATGACAATATACTTCAAAACCCACCACTTAAACATAACATTGTTAAACGTAATTTAGTATTTAAACGGTAGATATAGGCATATTTTTATCCCCTAAAAATATTTCATCTGTTTGGATTTCCTAGCTGAAAGTCTAGAGATCCGAAAATTATAGGGATCAAACCTTACCTTTTCGAAAATTTCAGCCAGAAAAAAGGCTCCCGAAAATTCTAGGTGACCTTTAAAGGGTAAAAATCCGTATAAATGGGCAATAATACCATTTTTAGATGTTCGAAAATCCTAGGAGAGGCAGGCAAGCAAGAAATTTTACAACAAATGTTCCGAAAATTCTAGATCTCAAATCGTCTTCCGAAGAGATATTTTCCGAAAATTGTCGTTGGGTGCCCCTGAGGATTAAACAACAGGTCCCATGTTTTCAGAAGGTGGATCGTGTCTTAATCAGGGTATCGACTTCATCAATTTTTGTCTTAAACAAGGTATCTTTTCCTGGACGATAAACAGCCTGCGCGTATGTGTTCTACGAACTAAACTACAGCAAAATTTTTTTGGGTTTTGGGTTAAACGTCTTAAACAGGGTATCAAAAATCGGAATTCTGTCTTAAGAGTGTGTCCATGAGAGAACCAGGCAGGGGGTGATAATGCTCAAATCACGGATTTCGCTCAAACTTGGCACAATTGATGGGTTTGGTGAGATATTAACTTCGACAAAAAATAAGGTCGCAATATTGAATTCCCTGGGATTTACAGGGACCCCCCTAAAAATCACAAAATCTACTCATTTTTGCATAATTAATTAGCTAACTTTGGTTTGGCTGTTCAACAAGTAGAAAAGACAACTTCAAATCTAATCAACTTTATCATCTTCTATGTTTATCTGACTTAATCCTCAGTAATTTATTTTTACTCTCTAATTCGATCTCTTCCTATTATTTAGCCTAAAGTAAGGTAATCTTCTCACTGTTTTGACCAAACCCTAAATTTAAGGTATTTTAGTCGCTAACATCTCCCATGAGCAACAGCCTATGTACTTAATTCTCACATATTCTTTGAAAAACATCTTTAAGGTTATCAAATCAATCCTAAAATATTTGGGCAATCTCATACTTTATCAATAATGACGTATTATGTACATTTGACTTGACTCTTATTTGTCATTTGACCAAAATTGGAAGAAACGTAACATTCGTTTTTTTACACAAAAATAGCACAAAGTTGGCGAGAAGTCACAAATCAGATGCCTCATTATCGATACTAATAGCGGAATTGTTAGAAAGTGTCACCTGAGTCATGATTTCTGTGTTATTTATGGACGTTTTGATGGATATTTTATGGAACGCTTGAGTAAACACAAGGAGCAAAAGATTTAGTTCAAAACTTCGATCAGTCCAACCTGTAGGTGCTATAAGACCCAAAAACGATAAAAGATAGTGAATAAATTTTACATACACGTCTCTCAGATGCTTTAGTCCAGGTTGGCTGCTCCAGTTTCGTCTGGTCCTCTGTGGCGTTACTCTGCGTTACTTTGTGACGAGGTAATGAAACATCTTGAAACATTGCAAAATTGAAAGTGTCGGCTTTTCACCGAATATTCGAAGTGTTTGACATAAGTTGTAGTCAGAGGGAACAAAACGATTCTCAAAGGACAAGAAGGATCACTGACAATCCGTCTATATCTATGGAAAACAACCACCTGCTCGAACACCCTCCATCTTTGTGACTTTAGACTCTGCCTAAATCATGGAATCTGTTACGCTGGACTACCGGACTACGGAATGCGGAATACACTATCTATTGTTTGTGCGCGCCAATATCCTGTTATAACTGGTGTGTTGAAAACAGGTTGTGAAAGTCGTGTTACTTGAAGTTTTGAGTTTATTCGATGTTGACATTAATTACCATGATAATAATCGTCCATAATAGCCCTTTTTATAGTCAGACCGTGTCATGCAATTTTCGACAATTAATGACTTGCCATTGGGTATACTTACTTAATTACTTACGTTTTAATCCTCGTAGTCTTACAACTATACAGGATGGTATCTGTATCTGGGTAAATTATTGACTGCAAAAAATTAATAATAACCGTTTAAAAGGGTTGAGGAATATTAAACTTCTGAGGAATACAAAAGACCCAAAAGGCGGCACTAATAATGTATTGCAAAAAAAGTCGGCTAGACTTATTTAGCTATTCAAGGGAGGTGTAAATTAAGAACAGTTTTTTGAACACAGACTAATACACAATATTCACTTCTCATTTAAGCTGTCATTTCCGGATTCATACAGTATAGAAGTTCTCTTAACGGGCACTCTCGTATATAGCAAATAGCTCTACTTACGACCGCCATCACAAAACCCCGTTTCAGCTCCCACAGGTGCACAAACTGTGGATTTTTACATTCCCGTAGGCGGCCGCGGACACTCAAAGGGTTTACCGGTGAATTAGATGTTAGCCTTGATTTAAAGCTCTCGTAAGCAGACACCCGGAAGAAAATCTTATCCGCCTCTGAATGTTGTGCTTTTTTTTTTAATTACGTCCACAGTCATATCGCTGTTTGTCACTGTAATGAATCATTCTTATATATCCGCTTCAGAGTTACCGTTTTTTCACATACACGTCCGGTTACACTTTAAAATACAAACTGAATTGTATGCCTTTATCTAATTTCAATAATGCAGTGGTCTGATCTCTGCGTTCCCTGTATGTCCTGCGCTCCTCGGAGTATCAGAGGAACTTTAGAAACAAAATAGATTTATCCATAGTATATTGTAACTTAAAAATTGCATCAGTACATTCACTTCAAAAAGTAGATGTTTCCGCACTTTTCCTCGTTAGAGACCTCCTGAAGTTCGACTCTCGTAAAACCCTAATTTTCCTTGAGCAACCCCACGGGCATTATTTACTGGGTGTCTTCCGACCACGCACGGACCGGAACATCAAATGTCTGTAACTTAATTGTTGTGTCTGTCCATAATTCAACATCTGCCTGCCTCAGCACGGCACACTAACCTGGGCACTAAACTGGTTTTGGTGCCCCAAGGGTACCCAAAAAGACCCTTCCGAGGATGTCTAGCATGAGAAAATTGACCTTACCTGGGTAGGGTGAGAAATTTGAAATCTAAGTATCACAGTTGAAGTAGCTCTCGAGGGAATGTGGGAAGGGTGTTAAACATATGGAAGCGGTTGTTTGAGAAAAAGATCTAACTCAAGGTGAAAGTGTGGTGTATTTTGAATTCTACTTGGGAACATTACTGCCATAGTTAGGCTTTATAAGACCCCCAAAGGACCGTGCTAGGTAAAAAATTCAGTGTTTATGACAGTCAAATCTGGTGCCAGTAGGGTAGGGCATTTGTACGCAATTTGGCCACTCCCCCGGGTAGGGGGGGCTCCAGTATGAAAACAAAATGGAATTCTTGTCGCAAGCTAATCTGGCCATGTCTCACGCTTTATTTGTCCCTTTGAGCTGGTCTGCACCAAGATCCGGCTTCACTTCGCTCCTATTTGACGTGCAACTAAAATAGACAAAAATATTTCTTTCCAAAACACGAAAGAAAAGCGACTTCTACCTCCGAGTTTGAAAAGAAATGGGATCATTTATAATTACGGTCTGAATAGAGTTGCCAATAGATTTGGAATTCTAAAATTTTTATTAGCATACAATAACAATACAATTATCTCAGAGAATGTCGGAAAGTCATATTTTTCATATTTTGTTCACTGGACTCTGGCTCCTGGCTCCTGGCTCCTGGCTCCTGGCTCCTGGCTCCTGGCTCCTGGCTCCTGGCTCCTGGCTCTTGACTCCCGATCAATCCCGATACAATGTTTCTGTGTGGTGGCCAACCGCTGCTCAAAAATGCGGGCTCCAGTTAATGTCAAAGATGGCGGACGTTTCGTTGTTGTTTGTAACATGTGAATTGAGCTACAACAGTGGCAGCAATAATTCTTTCCATGAATCACAAATCGGCTTTCTACTTTTCGTATTGTTTTCTCCTAAAACAACTTGATTTGGATTTTTGTGCGTAAACTGATGGCTAAGGAATTTTAGTCGTACAGTGAGTCACGACGCTGAACTACGCTGAACTGGGCATCGAAGGTGGCATGGGGAACAAATCCAAGCGGGCACAAACTAGCAGTTGACACATACAAGAGATACGTATATGGATTTTATTGACCGTTTATATTGTTTTTAGGGCGAAATTATAAAAGTAAGTAAAACTGTGAATTAAATCTTTGTATGTTCTTTTTCCTTGAAAAGATCGCGTATATAGCTATCAAAAATCATCGTTAGAGTTTCTTGCACGATAATTTCAACAATTTTACCCTTATTAATGTCAAATCATTGTCTGAAGAGTTTTTTGTACGATTTCTCCTCATTCAGAGGCAAACGCACGAATATTGTGAGGGCCTGAATTTTGATGAAATATGCAAAAGTCGTTCAGTCACATGAACAGTTTATGTTAACACATGGAAGAAAGTGAATTGACCAAACTTTTTATGATCTTTTTCTGAACTTAAGTGATGGCTTTAACTACTCATGCAAAAGTTATAAAGATAAGCTGTTGCTCATCAGAGATATTGGGGAATAAAATACCCTAATTTTACGACTTACTCAAAACTTGGAAATGATGACCCAACTTAAGGGGACTAAGAGGGGGGAAATCGAATCGGCGACTTTAAAAAGTTTCTTGTGCTTAAAGTCTTATGAACTCAGATCATCTCTCAGTGCATTTAAGTTCCAGGTGGCTTTTCTGTTTGTTGCACTGGCATCGTAAAGTTAGCTAATTAATTATGCATAAAACGGGCAAAATGGAGATTTTTACAGGGGATGCCCGGATCTCCCAGGGAATTTAATATTTTGACCTGAAATTCTGTCACATAAGTTAACTCCTGGTACCTAACATTTGTGCCGAGTTTGAGCGAAATCGGTGATTTGAGCATTATCACCCCTTGCCTGGTTCTGCCTGGTTTTCTCATGGACACACTCTTAAACAGGGTAGGAAGATCAGCGATTTTTGTCTTAAACAGGGTCAGGGTATGAGGGGCCTGGCCGCATCTCCCCACCCATGCAAGGATATATCGAGTACCCCCCCCCCCCCCCCGGACTCAGTATCTACTGGATCAGGATAGCTTCTCATCTAGTGGATGGTCAGTCAATCTCATTCCCAGGGCTTTGTTCGTTTGCATGCTAACCAAGCTAAAACCTGCGAACAGGCGTTGTTTATTCGCGTTTTTCATGATAACGAAGAACAGCGAAAAAGCAACCAGTGGAGCAAACGCAGGCGCATAAGGCCAATTTACCAATTTCTAATACAGTTTTTTTATTATATCTCTACCGGTCCGTGTGTGTAAGGTATATGCCCTCAATTCTTCAAAGACAAAGCACGTCAAACAGAAATCAGTTGTTAGCACAGAGTTTCTTGTCAGACTAAAGGTACTCTACCTTGCATGGCTTTTAATCGGGGGTGGAAGCGGAATCATGAATCATGAATCATACTTACAAAATATGTAAGAATCTTGAATCTTTCTTTTAAAAACTTGGGAATCATGAATCTTTGCACTTCGGCTCGGGAATCATGAATAATGCGACTCAGAGCAAAGTTCAACAAAATACACGTATAAATTAGTTGTGTTCGATCCAGGGAATGCAGGATATGGCGTTTCAGAGAGTCCAATTTTCCAAAATTTTCCCGGGGCAGCATGCCCCCGGACCCCAATATATTAATTCGTGGAATCGGGCCTGATAGTCTGTTTGTTTCTCCGGTAACCTGGTGCTTAACTTCCAGTCACAAAAACAACCTCCATACCTAGACCAAACAAATGATGATACCGAGTCTGGATGAAGTAGAAGTTTGAACGCCGAAGAAACTATACAAAACGAGGCTACTTGCCACTGAGAAAATCATTAAGTCAATAAGTGACCAATAGTCTTCGTGAATAATGAATCTGGAAGAAACTTCTTGTAGGAATCATGAATCATCGAGGTTAAAACGGCAGGAATCATGAATATCAAGATTCAAATGATTCCGCTTCTATCCCCGATTTTATGCATGGCTTTTAGCGTTAACCACACGAACGACTTCGTAAACTCTAATTATAAAGAGTTGTGCAAGAGAGAAATGTCTTTCGCAGGGTAGAAGGTACTATTACTTTCCTCGATTCAGCGGACTGCGTCCCTGGGCTGAAGCAAAAAAAAAAACAAAACAAATAAAAGTAGCAAAGTAGCTGTAGCGCTGTAAAACATGTCTCAAGAGCTTCTTCGGTTCAATAAACTCAATGATTCGAAAGTTTGGTGCACTAACTATATTTTCCAGGGCTGTCGTATTTAACAAAGGTGATTATCGATGACAACCTTTTTGTTCCCCTTCTAGAATTTCATTTGTTCCTGACAACGTTGTTCGCCCACATGATGGTATGTAGGGGTAGGAAAAATAGAGGGCGGACCCTGCCCCATTCAACTCCGATGCGAATCTTGTATCAGTCCTTGATACGTAGTGATACCAGTCAGAGTTCTCAGCAGAATCAAGGAAATGGTCATGAAATTTTGACACCCACAGCCTGAGAGCGCGTCAAACTCGTTCCCAGGGTTCTCTCCTACCCGCCCCATGGAGCGAGAGAGTCTCTGTCTCTCTCGCTCCATGGGGCGGGTAGGAGAGAACCCTGGGAACGAGGTTGAGAGCGCGTATGGGACAGAGAGCAGAGGCCTTGCTGCCTTTCTCTTGTTTCATTTAAAACCAAAAAGAAGCATTATTGCTCTTGTTAAAACCTAATATAGGCGTCATTCTCGTGGGCTATCATTCTATTACCACGAGAAAGTTGTCTTCGGAGAAAATCGATTTCTGTTCATTTAGGCTAGGCGTTTACTTATAACCTTCACGTGTCTTGAATGCGTCTAAATCTTCTATTCCTCCATTCTTTTGGGGACAATGGTATAAAAACCAGCACGCGGGCAACCCAAAGTCACGTTCACATAGATACGATACTGTTGCGTAATTTTGCTTCTTTATTCATGAAAGGTCACGTACCGCGAGTTACCCAGCTGGTTACCGAACACTCAGCGATCGAGCCCAAGAAGCCTGTGTACGTGTTCAGTCACCCCTTACACCTACGAAAAAAAGTGTTTTTTTCCATGGCGAAATGAAAACGAATGAGCCACGCACCAAGCGCCAAAAACTCCCTGGAAAATGCGCTCTCGCGCGAGTTGAAATATCACCCAATCAATCGAAGGAAAGCATGACTACACAGAGGTAAAACAGATAATGAAAAAAATTAAATGCCCTTTTATCCAGTTAAAACCATCCAGGACGAATTTTGTTTAGATCTTGCATTTCAGACAGATTGCGTGAAAAAGACGGACTGCTACATACACCGCTGCCCAGGTCATATGTTACTTCCGTCCCATCCCACTGCTGACGTGATTGAATAACAACATGTGTCTATTCTCAGTTTCGCTATTTTTTATAGAAAAAAAGAAACGAAAAAAAATATGGAATCTGACAGATATTATTCACCATTATCCTCTCTTAATTACTTTCCAAACTGGGATTTTCTCTCTCCTAGCAGAACTTCAGTGCAAGCAGATTTGTTTCCAAAGAAGCCCCCGTGGTCTCCGTCGCTTGTTTTCTTAACTGAGTCCTCAAACTTGTCGCCATGGCGCTCAAACTCCTTCAAAAACCCTAATAAGGAATTTTATCATCAACATGTCGCCCGCTTTTTCTAAGGAAAAGCAGAAGAAGTTTCCGTCCGGTCCGATTGAGAGCATAAAAACCGTAAAGCGTCGGCTGGACACGGGACTGTATTGAGCAATAGGTGATCCGACCTCCCCTGCCTACACTGACTTGTGTGACGCACAACCCGAAGTGTAACCAAATTAGTTAGCTCATTTCACAGCAGTGTTTTCCGGTCGTTTTATCAACAATATGCCCAACCTAAAAATGCCGGCTTATAAAGACGCACAGCTTACAAGAACATTCATCAGTCTTTACCGGCGGCTCAACTATTATAGTGTGGGCAAGTTAAAGGAACCGAAGAAATAATGTTCCGTGTAATTTTTGTAGCTGTTTTTCTCCAGTTAGCTACGTCTGCCTTTGCACGTCCAGGGAATTTACAAAATCCGCCACTCCCAGGTAAGTCTATAGAAATGTGGTCGTTCTTCGTCTTTTTACAATCCACGAAGGAACGATTCCCGAACGGTTATAACAAATTCGGCAACCTGTAAGTAATTAAAATCCGGCTTATTGCGAAAATAGCTGAAAATTGTAGTACACAAAAAAATGTACGACTGCACGATTGAGATGGTCGTTACCCGAAGAGATTTCCCAAAGAAGCTTCATACAAGAAGGAGTCGAAGTCGAATGGCAATATTATTTTGTAAATACTGAAAACTGTTAAAACACCGCTTCAAAACCACTGCAAAAGAGCTTTCCAGTGATTCGAACTTTAGAACTATTAAACATGTTTAACTCCACTTTTACAGAAATGTCTTGTTTTGTCGTAGACTGATACGGATTTTTGAAAAATTGCCGACGGAGGTTTAACTTAACTTAACTTAACTTATCAAAAATCGGAATTCTGTCTTTAACAGGGTAGGAAAATCAGCGATTTTTGTCTTAAAAAGGGTCAGGGTATGAGAGGTTGGGCCGCACCTCCCCACCCAAGGATATATCGAGTACCCCCCCGGGATCTAAAGGCTAGTGCTATTAAGCAAAAGCCCGAAAACTTAATAGCGAGCAACGGGTTATCGGAGGTCAGTAAATCTTATTGACCCATAGCCTTCTTTTCACAGTTATTTTCATAGTTTCAGGCAATTCTTCTTAACTAAAAAAAGTTGAACGCTTTTGTATTTTTACACGTGCAGGTTTAATACAGGAAGGGAGAAAGGCAACGAGAGAGAACAGGACAGCCTTTGAAGTGATTTTTCTTGCAAACAACAATGCAGGAAACTTAAGACGTGAGTTTTTGAGAGACTGAGACGCTCGAGATGATTTATTCAGTATGCTATTTTTTCCCTGCCGCGCCAGGTCACACCGGGTTAAATTTAGAATCTACGATGGCTTGAACAAAAACATAAAATAAAGGAAATACCAACAAGTTGTTCCCAAACTGAAGTGGTGGCAAACGCTTACGAGAGCAATGAGTTTCACGTCATAATTTTTTAAACTTTAACTACCGGTTTGGCTATCGCAGGACCGCTTCGATGATTTGGCTTGAGACGCAAAAATATGCGTGCACGCGTAGAAAGCTAATTCTTTTTTTCTAACAGTGAAAAAACCGTAAGGTGCAAAAGATCGAATTTTTTTTTTTTTCAAACGGTCAAAACTGACAGGAAAGATAACGAGCTGATGAATGTCCTTACAAGTTCCACGATAACTCAACAACAACAACAACAATAAGCTTTATTTGCATGACCATAACAAAGTATTACGGCATTGCAAAAGCTACTTGAAATTAATCATTGATTCCTTGTAAATTAAATATTCAAAATAATTTGAAAACGTATTAATCATTGTTCATTTCTAACCATCACTAGGATTAATTATTCCGGGGATGAGTTTGTCTCTCAATTCAAAGCAAGTTGATATAAATGAAATTAATTGGATGTTAATAAAATAGTCAGTGGAATTCATCAGATGTGATAATAAGGACTCATGTGATTGTAGTCGTACAAATGGTATTTTAGGTTCTAGTTTAGAGAAAAACATATCTCTTATCGAAGAAAAACTTGGACAATCTAATAAAAAGTGAGTTTCATCTTCAATTCTGTTACAATTGCAGAGATTGCATAACCTTTCGTCACGTGGTATATTGTCGTATCTACCTGTCTCAATCCTAAGACTGCTTATTCTCAGTTTCACTAATGTTTTCCTAGAAGGGTTCTTTCTTGTTAGATCTAGGTAGGCAGAAGGGCTATAATTCGTTTTGATTTTATAATAAAAGTTAAGTTTTTGTGAATGTTGAAGGGTGTGATTCCAGTAAGAGATATATTTCTTTTGTATAAGATCTACATATTGCTTAATTTTACATTTATTCAGTAAGTTACAATTAAAGCCTGGGAAATCATAGTAGTCAGTCATCTTCTTAAGACTGGAGTAAAAACTAACTCAAAGGGGTGCGATGAAATGATACTAGCTAATTTGAATTTGTTTTGTTTAATACTTAGTTGTAGACAGAAACAATACTAGCTTACACGAGGGAGATATACTGTTGACAAAGCAACAAAAAAGCCTGTTAGGAGTAGGGCAAGGGAACAGCAGACGATACAAGCGCGCGGCCATGAGGAGCTTGGCGCGACGATGGATCTCGGGTGGTCAGGCTGTGATTCCATATCAACTGGAAGGAAGTGTTGGTAAGCCTGTTACTACCGACTGTGATTTTAGACTTTTTAGACTAAGTTCACACTATACCAGGAAACTGCCCACCTACCCCTCCCCTAAACCATCATTTTGCCCTAAGTGAGAAGTAAGTGTTAATGTTAGCTTAGGGGAGGGGTAGGTGGGCAGTTTCCAGAAACCTAAATTGTTCCAGCTTTTGCACCGAACCCGTAATGGATAGGTCTTCTATTCACAAATCACAACGGTGATTTCGGCGCGATTTCTGTAACTTAGCGAAGCTACGCTAAGCCCACCTATAGAGTGGACAGTCCCATATCGGATAGATGTTCCTACCTTTTATTCTCTTACGTCTGCGCCGTGTTGTCCCGGGGGGGTACTCCCTTATATAAGACATATAGGTATGTGCCGCCCCAAAGGGTGTGGTTTTGGGCCTTTTTGGTCTGGAATCGGGTATAGTTTTCGAGAGAACTACGGGAGTGTATGAACGTAGTTACCGTTTCAATTCCAAATGAATAGCAACGAATAGAAATGAGCGAAATCAAAATGTATTTGAAGAATTATTTTGTTGGCGCTCTAATTCAAGTAATGATGACATAATAATTATTTCTGCCTAAAGGCCAGGTCTGAAAACGGGTTTGGATTTTAGAGGTCTGGTCTGAAAACGGGTTTGGAAATTGACATGTTTTAGTCTGAAATA
The DNA here is from genome assembly GCA_038088405.1 of Porites divaricata. Lineage (NCBI taxonomy): Eukaryota > Metazoa > Cnidaria > Anthozoa > Scleractinia > Poritidae > Porites > Porites divaricata. The sequence continues at coordinate 26,619,589 of JBBMOI010000005.1, forward strand.
GGGAGAACCGGGCGGCAAACCCCCACCAAGAATCCCCAGGAGTACCCCTCACCTCCGGGCCTGTCGTCTTCTCAGTAGTGTATTTTCCACGGGGTGGTAATCCTGGATTCTTGGTGGGGTTGTGAAGAACTTTTTAATTCCTCTAAGAAATCATGTGACTTATATAAGAACGCCAACAAAAAAGATTTCTTAAAATCCATTTAGAATTCGCATATTACTCTTTTTTTCTCATTCATTTCGGGAATTGAAATGACAAATGCGTTCATACACTCCAGTAGTTCCCTCGAAAACCGTACCCTGATTCCAGACCAAATGGGCCGGTAAAGTCTATACCCGTTTTCAGACCAAAACGGCGCAAAAAAAGAATACCCTTTGGGGCGGTAAATGCCTATGTGGCTTATACAGGTATAAGGGAGCTGACGCCCTCGAGTCTTCTCTCACCCCGAGGACGAAATTACTAGCAAGATTAAACAGCTTTTTTCAGCATTATTTCCAACGCGAATGAAAATTATTCTCCTCAGTTATTCTCATCGCTATATAAGTTAGTTTTCTTTTGTTTTACGCAGTATAATTTTAATATTTGATTATTTCCCGTAATAGGGCATGCAAGGCGTGTAATCAATGCGGCTATTCAGCATTGGCAGAGAAATGTTCCGTGTCTCAAGTTCGTTCCACGCTCGAGTCATCGTAACTACGTTAGCTTCTTTGCTGGGGGAGGGTAGGTTCTTATAACTTGACCTCAAGATCAAATTATTTAAAAGTCAGTTCTTAATTCGTTTTTTCAGAAAATACAAATTTAGAATTGAAATTAGCAGCATTATACTGGTTACTAGGAGGGAACGTTTTCATGAAATTAGGAGGAACAAAATGATTTTATTGACAAAATTAGTCTGAAAATCTAGAAACCAGTTAAGTTGATTGACGCGTGCGTATATGAAATTTGGTGTAGTTAATAGATAATTACAACCTTAGGCTTTAGTTTAGGTCATAGGGAGTTAAGTTATTTCTCTAACCCCGCCTTGGATAACGAGATTGATCATGACTTGCCTTTGTTAATGACCGCCCTCCTCTAACGGCCGGATTCAAAGTCCATTCGATGCTAAATAGTCCTCTAAAGATGGTAACTATAGACGTCATAATCGTTAGCCACCATTTTTAGCTGATCTTGAGTTACCATTTTTTTTTTCTGGTCTTGTTCATTATGTTCCACAAGGGTGCTAAAAGACAAAAGTACCGCTTAGAAATGAACTTCATTTGTTGAATCGTGTTCAGACATTTTCATTCATTTCACAAAATGTAATAATCCTTTTGTTTAAATTGTTAGATGCTACTCAATGGTTGGGCGGGTAGGCGGACAACAGAAAATCTCCATTGGACGAGGCTGCGAGTATCTTCATACTGTGATTCATGAAATCGGTGAGTTTTTTGCTCTCAAGTCAGTCCTATCTTTAATCAAAGAACAGCCAAGGATACTCTAAATTTTATTCGACTTTGTCAGAAGCCGACTACCGACCCCTGAACTTTACTGTGCGTCTCGGATTATTAAAGGCAAAAATCTGGTATAAATGCAGTTGAGGCACATTGTAAAAAATATCTAGCAGAAACGCGCTGCTCGATAGCTGTCATTTGGATCAACATATTTTTGTCTTTGGAGCGACTTCAGTTCAAAAACAAAAAATTGCGAAGACTCCATGGTTCCATCTGATTCTTTTCGAAATATCATATTAGCTATAGGGGTTGGGGGTGGGGAAAAAACGATTATCTGTAATGTCAGTAAATGTGTACAGTTGAAGACGTTTGACTCAAAAGATCAATGAAATATATAGCAATCACAATCATAGTACCTGTCACAGTCATAACACCAGTCACAGTCACATCCGCGTCGAAGTCTGAAATTTTACTCTGACAGTGACTGCATGCTACCATTTTATATAATCTCCTACCTGATACTTTCAACAGGGCACGCCCTCGGGTTTTGGCACGAGCAGTCCCGTCCCGATCGCGACAGGTATATCAACATTCACTGGAATAACATTCCCTCAGGTGCGTGTATGAGCATTTATTATAACTTCATTATTCACCTGTTATAACTTCATTATTCACCTGTCTGGTTTGAACATAGTTTAGAAGAGACCGGTTTTGAAAGGAGGCAAACATCAAATGTAAAAACAACGGTCCTGCAGTTTATGTTGGAAGCTCCCTGACGGTACAATCCTTTGTTTTCAGTTGGCAAAATGTGAAAATTAGGACGTTTTTATTGGTTCTGAACGCTGCGCACCGCCAGGTCTACAAAAACATAAAACAAAGGAGTCTGACGCGTTTATCACCATTTCACTCTATTAACGATATGGTTTGAATGAAATTTTACTTCTATACTGAACATTATATTATGGGCAAAAGCTATGTTTTCTTTTGCCTCCTCCTGGCCTAGACAAAGAAGAATAATTGTCATGCAAAAATTTGTGCCATTTTTGACTGACGTTGCCTTTCTCTCAACAGGATTTCGCTCCCAGTTTACTAAGATGTCTCAAAGCGCTATCAACTCTCGAGGCGTAGGATATGATTACGATAGTGTCATGCACTACCACTCAACCGCTTTTGGAAATGGACGAATCACTATCACGCGCAAAGATGGCAGCACAAAGCTGGGCAACACGCGTGGACTGAGCCCAAAGGACATAGAACAAGCCAGAAAAATGTACTGTGGTTCCACACCTACTAACCGCCCTGTTACCCAGAGACCACCACGGCCTTCAACACCTCCTTCAGGTAAATGACCCTTTTGATAAATTGAAGCTGGCTTTGTAAAAACGTATTTCGAGTATTCTGATAAATATCTAATAAGTTAAAAGTAAATAGTTTTTTTTAGATGTTTGAAACAGATCAAAACGGGATTAAGTGCCCATGCAACTGTGTTTTCACAGTTCAATTTATTTTTAGCACCATTTTTTCCCGCGAAAATCGAAGCACCTATCCGGATGTTTGCGCATCCACAGTACAATAATGGCAAAAAGAAAAGCAAATGCATTGTCAGAAATACTATCTTCTAGTCTGCGGCTTTTGCTGACTGATTTGTAAGACTTTCTAATACGCAAAATTTGCCTAAGATCGATCTAAAAATAAAGTGGTCTGTGAAAACACCGTTGCATGGCCAAAAGGGTTTGCTTACTCCAGGTTATGGGCTCCTGGCTGAGGCTGTTTCTACCAAAAAAAACTTTGCAATTTGGCAAATCCTCATAGGATTTAGTTTTAATCCAAAACTGAAGTTAGCCTCTTGGTTTAATAACCAATAGGCTGCCTTTCCCTCTCCCCGGAATCTGGTGGCTTATATTCTTGTTCCGCACACTAAAATGGATTAGTCATGTCCATGCTTTTCAACGGCAGAACGTTTTAGAGGGAGAATGGATGTTGTTCCAAACGCTATGTATATCACTGATGCTCCATAGCGAGACCGTGAGGACGTTTGTAATATCGAGAGCGCTGTAAATATTTTAACAGGTTGTCAGGACAATAACAATAAGTGTCCTACCTGGACCAGAAATGGACACTGTAGAAGAGGTCAGTGGCAGAATTATATGAAGACGAACTGCAAAAGGAGCTGCGGGCTCTGTGATGGTGAGGAGCATTTCATCATTTCTGATATACTTTTAGCTTAGTGATCTTTACCACTCATATTTTTAGACCTTGTCGTCATCCTTTAAGATCACTATCATGATCACTTTCATCATCTATATAAAACTGTTCTATTGAGGCCTTGAACTGCTGTTTAAAAAGTAAAAACTAAAATCCAAGCTTTCGCCGATCAACGGCATCATCAGGGATGAGAAAATATTCCGCGCGCGCTATATATATGTAAAGAAACTGTAGGGTGAAATATGTAAAAGATGTGACGTATGTATGGAGGCTATAGAAATAAATTGTGGGTAGAATACAAAGCTCTAATGATGGAGTGTCTCTAGACAAAGGACCTCTAAAAGTGCTTAAGAATGGACTCTAAAATAAAATGCTAAAATAGAAGGTCTGCGAATTCAGTACATTCTTCTCGGGAATCGAGTGTAGGCTTGCACTTTCTAATGTAAAATGCTTCAAAGAGGCGTAGATTAGCGGGGTCGTTTTCGCTCATCGTCATCATCAGGAGTCCATAACCGGAGCTCCTGTGATCTCTATTACTCATATTTCTAGCCCTCGTCGTCATCCTGCAAGACCACTATCATCATCACCTTGTTTATCGGCATTATCTGGAGCCCATAATCAGGACTCCTGTCATCATCAACATCATCACCACCACCACCACCACCACGACTTTAAGATCCAACGACGCGGACGGCGACGAGAACGTAAAAAAAACTATAGGTTTTATAAGCAAAACAACAGCTTTGCACGTGCATCACACTCTTTTTGTACATTTCTTTCCCGTTTTTGCACGACTGCGACGTGAAAATGCCTGATTTCGTGTTTTATGGAGGACGTAAACAAGCAACGACGAAATTATATTTCTCTTTCTGAGCTTGGATATGGTTCCTTAAAATTCAGCTTGAGGAGGGTTCGCCTACATTTGACAAAGTAATTGGGTACGAATAATCCTATAAAGACTGAAAGAACGCAAATACACTTTTTTAAGCGATGTTCTCGTGGCCGTCGCGTCGTTGGATCTTAAAGTCCCTATTCATCACGACCACAACCACCAACACCTCTATCACCATCACTCTAATAATCATCATCGTTTTATGGCGATCATCATAATCATAATTATACTAAAAGCAGCTGATGCTTAAGTCGTACAAATGGTCCCAACAGGATGTCAGCACTCAGACAACAACAGCAACTGCCGGCGTTGGGCGAAAGAAGGATATTGTAGAGGCAAGTGGCAGGGATACATGGAGACAAACTGTAAAAAGAGCTGCAAATGTAAGGGTACGATCGAAACAAGAACAAATGTTTACTTCTCGTGTGCTTTACTTCTCATCTGCAGTAACATAAGGACAAAATCTAACCATTTTGATAGGAGGGTATTGATAAAAATCATTTCCCTTTGATGTAAGCCACACTGTTTTAGGTCCTAGATCAATGCTCCGGCATTAGAATAAACCCACAATAGAATAGAAATGAAACGTGGAAAGAGTTAACAAGCAATCTTACCTCTTTTTTTAGGAAATGAAAAGTACCAGTCCGCTTCCCCTTGAGATATAGACCACGTATTCTACCGGGTTACCTCAGTTTTTGACTCGCCCCAACTATCTGTTAGTTTCAACGTCCAAGATGGCGGGAGAACGCTAGTCCTTAAAAAAGTATCGTCGTTCGAGTTGCCTTTGCAGGCTAGTTATTTTATGTCCCCTTTGGGTTGAAAGAAACAAAGCCAATCAAATGATTGCCAATGGCTACATGGCCCTAGATATCATTGCGCAGGCCAGTGACGTGCAATCTTCTGATCTGATCATGAGAAAGATCTAACTGATCGTTACCATAGTGATCGTACCAGTCTTTTAAAGACCTTGGTTGAAGGTCGGGCTGCTTATTTTGCATATTTTATTATTTTTTTGATTCGCCTTCAGGTACCAGACCCTGCACTGACGAGCACAGAAGCTGCAACTCCTGGGCAAGATCAGGTTACTGCAACGATCGACGGTACGCAGTATTCATGGCCATCAATTGCAAAAAAACCTGTAACAAATGTTAATAACTCTTACTCGCGATCGTCTACTGAAGTCAAAGGGTTCAGTACAGAAGATGGATACAGAAGAGAGGACTCAAACTTCTCTGACCAATACACAGAATTCAGATCGTTAGAAGTACAGCTATTATAGGGCACTGTTAGAATAGCTAGCTACTTATAGTACTGGATGAGAAACAAAGCAAGGCGAAATTAGAGCAAAGTACAGTCCAACAATTAACCTTTATTTACGACCACCACTCATAAGCGACAACCCATACGAAACACTTAAATTTTGCTAGTCGAGGTCCTACAGTTGGACCCTCTCAGCCGTAAACGACCACCTCCTGTATAAGCGATCGCGACCACTTTTCGGGACTGACGGTTAAATATTTTTCTATTTTTCTAACCTCTTGAAAGCGTGGACTACTTAGAGTTGTTAGAGTATAGTAGAAAGAACTTTCTTTTAACAACATGGAGCTTCACATGTATACGTAGTAACTTAGAAAAAACGTGCAATACATTATCATCCATAAACTAGACCCCCTCTCGGAAGAGACCCCTAACCTCGTTCCCAGGCTCTCTCTCCTACCCTCTATCGCTCCGTAGGGACTAGTAGGAGAGAACCCTGGAGGTTGAGAGACCTCCTGGCATGTGGTCCGATTCTTGTATACGACCACCTCCCCTACTGGGTGGTCGCTCTCGGAGGTTCGGCTACTTTCAACCCTAAACTATTTTATGATATGTCTTTTCATAGACCTACTCGATGTTTTTCTGTGTTTAAGAACACATTTTACAGCAGATTGTTGTTGTTGTACTAAAAAGGCTTTGCATCTATCCGTGATAATGAATAAAGAATCTTTTATTGTTGTGATCACTTTTGGTTTGTCTGGTGTACTGAGTTGGTCTGTCTCAGGCTACACCCACCCCGGGGAGGGGGGGTGCCATGTAAAATTGACGGGGATGCTCGTCTCCCTTTGGGATGTAAATTGCAGATTTTGGTCTCACTTCGGGTGTTTGGGATGGAAAGTCACTATATTTGCCCATTCTGGTGTCGAATAGGACTGTGCATAAAAAATTTTACAAAAAATGTCCTGACGCTAACCACACAGAAATCTCCTTTGGGAGTAAATTTAAGCTTGAGCCACGCCCATATTGGTCTCCCTCAGGGGTTTAATTTGGATTTTCTGACGAGCATCCCCGTCACTTTTATATGGGAATCCCCTCGGGACGTTCATACGAATCTGGATATTTTTGAAAGAGCATACTTTTTTTACACGAATCAGTCTTCCGTCCACAAGAATCAGGATAAAAAATACGCCGGTTTCAAGAATATATCCCTGCATTCAGTTTTGTTTTTGTGTTTGTTTTTGTTTCAGTTTTGAGTACTCCCTATAGTTGCCTACACGGGGAGGCTCCGCCCGAAAAAGGTACCTTTTTTAGGCTTCAGGTTTATGAAAGGGTAGGGATTTCACTAGTTGAAGTAAATGAAATGGTGGAGAAACTGATGTTATTTTGGTTGGTAAAAAGGCCCAAAAAAGCTTCCTACTAGATGTTTTTTGGCTGTGAAAAATTCGAGGAAACGTTCTGGTTTTGTGCTTTTTTCATATTTTTGAGACAGATGCATTTACAGCAGTTAAAAGGGATGGTTTTATACCTTTTAAAAGTGTAAAGGGTTGGACCTCGCCGCGGAGCCTCCCCCGTATGAAACTTTGTTAAGTACCCCTGGGGTCTTCTATAGCCCTTGGTTGGAGGGGTTGGACCTCGCCGCGGAGCCTCCCCGTATAAAATTTTGTTGGGCCAGTCCTCCTTGGGTGCTGTCCTACCAGAGCGGAGTTGGTCATGAGATTCTTTGGCACTTACAATCGCTGAAAGTAGTAACTAAACGGCAGAAAAATTAGTAACGCATGTTCGACTAGCATCGTTTAGCCTGCAGAACAGGCGTTGTGTTTGCGCGTTTTTTGGACGAACGGAACACAGAGCGGTAGCCTGTGTACAGACCCCCCTCCCCTCAGAAGGCTAACAAGGCGAGCGTGGGCCGAGCGCGTGTCTGGTGCTCCTCGTTCGCCTCGCGCTTGTTAGTCTGTTCCAGGCGTTCAGATTGTGGCCTGAGGCGCAAAGAGATGCGAGCAGGAAAAACGCCGAAAGGAACACTCTAAGTGTTTTCGCACGCCGAAAAACGCGAAAAAAAAAACGCCTGTTCTGCAGCTATGTATTGTTTGATAAAATGAATTGAAGGTTACTTTATTTCGCTCCTCAGTATGTGGTATTCTTCCAATTACCCTTGACATTCACAAGGTCACTACCACTGATAAGGTACTAACGAGGTACGTGGTAGGTGTTAAGTCTCATGCACGGTCTTGTATCCCCTATCCCCTTTATAGAAATAGGAAAACACGCACTGCTCGCAGACATTTTTTTTCTAATTGATGCATTATTTGTCAGTCAGTCAGTTTTTTTAATAATTTCTTGACAATTCTGTTGGTTTTCAATATTGTATTTTTTTAAAACAATCCAGGACACCTAGTCCCACCTTAGAAACCGCCTGACAGGAAATGACAGATGTGTCATGATTTTGCACGGAAAATAGCGGTAACAATGAATGAACTGGAGACAAAAACCAGGTCATTTGTTTCTCACCCTTAGTCCTTTACATCGCTACACCATACATTTTAAAACTGTATCATACGCTGCTACAGACATTAGAGTCCGTGTATCCTCGCTAAAATCATTCGCGTCCATTGCTGTTGATCGAGAGTCAAAGATATCCTGTAATTATATATAACAAGGAGACAAAAAGCTTTACATTTTCCCAAGTTGAAGTTTTTATCCCTGCACGAGATGTCTCTGCTGATTCTTGCAAGTCTACTAATCGTGGTGCAATCGCCTTCAGTTCAACTTGAGGAGGTTCTTACTCTGATTCCAACAGGTAATTTCAAATTTACTTTCATTCGTTTATTGTTGAAAGAGGCCACTTATCTTTTCCTAGTATTGGCAGATACTTTTATCCAGTAAAAAACAGTTGTGTTCCTACGTTCGTGCGATCAGATATTCTTCCCAATATTTTGTCAAAAACAACACAAACATGACCGATGAATATATGAGTATCATAATATAAGAATTGCTGGATGAAGAATTGAAATGTAAAGAAGATCGTCGCAATTATGGATGCAACTTTTGCAGCTGGGAAAAGAAAGCCTTGAAAAAATTCAGGCTTGTAGGCTTGCCGGCAGACAGGCCAAATGGTAGCAGATATCACGAAAATGAGCGTTCTGATTATTTTCAATGTATGGTTAACGGGAAATTGTGCTGAAAATATATTCAAACGCCAAACTAAAACAAGACGATGAACTCAGTGATTTTAAGTGTTTTTCTAGTGATTATTTCTGCTGATTTTACAGACCAAACCTGTGACACGCGCAACACAACCGACGGAAACTGCTGTGTGTTTCCCTTCATATTCAATGGAACAACCTATTACGACTGTATAACAGAAGACAAAGGCAGCGAGTGGTGTTCACTGGACGAAAATTATGAAAAAGATGGAGCATGGGGCTATTGCGGTAGGTGAAAAACGTAAAATCATTTTTATGGCAAAAGACGAGCACTCCCGCAGGAGTTTTGGGTGAAAAATGTTTCCCTTCGGTGAAGTGCTAACAGCCTTTTCACAAGGTGGTTGGAGCAAATAACCAATCGTGTTTACATCTGCCTATATTCTAACCAATTCAGGACACTCTTTTAGAGCTTTACTGAGAGCTTATATTCGCTTTCTCCTTGCCTCTCTGTCATTCATTGTTTTATACGTAAGGAGAGAGGGCGGGTTGGCTTGTTTACGCCCTCGTGAAATAAGCGAACTCCGCACGACTGCTAAAGATCTTCTGCGTGTACCTACGGTAGATTTTATCTCGTGCTTTGCAATTTGAGTGGGACGCCCGCTTGCTGAAGTCATGAGCGCGCTTGCTCATTTTGGTAGATACCATCCATCTTCAACCAAAAAAAGAGTGCATGAGTTTGGATGATGGATGGAATACACTTCCACCCTACAGATGTTTGTGTTAGTTAAAAAAAGGCCCTTAACAAATGAAGTCCTAAGACTTGTTTTAACATAGAGTCACTTCTGTTTCAACTTCGTTGCAGCCAGTATTAAGAAATAACACATTATCACTCTTATGGAATTCCGAAATATAACGAAAATTTCAATCATATACTTCGTTATCATGTTCTCCAAAAAATGAAAAGTTACTACAATTACTTGCAAAAGACGGCTTCAGAATTTTCGTTTTACATTAGTAAGAACAAGGATCGAGGTCACTTCTTCAAACTTGGTATCGCCAGGAGCCCATAATCAGAAGTGAGCAACTTCCATGTGACCTTGTGTCACGACGCTTTCGACGACCAGTAAATTACTTTGATTTTGGAACGCCATTTTTTGGCACGAATTTTGAATAGTCCCCCATACTGGCTCATAGACTGAGCGGAGCTCCCATTTTGTCGGTAAAATGTACTCTAAAATGTATCTAAAAACCGGCCTGTGATAACGCCGTGGCATATGTAGACCTGGTATGGAAGTTGCTTGCTCTTGGGTTATGGGCTTTAAAAGCAGCTAATGGAATGAAATTTTTCTCTTTCACCAGAAACACAGACAGCAAAACCCATATTCAATTCAATTCTCGAAGCAACAGGAACAAACGGCAGGTCACTAGGTTTGTATTTAAGACAAATTATCAGTCATATAATTCACCTTGAAGGCCTATATGGGCGTTTTTAAATGCAGATGCTTGAGATGATTTTAAGACTTCAGGTTTTAGGATTTTAGTCACCCTTCTCAAATATAGGCTAGCCTGCTTTGCATTTCGAGAGTGGAAAACTTTCTAATAAATGATTTTGTGACCTATGAGAGTACGCATACTTTCTAGAACTCGTTTCTCGTGATCCTTTATATACGGTAAGTTTATGGAAAGGGGGGAGAAGAGGAGGCTGGGAGGGGGAGGGCTCCTTACCTATGCAAACTACCAAGACACTCCACCTGTCAAACGTGGAGCTAATCTGGAGGCTGCCAGCCATGCTGAAACTGCAGTTACCGTAAATGCTTTGAAGCACTGAAACATGTCATGATCAGATTTCAACCTAATTTGATTATTTATGACAGTCCCGATAAAACTAATACTACAAACATAAACTTTAACCTTACTGATGAAAAAGTATAGTGTGTAATGTCTAACCTCTTTTCTTATAGATGGAGTCGATCTATTTCAAGGTGACATTGTAATGACGTCAGAGGTTCGTGACAGCCTCAGAAGTCGAGGAATCCTGGTACCGGGTGACAATCCAAGGAGTCTACTCCCACAGGACTGGGGTTCGAAACCGCAGAGGAGAACCAAGAGGGCACTGATTAGCACGAGGAGGACAGATTTACGCTGGCCTGTTGGACGAAGTGGAAAGCGAGAAGTTCCTTACCAAATCACACGATCTAATTGTAAGCGCATGCGGTACACCTTCACTTTTGAACTGCTGGTAATTTGTATTCTATGGAAGGACAAAAAGAAGAGTTAGCACTGACGGCGCTATATCAGAACACAGCAAAGAGCAAGTATAATTAGGCAAAAATAAGTATTGCGTCTCGTTTTATTCAATTCACATAGAGATCTACAACCAACAGTCAGTTATGGAAGGAAGAAGGACAGGGATTGTGTGATCTTTTGCTTTGGGAATTCTTTTAAGTCAAAATTTTCTCTTTTTTCACCAATGACCCGTTGTTTTTTATCATAGATAACGTGCGGGGTGTCATTGAGCGCGCTATGAATCATTGGATGGAAAGAGTCAGATGTCTTCGGTTCGTTCGTAAAACCTCCAGTCACAGACGTTATCTCAGCTTCTTTTCTGGTGGCGGGTAAGGCATTGCCTATTTCTTAAACCTTTTATCCGAGACTCGTCATCGATTCCACCCGAATGTGTTTAGAGACAGTCGAGAGAAAAGCATATTTGAAGTCGCTGGTTGTTTATCATTTACAAATAGAAAATGGAACGCGACTTTTTGAGTCGTTCCAGTGGAAAACAGTTCCGGGAGGAACGGAACATCTGACAAGGTAGTCCTATTTTTTTCGGATGGAATGTTGCAAACAAAAATACGTGTTCCATTTATTCAAAGTCATCTTTGATCCAACTTCAGGCCATTTCTTCGCAGCCTTTTTCTGGTGAATAGAACTGATTTGTACAAATAGTAAACGCGGTTTCGGGACGAAATTTACCACTCCAGAATTTTTGCTTACCATTAGCCCAACCGAGAACGATCGGTTTACCCACGTAAATGTTAAACCACCCCAGTCTCCCGTTGAAAACCTTCTCTTACCTTGTTAGGATCTTCCGGCCTCTCTCTTTGTAAACAGCCCTTTCGTAACGACGTACAGGGGCGTTTTCCATTTACTAGGCAAAATTCCTGGCTGGAAATTCCGGAAACATCCCGGTTCCAATGGAAGGGCTTTCCAGCCACAGAGCCTCGTTTGCAATCTCATTGCTCGCACTGTTTACCTGTCACCTTCACGTCCTTGGAGACTGTCTTAAACTCGTTGAAACGGAAAAAGTGGAATACCTCCTAGGATGGTCGTCTGTTTGTTCCGGAAAATTCCCCGTCGAACGGGAAATTTTGCCTAAATGGAAATTGTCCCTGATAGTCCTGGTAACTCATTTTTCCCACGTGTTTGTGTTTTTTTCAGGTGCTATTCCATGGTGGGTCGCCAGCCTGGCTCGGGAGCTCAGAAAATATCAATTGGAAATGGTTGTGGATCTTTGGGTGTTGTAGCCCATGAGATAGGTAAGCCCAAGAATGGTGTGATTTTTAGTTGCCCCTGAAATGAATGTGTTACTACAGTCGACGCCCGATACGTTGAACCCTCGCTAATGAATGGTTCAATAACCATCGCCCCGGGCAATCCCCCCCAAAAAAGTGGCCCGAGTTTTTTAAGCCAGGACAAGTTCAGCCCTTCGGGCCCGGGGGTGGGGAATTGTTTGAAGCGGTCTTGTCTCAGGGATACTTTTCGGTATATAAAGTTTTTTTAAAATTGTCTGACCTTACAGGACACGCACTTGGTCTCTGGCATGAGCAATCCCGTCCCGATAGAGACTCCTACGTAACAATCAACTGGAACAACATACAGCAAGGTGAGATGGAAAACGTTTTTGATGTAGTTTGTTTTAGCTTGTTATTATTGTCGCTCAACTGAAAAAGTCTGGTCGTTTTCGGTTGTACGATAAAAGCATTAGAGAATTACAGCATTAGAGTCTGAAAACAGCAATAGCGAAGAATTTGCCTGATGAAAATTAAAGGTGCATACGAACAAGTCACAAGAAAATCTGATGTTGCTTTCGATTAGCTAAAAAAAAAAAGTGGCCTCAGTTTTTTAAGCCCAGGAAGTATATTCTCGCTCGCCTGGGACGAGGCTCTGCAGTAGGGGACTAAAAAGGAGAAAAAAATATCGGCGAGAGACAAAAATAGGCTCGCTTAGCTCGCCGATTTTTTTTTTTTTTTTGCTCAGTCGCTCCGTTTTTTGCCCTTAATTCCCCACTGTGGAGTCTGGTGCCTAGTCCCCCTCGCAGCCGTTTGTGTCTCGTCAAGTAAGAGGAGCGTTGCGTGACGTGTCAGAAAACGACTGCGAGGGAGACTACCTGGTCCCAGGCTATATTCTCGCCAAGAGTCGTAAAATAAACTGAAAGTACTTTGTAACATGCAGTACGTATAAGTACAGTAACTCTATTTGAACAAAAGTAAAAGCTAATGGTCTTTTCAATACGACCATACAAGAAGATCATCTGATGACATGAGTACAACGTTTTATATTTCTTGAACACGCATTGAATCGACTGCATAATCCTTAAGTGCTCATTTTGATTCAGCCCCCGACAAAGTTGTGTATTTTAGTCCAAAATAAGGTAACCTGAAATGTCAGCCGTCTCCGCCCACCCCTTAACCCGTGGGGGGGGGGGGGGGGGAGGGGGAAGATGCGCGGTTGCATTCATTCAACGTTACAGCTCTTTTGTTCAGTTTTCCTTCCGTTTCTTTTCCGTATCTCATTCATCATTCCTTTTGCTGGTTATACGTAGACATGTATTTTTTGTCTACTCTTTCAGGGATGGCATACAACTTCCACAAATATGGATCTGATCGTATCAACAGTCGCGGCGTTTCCTATGACTACGATAGTATCATGCACTATTCCTCCACGGCTTTTGCCAACCGAGCAGGAGCGAAAACTATAGTCGGCAAGAACGGCCGCACTAACCTTGGTCAGCGGTATGGTTTGAGCAAGAAGGACATTCAGCAAGCGAATCTGTTGTACTGTGGAACCCGCCCTGTCACCAAACCCCCACCAAAGCCTACACCTCGCCCATCAGGTGAGATAACGAACATCATAATAACCGGTTCAACCAGTTGCAGGCTATAAGTTCCCAGATCCCGTTTGAAAAATATCAAATTTTCGTAAAATAATAGCAAGTGGTTACGCTATTGAAAAAATCTTTTGTCGGATCTATTCCTCCCCAATCATTATCCAAATCTGAGACAAAATTAACTCTTAGATTACGTGAACGTTTACTTAATTTTACTTTGCTAACTTTCACTGATAGATATTTATTATTATTATTATTATTATTATTATTATTACTATTATTATATATTATTTATTTATTTTCATGTTGATTTTATCTCCTACTATTGCTGGTTTTCAATGTCACGCCATTCAAAATAGATCAAAATAAAAAATCAAAACCGTTTAATAGATCAAGTCAAGAATCTGGGAAATGAAAGGAGGTACATATATAAAGACCCTCGCCAAGATTCAGGTCAGAGGAATATTTCGTATACGAGATATCCGAAGAAATGTTTTACCCAAACTTATAGAGATTTGTATGGAGACGCCATGCTGGTGCTCACCTAAGTGAGCTCCAACATGGCGGACGGAAACAATCAGAAACATCTGTTAACGAGTTTTGCTATAAAAGCGTGAATTTATTCTTCGAGAAACTCATAAACATTAAAGTAATACTTTTTCCAATACATGAAGTGTTTAGATAGCAAAATTTCCTGAAATAAGTCATTTTTTTAATCTACATGACAGCTCTCTTGGCCGTCATATAAATGTCGTGTCACGCAAAAGCTTAGAAATTCAATCGTATTCTATCACAAAACCAAGAACCCTTTTGAAGCGAAAATTTGTACGAAAATTAGTTTTCAGCTGGTGTAACGCATCGTGAAAGTAAAATCTTGGTAGGATCGATAGTTTTTTAGTTTGAATTTTAGTGACGTCATGTCAAAACCAACAATAGTGTACTCTGTTAGGGAGTATATCGTTAGTGGCGTCAAAGTTGAATTACGTCCGCCAAGCAGGTTAAGTTTATAAGTCAGATTTAATCTCGTACCCAGATCTCCCACGGCCAACACAGGCGGTGAGATCTGGGTAGGAGTAAAACTCCAATTGGAATGAAAGGCTCAGGAATTTTCTCTTCAGGTTGCCAATACAAAGACAAGGACCGCAACTGTCCGTACTGGAAAAACGTAGGATACTGCACTAGAGGCCAATGGCAGGGATTCATGAAAACAAACTGTAGAAGGAGCTGCTTTTGCAAAGGTTGGAAACAGTGAAAAAGGTTTTACTAAGAAATCAAAAAATTAAGAAAGAGTTATGGAAGGGAACTGGACAGAAAATATAAAACGAGGCCTTGGTATAGTACCCTGCGAACAGTGGTTTCTCCAGGCCGGACGCTACGGGAGAGAAAGCACTGCGAGCAACCGTTTGATTTTCCATCGAGCATGCGCGTGCACGTGACGCCTACGTCAAACGTCAAATGACGTCACTTCCTCTTGATTCGCGGGAAAATTATGACTTTTGCGCGGCCGGCCAAGGTTTGGGTGGAGTTGACCGAAAATCATGAGTTGTACAACGCCGGCGGGCTCCCCAAAGCGGCTGCTCAACCCCTTTTTTTCCCCTAGAACACCGGTAAAAAAAGGATCTACACCTAGTTCCTCAAAGTATTGCCTAGTTTGCGGAATTATTCTAAGGAATGAAAGCTTGTACGCCTTGTCGCGTCCTGAACTGTTGAGCGCCTTGAACGCAATACTCCAGACAACAGTACAATTTCCCCAGCGCTCATACCCTTGCGGAAAAAACTGTCTCACTTGCAAATACATATCTGACGGACAAACTTCATACATATTCCACGCTACAGGCGAAACCAGACCTATCACTAATCACATAGACTGTAACTCTAAAAACGTCATTTACATGATACAATGCAACCACTGCTCCAAACAATATATAGGTGAAACCAAACGACGACTCAAAGACCGCTCAACGAACACCGCAGACCAGTTGATAACCCATCTAATACCTCTAAACCCACCACAGTCTCAGAACACTTTCTTACCAATGATCACTCTGCTAACAACATCACACTCATCCCACCAGAGCTTACCAAATCTAATAGAGACAGTGTACGAAAAGCTAGAGAGGCATACCTCATCGAGAGAGGTAAAACTCTTGAACCTTTAGGTATAAATAAGAAAGATGAAATGTAAGACAGTCTTTATTTCTTCTCTTTGTTATCATTTATTTTTATATTTTTATATTTCAAATTTCTTTGAATCACTACTTCAACGGTTTTTGTTTTCAACGTTCGCTTGCTATCATAGTATCGATCATATTGCACGCTATTTGTTATTTTCAAATTGTAACGTCTCATTATATGTAAGATCCTGAAGAAAGAAGGCCGTGCCTTCCGAAATATTGGTTAAAAGATAATATATTCCCGACTATAAAATCAGCCTTGCTTTTTTGTCTTATATTTTCACTTATTGCTGATTAGATCCTTTATTAGGATCCGGTCCTTCTTTTTTGTAAGCTGGTCCTTGCTTAAAAATTGAATAAATATGTTAGCCCGCGAGCAAGCTCTCCGGGACAGACAGACAGACATGTTTTTGTTTGGAGTCTTATGCAATAAATAGTATATCAACTATTTCCAAATATTTATTATTTCCGGGATGCTCTGGGATGCGGCGGGGGGGGAGGAGGGTGGTGGGGTTAGAGGTGGGGAAGGGGAAGGACTGACAGAGAGCTTGCAACTACGTCTCTGGAATTTGAATTCCACCCCCAATTCTCCTTTTGCTCCCCGTAGACTGGGCTGTCAAATTTCGCCAGTCAGACGTCGTAGTTGCAAGCTCTCCTTCCTTTTCCCGCCCCGCCGCCAGAGCGCCCCGGAGAGCTTGCTCGCAGGTTAAAATATGTCCGTGTTGAGACATAAACTCACGTGGATGGCGCCTTTGGGGAAGGGGGTACTTCCAGCTTCGAGTACATGGAAACGCAGAAAAGGGGAGAAAAATCTGTCATTTCGGTTAATAAAGCTTTTAAATTAACCTGTGATAAGGCGAAGAAATGGGGAAGACGGACCGCCTGATGGCAGGTTATACACTCTAATTCAAAGTATTTCGAATGTGGAAGTAACAAGAAGACCAACTTTATTCGCGATTTATTCAAAGTCAAAGACCGGCCAGTTACAGCACTTAAAAGGGATACAGTGTTCTTAAGTAGAAATGTGAAAGGGGTGCCATCTTTCAATTGAAGGTAAACGAAAGGGGCACCTTTTCTGTCAAAAATGTTGTATAAAAGGGTAAGGTGTTGGACCAAGAGAGAATGAGACCACCGTATAAAACTTTGTTGAACGCCCCTCTCCTCAGTACGAACGGCGTCTAAAAATTCTACAGCAATTACCTTACTGACAGCATATGCAGGCATTGCACCCTGAGGAGAGAAACGAGTAACTGATTGTAAAAGTCAGGTTAATCGAAATGAATTACTGAAGTTAATTTCCTTTTTTATCTTTTTCAAACCCTCTTAACAGGTACCACGCCCTGTAAAGACAACAATCGGTACTGTACGGGCTGGAAACGTTACTGTGATCACGTTAAGTTCCAGAACTACATGTCTACAGAATGCAAAAAAACCTGCAACAATTGCTGATGTGTCATGCATGGCTACTGAGTGTGAACTGAAAAAAAACCCAAGAAGTAGAAAACTAGGAAAAAACAATACGTGATGATTTTTACACAGGTGCAATTTCTCGATTATAAATAAACTTTGTTTTAACTCTGTTTATTGATATCTTTTACTGTAAAAACAGCTCGCGGGTACCCAACAACGGTTTCCTCTTAAATACATGGAAACACTTTTTAGGCTACCAGATTCTAGAAATATATATTCTAGGCGGCGCTATAAAATTTGTACCGGTTCGGTCATCCTAGGGAACTTGAGTCTTTTGGAAGTTACAAGGGTTTCGGCATTATTTTCCCGAACATTTTAGATCCAATTAACGTACTACGAAAGTGAGAATTTTTCTGATTCAGCTGAGACTTCCGTTAACTCCTAAACTCCTAAGTCCCATTATTTACAGCTAGGGGGTGGTTCACAGGCTAGTCTCTCGTCTGGCGCATTTTTGCTCATGATAATAACGGGAGGCCGGTAAAACAAAAGTCCTGGAGCAGAGTGATGGTGAAAATGGGGGTAGCCTCGACCATCAGCCCGCGGAAATGAGTCCGCGCTCCTCCCCCGAATGTGAGAGCGGCGGAAATCGAGCCTAAAATGGGCGAAGAAGAAGAAAAAAAAAGAAACTTTTTTGCAGTCTATCTGCCAGGCAAAATTTCTTCTGGTAAATAGACCATTTTACAGTTATAGATGAAAGCAAGGCTGCAACTGACCTTGTTTTGATACACTCCTTCCAGTTTTATTATGCAAATCATGTTGTTCATAAGTATTTTTCCAGTATAATTTCCAAACAAGGTCAACCTCAGTCTCACATTCACTCGAAGCCTAATGCTCTGCCCACACTAATGCGGTTTCGTTCGAAAACTCATACATTTCGATGAGCTTAGGCCTTCCGTCCACACCAATACGCTTGACGTTTTCATCGAAAACGCATCGATTTGAAAATGCTCTTGAAAGTGGATCAAAACGAAAACGCATACATATCGTAAGAGTGTGGACGATCAAAAATGCATAAGAATGAAATCGATGACCAAAAATAGCGCAGGCGCTTGAGTTTATAGCATGCGCATAAAGTTCAACTTACACATCACAATTAACGTGCAGCTAGCTCTATCATTTTCGAACGTTTTAGTGGGGACAGTCGAAAACGCATCAAAACAGTAGTGTGGACCCGAATTGATTGAGGAGTTTCGATGATAACGAAAACACACACTTTTCAAAACGCATTAGTGTGGACAGGGCCTAATAAGGCACTAAGCCCACAATTGTAAAACTGTCTATTGTGCGTGCGCGCGCAAGTGTGGCTCACCCTCTGTACTACAAAAGGCATACACGCTCATAAGATCTTTTTCTTTTCGCAGACTATAAATTGTAGACCCAGGGAGAAAATAATGAATTTTCCAGCTTCTTGGTTGAAAGAAAGGGAAATAAATTAGCTGCGTTATAACCTTCTATTGAAAAGGCAAGGTGAAAGAATATTCAGGAAATCGCAATACGATACCTGCCCGTGGACCTGTGAGGCTGTGATCAGACGTTTCCGTTCAGAGGAGATTGGCCGCGAGCACATTGCATAAGAAAAGGTGTCGAAAATCTAAAAAGCTATGATACAAAGCATAAAATAAAGTAACAAATCTCCCGCTGCTTTTCATTGACGTATATGCATTGTGAAATATTTTGAATACTACGCAGAACTCAGCTGACGGGCAAACGCCTCGTTGTTGAATAGATTTGTCACGTTCCCTCTCCCTGTAATTCTGCTATAAAATAGTGGGCTACCATTTCCATGTTAAAGAAGAAACCTTTGCGTTTAATCTCTGGACGATGTCGACGATGTCGCTGCTCTTTTTTGCAAGTTTGTTGTTCGCTTCGCAGTGGTCCTTAGGTCGCCTTGAGGAAACACCATCTCTAATTCCAACAGGTAAAAGAGTGCACGGTTGGCAAAATTCGCTTTCAAAACAATAGCTAAACTGATCAGTGTATGCTTAAGAAAAGGAGAGAAACATCACGTAGAACTGGGAACCCTAAATGTAGTCTGGAATAAGTGACTACAGAGTAATTGAGTGATGTTAATAGTACAGCTGATGACTTATTGCTTATTCTACCTGGTTATTCTACAGACCAGGTGTGCGACACACGGAACACAACCAGTGGAGAATGCTGTGTGTTTCCTTTCACATATCGCGGAGAAACCTATTACGACTGCATCACAAAGGACTTTAACAGCGAGTGGTGCTCACTGGACGAAGATTATGATAAACATAAAAGATTTGGACTTTGTGGTAGGAGAACATCTCTTATTTCGCATCATGCGTGTGAATGTGTTTGTGTAGAGGAGGCACGAAATAGTCGCGATAGTAGATAAATAAAATAATACAAGTAGTTCCTCATTTTCCTGATCAACAAGTAGTTAAGTGGCAAGCGCGTAAAAGGTTTCTGAGAACTAGGGCCCTTTCGTGTTCGTCACTGCACTATAAAATATTTTTAATTAGCAGCAGCAGGGTGGATTCCCCTGTGCGTACGTGCACAGGTGTCCCAAGCTCAAGTTACGAGTGTGTTATGTGAATTTTCTCACAATAGCCTGCCCCTTCCTTTTTCTATTTCTCCGTATCCCCTCCCCATTTCGACGCCTGCTACGCAGGTTATCTCACAAAAGAGTCGGTGTCGCTTTACACTTAGACTTGTTGAGACTAAAATACTGAGATTTGTGAACGCTAACTGGAGTATCATTTTATTTTTACTTTTTTCGATAAAATAAATTGCTGGTTTTCAGTGTCACGCCATTCAAAATAGATCAAAATAAAAAATCAAAACCGTTCAATAGATAAAGTCCAGAACCTGAGAAATGAAAGGAGGTACGTATACAAAGACCCTCGCCAAGATTCAGGTCAGAGGAATATTTCGCATACGAGATATCCGAAGAAATGTTTTACCCAAATTTATAGAGATTTGTATGGAGACGCCATGTTGGTGCTCACCTGGATGAGCTCCAACATGGCGGACGGAAACCAACAGAAACATCTGTTACCGAGTTTTTCTACAAAAGCGTGAATTTATTCTTCGAGAAACTCATAAACATTAAAGTAATACTTTTTCTAATACTTGAACTGTTTAGATAGCAAAATTTCCTGAAATAAGTCACTTTTTTAACCTACATGACAGCTCCTTTGGTCGTCATGTAAATGCCGCGTCTCGCAAAACCAAGAATCCTTTTAAAGCGAAAATTTGTATGAAAATTAGTTTTCAGCTGCCCTAATGCATCGTGAAAGTAAAATCTCAGTAGGATCGATAGGTTTTTAGTTTGAATTTTAGTGACGTCATGTGGAAACCAACAATAAAGGAGACTTACCTTTGATGTATTCCATCTTAGGTAAGTCTCTTTATTTATTATTTCTCATACAAAGTCTCAACGGTCGCGACACCGACTCTTTTGTGAGAAAGGGGTGGCAGACTATTGTGAGAAAACTCACATAACACACTAGACGACGAGTAGTCTCCCATTTTTCTTCAGGGATAGTAGAGCTCTCAGGAAAACGCGAGCGCGCGTGAAAATCACCCCACGCGTGTAGCCTTTTTCGCGCCTGGGTGATTTTCACGCGCGCTCGCGTTTCGCTCTCTCTACTATCCCTGAGGAAAAATGGGGGACTACTCGTAGTCTAATAACACACTCGTAACGTGAGCTTGGGACGCTTCCCACCATCTGAAGGCCTGGAACAGGCTACGGCAGGAAGAATACTGGGAAATGGCTAAAACTTCTGTGGAAAAAATTTAGACGGGCCAAAACTTTTTCTTTAGCCTGCGTAGCAAGCGTTTCCAGTCGATTTATTGCACTATAGTTGGAGCGAGAGCAAAAGATATGGAGAATCGAAGGGGTAGGACGAGGAGAAAAGAAAAGAAACTTTCCTTCTCTCCACTCCCCAGGGGCACCCAACGACAATTTTGGAAAATATCTGTTCGGAAGACGATTTGAGATCTAGAATTTTCGGAGCATTTGTTGTTAATTTTCGAATCACTAGACCAGCTACGAAATCCGAACAGATGAAAAATTTTTAGGGGATAAAAATATGCCGATATCTACCCTTTAAATACTAAAATACGTTCAACAAGGCTATGTCTAAGTGGCTTTGAACTATATTCTCGTTGGGTGCCCCTGACTCCCCCTTCATTTCTCTCTTTTGCTTTCGTCTCAACATGCTCGACGAACTCACGCGTAAACGCTTGCTACGAATCATTCTTTTTCTTGAGATCCTGTGTTTGTATTAAAGTGTGTGAGTGTTTCTGTCCTTTCTTTACAGCAAAACAGACCACCAAGCCTGTCTTTGATACCATTCTTGAGTCCACAAAAACAAACAACGGCAAATCTCGAGGTCAGTAATTAGACTACAGTCAAACCTCGTTTTTACGTACCCTGAGGGGGCCATAGAAAGTTTCTGTATTAAGGTGGTTGAATTTAAAGAAAATGTAAGGGATTTTTTCCTCCGGGGACAAAGCAAACAGTCCGTAATAAAGGGGTGTCCACATTAAGCGGTTGACCGTAAAGCGGGGTGTATTTTATCCTTTTATTATTTGTCTCATTAGCTTAGCGTTGTTACTCAAGCTGACAGTGACATTTTGGCCGAGGTATGGATTAAGAAACAAAAACTAGCCTACTGAGTATTTTTAGAATCAAAATAAGGTACAGTGGAACCAGTAACCTATTTATACGACCACGGTCAGAAATTCTGATCATGTTTCACTGGGCATGGTGGCGTTACATTTAGCCAGCGGTCAGGCGAACAAGCAGCTTGCGAAGCGCTCTCGTTTCCCCTTTCGTTTGGTGCGCGCTCACTGGTGACCTCTCGCGATTTGCCCCAAATGAAGTGTTAGGGAACTAATAAAAGCAAGGTCGTTGGTCGGATCAACGAAGCGGGAGGAAGGGGGTCGAATAGACAAGTTCGTAGCTCAAAAGAAAATGGCTTTACTTCTGTTTGGGTCAGTAAAAGTGACTCTTTGACCAGCTTGTGCGTAGGTCTAGAGAAAATTTTGGTAGCCTTCGTAGCAAACGTTTCCGCGCGATTTCGTCGAGAAAATTGGAACGGGAGCAAACAAGAGGAATAGAGGGGAACTGGAGCTTCTCCCTTTCCTTCCCCTTTATTTCATTTTTTTTGCGTCGCTCCAACTTTCACGCAATAACTCGATCGGAAATGCTTGCTAGATGGGCTAAAATTTTAGCAATACCAATTAACTGCACTGAAGCACAGTGTCACGTACCAACTCCGCGGTACGGCCAGTACCTTACGCATGCGCACAACCATATCACCCTAGCTGTGACAGCCATGGACAGCTGACTTGACGGCTATGCCATGCTCATGAGCCCCAAAAAGGGTGAAATAGCTGTCCATGGCTGCCACTACCTGGGTGATATGGTTGTGCGCATGCATAAGATACTAGCCATACCGCGGACTTGGTACGCGTGCTTCAGTGCATAATTAAGTTGGTTTAAGATTTTAGCGGCCTCAGGCGGTGAAGCAGCGAGAAAAGTCACTCCCTATTCTTCTCTCCAGCTTCGCCGCCAAAATGTGCCCCAAACTCGGGAAACTGAGCCTGCTGGCAGTCTACTGATTAACGGGGTGGCCGTATCACAGACTTTCAATGTAACACAGCTACCTTTTTTTTTTATGCAGATGGAGATGAACTTTTTCAAGGTGACATCGTTATGACGTCAGAAATTCGTAACAACCTCAGAAGCCGAGGGATATTGCTGCCGGGCGACAATTCAAGGGGATGTTTGCAGAATCCCACGGATAAGCCGCAAGATCAGAATCCAAGGCCTAGGAGGGCGCTTATTAACACCAGGAACAGTGATTTGCGATGGCCTGTTGGAAGAAGTGGAAAAAGAGAGGTTCCTTACGAAATCACACCATCTAACTGTAAGTATTTCTTGATTTTGCTACTGTTCTTAAAAACACCTACCAGTTCTGACCTAAAGTCGCGAAAAAAGATTGTTGATCCTAAGATCCTATTCCTGGTGGGTATTCCCTATGATGGGCTATACGGGGGGACTCCGCCCGAAAGGGGTACCTCTTTCAGGCTTCAAGTATATGAAAGGGTAGGGATTTCACTAGTTGAAGTATACGAAAGAGTAGATTGCAAAACAGTCCGTATTTTTGCGTATTCAAGTAAGCGCGAGCAGTCAAACGAAAGGTCTGGAACGAGGCTGAAAACGGAGAGTGAGACTGGGGAGAGTTTTTTTCTCTCGCCTCACATGCAAGGCTCGCGCGCTTTGCGCGTGTAAGACTATTACGCCACGCTTTACCGATTTCCTTACTGATTTTGAGAAGAAAAAAAAACGACTGTTTTGCAGTCTAACGAAAGGGTAGGGAAATCTGTCATTGCGATTTGTGGGACCTAATATTGGCTAACAGGCGCAATTATCCCGCCAGCTACGCAGGGTATGAAAAAGACAAGAACACTTCCTGGTTTAGTGTGATTTATTCATATTCAAAAGACGGTGCATTTACCACAGTTAAAAGGGATGCAGCATTCCGAGCTGGGAATGTGAAAAAGGTACCATTTGTCAATGAAAGGTATACGAATGGGTAGCGGTTAGAAACGAGCCATAACCGGGCTAAAATGTGTTTGGCCGGCCAAAATTATTTTGAGCCCTGTCTTTACACCATAGGCACTAGGTGAATGCGATCGAGCTGAAATGAGCCTATTGTTTCTCTTCAGTTCCCAATAGGACAATTGCACGATGACGTCGTCTTACTACAGCTACCAGAATCCTTGAGTGTGTTGTTTTCTTGAGCAAATTAAGGCTATTGTTTTTTTTATCCTCAGCGGAATTGGCGAATTTAAATAACAAAGCAAAAACAAAATGAATTCTGGTAGTTGTAGTCAAATATCGTCATCGTGCAATTGTCCTATTGATTGCTCGCTTATAACAGTGCTATTTTTGCATTCTCCTGATTAGCAATTATCGGATGAGCCTGTTAGAACGATAAGAAAAATTACGCAGATCGCGGAGGGAGATGAGGAGGAATCATGCCCCATTGAACCATGTCCCAGATCTTAATCAGAGGTTCCCTATTTATTCGATTAAGCGCCCAACCTCGAATAAGCGCCCACCTAGAATAGACGCCCCGTCTCAACGTCCAAAAATTTAATAAGAGGGCGCTTAATTGAATAAAAACGGAATTTCTTTTGTTGTGTGTCCCTTTTAAACAAAATTCAGACTGACTATAGTTTGTGTTTTATAGATAACGTGCGCGGCGTCATTGAGCGCGCTATGAATCATTGGATGGAAAGGGTCAAGTGTCTTCGGTTCGTCCGTAAAACCTCCAGTCATCGTCGTTATCTCAGCTTCTTTTCTGGTGGCGGGTAAGGCTTTGTTTGTTTGTTTTTTTCTTCTTAAATCCTTTATCAGAGGCTCTTCATCAGTCGAATCCACTCAAATGTGCGAGAGACAGCAAAGAGGAAGGCATATTTGCAGTGATTGATAATGACCGTGTGACAGAATTCGGCCCTGAAGAAATCATTCCAAAGTCTTCCTTAACTTTTTTTTCTTTGGTTGTTTTTCCGTGATAGGTGCTATTCGATGGTAGGTCGCCAACCAGGTTCAGGGGCTCAGAGGATCTCGATTGGAAATGGATGCGGTCACTTGGGTGTGGTGGCACATGAAATCGGTATGCCGTACTAAAACCTTAAAGCAGCCCAGGGGCAGGGAGGGGGTACTCCTGAGAATTCTTGTTGGGGATGTGCCGCCCGGTTCTTCAAATTCTGACCCTATTTCAGACCAAAAAATGTTATTTTCCACACCCCTTTTCAGACCTGGAGGAGGTCACAAATCATACATGTTCAAAAACTAAGACAGGTATTATATCATTACTTAGATTAGAACGCCAACAAAAAGATTTCTTAAAATTCATTTAGAATTGCATATTAACGGTTTATTTCCTTTTCTTCTGGAACCAATCGACAAATATGTTCATACACCACCATAGCTCCCTCGAAAACTCCACCCGATTCCGGACCAAGATGGACGAAGTCTATACCCATATTTCAGACTAAAACGGTGCAAAAACCATACCCTTTGGGGCGGCACATACTCATATGGCTTATATACGAGAGTACCCCCTCCCCTCCCCCCACGGGAAAGCGGCTATGTCACGACAGTCCAGTTTATTTTGTTAGCAATACTGATTACGCTTCCTTACTAGCTATGGAACCTGGCAAATAACTTGTGATTGACAAAACCACAACATATGTTCACACATCTGTCTCCCAAGCATTACATCAAAGCAATACCAAACGTTACAAATAATAAAATGAACTTTGAAAAACTATTAGGCTCACAAGTTTTCAAAAACCACCATTGCAATCTGTTTCAATCTTCTTCAAGTTTGTCCACCAGTGTCTCTTTTTGTATTTACTGTGTTCTTTATTCCTTCTTTTAATGAGATTTAAGCGCTTTTTTTTCATGTTTCATTCAGTTTCGTGGCAATTCCCACCGTTTGAATTTTGATAAATATTTAAGAAACACGGCTCCTTTAACTGACACCGCAAAGTCCTCAGCATAGTGCATACTAATGAAGTTTCTAATAATCTCACATCGCTTGTTTGGTGTTTCAGGACACGCCCTTGGTCTCTGGCACGAGCAATCCCGTCCCGATAGAGACTCATACGTAACTATCAACTGGAACAACATCCAACGCGGTGAGCTATTAATATACACAGTCGAACCCCTCCTGCCGGACACCTCTCTATTATAGACAGTCCGTTTTGTCCCAAAGACACCAACATTCATACCATGGGCAATTCCTGTCTTTTATAATGTGGACAACTCTGTAGTGCGGACACTTAGTGTCTCTAACCCTTTGGTTTCCGGATTAAAAGGTTTGACCCGATAATATTTTTAATTAGAAATTCTTAATAAAAGTGGGGCCCCAATATAACGAAAGGCCAAGGGACTGGCAAAATTTGTTCGCTAAAAATATGAGGTTTGTTTTATCCAGGTGCTTTTCCATGCATTTTACTATTACTTGGGTAAAGAAAATCATTTGTCATACAGGAGACTTCGTTATATCGAGGTCTACTCTAAATATCGTCCATTATATCCTTACAGGGATGGCCTACAATTTTCACAAGTATGATACTAATCGTATCGACAGTCGCGGCGTTTCCTATGACTATGACAGCATTATGCATTACTCCTCCACGGCGTTTGCCAACCGACAAGGAGTGAGAACCATTGTCGGCAAGAATGGCCGCACTAACCTTGGTCAGCGGTATGGTTTGAGTAAGAAGGACATTCAGCAAGCCAATCTGTTGTACTGCGGCGCACAGCCACCCGTTACTAATCGCCCCCCGACCCCTCCAAAGCCTGATACCCCTCCACCACCAGGTAAGACTGAAAAATGTATGAATTTATGCCCAAGTCACCAACGTTTTGGAAAGTGATTTTTCCTTTTGTTCGACACGCCTACGAGAGATATGATGAACTAAAGAGAACAAAAAAAATTATGAGCAATCATGATGAAACACCTTGATTTTGAACAATTTCCTCTGATGAATATGTATGATTAGGTTGTTATTTCAAACGTACGCGCGCGTACACAATTTTCCTTCAATAGTTTGTAAACTATTAAGACCTGACTGACTCTAATGGGAACCAACTCATTTTTAGAACCGTTAAATTATTGTTTGCCCGCGTCCAAAAAGTGCAGTGTATCATCATCATCATTGTTATTTATTGTTTTCAGTATTACCGATTTTATTGTTAGTTCACCTTTTTGCTATCATACAGGTTGTCGTTTCACTGATAAACACTATTGGTGTCCATATTGGAGAAGCCGAGGATTTTGCGGCAACGCTCAACATTCAGGATTCATGAATGCTGAGTGTGAGGAAAGCTGCAAATGTAACGTCCCAGGTGAGTTAATATCTGACCTTGTCGCTCATATTATCCAGTGGGTGTTAGCCTGAGGAAACAGCTGACATTTCGTGACGCTACCTCTTCTGGGTTCCTAACGAAATGATGTCTGAGAAACGAGCGCAGAAATTCCATACTGATAACATGTGCGTCTGATTGGATGAAGCACATTTTCAATCAACCAATCAGCAGCACTAAGCAGATCACTACCCAAGTCATCAGGTGGAATTTCTGCGCTCGTTCCTCACACGTCATCTCTCCGGGGAGCCAGTGGTGGGGTCGCGAAATGTTCGCTGTTTTCTAAGGCTAAGTAGATGCATGCGCGGTCCTTCAGTAAATCAGGCGTCATCGGAAAACGTTCTTTTTTCTCTATGGACCCACGCCTGGCTATTCTGCCAGTACAAAATTTAAAAATAGCCTGCGAAAACATCCGTTTTCCCCCACCCTTCGCCGCTGGGGATGTTTCGCGCGGAGGAACGTCTGGGACTAAGCGGCACAAATTCCATACTGACGACGTAAATCAAGGTTTATACGTAATAAATCTTGTAGTCATGGGGTTCCAAATGCAAATTTTTCAAATTTTACGTCTCTCTTGATCGATTTTGGTAAAGTGTTGTTTTTTATCTGCGAACGAGCTCCAGCAAAACACAAATGCTTCTTCTACATGTAGAGAACACTGCATTCCACAAAATTAATATTGCCTGTTTTGTTAGAGACTATTCGCGTTTACATTTGAGCTTTGTGGCCTTTTGTCTTTTATCTGTCATTCGTAAACTATAGCTAAAACAATGTAACTACTCCGTCGACCAATCAGCGCTTCTGACTGGATTCTGGGCAGATTTTAAGTCATCAGTATGGAATTTCTTCGCTGAGTGGCAGACGCTCCCCTTCGAGAAACGTCCCCAGTGAGGAGGAGTAAGAGGAAACGGCTGTTTTCGCAGGCTAATTTAAAAACTATTATCTACTTTTAACGACCAACCGACACGATTAGTCCAAGTAGTTATTTGTCGTAACAAATTATATAACTATAGTGCAACTACTCTAGCGTTGTTCCTGTTTCCAGTCGTTCTTGGCAAGTTCGGCAGTCAAGCTTGTCAGGAGTATTTCACGCTTTGTTCCAAGCCTCCTATTAATTCCCTTAAGCGGCGTTCGGACGACTCATGACGCTTAAACTATGCTATGCAAGAAAAATTCACTTTGTTTCCTAACCAGAATAACCAAGACCCCGTTTTATAAGTCACCCGCTTATCAGAGCTCCCCTGAGCGAGCCAACTTTGAATAAATTTCCTTACAAAACGTGCCGAGCCATTTACATGAGAAAGAAAAAAGTTTGCCTGGCTAAAGGAGTGACCCGCCCAGCCGGTTAACCCTTTTGTGATGTTAGGATCACCCTCATAGCTGGGCCAACTTTTCTCCATGTAAACACTTTGGCTCGCACAGCCTGGTCAAATCTGGCAAACGAGGCAATATAATTAGAGCATTCGCGTGCGATGTTTTAGAAAATAAGAGCATTCGCGAGTGCATGAGACGCACTTGGTAATCATAATTTATCTCGTCTTAGTGGTCCAATGTGAAGGTTCTTTAGTGCAACATATACCTGATATTAAGCCAGAATGTTAAATTGTGGACCTGGCGTATATTATGACCTTTCTGTTTGTTTTTTCACTTCTTAGTTGAGTGTGAGGACAAGAACAAGTACTGCAAGCCATGGGCGGAGGCTGGGCACTGCCAAGATTATCGTTATAAAATCTATATGAAGACAGAGTGCAGGAAGAGTTGTGTCTTTTGTTAATACCACTGTGTTCATTTCGTTATGCTAATAAATTTCCGTAAGGGGGTCGTATACTTGGGCACCGTATGATCAGGCGAGCTTTGATCGCCGAATAAGTGATAAGGGGGATCTGATTTAAGTAAGGCTCTTAACTGTGGATGAGTTCATTTTACAAGTGGGATGTATTTTTTATTTTACTATTATTTTTTTAACTCAATTTTACGTCGAAAGTGAAATAAAATTTTTGAGAAAAAGTTCTCGCGTCGATATGGTACATCCTAGACAGGCGTTCTGTATTTACTCATGAGGAACATTGTGATCCGCTGCAGATAAAAAAAGTACTGAATTATCTCTCAAGGTCGGCTCCAAACCTCAGTCTAACAGATATTTGAATTTAAAATTTTCGGGGTCAATTTGCAATTGCTTAAATAGCGATTACAACTGCGATGGTCACATCTTCATTTACATTACTGTTTCTGCGTTATTAAATGAGTCGTCCTTTATGTTAGTTAATTTTCTTATATCTTTTAATATTCATCCACCACTCTATCGATCTACCATTTGCCATTATTCGGCCCATCGCTGATTGAAAACGCCCCATGTTATCTCGCTAGTATTAGGTCACTAATTGTTTCGATGACTTTTAAGGAAGATATAGTTGTATATTGAGAAAGACTCTCCCTCTTTCACTCCTTACGACTTCCTCTCACTACGGCCTAAACTGCTGGCCTTGTCGTCTGACTCAGTGCTTCCGTTTTCAGCGCCCTTGACTGCAGGCTACCACTCAACCCAACATACTCTCAAACGCCCTGAAATGACTATTTTCGAATCCACATTCAAATTTTGCATAAGTTTTTGTCCTGGGAAAAGGCGGTACTCCAATGGTTTTTACAAAATTTGAGGGACAAACAGAGTGTATTGTGGGGTTTTCCAAAATAGAGAATATGATGATAACATGTTGCAAACCGGAAGCTAGCCAGCTTGTCAAGTCTCTTTGCGTGATGAGCAACCATTACCAAGTATAGACGTAGATGAAGCCCGACGCGACTACGGTTACCTTTGAAAGCTCAGCTATTCTAAAAGCCACACCCTCTTAAACCCTATAAGTCCCAATAGTGACCAACATGAATTTTCTCCCAACAATATCCATACGTTGCCAAGAGAATTGGTTATGAGAGTTAATGAAATGATCAGTAAAGAGAAAATGCTTTGATCTGTTATCAAACTCTCTCACCTAATTCTTTAAAGAAATGTATGAAGATCAGTATGGAGAATTTACTTGTGAATACTGGGGCTTAAAGGGTAATTCGTAACAATCCTTTTACCTGCCAAACCTGTGGCCGACATTGCGCTCATCTCATCCCACTCTTTCCATTAGCGCGCATGCTTCGTTTCACGGATAAGCTATAATGAATAGGCCATTTTCGAGTTCCAAAAAGTTTCACTTTCAAAACGAGGCTAAGTGCGAAACCTTTGTTGTGGAAACGAGTTTTAATTATGATGCAAATAAAACTCATTTCCACAACAAAGGTTTCGCACTTAGCCTCGTTTTGAAAGTGAAACTTTTTGGAACTCGGAAATGGCCTATTGAAAGAAAAGAATTCGGAACACGGATTTGAGTTCACACTTGGGAATCGAGCCTTTATCTGTCAGAGACCAGGCTTCGAGCCACCGACGTTGGTTCGAAAGTCAGAAGAAAAAAACAATTGATTTTTCTTTCATATTTTTAAGTCCCGGGGGAGAAGACTCCCATATGAATGCGACGGGGATCACGCTCTCGTTGGAAAATTAGAATAAGAACCCCTAAGGATGGCAAAGGCTTTATTTGACACCTTTTGGAGGATGTACCTACACAGAAAGATAAAAGTTGTGCTTGTTGACATCGAATGCTGTCTTCAACACAGTGTTTAATACAGCGCTTAGCTTGATTTGTGTTGGATAGAGTACAGATAACTCCTTGAATCCTAAGCCGGAAACCGGTATTAGCCTGCGCAGCAAGCGTGTCGATCCGCTCGAGTTCACGTCGAGAAAGTTGGGGCGAGAGCAAAAATGGGGGATTGAAAGGGAAGAGGGATGTTATAGGGGATCTACCATTTATTTTGCTCTGGCTCCAACTTTCGAGCAGTAAATGACCCGGTTGGAAGAGCTCGCTGCGAAGGCTTTACCGATATGAGTAAAATTTTAATTTTACTCATATCGGTAAATTCCTGAACTATAATATTGGCTTTTCGTCTAGGACTTCCTCACTGTGACCAAAATCTCTAATTTGCACCTATTCGAGGCGACAAGCATCCCCGCGCGTCTTTTTTTTATGAGAGTCCCCACTCCTGCTTCCGAGTTTTTAAGTCAGGTACCTCCACGGTTACATACTTTGTTCAGGGAAAACCCCGTTGAATCACTAATGACCTGTAGAAATCTTCTTGCTTTTCTTTTAAGTTCTGGTATTGAAACACGCGGGTGAAAATGCAAATTGATTTCCCTTTTTCACTGAGGCGGACAACCGAGCTTTTAGAAGCATCATATAAACTCTTGCTGTAGGCCATAGTAGCTTGATTTTTAACAGAGCAGAAGGAGCGCTAAGATAATAAACTTGAAGAATTATTTTTTGCTAGCAACACACTTTTTCAAAGGAAAGTGTGACGGGTTTTTGACAGCCAGCTTTTTTAATAAAGAATTAGAAATTCTGGAGCTAAGATTTAAAAAAAAAAAGATCTATATTTTATTTTATTTATTTATTTAATTATTTCAGGGTTTTTATTTCCTTTTATTTTTATCTATACTTTTTTAGCTACACAGCTTCAACTTGCTGACGTTAACATAATATTAAAAATGGCTGCATTAAATTCCTGAATATGAACGAAGTTCATTCTGCCCGACACTAAAATGTACAAATATTCCCGATTATTTATGATGTTGCTTTTTCTTCTGATATGATCACCGATATAATGACCAGTTACGAACAAAAAACGGAGTTTTTAGACCATGATGTATATTAAATATTATGATGCATTGGATGATGACGTCGTTGGTTAAAAAATTGTTCGGGGATTCCCCGCCAATCCGGGGTTTTTAGTGGTGCTTTCGCTTTGAAGGAAGTCATGAATAGAGAAGGTCAGAGAGTCTTGGGCAGTTTATGTGCAGATTTAAGCCAACTTTTTGTTCTTTATAGACCATTCGTCAGTGCTCACGCTATTCAACAACATTAATTAACGACTTTACTGGAACGGTTTAGCCGTGGCGCTCAATTTAGGAGCAGAAACTGCAAACATCGAAGAATTTTCTCTAGCCTACTCAGCAGTTGTAAACACCACGCCATCTTCGCCATTGTAGAGACGAAAAGTTAGTTTTATGCGGTGTAATTCCTCAAAGAACAGTGAAATCCCGAAAGACTTCTCAAAATAGTGAAGAAAACTTTTTCTGAGGGTAAGTTGGCGCTATAAAAATCCAGAACAACCTTACACAAATTTGTCAATGGCCGCAATGGCGGCGACTTCTCTTCCTCCTGCACCTTCAGCAAGCACCAGCCTTCCTCCTACTTTAACGATGAACAGCTCGCACTCCAGTGAAGGATCGAGCATAACCAGCTACGTCGTGGTAGATAACAGTTCCTTGGATGGACAGTCGCAAATTTCGATCAAGAGCGAAGATGCAAAGGAGGATATTATCGCTAAAAGTGAAAATTCCATTGAAGGCGGAAGTGCTACTGATCAACATGAGCTTGTGGAGCGTGTTCAGAATCTTGCAAAGGAAAATGAAGATTTAAAAGGTGTACTGCTTCAAAACAATAAACTTCTGGAGGTAAGTTTAATGTTATTAAATTAAGGGTAAGGGTATAAGAAAGCACCCAGAAGAACTTTTCAGAGATGCAAGGTTACTTATTATTGATGTTGTTTTGAGAAGAGACGAAAGTGATTTAACAGAGTTCTATATATCCTAGCAGTTTTAGGGCATTATTTTGAATGGTGAACTGTTGATATTAACTTTCCTAAAGGGAAAGAAAGTCACATGACCAAGCAAGGCGCTTGGAAAGGCCACGTCAGCTAAACAAACCTTTAAATGCCAATGATTGTCCAACATGCTTACAATTCAGCCAGGCTACCTCCTCAAATGAATGAAGGTTTGCAATAATATTATTTGCTTTACAGGTATATTTCCAAGATTTGGCTAATATGCAGAAGAATCAAAAACACTCAAATGAATCTCTGCGTAAAGGGTATGACCAGGCTAAAGAGGTGGTGAAGAAACTCCGAGAGAAGAATTCATGTTTGAAAAATGAACTAAAAAATGAACAGAACAGGAATTTACAACTAGAGGAACAGATGGCAAAGTTAAAGGATACAAAACTAAATGAATCTTTTGCTGAATCTGACAATGAAGTATCCAAGCTGAGCAATAATGATAAAGATGACAAGCCCAGTCAAGTTCAGTCTCTTGAAGAGGAGATTAAGAGACTTGAATGTGAAAATGTGACTTTACAAACAAGCAACAGTAAACTACAAGAACACATTGAATGCCTGCGAGTCATGCGAGAATCTGATACAGTAAGTACTGTGTAGTATTTATTTAACTGACAAATAAAAGTTCCTAGCTATGGATGTATAATACACATTCATAACACTTAATAATTTTCTTTGACTCCCTGAGCTCAGTGTGTTTCAGTGTATTTTATAAGGTAGGTAAAGGCGCACATGAGTCAAAGGCCTACATGGCCGAAGTTTATTTCCGGTTTCCGTACCATGAAGCAAGCCTAGGAGTTTTGCTACCCTCCCCTGCATGGAATGCTAATCCACTAGATCACAGGGTTACTCCTCAGTAGTATGTCCCTGGTACCCATTTATACACCTGGGTACAGAGAGACAAATTGGAGTAAAGTTCCTTGTCTAAGGAACAATTCGAGGGGCGAGGTTTGAACCCCGGACCTCCAGATCCAGAGTTCGAAGTGTTAACCACCTGGCCACACACACCTCCATGTTTTTTTACAAGACTGATATCCAATATTAGAGATAATGTCCATCCATATCAACTAATTAAATTAATTGGTTGTATAATATAGTGGAATGCAATTATTTATTGATTATACAAATGTTATTGCATTGTTTTCTAATTCCAATTTGATACATTGTGATTGTTACATGTATTGTTATTGTTATTGATTGTAATTTCGTTACTAAACTTTATTAATACACACACTAAAGAAAAGTGATAGAATTTTTTATTGTAGATGTTACAAGTCTTTAGTTAAAAGTTTTCTGTCTTACACAGTTTGTTAAACCTTATTATTGACTAGACTGTATAGAACAGCCAAAAACAGTAACTGACGATCTGCTGACTGTCTGAATGGCCAGCTTAATTTTGTTTATAAAGTGTTTATTTTCAGGTGTGAGTGACACAGTAGTACATTATTTGGCGCTTGCTGTTTTTAATCTTTTTTTTCTCATTTCCTCGTAGAGCATTGAGGCTGATGAACTTGGTACTCTTGTTTCCGAGGACTCTCTAACAACCTCACCCTCAGATCAGGTCAGTGTTGAGGTCATACAAGAGAAATACAACAAATTAGAAACAGAAAAAGAAATATTGGTGGTGGATCTGGAGAAAATAAAGATTGAGAGTGAACAAAAACAGCAACAGTATCAAAAGATGGTGGAGGATTACAACAACCTTGTAAAGAAGCTTGCAGATGTGGAGCAAACGCAGGCATCAGAAGAGGCTGGTAAGGACTTGGAGCAAATCACAGGGCTCTCGCAGCAGCTTGAAATACAAACTGAAGTATTGACGAGACTGAAGGAGGAACTTGAGTCTGAGAAACTTGAGAATGAGAGATACAAACAGAAGGTTAAAGAACTTGAGCAAACAAAGGTAGGGATAACTGCGGTTTAGCTGCTTAAGGTGGCTGAACACAGTTTTGGCAGTTCGGGAGTGTATGTCCTTTGCCAAATCATGGCAAGAGAAAGATTGCAGCTCACAAGCTGAAACTTGGCAAGTGAAAAATATACTGATAAAAGATTTTGACTAGCAGGTAAAATGTGATGTTTTCGTAGTTTCCATGGCAACATGAACGATTGAATACAACCTTAAAATTTCACTTTTGCTCAGTTTACACAAAATTCGCTCATTAGATTTTCCTATAAACTTGCACACAGCGTACTATGATTAATCATTACCATTTGAAACTTATTTGACCAAATTTTAACAGACGGGTTTTTAGATAATCAATATTATGATTGTACTGTTATTATTTAATGTGCCACAAAATTTGTCTGTTCAACTTCCATTTTACAGTTCTTATTATTGAAAGTACGATAAAAGTAAAAATTCTGCCAAATATCACAAAATTTTAATGAGTAGATTTTGAGAAATCGTCTTATGTGTATCATTGCTTTTTCGCCGCCATGTTTGTTTATCTAATTTAAAAGAAGCTCCGTCACACAAGTTACCGCTGACCGCCCGCAAAACTGTGTTCAGCCACCTTAAGTCCTTTTTAATGAGGCAATTTTGACATGAAAAATCCTCAAATTACCGTGCTCTCTACAAAGTACATTATTTTTATATGTACAAGTTAAAGTTTTCTTAATATTTACCAAAAATATAAATTGAAGCCACAAGAATACAACCCTCCAACGTCTTTGTTCCAGGTTGGACGCTGGATGCAACGTCCAGTTTTTTGACATGTAACGTCCGGTAGTTCTCACATGAACTTTATTATTTTTTCTGTTTTTCATTTATTAATCAAAGATAGATTTGCCCTTACTTTACTCATTTATAGTTATGTAATTCATAAAATAAATAGAGATAATTCCTGTCATACATAATAAAATTATTATTTATTTTTCCCCATCCCTAGAGCAATATTACTCATGGTAATCCACAAGTATCCGTTGACCATTTGACCTACAATTTAATTTACAAATTAATTTTATGTTATGGTCACTTTACTATTTTACCAAATGCTGTATGAAGAGCAAATGTTTTCATACTTGTATTACTGTCTTTGTGCACAGGGTAGCTCTAACACTGAGCAATCAGTGAAGGCAGCTGAACAGATGGCACAACCATCTCATGAGGATAACGAGGGTGCTGAGCTAAAGGAACAACTGATCAACTTGACACATGAGCGAGATACTTACAAAAAGAAGCTTGAAGAATTTGAGACACACCTTGAGGAAGCCAAGGTTTCTATTAATTTCTAATTTAAAACACCCCGTTATATGTATTTTTTTATGTCATGAGCAAACTTGGTTGGGTGGAGTTTCCACATATGTAAAAGATATAGGGCAGTCTCTTGATGGGTCAGCACTCGTTAACATCCATCGAAAGGCCCTTGGACACCTTATGAAGTTTACACAAGGTAGAGTAAAGTACACATAGCATCAACCCCAACCCAAAAAAGGAACCTAACCAGTTTCGAAAGAGTGCTTAACCCTAATCAGTAAAGGCAGTGCTTAGCCCTAATCAGTAAAGGTAGTGCTTAACCCTAATCTGTAAAACGCAGTGCTTAACCGGCTAATCCAAAACGATAAGGAATACTATGTTGTGTAAACTTCATAAGGTGTCCAAGGGCCTTTCAACAGATGTTAAAAAGTGCTGACCCTCTTGATGCCTTAAAACATCCTTCATCTCTATACAGGCATGTGCAGAAGAGGCATTTGGAGTTGTAGAAGACACAGAAATTAGGGAAAAGTATGCTAAATTAAATCATCAGCTAAAAATATACCAAAACCAGGCGAAAGAAATTCAGGCCAGGGAAAAAGCCATTCTGGAAAAGGAGGAGATGTACAGGCAGGTGGGTATAAACAGCATTTTATATTTTTATCAGCTTGTTTGTCAAAGGATTAGAGTAAGCTAATAGGCCCTTTGTAGGTGAGGGAATTTGTACATGTTTGACCCTTATTGTGCCAAAATTATGAGACTCCCAATCTATGCAACAATTAAATAATCGTAATGTCATAAATGGAGAGGGCATTAAAAGGTAATTATAGGACTGCCGATTATTAGAGTTTAAACTTGACTTTAACCCTTTAAACCCCAATATCAAAATTCAAATTCTCATTTGTTGTCCCTATTTGCTTTCAATAGAAGTAGTGTGGAGAATTTGTTGAATTATCAATTAAATTCATCTTGTGTGATCAGGTCCTCAATTCTCGTGACCACTGTGTTTTATAAAGAAGTGATACTACAAGGAGAAATTTGACACTGATCACTCTTAGGGCTTAAAGGGTTAAACAACAACACTGAAGGTGCAATTGGTATTGCTTTGGAAAAAGTTGCTGTACTGCACTCCTTGGAGTGCAGTTTTTCATTTTATGTGTCAGTCACCTTGAAAATGGCATTTTGACCAACTTTCTTAAGCCAATCTCCTAACCCCAATAACCTTTCAGTTTTATCCCATTAAAGGGCAGTCACCGAAAGGTAAGTGGGAGAGTGGCTTCACTTTTTAATGTAAAACATTAAGTGACCAGATACAATGTGCATTGATCTCCTGACAACAGAATTGTCCATACTTGTAGTATGGCAGGTCGTTAGTATTTTCTAATTCTGAAGGGAGAAATGATCTTCGCTTTAAAGGCAATACTCTACTTGTATAAAGACAGGGAGAAGACACAGTGGGCAGCATAAGGGAAGCAAGGAAATTTTCATTAGGGATAATTAATTGACATTGTAAGGATTTGGAACATTACAGTTCCTCACACTGAGTACTCAATCTTTATCTTTCATGAGTCTGGTGGTGTTTTAAAGTCTCCTTTCTCTAACAGGAAAATGCCCTCTTCAAGAGTTATCAAGAAAAGGATAAAGCAGAACTGGAAGAAGCAGTCAATAAGATGGCTGCTTCTCAGGAGGAATTTGAAAAGAAAACTAGTGAGCTGAGAGCAGAGCAAAGAGACAAAGAGGATTTGAAAAAGCAGCTTGAAAAAGTGACGCAAGAAAGAGATTTGTATAAATTGAAGGCTGAAGAATCTCAAGTTCAGACAGCAGAGGAAGGAAAGGTACTGACAGAAAAAATTCATATGAACAGAACTTTAAATTGTAAACTTGACATTTTAGTCAAAACTGTAACAGATTTTTAGATTGCAAAGCTATACATGTCATGTGTGCAAAAGGAGGAATCTTTGTAAGCAAAGATTCTCAATTTCCTTTGTCTCCTGTTCTTACAAGGCAGTAAAAATTTATTATTGTTATTTATAATTACCGGTATTTTTAATATTTATGAAATTTTCATTTTAATATTACATATTGTACCATGTGACCATAAAATGACTTAATCTGTTTTGTGATTTCTTTTAGCGGTTTTATTTTATTCATACTTACCGGTAATTTTTTTTCTTATCTGTTAGCAAACTGGCACAGATGGAGATCCTGGAGCACAGGGAGATGATGATTTGAAAGAAAAGTTTAAGAGAGTTAAGAGTCAACTCTGGATCTACCAAAAGCGTGAGAGTGATATTCTTAACAGGGAAAATGCTGTTTTGGAGAAGGAGGAGGCTTATAAAAAGGTTTACTTCAGTTAATTTTATATACAGCTACTTCGAGAAAGGTTGTTGGAAAAAATGTGCACATGACAATCCAGAAGGCAATATGGGATATGATCAATGTACTGTTACTGACACTGAAGCTGTCAAACCCACTTTTGTTGCTTTACTTTAGCTCTCATAAACACACTTCCACGGCCTCTTATTGTGCCATTCTTTCAAATTTCTTTGAAGACAGTCAACTCAAAACCACCCACAATACCTTTCAGGATTGAAAAAATAGAAATACCTGTGTCGTTGCGGAGAAGACAAAAAAGGGCTCGCTGTAAAAAAACCCTGTCTTGTTAAGGGTAAAACATGGATCAGATAGTACTAAATGACAGGAGAGGACTGGGCACAGTGTCCAAGGTGGCAGAATGGATACATTGCAGTGCAACAGTTTACTGCTCATGCTCAATGCATAGAAAGGTTGCACTGACTATGAATCACAACATTGACTGAAAAAATTAAACATTTTGGTCGATTTTCCTTATTGCAATGAAAACTCTTAGGAGTGACATCGTTGCGGAGAAGACATTTTGTATTCTTTCCAATCGTTTTTAGTTACTCAAGCTACAATGGTACATATATCGTATAGACCATGAGCGGATTTTTAAAAAAAGTTTTTAGCTTTTCAAATAAGTCGAAAATAAATTTGTCTTCTCCACAACGGCTTTTGGCAACACATGCAGAATAAATTATAATTTTGGCAAAAATATGATGACCTGGGAATTGTATGATAGTGCTTAAAATGTCAACTTTGGACATTTCATCATCAGTTTTAAAATAGAACGTAGGCCAGTAGCTGATAATTATCTAGACAAACTTATTAAAACTCGAAGACACAAAAGTGTTTTCCATAAAGGATCGACAGCGAAACGACTAAAAACAAAGCGGTGAGTGGTGATTGACTCAACCGTGTCATTTTCTCAATACGTGTATCTTATACAAGGCATTCACAGCAGGACGTTTTGCTGACGCACCCAAACAAATTTCCGTTTGTACTGGCAAAAGCTGTCATTTCAACAGGTCGCGTGGGGTGATTTTCACGCGCACTTACTTGCTTCGCTCACTCTAATATCCATGAAAAAAAATTACAGTGCAATTGCCAGGAGAAAAAATATACCTTTCTATCCAGCCAGAAACAGCATAAATTTTCCATATTTTCAGCTAGCGAGGCACTCATTTAAATTTCCAAGCCAGCTAATTAGCCAATGTAATTTTTCACAGCTAGCTCAAATTCTGTATGAAGAGCGGGTATTTTGTCGAGCGACTCTGTTGGGTACTCCTGTCATTTTGCAAAGAATGACACACTAACTTGAACAAAAGTGTAAGTAATTTGATTTGACCTGGTTAGTATTAAAGCCCTGTTTCATGTGGTGTATCTTTTGTAAGCTGCACTAATGAAACCCTTGATGAAAAAAAGGAATATATTATTATCTACAGATAGTTATACATGTAATATATTACACATGTATCCGAACCCAGCGTTTCATTTATGAAGGCTTTTGCCATATTCATCATCAAGCTTACCGTAATCTATGTTATAATAAAGAAGAACTATGTAACTTCCTACTGTATGAATGCTTTTAATACTGTCCAGCTTAATACCATGTATGAATACTGTTTGCAGAATTAATTTGTCTCAGACTTTTGTCCATGATTGTAGAAATGCAGGGCTAAGAGTTTGTAAAGAATCCATGTTGTATAGTACAACTAATCAAGTTCAAAATGATTTTTGTTGATTATTGACAAACACTTCCTATTTCTACAGCTTCTTAAAGACAAAGAAGAGCTTCAACAGCAACTGGCAGATGCTATAGTGAAAACAGAAGCACTTGAGCAAGAGAAACAGAAACAGGAAGAAGATGCACAGTTATTGAACAGACAGCTAAGTGAGACACATGAAAATGAAGTGCTTCTGTTGAAGGAGGAATTACAAACTAAAAGTACAGAAGCGGTAATAGCCAAGACCAGTGAAGAACAACTCAATGCTCAGATTGCTCAACTTGTTCAAGAAAAGCAGAACCTTGCTACAGAATGTGAGATGCAAAAGACAGAAATGGCCACGCGGTAAGTCTTGGACATAAACATACATGTTTACAACAGATAATAAATTGGGGCTTAAATTATTTCTATTAACCACAATGGAGGTCAAAAGTGTTGGGACCTTTCCAGTGGTATTAGTAAAACTAGCAACCCCTCCCCTCCCACCCCAAACAGTGCCAGGTCCAGACCTTGAGATAAGGAGAGGGCCTGGTCATCCAGACCCTTAGATAAGGGAAGGGCCCGGTGTCGAAAAAAATTTTTGTCGGGCCTTCGGGCCTCAGTCTAGTCTAAACATAAGGGAGGGGGGGGCGGGCCCCCTGGGCCCCTCCCCTGGAGCCACCACTGCCAAATAAAATTGAATTTGGAGTACCATGGGTGGAAATTTTGAACTACCGACATTAAAAAGGACTCTTAACAAAAATAAATGTACCTTTACTTTTAGGCCTCTTACATTTGAGCGAGGCTGCGATTATACCAACATCTTCAAATTAAGGCTGCTTCAGTTTACCCATTTTACCACAACTACATGTAACTAATTGAGTACTGACTTACTAAGGCCTAAACGGGTTTTAATTGTTCACTGTTCCAGACAGCAAGAGACAGAATCTTTAAAGAGACTGCTGAGTGAAACTCACGAACAAGAGGTTCTGCTGTTGAAGGAAGAGATAAATTCTAAAAATGAGGCAATGTCATTAGCTCAAACCAGTGAAGAACACCTGAAGGCTCAAGTCACTCAGCTTATTCAGGAAAATGAAGCTCTTAAGATGGACTTGGAGCAACAGTAAGTTGTTCTATTCAGCTCCTTTTTTGTCTAATAATATTAGTATTCAATAGGTGCTAATATGTCTACACTGCATATGTATATCTCTCTCCTCCGCAGAGGCTCCCGCTGGATATCCCAGTAAAAAAGCAATAATCGGAAAATAGAAAGCGCACGGGGGATGCATGTATATCAAATAGCTTTTCATGTTGACATGTTGATACAAAAAGCTAACCGGTGAAGTATGAACAACGGTTTACGGTCAAGTCGCCCGAAAGTCATCTTGAACGAAGTTATGTCGCCCTGTGCCAGAGTTATGTCGCCCGAAAGAGTTGTGTCACCCGAAAGTTCTTCCTCTGAACAACGTCATAGCATCCCTATTACACATTTATCAGCTTGTTTCGTCTCATTTTCCCTTAAAAAACAAGATATATTACATACACCCTTTATTGAAATTTTGGGCGACGTAACGTCTTTTATTCTCTTCAGGGAAAATATGTATCAAGACCACCTTCATAAAATAACACAAGATAGTGAAAACCAGAGACAGAGGAGAGATGAAATCATCAAAAACCTTCAATCGAAAGTGTCACATAGTGAAGGGGAATTACAGAAAACACGTGCAAAGCACGCAACAGATGAGTATGTACTAGGTGCCCTGTGTAATAATACAGTTTAATTTTCACTTGGGTGGCCTGTGTATTACAGTTCTTATTTTAAAGCCGCAGTCCATGTTGGAAACTTGTTTACAGACAGTATCTGATTTCTTGTTATCCTTGACCTCCTAGGCAACAGGTTGATGTTGCTGGGAATTTAATAACTCATTTAGTAATAACATTTAACAGTGAAGAATCTTGAGTTAGTTTATATCACAGTGGTTGTAGCGTTTTACGAAGGTGTACGCATCCAAATCTCCACTCTCTCGGATTTGAGATGTTTTAGGGGACTGCTGTCAACTCGCCCCCCCCCCCCCCTCCCCTCCTTTTGCTTCTTTTGTATAATTGTTTCAGTTATTTCTGCAGCTACCGGGCACAGATTGCCTAAAATAAAAGACACCAAAAACAAAACAAACGATACAACTCCCAACAAGATTTAATTGTTTGGTTCTTTCGTGTCAAATGTCTTTGGTGTGTCCCAGTCAGTACTTCACGAACTTAACCCTCGGCTGTAAAACTGATTAACACAGCTCACCGGTCTTGCAAGTCGTCAGGACGTGCTTCCCTAATCTGCCATTACGTGCATTATCAGTATTATAGACTAATTCGACATTGCACCTTTGTAGGAAAGAATTTCTTAAACTTCAACATGAGCATCGGCGCATTGTGGCAGAGTACCAGGAACTGCAGAATAATTACCACATAACTCTGGACAATAACAAGGTAGGTCTGCACTGAGCCCAACCCCCCCGCTCCCGGTATCTTCTCCCTCTGCTCACGAACTATGGGTAGCAGCTAGGTTTGCCACCCCGTTTACACTGGTGCAGA
The DNA here is from genome assembly GCA_038088405.1 of Porites divaricata. Lineage (NCBI taxonomy): Eukaryota > Metazoa > Cnidaria > Anthozoa > Scleractinia > Poritidae > Porites > Porites divaricata. The sequence goes on from JBBMOI010000005.1 coordinate 26,662,739, forward strand.
CCAATTTTTGAACGGACAAAATTTTGCACCGATTCGCCGTTTACAAGGGACCCGCGAAAACCTGCAAGTTTTTGAACGGCAAAGTGTGCAAGTTTTGAACCTGATCAGAAGAAGGTCGAAATTTTGGACCGGTACGGTTCCTTTGATTTAAAAAAGCCATGCTAATGCTGAAACCGGTGTCAAATGATGCCCACAGACCCAAAAGTTAGTCCCCGTTAGGGTCAGCCTCTCAGCTAAATCAAATTAAGCGATCTTTTATACAGCGCTCGCTCATGCTCATTGTCTAAAATTGCACTGGCACAGGCTCTGATTGTCTCGCCGTGTCCGAGTTGACCCGGCTGGGCGATCCAAAGTGTACATTTCCCACGTGGCACGACCAATCACACTACCCAAATCTGGTTAGAGCGATTTTCGTATGACCTTGAAAAATGGTTTCGATAAGTGTTCGTCATCTGTTTCATAAGCCAATGGATGAAAAGATCAAAACATGGACTCTTCGTTTTCCCGCCAAAGAAAACCCTAATATGGAGAAGGTATTTTTCGATTGGCCAATCGTGTTGCAGTATGACGTCAAAGCGAAGGATCCATTGATTTCTAGAAAGTTCTCGGGCATGAAGTTTTTTTACGCGAGCGTTCGCTTAACCAACCAAAAGCCAAGCGCGTTTGTATCCGTTCGATAAACCAATCAAATCGCTCTATTTGCGTTCGTTTGTTGTTTCTGTTTTGTTCGCGCGTTTTCATTTCAAGGTCAGACGAAAATCGCTCTAGTGGTATGTCATCAGTATGGAATATAACCTGAGATCAGGCGTTATTTTTTTTTCTTTTTTTTGCTTCTTTGCTTCTTTGGCTCGAGAGGGAAAAAAATAACGCCTGATACATTTATTTAACAAGCCGTCAACCGCCCCCTAATTTACATAATGTAACGTCTGCTTGACCTGTCATGTTATTAGACAATAAGCGTTTACCACAAGGGAATCAAATTTTGACGCGAATAATGTCTCTTTTGAAATCAATTTTAGGGAAAAGAAAATTTTTAAGTTCGCCCATGTTCAGATGGCGCTTCCTAAAAAAGAAATTTTAAATGTGTTGTTTTTGTGATGAAATACTGCTAGCTGGAGCTGCCGTACCTTTATTTAACAGCTACAAATAATAAAGAATTTACTGGTCAAAGCTCGTTGACTTCGTTCTGTACCGAAAGCAGTGAAAAAAAGTTAGGCTGAAGCACCATATTTCACGAACTGACACGGTGGTGTGAAAGCGAAGATCGCTCAGAATAATTCGAAGGTTTCTGAAGGAAGAATTACAGTCAAGCCAGGTCAAGACTCCGTTCATGAATTGATTATTTGAAAAGTGAACCCGTTTGTCGCTTCTGTAACTTGTAGCCAGTATCAAATTGCATTCAAATGATCGGTGAATTTTTAGTATACGATGAGATGGAAAGTATTTCAACGGATGAAATTTCTATTTAAGCATTCTTCAAATTCAAGAAAACTGAGCCGGCAGAAATTTCATAACGAACTCGCGTGTGTATTCACTGCCGCATTACGCAAGCAAAAATGCAGACTGAAATCAATTAACAACAACTAACGGATGGCGGTATTTTGGCCAATCGAAACGGCGCAAATCATTCGCATTGTTTCCTATCCAATCAGAAAAAAGTCCAGAATCCGGCATTTTTACATGTGATCCGTCAAAGAAATGTATCATGCCCTCTTCCCGTGAGAGACATAAAGGGTTAAAAGGGAGAGGGCATGATCTCAGGCTATATGGAATAGGCCATTTCCGAGTTCCAAAAAATCTCACTTTCAAAACGAGGCTAAGTGCGAAGCCATTGATATGAAAATGATTTTCAATTATTATGCAAATAAAACTCATTTTCACAACAAAGGTTTCGCACTTAGCCTCGTTTTGAAAGTGAGGTTTTTTGGAACTCGGAAATGGCCTATTTCTGCGCTTGTTTCTCAGACGTCATTTTCCAGTTTTCTAGTTCAGGAAAGAAATAACTGTATTTTTCAGGAACAAGAGAGAGCGTTTGAGACGCAAATGGATAACCTAAATACTCAGTTGAGAGAAGAAGATGATCATGTACAGAAGTTAAAAGAAGACATTCGTATAAGGGAAGAAGAGCTTAGTGAATTGAGAGAAAGGAGTTTTCACCTGCATAGACTGCAGGACCAGTTTCCTATTCTTGAAGCTCAGGTAAGTCAATGAAAAACTAAGGATGTTTTTAGTATAAATATTTATATTGGGCTACTTTACATAATTTAAAGTGCGCTTTACAAAACTTGAAAACAGGATTAATGCTAAAAGGTATAAATTTACAGGCTATGTATACATTATACCGGAGCCGACACGAAAAGCTATCTGGTATAGTATGAACAGCAACGCCACAAAACTGGAACAAGTCGTTCACACACATCGAACATCGTGCCGGAACGGTTGGCCGAGAGGGTTTGGTGAACTAAATGTTAATCCCAGTCCTCACTCGCCTCCTGAGTATTTACTTCCGTCTCAACGGATTTCACGGAGTCCTCACTCCTACTTATTCACTTCCGCTACGGTCCGAATACCTGTTCACACCACACCAACGTGTGGCACAGAACCTGTCCAGTATGTGACACTCCCCTTTTGAGATAAGCGCGGGGCTCTGTTCAAGTAATCGCGCCGAAATCACCATTCCTCTGTGTGAACAGAAGCCCCATCGGGTATGATTTTCGTGTCGCCAGGAAAAGCTATCCGGCGTATGGTGAACACGGCCTTAGAATGTAGTGGAGTGCGGGCGGAAAATAAAACGAACAAAAGGGAGAGATTGGGGGAAACAGGATTCTATCTGGAGTATTTGAGGGGTAGAAGCCCCCCCCCCCCCCCCCAAAAAAAAAAAGAAAATGCCCAGCTTCCCCCCCCAAATATATTGTTATCATTACAGTATATAAATAAATAACTATATTAGCAAAATCATTCAGACGCGACGAGGTCAATGCACATGAAGTAAGTATTCCCTGTCTAAGGAGACTATATGACAAGGAGCATGATCACGACGAAAGAATAAAATAAAATACCACTGTAACATTTCTCAAAATTGTGTCTCAAAATGCACCAGATTACATCTCAGCGCATATTCATTTCAAAAATTTCCGGGGAACATGCCCTCGGAACCCGCTAGGAAGCTCGTGGCCTTCGGCCGCTCCGGACTTCTCCCCCAAACGATAAATCCTAGATAGAACCCTTGTAGACCGGTGCTGTACTTGTTAGTCTTTCCTGTTCTTTCCACTTGCGAACTCCTAGAACATTCTTCCTCTTTTTAACAGTTAATGATTTTTATTATTGTTATTATTATTTTTCTTGTCTTCACTCACAGCTTGCAGTGTACCGTTCAGATTTCCAAGTTGAACGAGAAGCGAGAGAAAAACAACATGAGGAAATACTGCGCCTCCGTGATCATATCGAACAGCTTCAGCGAGAAAACCAACACTTTCAAGACGAGATGGAACGACTTGGCCACTCACAAATGGAGGAGATGCAGCGGCGACATGGAAGCTTCGTGCCAGGTCCACAGGATCCTCAACAGCCCCGGGGATGGTTTGATGGTTTCACAACCGTCCTGTTTCCCCGAGGGGGCGTAGAAATGCCAGAAAGTCAAAGGAATCCCGAAGTTCATATGCAACCCGGAGAACAAATACCCGGACGGGGACAGATGGGCGGTCAACCACCGGTACATCCCCCAGGGGGCGGCCAAGAGGAAGACTGGACTTGCCCAACCTGCCGTCGTAATTTTCCTAACTTTGATAATCTTCAGATACATGCTGTGGAATGCGGTGGCTCCCATCCCCCGGCCACTCACCAGTGCCCTAAATGCATGGAAATATTTCCAGATTTTGACACGCTGGCTATCCATGTTGAGGAGTGTTTAGATCAGGAATGAAAGAAAGTTTAATCTCAGCACTTCTATTTCGCTGCGTTGGAAAAATGCATCGCTCGCCTGAAGATGAAACCTCTGGCGTCTGTGTTATGACGGCAGTACAACCAATTTTACCAGCTTGCGAGCAAGCTCTCCGGGTCGCTCTGGCGGCGACGTTTCTTCCTGAAATTTGAATTCCACCTCCAATTCCCCTGTGGCACCCCGTCGACTGAGCTGTCAGATTTCCGCCAATCAGCGTGAAGCGGAAACGAGTACGAATGTAAACAAACATTGAAAAACACGTGCTAAGGGTAATGACGTCATTACTTACGTCATCTCCGCCAATTAGCATTTTGCATCGACTTCTTCGATACAAATATTCAAATTCCAGGAAGAGACGTAGTTGCAAGCTCTCCTTCCTTTTCCCGCCCCGCCGCCAGAGCGCCCCGGAGAGCTTGCTCGCAGCTCAAGGCTAGAAAGAAACTATTTTAAATTCTTTTAAGTCCCAAGAGTGACCAACATCAATCTCTGTCTTCTCCTAACACTGTCAATACATAATCAAGAGAAAGGGTGTATGAGAATTGACAACACGATCACTTAACGGAAAGTTCTTTGGTCTTTTATCAATTCTCTCAACTGATTTTATTAAGGAAAAGTATGGAAATCGGTTTGGAAAATTGTAGTGTATATTGGGACCAACGGTTAAGCTAATTTGTGGCTATTCTGTTTTAGGAGTTATTACATAACAGGAAATTGTACCTTAGAGTAGACAGCAAATAGTCTTGGGGAACAAACCGTCAAGAATACGTAATTTAAGGGTTGCCTAGGAAAAGAAGCCCTTAAGAAACTAATATTAAACCATTCAAATGAGCCTTTATATTACCTGAATTGTTTTTGCGTGTCAAAAAAAGGCAGCAAAGGTATGAGACCACGACTTAGTCACTTGAGCCCTTATTACACGCTCATATCCTCTTCAGCTGAGTGGGAAAATATACATAGAGAGTCTTATGGTTATGAATATTATCAGCTGTAGTTGTGTAGGATAAAAATAGGAAGAAAAAAAGGCATATCAGTATATTTTTTGGTTCAGTATGTTTCGCTAATTAACTATTCAAAAATTGCTACCGCACAAAAACGTAAGCTACCGCTTGTAAGCGCCACCACCCCCCCCCCCCCCCTCAACCCCCGCAACCTCCGGTGTAGGCCCATCCATCTGTAGCCAAAAAGTGCATTCGATTAAAAAGCCCCCCTCTAACTCGTATTGAAATAAATTCAATTTAAAATGACGATTTAAAGCTTAAAAATTAATCACCAACTGCTATAGCTTGTTTCAAAGCGCTTTTTCTATTTGCATAATGAGGCCCCCCTCGGATATAAACCCCTCCGTAAATAAGCCCCCCCACCTCCTCGAGCTTTAATTACTCTCTTGGATTGTCTTTGTCTAACATTGATATTTACTTAATAACTAATCTTTATCACCATATTTAGAACCTGACAATGGGGCGTTTTTTTAAAAAAGAAATACGTACGTGACGGCATGATCGCAAGCTCCAGCGGACACGAACATATTTCCATAAAGCGCGTAAAATTGTAGAAAATGCTACATATTAAGTATCACATAGGTGTGTTAGATTTCAGTGAAAAAATAAAACCTTTATTCCTCCCACTAAGAATAGCCTATATATGCTGCTAAACGAACGACATAAAAATCAGGGACTTGATGAGCTGAACCTGCATGGGACAAAATGGTCAACTAGCTTTGCCACAAGAAATTACGGTGGAACCTCGATTTAACGAAGTCCTCGGTATAAAGAACGAATTTCTTTACCCCAGTAATAACAAAATATATCAAAAAGGATCTCGATACAACGAAACCTCGTTATAGCGAGCAAATTTGACCAGTCCCTTGGGCCTTCGTTATATCGAGGTTTCACTGTAGAAGTTTACAAAAGTCTCAATGTGGAAGAACTATGCCGAGACACTTCTTTTGATTTTATGGATTTTAGGATCAACTGAATACTACTTCTAGCCTATATCACTTTCTGAAATCACTCCTGGGCGGATAGAATTAAGAGAAAAATCATTCCAAAAGGGTTTTGAACAATTTCCCTCAAATCTGGCGCGACTATTGGATTGGAAGTCCCAGAATGGAACCTCGATAACACGCATGCGCGCAGCTCTGTTGTATTATATATTGTTTTGTTCACCCAAGCTCTCCGGGGCGCTCCGAGGAAGGAGAGCTTGCAACTACGTCTCTGGAATTTGAATATCTCGATCGAAAAAGTCGATGCGAAATGCTGACTGGCTGAGATGACATAAGTAATGACGTCATTACCCTTGGCACGTGTTTTGTTGTCGCCGGAAATCTGACAGCTCAGTCGACGGGGAGCCACACAGAATTGGAAGTGGAATTCAAATTCCAGAGTAGAGACGTAGTTGCAATAGTCTCATTCCTTTTCCCGCCCCGCCGCCAGACTAGAGTGCAGTGTCTTGTCTTGTAGTCACCATCTTTGATTTTGAAACCAGAGGAAGACTGGAAAGAACATGTTAGTGTAATCTTTCGGGTAGACAAAAGGCGAAAGGTTGACGTAGGGGAGGTGAAGGAAATACACTTGCAGGCAGGCGTTTCTCGCAATTTTCTAGCCCCCTCCACCACAACCATGAGCTCCCACTTTGCTCCCACACCCAATTCCAACCTCGTACCCAGGGCTTTTGACGAGGTTGACCCAATTCCAAATATTCCAAATAACGTCTTCACTTTAGAATGCCACCCGCCTAGCCTCGTTCCCAGGTTCTCTCTCTCTCTCTCGCTCCGTAGGGACGGGTAGGAGAGAACCCTGGGAACGAAGTTGGCTACCCGTTGACAGATCCGATATCCAGACCGCGGGCGAGAACTGAGTTGAAAAAGGCGGACGTTTCTACGATCAAAGAACATGAAGAAAAAAGCGTGCGTCTAGAATAGCCACGAATAATTGGCGCTTGTCAGTTCTTATTTCGATAATAATGGCAAATTTAGTCTTCCACGAACAGAAGTGAGGGATCTAGTGGAACCTACTCGTGTTTCCAGTGGAATCTAGTCTTGTTTTATATTGGACAACTCAAAGATATTGAAAAAAGACTGCCTACCTAACATCCGATTTGTAAACAAGTAAATATTAATACGTCAACTAACCGAGAGCGTTGGCGATGAAGATGTCAAGCTTCATGTGAAAAGAACAGCCTAGAGCGATTCAGTACCTTAGTAATTGTTGTTATCAGAGGAAAAAGAAACACTCCAAAACAGCCTCCATTTTACATCAATTAAGAATCAACTGAAGGTCTAATTTAATGTTACATTCAGATAATCCCCAGCAGAGGGTTTTGTGGCAGTTTAATAGTCACGGCGCGCGAGATATCAATTCACTGCCTTCTCCTGAAAAACAAGACTGGCAGTAGTGTCAGAGACAACTCCGACAGCTAGTAAGCAGTAAATGTTTACGAATAATCAACAAAGCTAGTCATTTTATCTCCTGCACTCATTTCAAGGAAAGATCTACTAGTCTAATGGGACCGGAAAAGGTAAAATACTTTTAGTTGATCCGAATGCATCTTTGACATCTTTGCTTATAGCTAAAACCTTTAAGATTAAACTTTTTCCGTAAACGAGAATGATTGAGTGATCGAAAAGCGGGTTTGCAGTTTAATTTGCAGCCGACAGATTCATCTTGTTTTGGGGTGCCGTCCATGGTCTGATCTGTAGCTGCAAAGAAACATTCAAAGAAAACTGCAGTGTTAAAATGAATTAAAAAGAGAGAAAACACAGGCAAATTCGTTACAAAATTAGTAGAGAAGCTTACGTTTGCTTTTTTTAAGTCTGAGACATTTACTTGCGCGGCTGAACTCGAGAATTTACCAAGACCACGGTATTTGTTCGCATCTATGTGACCAAGAGTAGGAAGCATTGACTCGACTTGCTTGTGCTGTGCCGTATTTCAATTATCAATTAAGTTCAAAATGCTGAAGGAAAAATGAATATTCTTTTTAAGTTTAGTTTAAAATAAAAAAGTATTGCATGACTTGTCATATATTGAAATGAATTTTTCCCTAAGTAATAAGCACCTAACAACCAGACTCTGGTTAACGAGGCTGAATGACAAGAAATAAAAAAAAATTTAAACATTGAAATTAGATTTTAAACATGTTGTGGACAGATATTAAAAAGAGAGTTGGTTGAATCAAAGAATCAGTTTCAATTTTATCTTTGGTTGAATTTTCGTTTTCACTTCGTTTTTGAATATTCTTCCGCACAATGATTCAGTAATAAAAAGATTCTAAAAAAAGTTGAAGGAATTGAATAAATATTGAACCTAAGATACATTATCCCCAATTAAATAGCTCTTTATGGCCGGTGGTCAGTTCTAGATCCGACTGAGAACATCAACCTCTATACAATATGGGCACCCAGAAACCATAAATGAGGACATTGCAGACATTACGGTAAGAGAGTATTGCGGTTATAAAATCAGCTATACCATCTAAATCGATCTAAGGTAAGTTAATACCTTGGACAAAATGAACAAAAAATGAACACCCATACTTCACCATCGAGGATGGGAAAATGAATCTGAAATGTAAAACTTTTCTCCAACTTTTTCTCTTTACTTCTTTTTCGACGTCTTGTAAGTGTCACGTGATCACAGACGCATGACAGATCTGTCGACGCGACAGCCATGACACTGTCTGTCAACAGACTGTAAGTAATACAATGATTTCTGGAACGTTTGAAGTCAAATTGTTAAAGATTTATTTCTAACTACAGGAGGCCTTAAAAGGGATCATATCTGTCTGGAGAAAGAAATTACGGTTTTAAAACCAGAAAAGTGCCATGCCTCGCGACAAGGTAAGAAATTCAGTCACTCCTTATTTCTAAGTATCTAATGTTCTAAGAAAGCTTACATAAGCTAACAATTTTCCACTACTAAGCTTACATAAACAGTTTTAAGGCTATATGGCCGGTAACCGGTAATCGGTTAAGGTTTTTAAAATACTAAATGAGTCCTGTCTTTTCAGTAAATTTCACAAATCGAAAAAAACCAGCTAAACCAAACCATCATATGTCGATTAAAATAAGAAAAGTCAAGCGATCCTGAAATGCTCTATAGATCTCGAGTCTAGTGTTTGGTTTACGCTGGGCTCAGAAGACGAAACCATGTTTTGTGACCGGCAGTCCTATATTCTCCGTAAATTTCAAAAATCGAATACATCCAGCTAAACCAAACTGTCATATGTCGATTAAGAAAAGTGAAGCGAAATTTACTGAGAATATAGGACTGCCGGTTATTTAGTGTTTTCAACACCTTGACCGGCAGTCGAGCTCAAAAAAGGTCACTGGTAAAACATAGTTTTCTGAGCTCAGCGCAAACCAAACGCTAGACTTGAGATCTATAAAGTAGGGCGATCGCTTGACTTTTCTCAATCGACATAAATAGTTTGGTTTAGCTGGATTTTTTCGATTTGTGAAATTTACAGAGAACATAGGACATATAGCACTGTAGTGTTTTGAAACATTGAGTCATTTACCAGATTTACAGATCTCTAAAGTCAACCATAATTGTGACTGGAAATTTGCCCCTGTCTCCCCTCCCTAGATTACTTGTGTGATCCAGCATTCTTCGCGAGTTTCCAAGTCGCATCACATCCGTTGACGTTTTTGGGAGGGAAGTTGGAAGGCATTTGCTCTATTTATAGGAAGCGTAATTTTATCGTTAGTCACTTTTGTATCGAACTTTTGACCTGAGAAACTCAAGAAGGATATCATCCAGGACAGAGTTTTCCGATCTGTCAAGAGAATGTTTGGAAGTTCTGAAGAGGTTGTGAATTTTCACCTCCCCAAAAAGGTCAGTCGCGCGAAATTGTTGTTGCAATTTAACATGGCTTAGCAATGCATTGAAATTATCGAGAAGAGACGAGTTTGATCGTTGGATTTACCTCTCATAATCCAGGAAATATGTCATCGTACTAAACGACGAAGATCTAGCGTGTGACTCGACCTCACACTTCGATCTGCTTCGATGTGAACGTATAGCTCTTGAGTTGCAATTTGCCTGTATTCGATTCTTCGCACTGGAATATTGGTATCTAACGGATTCAGTTGTATAAATTCGAATAGCAATAACATTGCTTAATTCTGAGAATGTTTCATTGACGACTTTCAGTTGATCTGACCATCATTTATCTGCCTGTTTAGATACATGTAAAAGTGCGCGGTTAGCACAAGCTTTTTTATTATTTTAAATTTTAGTCGTCAGATTCAGTGATGCTTCGGTCATGTGAATTTACTCTGGCCTTGGGTTGTTAGCGTTATTTATATGCAAAACTGTTTGATTTTATTGTGGTGTCATTCCCTGACATTTTCAGTTATTTGCGATGAGCAAGTTTATATATTTAGACACGTTAACAAAGTTTTTGCTCCTTGGGGGGTATGATTGATGATGAATCACAGTATGACAAAACAAACTAACACGAACGAAGCTCAAATTTTATGCCAAACCAAATCATCAAGCTTTATTATCCATATAAATGCAACTCTAGCTTTCCATATTTCAAATGTAATATTATTTTCACCAATTACTTTATTTCTTGGAGTGGTAGTCAGTTTCAGGCAAAGATTTTAATGTTCGTCAGTTTATAATAATATTGTGTCCATTTTGTTAGAGAGGCAGTGTAAATTTGGTTTTGCCAATACTGATTTTAAATGAATAAAGTTAGCCACCATAAATGTATTCAAAAGCCAATACCTGCTTTGAACGTTAACACTCATGGAAAACAAATTTCATGTTCTGGGTAGAGGACTAAAATTCAAACAGTTTCGACAGTTGAGGCAATGAATGCAGACAAAATTTATTTCAGTTAATCCAAGTACACTGTCAGTGGCTCCCAAAGTACATGAACTCAAAAGGTTTATGCACTCAGAGACTGAAATGGTTCAGAACATCTAAAAACTAGTTTTCCAACCTGTGGTAAAAGCTTGGTAAATAAGGATTAAGTTTGCAGATGAAAAAAGGGAAAATTATTGAGTTGATTTCTAAGAATTAACAAATGCTCACGTATTTAAAATGACATTAAAGTTAAAATTACATTTCTGAATTGCCATACTGATCATTTTAAATCTGTCTCATCCAACATTCTCAACTGCAGATCTCACATGAACACTTTCCACTCTATTTCCAATGTAATGATGTTTCTGTCTTTTTCAAATTAATTTCTTCTTACTCCATGTCTGCTAAAAACCAAAGTCAAAAGATTTGCATTTTTTACAAAAAAAAACTATCAAAGTATGTATCTGCTTGCAAATTGTTATTTAATCCTCATAACTATCGTACTGAGTTTTACGAATAGTCTTCCACGCACTAGCCTCTATTTTAGCCTTAAGACAAGTTTCGTTTGTTCAAACCTCTTCAGTCTGGCTAAAACTGTTACAATACGTTGTTACATTCAAACAAGCAAACGTCCCTCAAGCGTTTGGCACGACAGCCAAAGTTTTCAAGAAATCCAGCGAAGCCTTGAAGGACATTAAAAGCAACAGATATAAGTTAATCTATGCCTCCAGATATAAGTTAATCTATGGACTTGTTTTTCAAGACTGCTTCGGCATTGACGAACTGTAGGGCCGGCTCTTCTTGACATTTCTCGGAGGAGAAATGACATTCAACCTTTTGAAGCGAGGACCTTCGCCACTTTCCACGCAAATGTCGTTTTCAGAATCCAATGCTGCCTTTATAAATTTGCATATGGTACTGGCATTCCTGATTTTCAGGGCGCATTTTGCTCAAACACAGGAAGACTTCTTCGTAGCTTGCGGGATAACTACTCCGATATGCTTTCCAACCAGCTCAGCTAGGGGAGTGCTGCTAACTCCCGATTTCTGCGGAATTTTAAACAAATTCTCCGTGGAAACACGGTATCTGCCAGAAGACTTAAAATCAACGTAACAAAGACGACACGTATTAGAAATATTAGATATTAGAAATATCTGGCTTCTTAGCTGGTGGTTTAACCGTTTTTTTTTGGTGTCGAAGAAAGCGTGTTCACCGCCTCCATTGGAAAACGGTGATGTTTTGATCACACAACTTTGATGTATCAAATGTACACATGGGTATTTTTATTTGGCATGTTTTTCATCAGAGGCGGAGTTTGTTAATTAATGGGGGATAGGCATTAAATTCCTGTCACGCCCCCTGAATGCGAGTCGCAGTGATGTTGGTACAGTCCCTCTATTTTTCTCGCCTCCTCCCCAAACCGTCCCCCGCCCCCTAAGTAGATTTGATACTCTTCCCCAGGTTAGACTCGGTACATCTGAAAATCAAGATGGCCGCTATTAACGGTAAGACGCGCTCAATCTCAACGATCCCACGGAAAAATAGGGGACTGTGAACAGTCTAAGCCTTGAGCAACTCTTTGTTTCATTGTAAGGTAAACAGTAACATTTATTTGGATCAAAACTTACAATATTATTATTATTGTGAAAGGTGTGAACCCAGGAGTCATTTCAAAAGTAGGTTGAGTTTGATCATCGGGGTGAACGTAGTCCTGAATAGGACTGTTGTTGTTGACAGTGACTGACGTTTTGATAACCTGTGCGGTAGTCATCTTCAGAGTCAAAGTGAGTTGTATCACGTCAGTTGATGGTATTATACTCTGGTTATTGATCTGATTGGTCAATTAAGTCGCAGTGTTATTGGTCGTCTGTCAGTTAAGCCAGAGATGCCAACCTCTGGAGACCTAAAATCGGGAGACTGTCTTTTTTTTACTTCCGCTCCCGGAATTTCAGTGGAACCCCCTCCCCCCCGAAAAAATGACTCAGCCCCCAATGCGAATGACTTAGGACATTATATGACATCTTACATTATGTACATACTATCAAAATTCGAATGGTAGAAATAATCTTTGTCAATGACAAAAATGCCCCAGAAACCGTACTGCGAATAAGAAAAATTCAAGATTTGAGCTAAAAGTGGGTTAAATCTCAAACTAAGTCTGTTTTATTTTGTACTGAGTATTCAATATTTATAGTGGACGTAAAAAGCGGGAGATTTATGTACCAAAGCGGGAGAGCGGGAGACGAGACAAAAAAGCGGGAGAGTTGGCATCACTGGTTAAGCCGCGATGTTATTGGCTATGAAGACTCGTAATCAGTAATTGGTGCGTTTCGATCCACCTATTGTCACAGTTAAACAGTCATCTATTGTTAGTCAAATTGTCAGTTCTCCAGTCATTCTCTCATAGTTAGTTTCGCTTGATCTCGTCTATAAATCGTTTGTATGGCGCTGGTAACTGTTGGCTACGATTCAGTGGCGTTTGTTCTAAGTTAGTAAACCAGCTTTCTAAAGTAAGACATTGATAGTAGTCTGTAGAATACGTTATACATGTCGAAGAGTCCCAGTCAATTTGATGTTTCGTCCGTAAATGGTGCTCAGCAATGTGATTGTTGATGTCACCATTCTTCGTCGCTCGTTTGTGTTCGGTCAGTCGCGTGCTAAGGTTTCTGCCAGTTTCACCAATGTAAGAAGCCTGGCAGTCGCAGCATGTGATCTTGTATACTGCTCCCTGTCTGTCCTCTGGTTTGTCTTTGTCCTTGACATTAGTAAGTAGTCGTCGTAAAGTGGTTATGGAATGTGTGCAACACGTATATTGCAAGGTTGTAATATACGGGCAATAGTTTCAGAGGTGCCTCTGATGTACAGTATATTTTTCTTGTGCACAACCCATGATGGTGGATGTACTGTCAATTAAGGCATGTCTGGAAAATTATTAAAGTTGTATTATTACAGTTTAAGTGTCTTGATGATATTTTATTCTACATAATAACAAACAAGGGTACTCTATTTGCTGTTAAAATTTTAAAAAATGCATGTTCACCAGGACTTTCCTGCCAAAAGGTTATTTGCAGGAAGTTTTAATTTTGTGCCTTCAGAGTTGGCTGAAACAGAAATGCACATATTAATATTTTAATATAGTATTTACATTTGTTAGTTTACCTTAGGTCATGAGAGAAATGCTGGGTCACCTTGTCTGAAATGTGGACCTGTGAAATGTGAAGGTGGATTAGATTTGCACTTCTGGAGGTAATGTTACTCTCCAACGAGGCTGTCTGCATACTTAAAGGGAAGTGAAAATGGGAGGGGAGGGTGGGGCTTATGCTTCTCATTCCTTGGGTTTGAGTTTCTTGCAGTTTTGTTGGTTGATCTGTATTGATTGTAATAAACTATTTTATTATATAAACACCAAAGAAATACCATGTGAGCTTTCACACGAAAACATGATATCTTTTTTGAGAAAATAACATGTTATCTTCACACGTGAAAAGTTCTCCTTTGCTATGGCTACATAATAAATCGTGTCTTTCACAACAAAAAGCTATTAAGGTGAAATTGTTTGGTATTTGATTTGTGTTTATATGAAAATAGAACATTACATGGCTGCTTGGAGATACCAAATTTCTCTTCTCGTGTTCAAGAAATATTTGTCTTGTCCGTGTATTTTTCAACACTCGCAGAGAAATCTTGTATCCCCGCTTGGCCATGTAATATCCTCTATATCTTTTGCTCTCTTCCAGAAGGCCTACCCCTGGTTGTGCAAATGTTCACTATCCCAGGGCTCGAAAAGAAACTTGTGTTCCAGCCTGTCCTTTTTGAGAGCAGCTCTCACATATTACTTGATGAGGCCGCTCCTTGCTTGTCTTTAATTAGTTGTTAGTGGATAACTTTCTTGGACCCTTACCCACTGGGCAAGTAAGCATTAAAAGTTACTTGCCGAGCAAGAAAATATACTTGTACTGGACAACCGGTCGAGACTTTTTTCAAGCCCTGCTATCCACCAGGCCCTGGTTGTTCAAACCTTGGATAGCACTATCCACCGGATAAATCGCTATCCAATGGATAAGTAATACGAAAACTAATTGCGCTATCCACCGGATAGTAATTTATCCAGTGGATAGCACTATCCACCTTTTGAACAACTGGGGCCAGGTAAATCACTATCAAGTGGTTAAGTATTACGCAGGGCTTCTGATAGGCTGTGGAAAAAAGATCCAATTTCACGGGATTTTCAGAGATAGATTTGCGGAAAAATCAGCCTATTTTGCAGACATTTTGGGGGCTAACTTTGCTGGAAAACAATCAGATCAAAACGGCTTATTTTGTGGGAATTTTCTGGGCAAATTTCGCTAGAAATCGATCAATTTTGTACTGATTTGATGAACCTGTTAAATGTTTTTTAACAGAGATAATCATTTGCTATTTTAACAACAAAGCACTCGAGGAATGAGCCAATGGTAAAGCTTTTAACACCATGACTAGTGCCTAGTTTTTTTACAACATGTAATAATTTATGCCTCGTATTTTTGGAATGTTGCTCGCTCATTGTGGTGATGAAGTTTGTGGCAATTAATCAGCCCCAATAAATGAGATAAGTTTCAAATATGTTGTATAGACATGTGTTTCATACGATTTCTAGTGATTTTTGCGGTATTTTGCGTATTTTTGTGAATTTCGCAGGATTTCGTGGATATACCTGAATTTCATGGCTCTGCAATCACCAAAAATATCAGAAACCCTGATTAGGGAAAATAATTATTTTATCCTCTGGATAGAGATTATACCCAGTGGATAGTGCTATCCACCTTGAGCAACTGAGGCCGGGTCTAGTGCTTATCCAGTGAGTTATTATCCAGTTGGCAATGCTACTATCCACTCTTTGGACAAATCATGACTTGACTGTCAAATAACAATTTTTAGGAAACTTGTCGGCTGTTTTGCCAAGAAACCTGGCAGGGAGATGGCTTCTTATCTAGCAAAGACAATTACAGTCAACTCCCTTTATTGCGGACACTGTAGGGACCTCGAGTTAGTGTCCTCATTAGCAAGAGTCCGTAACAGTGGGAGGTTATTTCAGTCAAACGTCTGTAATTTGTTTGTACCGGGGATTTAGCTACTGTTCGTATTATTGGGGTTGCCATTATAGGGGATGTCCACAAGGCAAGAGATAACTGTACTCAATGTTTCTTTCCTTTCACAGGAAAATCTGCAAGACTTGCAAGTGTAAACCAGAGGAACATGATATCAAGAGTGCAGAAGAAGAGGCCCACAAACTAGTGGTGCACAGTTTGTTCTCCAAAGACTCCCCTGTGGGACACATTAGGGACTACTTCCGCAAATTGGAAGAAGCAAATAATACTCAGCAGTCTGAGTATGCCAGGCAGTTTGCATGGACTCCCCCGGGACTGCAACAGGGTGTGGTAGGTATCCAAGAGCAGCCTTACTATATACATCATTTTTTGACAAAGCCTTTCCAGTACAGATAGTTGTTACATGGCCCCGCCAATCCCAAATTTTGTGCAATCGCTACTGCTGGAAATTGCGAGGATCGTGTGGCACGGACCTACACTGTGGTCCTGTGGTGTCTGTAATGAGGTTTAACTGTAAAAAAGGATTTTTTGTAAACAATGGAAGTTATTCACAGCTATTGGTTAGTAAGTACTGGTAGATGTGCCATACTGCAGTTGGACCTTTCATTTACAACAAATTCACCAAGGGAACTGGCTTTGGATACAGTGTAACCAGTCACAGGCAAGATTAAAGTTTAGACAGTGATTTTTTTCCTTTTTTTTGCAACTTTTCTAATTCTGCAGCAAAAGATCTATTAAATTGGGATGATTACTTACTGTAGTAGAGTGTACTGTGCACCATTCCTTTTAAACCTTCAGATTAACAAATAGCACACTTTAAAAATGTGTAAAATTTTGGTGACAGCAAGATACAATTATTCATGGCCACTGTACCAATGTGACAACACTGAGTTGATTATGCTCAAAATGTTTGACCATTCCAGTATTATTTTTATTCAAAACTTCTAAGGAATTCCAGCTCAAAGAGTGTTCCATTCCTCAAAAAACCTTCCTGCCTCTTGTTTCTAAAAAGTAGTTAATCATTTTTTTTGTGATTTATTCGCAGCTAATGAAGTACATGGAGTCTCTACCCCCTCAGGTTAAACCTAAGGTTGGAAGTGATGGTGCTAAATATCGCCGCAAGCAAATGATGTACCAGTTACCAATCCATGACCATGATGAGAACTACTGCGACAGTTTAACAGAAGCTGAAAAAGATAGCATGAGGCAGTTCTGTGATGATCGAAACCAAAATGCTCTGGGTGTAGGAGATGTGAGAGAGAAAACCAACCCTGTCTCTAAATGGGTATGTACATGTATTACTATAACCACTGTGGTGCTAATGCACTCTGTAAGTTTCTTGAAAGACTATAAAGACTGCTTGCCCCACAAACGAAACTAAGCTTCCGGTTAAGTCCATCTTTGAGCCAGGACTGGAATCCTTGTTCTGGCACCCCACCTGTGTACCAGGATTTGAGTGTGTGCCATGATTGGCCTGTTAGAAAGCCATTGTTGATTTGCCAATTAGGTTGAAGGGAAATTCAAAACTTACTTCCGGTAATTCATTGAGTCCATCGGGGGCCCAGAACAAGAGCCAGGGGTTCATTTATAGATTACATCTGCGACACCGACTCCTAAAAACACTACTACTTAAAAATGTATTTTGTTTAATGTTACATTTTTGTTACACTTTAGCATGCATAAAACAAAAATAGAATTTGTTGGCGCGGAAATGTATGTAACTCAGGGCGCTTTGCATTTGTCAGAACTGGCCGGCCAGACCATGACCAGACTAGTCAGAGTTAAAATGAAATAACGTTCTCCTTCTTGCATATATTTTTAGGATTTGACTGATCTGGTTGGAAAGTTTTGATTAAAAGTGAAATTCTCTTTGCGACGGGAACGGATTGGCCGGTCAGTTCTGACAAATGCAAAGCGCCCTTAGTATAATTATGATTTGTTCATTGCTCGCAGGAGTTAATTGTGTTGCTAATAAATCAAAATTTGAGTAAAAGCCAAATCTTCTTGAATGGAAAACTCTCTCTTTTATACTCAGTTTGGTCCCCTAAACGCTGGAAGTCGCTGATTAGGGCTTTGCAATTTTAAAATTTTCTGAGGGAGCATGCCCCCAGACACCCCTTGAAAACGTGGACTGTTGATACAGTCGGTTACTTTATTCAAATCTGCTGGCTACTTCAATTTTTATTGAAACCCGTGGTTGTTTTTTCCTCATAGGTTTGTTTTCGTTGTGGTGAAAACATCGGCCTTGGAGAGGTCGCTGTTTTTGCCTCTCGTGCTGGAGAGAGAAGATGTTGGCACCCAGGCTGCTTTGTGTGCCAGATTTGTAACAATCTCTTGGTGGACTTGATTTACTTCTACAAGGATGGAGGCATCTACTGCGGCAGACACTACGCTGAGATGTTCAAGCCCCGCTGTGCTGCCTGTGATGAGGTGAGAGAATCTGATGTCTATGTTACTGTTTGATAGACTTTGTTGTTTCTTGGTGGTGCGGACGGTTGCGATCACCAAATGACGTACAGCTGTAATACAAATGATTGCAGACTCTGATCACCACACCAAACCGTATATTTGTAGTTTCTGCAACACCAAGAAACATCCTAAACTTTCTACGTGATTTGCTGACAGCTCCAAAGCCCTATTCACGGTTAAAGTATCAACAATCAACCTGCCCCATTTGCAGTAGAAGCATAAGCTTTGCACCAGGAACACATGTTTTATATCTAATCCAGGTTTTCAAGTAAAATTTGGACTTGTGCTTTCATTTTTCCAAATTTGTAGTCGACGAAAAACTTTAGGCAGCTGTTACAAATAATCAAAATAATTTATACCATGTTTAACGAAACAGGATTTAAAAATTTTTAAGCGTTGGTGTGAATACCAGTCAAGGTCAGACAGAGCTACGTCTTTCCCCGGGTGTGTCTTCGTCTTTCACGCGCATCAATTATCTCACACCCATAACTCTTATATCCTGCCATACAGGCTAAAGCCAAAAAAAAATCCTAACAAATTTTTCAGTAAATTTACAGACAACCTATTTTTGTTGCAGCTGATCTTCAGCCGGGAATACACTCAGGCCGAAGACCGTAACTGGCACCGCAAGCACTTCTGTTGTTACGAGTGTGATCGGGATCTGGGTGGGCTACTGTACGTTGCACGTGACGGGCATCCACACTGCATGGAGTGCTACAATCGCCTGTACGCTAAGAAATGCTCAGAATGCCGTTACGTCATTGAGGCAGACGCTCAGAGGATCGAATACGAAGGAGAGTTCTGGCACGCGCGAGACTACTGCTTCAAGTGCGCAATGTGCAAGACATCACTGATTGGAAGGCAGTTTCTTCGTCATCCAAAGAAGAACAAGATTTTCTGTTCCACCGAATGCGCCAGAAGATACTAGACTTGGTTTTTGGACAAGTTTGTTTATAACATCTTGTTTTGGTTTTATCAGTCTTTGGACGGTGCTTAGGTTTTAGAATTTTTAGTTCGAAACGACGGTGGAGTTACGATTTTAATCGGTAGAGTAAATTCTCTTATGCTGGACAGTCACGTTTTAAGGTATTCGTTAAAAATAGCGCCAGTAAGAATTTCCTTATAAGTTATTATCTAAAAAACAAACTGTTATTTCGCGCTCAAAACCACAATCCACCGGGACTGAATTAGGCCGAATATAGCAGCAAGCGTTTCCTACTAAAGTTTGCAGCACCGCTTGCTGAACTGAACAGCTTTGTTAGATGCTCGTTTTCCGCTGTTGATATCAACAACCTTTTTTCTGTTTTTGAAATATGAAGTATAATGTTTCTAAATGCTGAATTGAAAATGAGGGGTTCCAGCTTACCTGCATCTGGTTTTTGAAACCCGTGTATCCAGGCATAGTACTAACCTCTTGCTAAACTTAGAATCAGTCACGAACTCTCAAACAGATCTTCTAGCAACAGATCTTCAACCATGAGATTAATCATAGATAGGCGTGTTTTCGACGATTTTGTTATACATCCAACCAGGCCATTAGAGTTGAAAAGGTCTTTTTATTCTCAGAGCTCAATCACCTACACGGTGTATGAAGGCCAACATCATTGACTCGGTTGTTTTAAATGTGTTGTTGTCAACACATTTAAAATGCTTGCTTTTTACACTTGACCTCGCAGGTTACATGATTCACTATAACTTTGAGTTTCCAGTGGTTTCCCTCGCTTCGCTTTGTGGCCACTAAGTTAGCCTGGTATTACGCCAGCACTGACGACGCCAAGGGCAGCGAAAACGTCACTTTAAAAATGAGTTTTCGTTTTTTCAAACTTTTCCTCGTTTATTCCAATTCGCTTGAAATGTCAAGAGTGGGCGAATTTCCCTGGAGTTGATTTCTTGGTGACTGCACTAAAGTTTAGAGAGAGAGAAAAAAATTCGTGGTCGCTTGTTTACGTCCTCCATAAAACGTGAAATTGGGCATTTTCATGCAGAGGCGGTAGAGAAATGTACAAAAAACGTGATGCAAGTGCAAAGTTTTTGTTTTGCTTAATAGGCCTATTGCTTTTTTGACGTTCTCGCTGTCATCGCCGTCGTCGTTCAACTACTAGCCTGCAGTGCAGGCGTTTTCTTTGGGCGCACAATTTGCTCGCGAAAGCGACATGTTGAAACTTCCCGAAGAGAGGGGGAAATGGGGCGAGTTAAAGGGAGCTGGGAGGGGGTTCTCCCCTCCCCCTCCCCCTCCCCCTTTCCTTCTTCGCCCTCGCACCTACCGTAAGGGTTACTATTTCTACTCTCCCCAATCTTCCACTGTCATAAAATCAAAGGTGGCGGCTACAACAATATTACGAACACGAACAAGGTTTCGCCCACCCAAAATACGCCTGCACTGCAGGTTATTCTACTACAGGTTTTGAGAAGTGTCATGGTGGCGGAAACAAGTTATCAATGTCCGTGGTTTTATCATTTTGCGATAGGAAGAGGGCTAAACCTCCTTCAGTATAAATAAGTAATAACCGTACTAACCTTTTTTGGTGAAAAAACGTAAAATGAAGCTTTCTGTGTTGTGTATTCTTTGAGCATACGCGAAAAAAAAATGTAAGTTAAATCTCGCCCTCGTCCTCAAATCTAAAGCTCTGTGATTGAAACACTGAGTATGGTGGTTCATGAATAATTTTGTAAAGGAGGACACAAACAGGTAGTTCCTCACTTTATGGGACAAAATATTGATTAACTGTTAAGATTGAAGCAATATTAAAGACATTCACGGCTATCGAAAGGATCGTTCAGTGGTTGACAAATAATGGTAATTGGTAACATCATATTTCAGTCTCGTAGCCTGTGTTGCTGGCGTAATTGTTATTCACGGCATACTTTCTTGGCACTAGAGCTGCGAGGGATTTTTGTGAGTGGCGACTTACTCCCCTTCTCAAGGCTCTGTAGTAGACAAAAAAATACAACATACGCCACTTATCCGTTCATCTCGCCAGCCACGCAAGCTACATCTCAGTGCGCGCCTGCGGCTGATTCTTCTATATGACCCGCTCATTCACAGATCGTAGTCTAAATATCTCAACTTGTGTCTCAAGGCTCGTACTATAACACAACAATTCAGCGGGAATCATTCTTGTTTTAACCATAAAGAGGCATTAAGATCATATATTTTATGCAGAAGCCCCGCGGGAAGAATGAGCAGATCAAAATGCGTGAGAACGGGTACTGCGATAGGTTTATTCTTCAAGGTTTCTAGCATAGCCTGAGAAAACAGCCCGACATTTCGCGATGCTACCACTTATAGACTTCTGAGAAATCAGTAAAGAAATTCTATCCTGATGACCCGTCACTACCCAGATATGGGTGGTGACACGTCATCAATGCAGAATTTCTGCGCTAGTTTGTCAGGCGTCATTTTGCCGGGAAAACCGGTGGTCGACTATTTACACCCCTTGGTTTCTGGTATGCAAATGACAAGTTAACCATCTTTGCCATATATTTACTCCTCAGTTTTTACATATTTGAAAGGAGCAAATTGGAGCAAGTCCGTGTTTTTTCGTACAGTGACCTGGGGGGAAAGAAGCTGGAGGTTCCATAGCATAGAGTCCCCGGGAGAGCTTGCACGCAGGCTACGAAAGCGGTCGTCCCTCTTTACTCTGAGCCTGCGCAGCAAGCGAAAAAATAAAATTATGCAAATTAATAGTAAAAAAGGAGGAAAGATGTTCTACGCTCGTCGGCTTCTGTCTTCGTTCCGCTCGCACCCCACTCGTGCTCTCGACCTTCTGTGACTCAAGAGAGACTGCTCGCAGTTTATGGATCCGCCCCTAGTATTCAGCGCCTTCTGCCTTAAATTCCGTAAGAGAAGGTTGTCTTTCTCACCGATTCTAATTTCTATTGCAAGGATGTACTTGGCCGATCAGGGCCCCGTTCCTGAAAGGGTTTAACTTAACCATCTTTCGAGGAACAGGGCCCTGAGTTTAGAAAAATCTATTTTTTAATTTGTTAAACATGTGGAACTGAATTCAAAGTCGTGATCGTATTTTTGCATTGTTTAAGACTACCAGGTGATCTGTGACGTCATTGCGGGGGCCTGGGGAAAGAAATTTTAATGCCGTATCCCATAAATCAACGCGCGCACCAATTCAATTCGATTCAATCTGTTCCGGTCAGCTTTGGTTTATGGGATACGGCATTAAAATTTCTTTTCCCAGGCCCCCGCAGTGACGTCACAGATCACCTGGTAGACCGTGAGAAGTCGTCCTTTTTTCCTCAGAGCTACGCGCGCGTGGCGAGCGAAAAAGTAATGTAACTAAGAGACCAAACTGTGCAAGGGTGACTGATAAATCTGTAATGTGCCAAAATCCTCGGGGGATAAAATTAAAAGTTACTGTGATCTGCAGCTGAACAAAGATCGTTGTTCAACAAAGCGATCCATTATCAACTCCAAAACAGCTAGTAAAATAATAATTATTGTAGAGTTCATGAATATCTAACATCAGTATTTGTACCTGATAGTATACGTAAGCCTGCGCGCACGTAGAAGGTGATTCTCTTTTTTGCTTATATACTGAGGAGTATTCGTTGTACTTGGAACGCGCTGACATGAAGTTTCTGCAAAGTTTGATTGCTACTGTTTTCTTGACCAAATTCACTACCGCGGCAATTACAGGTAACTGTTTATTAATTAAATTATTGTAAATTTTACAGAACGTAGTATCCACTGCCGCAGTTAGCAGATTAGCTAGTCGATGCAAGCAGTGGTTTCACAGTATGTAATCTACTTTACTACTAAGAAAAAGTTAGCTTTTCTGTTATCAAAGGGTCTCATGAATGGGGCGCTAACTGCCGGTTACATCTTGTTACGGTCGGTGCTTTTTTTTTTATTGCGGTTTATGGCTTATGTTGTTTATGGCTTATGTTTTCCTATTATATATACTGTTGATAGGAAAATCGAATATTTATTAAATTTTCTTTAGAGTGTAAATTATTTCCATTGTTGTATAGATCCTTTTGGGACAATACCAGAAAGGAAACGCTAAATAATACATCATTTATCCACAAGGCATACGTAGCGATCTGAACAAGTTCTACTGATACAACCAGGCCGACTAATGCGACTAACGAAACGAATAGCGGCTTAAGATACTTTCACCCAATCACTAATCCCCACCCAACATATTACTCTACCGAGGTGATCGTGAAAAGGAATGCGTTAATTTTCACACAATTTCATCTTTAAGTACAAGATAAAATATGAGTGGTATACCACATGGCGCCGTACTCGGCCCATACTCTTCGCCTTGTACACAAGCGATCTACCGAAAGCAGTTAACACTGCAACGACGTTCCTGTATGCTTATGATACTACCATGTACTGTGTTGGTGAATCCGTAGACCAGGTCACAACAACGCTGAACAAAGCTCTAGAAGAACTCGCCCTCTGGTGCAAACATAATTCCCTGGTACCACACCCCAAAAAGTGCGAGGGAATGATCCTTAAACGAAATCATTTTATCGGTCCCTTAGGCAGTTTAAAAATTAACCAGCATCTCATAAAATTGTCCTCAAGTACGTTCTAAGCTGTTAGGTGTAACCATTGACAACAAGCTTACGTGGACAAAACACATATTAGAGCTCAAGAGAGGATTCGTTAACAAGCTCAATCTAATCAAACGCAGCCGCTTTTTACCCAGGAATTCGCTTTTAGATCTATATTTTAAAGTCATTTTACCCTCGGTTACATATGCGTTACCAATTTGGGGTGCTGTACGAATAAAAATGAATTTAATTCTTTGGAATCCATACACTGTAGGGCTGCTAGAGTTATATATAACCTCCCGCGCGAGATGCCCTCTGAGGATGTAAGAAAAACAGCTGACTGAGACTCTTTATTCGACACTTATAAGGTCAAAATAGCCAACTTAATTTATAATATATACAACCGCATAACTCCATCATGCTTGGAACATATAATGCAAAGGAAAGAGTCTAAGTATGACCTCCGTCATCAACATCGTGTTAGCGTACAACGTTTTGAAACTTATTACATGAAAAACTCTATTTCTTACAGAGGATCCATTGTTTGGAATCTTTTAGAACCATCCGCTGTCAGCGCCAGGGACTATGCCAAAAGGGCAAAAAAGTCTCACGCCCTCAGAAACTTGAACTTTAATGAAGAGTCACCGCAAATGGGTCGTCCCCAAATTGACAGTGATTTCGTCTTTTATTAACTGTATTCATATCTTTTATTGTACATATCTCAACTTTTATTGACTACATTCAAATTTTAATAATCTTTATTATTTTATTTTATTACCATTTTTTACAGGGCCCTATAAGCTATATTAGCTTTAAAACCCACCGTGTTTAAATAAAAGATGTTGTTGTTGTTGTTATTCTGGGGCCCGTTTCTCGAAAGTCCCGGTAACTTTTCGGGCCCGAAATCAAATATTCAAATAGAAATATAAAGAATAAGAGCGCGGGTCCTGGCTAGCAAACTACTCCATTTTGTTTCATTAACTGATAGTTTTATCATGTTACATGCAAAACTATTGAAATCTCGATCTTTAATGAAAACGGAGACAGCTTACCGGGCCCGTTGATTATCGGGACTTTCGAGAAACATGCCTCAGCTGGGCCGTTACAGTACATTAGTGCGGCAGAGCTTTACTTTGTGAAGGAAGAAGTTATGTTCGGACGCGAGTATTTAA
This sequence comes from Porites divaricata, assembly GCA_038088405.1. NCBI lineage: Eukaryota > Metazoa > Cnidaria > Anthozoa > Scleractinia > Poritidae > Porites > Porites divaricata. The sequence goes on from JBBMOI010000005.1 coordinate 26,687,745, forward strand.
TATTTATCGTGCTTGTGAAATAAAACAACGAGTATAGATCTTCATCAAGTGTTAATGAATACTAATTAAATGAACAAGTGTCTGTATCAAAAGTGTGAAAAGTTGATTCAAAATCACTCATTAACCCAAGTTATTTGTATTGGGGTTCACACAGGTGTACATGTGACCCGAAAACTGCCCATTGATTGATTGGTCAAAACTTTAATCCTTTAAGTCCCAAGAGGGATCAACATTAATTTTCTCCTAACAAGATCGATACATCGTCAAAAGAAAATGTTACTCTCTCTATAGTTTTTCAAGGAAATGTAAAGAGATCAGTAAGGAGAATTTAAATGTGGATATTGGGGCTTTCATTAAAGGGTTAATGAATTAAGAAATGAATTTTACAACGCTTTTGAGGGATGTGATGAGCCCTCATGAAGAGTCATTTCCTGTATTAAAGTTCTGTGTAAATCTTAACATGACACGAAATCTTTGTTTTTAAAGTGACAACTATGTTAATTGTGTTAATCATATTTCAGACACGGAGCCTCCAGTTTTTACTTATTGCCCAAGCGATATCTTAATTGAAACCGTCCAGCTTGAGGTTCGTGTAAATTGGCCGCGACCCATGGTTACAGACAATTCTGGTGTTCCTCCATATGTCACGCCAAACCAACAAAGTGGGTCTCGTTTTAGTGCTCCTGGTTTATACGACGTAATTTATACGGCAGGAGACTCGTCTGGAAATGTAGCCACATGTAGCTTTCGTATAACTCTGAAGAGTAAATGAAAAGTTTGTGTTGGGCGACACATGGCAATCTCTACCCAGAGCTCTTCTATGCATGTCGAGGAGAGAGATCGAAAGCACATTCCCAAACCCGTAAGCACTGGGGTCGAGAATGCGACTCATAGGCGAAGTTTTAGGCGAAGTACTACCTTTCAAGCCTCCTCCTCAGGCGCTTCGTTTTTCGCATGGTAGAGGCGAGCGCGAAACGCGAGTGACTGGTGATGAACCGCAAGGGACCATGGGAAGGGTAAGGAAGGAAGGCGAAGCGCGTCTCGCTTGTTGTCTCCTTCCCACCTTCCTTTGCGCGCACATTTTCATCGAGAGAGAGACATCTGGGTACGAAGCAGCTACCTTTCTTTACTCCCTTAAGTTGACTCTCTATAAGACGGACATCTCTCTAAGATGGACACTTAGTGTAGGGGGGGGGTTACTCCTGGGAATTCTCGGTAGGGGTGTGCCGCCCAGGCCCCGGTTGTTTGAAAGCTGGATAGCGCTATCCACCGAATATATCGCTATTTAGCGGTTAAGTATTACGACAACCAATTGCGCTATCCAGTGGATAGTGCTATCCACCTTTCGAACAACTGGGGCCAGTTCTTCAAATCTTGACCCTATTTCAGATACGTTCATACACTCCGTAGTTCCCTCGAAAACCATACCCGATTCCAGACCAAAATGAGCAAAGTGTATCAGACCCATTTTCAGACCAAAACGGCGCAAAAACCCCACCCGATGGAGCGGCACATACCTATCTGGTTTATATAAGGGATTACCCCCCGGACACTTAGTGCCGGTCCTAAAGGTGTCCCGCGTCTTAGAGAGATATATTTTTAAAGAGGCGAGATATTTTCATATCCTCCTACTTCATACAGAATTTTTTTGACATCCCCACCTCTTTACCAAAAGAAAAATTCACAACCCTCCCCCTCCCGAGGAAAGTAAAATATGGGCTGTATGACGACAATGATGATGAAGATAATGAGAATAAAAACAATCCGTGACGTGGTAATGTATAATGTAGATAGAGCTGGCTGACTTCACAAAGTAAAGGACATTACAGTTTTCAGGGGCGTAGCCAGGATTTTTCAAAGGGGGGGTCACAGAGGCTACTCACGAGATCACCATCCGGGGATCGCCGACTATATATGGTTTATACCGCTGCTTTCCCTCGTGTATCAGCGGGCTCAGTCGTATTATCGCGGCATGAAGGCTCTTATTAACTAAAGATAAGAGCCGTTGGCGAAAATACTTTACAAAAAAACAAATTTTAAAAAAGTAGGCTTTTCAACAATGGCTTTTACGGCCAAGATATTGTCATCGCGTTTTCGCCACCAGAATATTGTAGGTTGTTTGCTCAAAAGAAGACCTACCAAGGGGAGGTCACGGGCACCCCAGGACCCCCCCCCCCCTAGCTACGCCCCTGGTTTTAGTGCATTAATAACAAAAACATCCTTCATTGAACTAGAAAATAAGGAACTTCACTTGTGTAGTGGTTTATCAATAATATTACAAATACTTACTCTTTCAATGGCATCTAAACGAACTGGCATCCCCTCTTCCTGCCTTCAGAAATTTTTACTATCCCCGTCCTTTTCCCTTCAAAAATATGAATGCAGCCTAAGCTGCCACTGCCCGGGTAATAAAGGCGGGAATCCCAATCTTCGGTCCTCTCGACTGACAGCTGTCAAAAATGACAGGTAATTGTGAGCAATGAGTTGTGACGTTAATTCACGGTGGGCGCACGGGCTTCAAAATGTTACGAGGGTCTGCATTATGAACTGTCCAGCGGATTTTATTGTTATAATAGCATTCCACAATCGCACGCACAGTATATTCAACATGGCGTCAGTTGAAGATTTCCTCGATGAAGTACTTTTGAGCGATGACAGCGAGTCTGAAGAACTTCACGAATCATCCGGACCTCCAAGGATCACTGATATGGAGGAGAATCTAGAAGCTCAAATAGCGTTGTGTTTAGAAGTTTTTGATAAGCTTGATTTGGGAAATAACCTCTGTATTTTTAAGGAGAGCGTTCGGAAACAAATCAAGGGCTCCTTCCAAGCCTTTAAACCACCGACCGACCCTCTTAAAATCTTGTTGAATACCAGCTTAAACTGCGGCTCACTTTTTAAAACAGAAAGCAAGTTGTGGTTGCAGAAGATGTATTTTCGGCTTACAGGAAGACCAAGCATCAGGAACCCATATCAATGTGAAATTCAAAGAAATATTCCAGTGGACTTGTTTCACTGCCTGAAGAGAGCACTTCAGCATTCAAGAGTTAATAACATTACAGATCACGTCACATATGAAGAGAGGTCAAAGGACGATGTCATTTCGTTTATTTCCAAACAGGCCGTTGTTGTTTTTCTTTCCCTATTGAGTGGCTTAGATGAAAGTGATGTGAAGAAGTACTTTAAGAAATATTTGACTGGCAGAGTAAATGGGAAGGCCACCATTCTTGTAAACACCAGGAAGAAATTTGAATTTATATACAGGAAAAAGAGTTTACAGCTGTGCATTCTATTTCATTATGGAGTTTGGAACAAGGCTGGATTTCCTCTCCATAATTGAATATGGGCAGAAATTGTGGCACATTGTGGCTCAGTCAATTACAAGCTTGGAATTAGCTGTGCCATTTATCTGGGTTGCCGACTAACGGCATATGCCGGCAAACAAATCAGTGGCATCTGAAACAGTCTTTATTCCAAAACTATTGTTCAGTTTCCTTAATATACATTTATAATGTAATAACAATATAATTGACAAGTTCAATAAGTTCGTGCAACAATACAACTTTGCTAAACTGTTTATAACATTAAATAAGTAAAATATAAATAACTGTTATACAGAGTGATTGCACTCAATTCAAAAAGTAAATTGTAGAGTAATACAAGTCATTTTGATCCAAATATTGTAGTCTAAGTATAAGAACTCTACATAAACTGGTTTTGTTTTTGTAATTTTTTAAATAAACTGTTGATTCATGAAGTTGTTCAGACTCGCTGTCATTATCGCTCAAAGCTACTTCATCGAGGAAATCTTCAACTAACGCCATGTTGAACATACTGTGCGTGCAATTGTTGAATGCTATATGTTATAACAATAAAATCCGCTGGACAGTTCGTAATGCAGACTCTCATAACATTTTGAAGCTTTGATCACAACAGCTTCTTGTCAACAAGAAGTTTCCCCAACTTAACACTTTTATCAATTTGATCCATGTACTGATGTAAGCAATAATGACACTTCTGTTGCTGTGGACCAATTTCAAGTCCACAGAAACAAGATTCCTCATTGGATACCCTTTTGGGGATGTATGTCTGTTTGTGCTGAAGGTTTTCCTCTTCATAAAAGCCCTTCTCCCGTAACCAAATCAACTGTACAAATTCATGGGAAAAAATTTGACCCCATCTTCCAGAAAAGTTGGTGTTTTGACTGTACCTTCCAATAGTGATATGCTTTGACTCCCGCCCTTCCATTGAGACACAATTTAGTCCTAACTGGTACTTGTTAAAAACATCCATTGCATGAGCTGGAATTACATGACCTATGCACCAGATTGTTGGGGAAATGGAATTGGTAAACAAACAACATGCTCTAAACAGGTTCAAACAATATTGCTCAAGCTGAGCTATGTCTTGCAGTCTGATATTGACCACTCTGCAAACAATAGAAACAATTTGTCTGAGTTGGAGACAAATGTATGCAAAGACATGGAGTGTGAAGGTCTGCTTCTCACTGTCAGTTGATTGCTTCACTGCATCAATAACAAACATAAAATTGTGTAAAAACATTCTTGAGTCTTGGCCAGTGAATCGGTATTGAAAGTCACTTCCTGAGCCTTTGGTTTCATTAAACCACCGTCTTATCCTTTTGGCAAGACGAGGCAACTTTGCTTTATTTTGTAGACAGTTTACAAGTCTACTGAATGGGGCAGAATTGGGTACTTGTTCAAAATTCACCACTGATTTGTCAAGAGCTGATTTGCCAATACTTTCATAAAGAATTCTTCTAAAAAGCTGCTGGCATGCATTGTTCTTTGGGTGTAAAGGTTCTATGTGGGCCCTATCAATAAACTGCCCTATTAAGGGCAAAAATTCCTGTCTACTCTTTTGGTCAGAAATAAAGCTTGTTATCTTGTTTCTCTTTGTAAGCTTAGAACCTTTTTGCTTTTCAAGTTTTAGTTTCAACTTCTCAACCTCCTTAGATATGGTAACCCTTTGATTGTATTTCCATGGCTGCCATGTGTGTGTAGGACCTGGTCCAAATTTACCACTGATAAAATCGCAATTACTGGTATTGACATTGCCAAAAGTTGAAAAGTAAGTTGCACTGACTGAGAACTCCCCAGCTAAAAAAGCAAGCATTTTAAGGTCATTTGGAAATTCGGAAAAAATAAACCTGACCTCTGTTCCATTAACCTTGAATGTTTTCTTCTCAATTTCTGACATCTCGCGAAAAAGAAATTTAACATATCGCTGAACAACAGGCGAACTTTCTGGACAGTTTGCCCCAAAAATAAGAAAATTTTCACTGTTACTTAAGATGTGTTTACCCCTATTAAGGAAACTCACCAGCCATGAACAGGCGGTGTCGTCTTTCCCAAAAGGGGCCCCGTCACCACCCAGCGCCACATGAAAAGTGTTTATCTCATTATTAAACCATAAGAGATTCTCCTGAGCAACCTTTAAATAGAATGATGCCATAAATGGCAAAAATTGTGTTAAAGATCTGTAACACCCATTCACTTTCTCATCCTCATTTAAGTCATAGCAAAAATCTTCCTTTACATTTCCAACCCAACCTTTGTCTATAGACTTAACAAATGCTATCAATTTCTCATATGAAAGTAACTTAGCAACTTTACAGGACATAATACTTTGCCTTTTAAACTTCTTCCCCTTCCTTTTGCTTATCTCCATTGAGAGTGTTTTACAAACTGACCTATACTTTCTCTTACCCAAGACACCTTTAGAGAAATAAACAGAAATACTGCGCAATTGGTTTTGCTCTGAGTTTTCAAATTCCTGCACCTTTTTATTGTAAATTTGTGGAAATACTTCCTCACAGAACTTTCTCTTTCTGGAAATGGTATTTACTAAACTTTTTGAAGGGAATTTTACTGCTAAAGTTTCAACTAATCCAGCAGCAGCAGGAACAGTATTGGAATTTGTCCCCCCATGGATTCTCAGCGCTACATCAAATGTTTCGCCACATCTTCTTGACAATGTTCCCTTGGATATGGTTGTACTACCAGCTGTATTACTGGTTGGGTGGTCCTTCCTATTCAGTACTGCCACTGGATGCTTTACCAGAGCCTTCTTCTCCTCCTCAACTTTGTTTATGCATTCTTGAATAGCAGAAATCTATATATACCAGAGAGATACACTGTAGTAAGCATAAAATAAACTTATAAATATTGAATTAAATAGATTTCAGGAATCTGAATCCAGTAAAATTGTGAAGTACCAGTTTATAAATACAAGCTTAAAAATAACTCAAAAGCCTGGGGTACAAACTGCAAAGCTCACATATTTTACTGATAAGTTCTCTATGAAAAGTTAAGTTAAATTAGGAAAAAAATACTTAAATTTTTTCATACTTCGAAACGGCAATATAGAGAATAACTCACCCTGTTATCAAGTCTCCTTTTTTTGGCAGCGACTGTATCTACATGTTTTCTCAACTGCTGAACTGATTTATGACCGATGGCAGCCTCCTCTTTCGCTTGTCTGCGCGCTTTCATCATCGCCCCTACATTGAAGCGTTCGCACGACTTCCTAATTTGTGGCATCTTTCTACAGGAAGACATGATATAAGGGTACCTTCAATCAAATATATTTCGCACGAAACTTGTAGAATCAGAAAAATAAAAACATAGGATTGCCGCCAGATAAATATCCTTTGTAAACGTACCTCAAACTATGCCATCAAACACGGAGCTAAAAAGCCTTTTGAAGCCAAAAATCGTCCACAATAAAGGAAAGATCCATATTATTTCTAACTCTTGAATGCTGAAGTGCTCTCTTTTGGGCAGTGAATCTCTTTCGTTGGCGGAAACAGGGCGAGTTTGGTGTCAAACGAAAGAAGAACTTCAAAGCTATTCGACCCTGCCATGTGCTTTTGACAAGAATCCTAACTCCTCCCCGGAAGGGAGAACAAAAGAGGACAATAGGGGGCAACAATAACTGCCCTAGTCCTCCCCCCTGTGAAGATAAAATTGTCAATGTGATTTCCTCGATGGATTCCGCGGCAAAATTTTGTGTCCCGCGCGCCCACTGTGATTTACAAGTGTTCATATGCAGTTGCACACTTTGTGTTCCGGCAATGTTTCAAGATGTCGGACGTTTACGTCAAGATTGACATGGACGAGAAATAAACATGGGGTAAACCTTAAGTCTTTAACTCTAATCAACGGTACTCTGGCCATGATATTTAGGCTCGTCCTAAACCAGGAAATCTACACGTCGAGGACTTTGAGAAGACGTCCTTATATTGCCTAGTTCCTGTACGGCGTTTTCATTTCGGTGACGTATCCGAGGCGAACGGTCGGGAAACACATTTTCGATCGGACCACGTGACCCAAAACGCTTTGGCCGCGCGGAATAATGAGGCCTAGGGACCAGGCGGAACACAAAGTGTGCAACTGCATATGAACACTTGTAAATTAACGTCACAACTCATTGCTCACAATTACCTGTCATTTTTGACAGCTGTCAGTCGAGAAGACCGAAGATTGGGATTCCCGCCTTTATTTGACAACTGACACCAAAAAGTCGAAACAAAGAAAGGCAAAAAAGTCGACTTTTTTCGACTTTGTATAAAAAAGGCAAAACGCTGAAAAAACTCGAGAAAATTCTTCCTTCAGCTTTTTTGCGATTAGTGAGATAAGAATATTACTCAACAAAGTTGGTTCACTTTATATCGAAGACAAATACTAAAAATGTCCGGCCTTTTATAAGAAAAGGAGGCACTTTTCTCAGGTTTTCATAACAGCGAGTAAAATTTAAAAACAGGCATCCTTTTTTCAGTTTTGAGTGTAAAATACAAAAAAGACCTTGATTTTAAGGCATTTCTCATTTTTGTAATCAGCGTCCTTTGCAAAAAGTAGAATTGCCGGAACCGACCACTGATTCTTGTGTACCTTCTTTTCTGTTATTTGCAAGTTTTTCTAAACTATTGAAACTATTGATTTAATGGTCTTTAATGTGTAGTCACCCTTTATTTCAGGAGCTGATTACTGGTTGGGCGGGGGGGGGGGGGGGGGTGGAAGTTAACTGACGACAAAAAAATAGGTTGGTCCCAATGTTTCATATAGACATCTCAGTTGTATGCTCCTATTTTCTCAAAACCTCACGGGATTTTTCAAAGAAGAACAGATTCAGAGAGCTTTCTTGCAGTTTAAGTCTTAATCTCAGGGTGTTTTCCATTTGTCAGTGAACTGACGTGACGGGCCAGACCCTTCCCGCCATAATGAGAATTTCACTATTAATCAGAACTATCCAGCTAAATCAGTCAAATCCTAAATGGTATGCCCGAATGAGATGGTGTTTCAACAAGGGGGAAGACCCTTTGGAAAAAGCCGATTTCATTTGCTAACTGACTGGTCCGGCCGGCCAGTTCTGACAAATGGAAAGCCCCTGGAAAGCGCCCTAAGCCTCCGCCAACAAGCTGTCTGAAATGCTCGTTTTGCAACTTCATAAGAACATGAGCTCGCTTATCATTTCAACATAACTCATATCTAAATTAGTGTGTATCATTTTCTATTTATGTCCTGTTTCCCATGAATTTACTATTTTTCTTTAACAGGAAAAACTTGCCCCATTTATCCTCACCCTACAAACGGAGCCCTTGCCTGTTTGTACCTCGGTGGTGACCCTGTGTGTGCTGTGATGTGTAAACGCGGCTTCGACTTTGTCTCAAATCCCGCATGGCTGTATTTGTGCAGGCAAGGACAATGGAACATGATCGGTACTCTGGGGGCAGGATTACCTTGGCCCAGCTGCTCTAGTAAGATTTCCATTAACATGGCAACTATTAGACTGCAAAACAGTCCTTATCTTTGCGTATTCAATTACGCGCGAGCTGTCAAACAAAAGCTCTGGAGCGAGGCTGGGGGAGGTGAAGCCCGTGCGCTTTGCGCGTGTGAGACTCTTAGCTTTGAGAAAAAAACCCGACTTTTTTGCAGTCTAGGTAACGACAGAGAAAAGGCAAAAGCTGAGTTCCATACCTAAACCGTTTCCGAGCTACACGATTCATTTTATTTTCAAGTGCACCCAACGAATTTTTTTTTTAAAATAACTATTCAAATATCGCGTTGAATTTTTATTAAAGCACGAGAGAGGTTATAACATTCGGGATAACAGTTCCATTTAGCTAAAATATTCGGAGTGTTTCTATTAACTTACCCACGATTTTCGGAGATTGTGTTTTTCACATTTTTTTACCAAGAAGGTATAAAGACAAACGTCCCCTAGAATTTTCGTTGAAAGTACGACTATACCACATGCCGGATGTCCTCGAACTTTCTGCCAAACCCATCAGAGAAGCTAGCAGCCGCCGGATGAGATGAAATGACCACCTAAAACTTTTGAGACGAACAAAGTTCCTCTAAGACATCCGAACAGTTAAATAGTTTTTATGGAGCTTCACATTTAACAAAAAGGCTTCTAAAAGCATAAAGAAAACCATTTGAGGAACTTCTGACTTAATTGGAGACATTCCGCCCTTGGAGGCCCCCGTATTTTGCGATGACATTTTCATTGCCTTGCCGAATAATACATCATTCTTTGGTTGCATTCCTTTTAGCCAAACTTTTTTCGGATTTGGACAATCCAGATTGTTTGGATTCTCGTGCTAGCCGGAACAAAAATCTGAAATAAGATTGATCCATACAGAAGCTGCCTGCCGCTCCGATCTTCTTCTCAATTTTAGCGCATCGTTTTTTACGTCTTCCTGCTAAATTAAGCATCTTCTCGTGGAAAAAGGAAAAAAAATGCTCTTTAACTAGTGGTGTTTCATGCTGGGACTCCGGCGTCAACTCAAAATTATCTGGAATTTGATTCAAGAACATTTCAGAAGACAATTACGAATTCTCAAGCGCTGAGAAGCACGCTCTTGACACACAGACATTGGTATAGTATAGTTTTTCGGTGAGAAAATCTAAGCGTTTTCACTTCCTAACGGATTTAGAGTGAAAGTGGAACTTGAGTTTAGTATACTACAATCCTTTAGCAGCATAGAACAACGAAGGATTTGAAAATAACTTTTGCCCGAACTAACCTTGACCTGCTGTGTTTATTGATGAACGAGAACGTTTTTGCGATCGAAAAGCAGTTTCATTAAATGGAACAAAGATCTGAAACCAGATTGAGATACCAATCTGAACGATCCACGTTCAGAGGTAGATCGTTCGGATTGCAATCTTAGATTGGTTTAGTCCTTAAAGGAACGAAAAATCGAATTTTCGATCGCAAAATCCGGATTTAGATTGGCTAAAAGGAATGCAACCTTTAACTCATAAGCGAGCAACCATAAATTATCTTTCTGGGAAAAATTTATCGCTTTCGTTCGGAAATGTCACGAAAAGAAAAGTTCAAGCATGCCATTTTAGAATCGAGAAGAGAACTAGAGCCTAAATGCGCCCCGCAAGTGTTTCTGGCATCGTTCCTAGCGCAGGTCAGCTATTGGTCAATTTTTTCCATGTCCCACGTAACAGTCCCAGAAACCTTTGCAAAAGTTAATTTGGCTGTAGTTCCCTTCTCGTTTCAAAAGTGGCGGGCAAAGTTTAAAACGCGCAATAACTGCTAATTCTTGATTCAAGTTGATGAGTCTAACGTTTTACTGACCCAAAAAACAAACCGGATAAAACGAAGTTTAAATGCTTTTAAAACAGGAATCAAAGTCTCTTATTTTGTTTAATTACAGAGGTGGCACATAACCACGGACTGAAAATGAACCAATTTCCTTACTACTACTTTGACGGAAATGCTCCGAACGTCTTGGACACCATAAAGACTAACTTCATTTCTTTGTTGGGAGTTTTCGGTTTTTGTAGAGGTGATCAGACATGCAAGAAAGACCTCGTAAATGTACGCTTTGGTAAACCACCAAGTACGTAGCAGTTTTTCTTTCTTTATAATACTAAATTTGTTTGGCCCCCGGCGCTTAGTAACAACGAACTCTAAGGTGATGTTACACGAAACGATTCGCAACGACAACTTTTAGCGCTACACAGCGTTGCAACATTGTTTCAACATTGCAACGCTGTGTTGCTCTAAAAAGCCTGGTTGCGAATCGTCTCGAGTAACACATCACCTTTAGGCCCCGTTTATATGAGAAAAACCTGTCAGGTGTAAAAGGGTCACCCACCCCTCCCAGACGAGTCATCTCTAGCCCCGGGGGCGGGGGGTACTTTGGAAATTTTTGGGTGGGGATGTGCTGCTGGAACCCTTAGCCTATACCAGAGCTAGTTCAGCTGAATTTTGCTACCCTATACTAGAGCAAACTGCCCAAATCCCCCCTATCCTACTATAGCTTTTAGGATGAGTTACTTAAATTTAAACTTTCCGATTTAATAATAATGATGATAATAGTAACTGTTTATTCACAAATCCATGCAAAAGTGAAAAGGAGATAAAGGCGGGTATCCCTTTCTAGTTTATCAATATCTCCTTATAATAAAATAAATTAAGAACATATATTATTGACAACTGTTTAAAATACTAAATATAAAATATATAAAATATTACACGGTTTGAAGAACTAAGTGTTCACTAGAAAAATTTGCAAGATGACATCTCAGTCTGTTCTTAAAAGCGTTCAAATTTTCCGCCTCAGCAATTTCCTTTGGCAGATTATTCCACTCATCGATTATGAGTTAAACTTGCGGATGCAAACTTAAGTTTAAAACGGTGATTAGCTCTTGAAGTCGAAAATCATGTGAAAACGAAAAAAATGCTGAGAGATCTGGTCCATTAAGTCTGTTTATTGTCTTAAAAAACTCGGTAACGGCGACGAAAATGATCTTCTTTGTTGAAGTGTTGACCATTTAAGGAACTTTAGACGTTCTTCGTAGGACATGTCTCGCTCAATATTTAATCAAGGGCACATTTGGATGCTCTACGTTGTACTTTCCGTGAAAGGTTTGAGTCCAGGAGTTATTTCAAAAGTAGGTTGAGTTTGATTGTCCAGATGAACGTAGTCCTGAATACAGTAAAAACCCGCGTGTAAGAACCTAGGGGTTTTAAGAACTTGCTGGCAGAAATTTCCCATTTTTATACCCCAAAATATAAGAACCTGTTTAGCCAAGCAAAATTTATTAGGTTCCTATATGTGAATTATCGGATATTTTCATAAGCAATTTTAACTTAATTAAGAACTATAACGTTGGTGACTTTGTTAAGTGAAGTCTGTAATTGCTTGTTTTCTTTGGACCTTGTGTTTCTTCGAAGTTCAGCCATTTGAAACATTAGTCAGGTGCATTTCTTCACTTCTGAAATATTAAAACCAGACTGATTGATTCCCTTCCCTTTAATCTTGATACCAATTTCTCTAGGTACTTTTAATTTCCTATAAGTTTATAATCCACTGGAATTTCAAGCCTTTTCCCCTCGCCTTTGTTGTACCGAGGTTTCTACTGAAAACTTAAGAACCTAATTTAAAAGAACCTACTTTAGCCTAAATTGCCAATAACTACCCCCAAATAAAAGAACCTGTTTTGCCAAACTTGGAAAAATATAGGTTCTTACACGCGAGTTTTTACTGTAGGACTCTTGTTGTTGACAGTGTTGTTGCATACTTCATGACAGGTTTGAAGTAATGTAAATTCCGAGATCCTTAACTTCAGATGCAGCTTTTTACTTTTTTATATTTTTGAGTGGCAAATTCCCGGCTTTCCTAATCTAGACTTAAAATTGTCAACTAATTGATCAGTCTTCTGGAAAATGATAACCTTGCTCTTTTAGGTAACGGTCAATCGAAGTGACCATGATGCGAAGACTGTCAGATTCGTAGTCTTGGCCGTCTTTTTTTATACGCACTTGTCGCATAAGACTCGTCGAGGATTTTGTTGAGTGCCTCCGGTTCATAGCTTTCAATTTTTTGTCGTGGCCGTTTTTGTTCTGCCCAGTATCTCCAAACTTTTAGCAAGTGCTCTGTTGAGTGTTTTTGTTTTTTTGGGGGTATTTTTCTTTAAACTTTCAATTAAGTTGCTGTTACTGTCTTAAAACTAATCCGCCATTTTGTTTGCAGGCAGCCGATTTGCGTACCTGTCAATCATCCACCTTTTGTTAATACGCCACTTCTGAGTTCCAAAAACCCTCACTTTCAAAATGTGGCTAGGTGCACAACCTTTCTTGTGAAAATGAGTTTTATTTGCATCAGAATGAAAACGATTTCCATATCAAAGGCTGAGCACCTACCCTCGTTTTGAAACAGAGGCCCGGGGAACTCGGAAATGACCTATTAATAGGCCATTTCCGAGTTCCAAAAAATCTCACTTTCAAAACGAGGCTAAGTGCGAAGCCATTGATATGAAAATGATTTTCAATTATTATGCAAATAAAACTCATTTTCACAACAAAGGTTTCGCACTTAGCCTCGTTTTGAAAGTGAGATTTTTTGGAACTCGGAAATGGCCTATTTCAACTTTCTGCACTCACTTTCACGTTTTTTGCACAATATTTGGGATAAATTGACAAGTTCTCCACCAATCAGATTGCAGTCATTTTTGTATGTATACATGATAATAATAATAATAATAATAATAATAATAATAATAATAATTTTTTTCCTGCAGATTGAAACGTACCGTTGCTTACCGATGAATGAATGTTGCACTGAGAAAATTAACTTAGAAAGAAAATACCAATTTAAGGCTAATAAAGTAACGACATGTAACAAACAAAAGTAATAAACAGCGTTCTAATCTCACTTTAATTTCTTAAGTATCGTTATTATTGCATTATATGACCCCAATCTATAAGGTCATTAGCGAATCTTATACATGTCTTTCTAGCTGTAAAAAGGTCATGCGAAAAAAGTGACGAATCGTAAAGAGAGGAGCTCGCGATGCACGGCACGTAGGTTTAGACTTAACCTCCTCCCCAGGGTCTTCTCTTTCTCCAATATGGCGGCGACAGGTTACCCCATGATGCCTTGCCCTTCGTGTTGGTCTTGAAAGTCGATCATTCACGTCCTTCCGAACTGTTGACGGCTGTGGAGAAGGCTGACTAACGTTGTCCCACCGCCTCTTGGGAAACACAGCGATAAAGAAAAAAAAATAGACAAGATCGTCACGTAACTGCCATCTGTACGACTTTTGTTAACAACTGTAATAAGTTGTGTTTTGTTTTGTGAGCTCTGGCGTCATTGTAAAATCAGCCTTGCTTTAATTTTTTGTCTTATAGAGCAGTGTTCAAAAGTAGAAAACCCTTCAGAGGAAGGTTTTTAGCCAGCTGTTAGAAATTGTACGCGACCCGTCGCCATTCATTTGATGACGCCCTGTGACTTGCAAAGTCTTTGAAAAGTCAGAAGATCAAAGAGAAAAAATTTCCACCATCTCACCGTTTTTAGTTTCTGCTACAGGTATGAAAAGGCAGTTCATGTTAGACCTCGACTCAACGGACCCCTTTATAACGAAGCCCTCGCGCAGTAGACGAACGATACTGATTCACCCTCGGCATAATAAAATCAGTAGACTGCAAAACAGTCGGGTTTTTTTTCTCAAAATCAGTAAGGAAATCGGTAAAGCGTGGCGTAAGAGTCTTACACGCGCGAAGCGCGCGAGCCTCACACGCCCCTCCCCAGTCTCACTCTCCGTTTTCAGCCTCGTTCCAGACCTTTGACTGCTCGCGCTTACTTGAATACGCAAAAATACGGACTGTTTTGCAGTCTATAACATCAGTAATATGTATGGATACAGCTAACATGAAAGAGGCGATGGCGCATGCGCAGGCATATTATTAGTTCTTGGACCTCAGAGACCTTACATTCCTCTCATTCTAAAACCAGATGTACATATTTTATTTAACATTACTGGCTTTTTCGGCCCCCTGTGGGCCATATAACACAGGAATGACTTTCTAAACTGCCAATTCCGCCTCCTTAACTTTTTCTTCCTGGTTAGACCGCGGCCCTCCAGTAATAGTAACCTTCTAGGGAGAGCATTAGTATGCACCAATCACATACGCACCGTTACAGACAGTTTTGCTTCAGATTTTGTCATTTGTAGTCCGTTTTTGGAGATGGCTATTCATTTTATCAATTTCATTCCGTGAATATACTCTCAACAAAAAGCAGGCAATTTTCCCGTTTTCCGTCTTAGCGCCCCTCCCTTCCGAATAATTGTAGAGACAGTTAGGGTCGAAAGACAAAGCTAATTGTGCATACAGACAGCCTGGCTTAAGGGTCCTTGAAAGTTTCATCGATCATGGCGAATCGAAAACATTCACAGGGCACGAAATATTATGGGGCGATTTAGGATCAATCTTTTTGTCAGAACTTGGCATGGGTATAAGCTGAATTCACTGTTTTAGGCCATACTGAATGGCCTGAGACATTAGCCTGACTGTTTCTAAATAAAAAGTATCCATGATTTTGTGGTCGGTGCCTCACGATGACTGTATTAAGATGTAATTTTTCTGATACCATTGGTTTACCACTTGATTATGGATTGTGCCGATACAGAGCCTGTTCAGTCCAAGTTAAGTGTAAAAGGAAATACCACAAGAAAACCAACAAATCTCATAGCATTAAAATATCAATACCGGTAAATGCAATATCGAAAGAGCCGGACGAGCCATTTCCCCATGACAAATTTCTTTACTATATAGGCATTTGTTTCACATGATGACAGGGGTGGGACAAATTATTTTAATGGACAGTGAAACTAATGATATTGGTGTTGTCTAAGGGAAGAGTTTGCATGCATGTTGGAATCACAAAACTGGCAAGCATTAAACCCACAAAGTTTCCTATGGATATCAGTCTCCGTGTACATCTTTGCGGGTTACTTCTTGACGAAAGTAGTTATTATAGTAATCCCCTAACAACTTTTCAGCTTGGCGGGCGTGTAGGCTAGCACGCTTGGCAACAAATGACGCAAACAAGGCAGAAGTAACGTTGGGGACCGGGTTATGAGAACTATCTTCCTTTACAAGAGCAACCTGGGACAAAAATGGGTGAAAATATGAAGCTAAACGTGGACAACTAACAAAACTTGTGTTCAAGTGCTTAGTTAAATTTATTTGGTAGGAATGTCTATAAAAAGCCACAACAAAGCTTTCGTTGTCACACGTACTTCAATCTGTCAATCAAAAGCTAATCGTCCAATCAGGATCCGGAAATGAGAACGGGTCCTCGAAGTTTGATTTGTCGCATGTAATCTCGTGTCAAGAAAACAGTATCGCCACCAGCAACAGTTAAGGGCTTTCTATATAAACTGATAAATAAATAAAGCGATGGCCGTGAGATATATTGCTCTGTCATCAGTCAGACTTTTTAATTAAACAGCAAATGGATAACAAAACAAATCGTTGACATAGCTGAGAAAACTACCTTAATCAGTGATCGCATGATCACGGCCTACTATATTGGGCATGATTTTCAAAAATATATCAACACCTTTAAGTACCAGCAGCGATGATGAACAAGTTTGTTAAAGCCTATAGCAAAATCAGCTTGAGATATTGAATGTTTGTCCAAGATGAATGACTATTAATATTGTTGAGCGTTAATTTAATAACAACGGATAAGTGGTGATGGTTTATTCTTGATTCTGACGGCAACAAATTTGTCCTCTCGTGTGTTGAAACTGAGAGAACCTTTTGTTAGTTGCGGTAACGGAGTGGAACAGAGATTTAACTTATGTAAATCCACTTCCTGGATGCTATTCAAAAAGTAATATCGCGCTGATTGATCAAGAATTCTGAGAGATTAATAGCTTCTTCAACCAGACCCACACAGCTGATTATGCAAATATCATAAACCTCAAAGATTAATTTTCTTGATTTACCCAATGAGATAGCCATATACTTACTTAGCAAGTTCTTTGCAGTCAAGCGGAGTGAACACAAAGACCTACGACGTTTCTACAGCAGCCCCAGCTGCGAGTTCCTCTTTCTTAAAAGCCTGGGTTATTAAACACACAAAGGACGGATAAGGTAGGTCGGTATTTCACCATTTTTCATAAGCGTGACTTCAACTAGTGAAAGTTCGCATCGCTCGTTTGGCGGGAATCTATAGCTAGAATCTTACTGAATTTTTAAGTTACTGTTCTTAAGTTAAACAAATATTGCAACGACTTTTGTTTCTGGTGACAAACTTGTTTGCTTCAAAAATCTCAGTAAACCAAAGAAGAAAAAAATAAGATCGCAATGGTAGTTTTCTGTAAAACACAAAAGGGCGTGTATAAGCTTTTGGGGTAGTCTTTCTCTCAGCGTTCGTGTCTTCCAGAGCGTTTGACAGTGTTAATGACAAATGAAGCTTTCAAAGCGTACTTCAAGCGAAGCGTAATCTACAAACTCTTCGGCAACTGTTGACTCAATAATGAACGAATGGCGAAAACACACACCTGGTTCGCATGCATTGTGGTTAAATGTTTCATCCTCTCTTCGTGCGCTAGTTAAAAGGGTAAAGAGTTATGACGACTGTAACTATAAAATTACAATCAGCCTGAATTGCAACTGTCATTTTCAAGTCACACGAGGTTCGGTTTCGAGGCTACGTTGCAGTAAAAATGAACCGCATAGTTTTAAATACAGACTGATAATTTACAAAAACCATAACAAAGGAACCTCGTGCATCGAAAACAATCAGGCTTTTTATAAACAGTGGTTTGAAAACCACAAATTTTAACAAAAACTAATAAGCACGCGAGGCTTGAGATAACTTATGCTCATTGAACCAAACGTGCTTTACAGTCAGTTGTAAGCAGTCAATCGCAAAACTCTTAAATCGAACCATTAAAATACAATGATGTTTCGAATTTTAACTACGAGTGGCCGTCCAAGGGGTACCAATACAACCTTGACTGAAAGAAATTAATTTGTATGTGACGTCGCGGAATTTCGAAATAACGACGGACCCGCTCTAAAAATGGAGCGAGCCACTACTATTAATATTGACGATACTGACTGCGTGCCTAGTTTCGAAAAACGCCGTTCAGTTCGCCGATTACGGAACTACAACAACGTGCTAATTCTTAGATCATCTGCTAACCCCTGGCTACAGCAATAAATGGACTGACAAATTTCATTTTCGTTTTAATCGATATTAGAGCGATAATTCAGACTCGAATGGCCATTTATTAGACAATAATTCGCCGAACCAAACGACTCGAAAACACGATAATATAATCCTCAAAGCGGCATTTTAATCACAAATGTTAGGTAAAATTTTAATTTATTTAATCAGGAGATTATGAATTAGAAATTTCGACTGTGAAAACCTTGCTATTTTTCCTAAGGCAAGATATATCAGATATACCACTTTATGCCGTTAAGAACAGGAAACCTCGACTGAATGACTTCGTTCACAAAACCATGTTGTAGTTAAAGCTTTTGCCTCAATCAAGCACGAACGGTCGTGCGCGATTGTTTCTTGAGTCTTTCTATATCGGTCCTCCCTTGAGGATGAGGGATTTTTAAAAGAGGTTTATGGTCTTGTTGGGTTGCCGGTTTATTACGGATTTTAACAAAAATAGGAGTTCATCATTGTTTCCTGCGAACACCGGCCATGAAACGCAATTTTTAATATTGACTGATGCAAACACCCTTAAGTTTTCAAAGTGATTCTTAAATTCCTCACAAGGGCTATTAACACCTGTATAACACTAATTGGCTTACTCACTTGCATAAAAAAATTAAAACATCTAAAATATCTCCCAAGTCCTGAAATAGAATTGAAATTAATGTTCCCTATGTCTAACAATATTACCAGAGACAGGAAAATTAATTTACAAAATTCGGCGGTGGAATACATCCGGTATGAAACAGTTAAAAGTAGAGAATGGCTGACTTCCCGGTCCGTCTTAGATGAAAAAATCATTTACTCTTTAGTCGCATGTGATCACAAAGTCAAGTCTTCGCCAAATGAATTTTAAACCTATCGAGCCGGCCACCTTAAGGAAGAATAGAACATAAGCGCTTTTTCTTTCAAATCGATAATAAAATTGGGGCCGTCAAACTGCTTTTAGTAAAGAACACTCCAAACATTCACTCTTGTTAAAAACTGAAAGAAAAAAAGGACATCAAATAAAAATATGGAACTAAATGTTTCAGCAGGAAAATCATAGGCACCACGACAAGCCACGACAGGAAAGCTAAATACTTTGTTTTCCTCCTTGACGCCTGATAAGGCCAACAATTCATGTTTGACTCTGAGACGGAAAGAAAAAGAAATAACATTGAATTACGGAAATGAATTATTAATTTCTTAATTTGTTTTTCGTTCTAAGCCTAAGGGCAAAATAAGCCGTGGAAATTTTAAATATCGAAAGAGCTTCTTAGGAACAACTGAAAACATCGAGATAAAGGCTGCCTACACAAGACGAATGATACAAGTGGCCTTTATGATCTTCATGACCAACTCTTCTAAATTCCTCCAGGTCTTTACTTCTGATTCAATTACTTGCGGTGCTTAACACTATTTTTGCGCTAGTTTCTGTTAAGAGTTCGAAATTATTCAAGTACTAAAGAAGAATTCCCTATTCAAGACGCTTCGGGCAATAAATATATGGCAATGGAGCATGGTCCATAAGCCGCGTTCAGATGGCAAGCCAAGCAAGATAAGAAAGGCTATGAGCTAGCCGTCCATGCCTACATTTTTAAAAATAAGGAAAGAGAGGATTTTTTTGAGCGAGGTCAAAGGGAAAAAAACTTAGAGCCATGCTGATTCTGAGTTTTCGTGGAATCGTTTAGCGCCGGATGTCTTGAGCGTAGAAATAGAGGATGCGCATACAGACATGGGATCATGTTCCATCTGTCCGAGTGAATGGGTAGATAACGGACGGAAAGAAAACCCGATGCAATTTCAGAATCGGCTCCCAGTGACAATTTATACAAAATATATAAAACGTCAGCAAGAAACCAATATATATATATATTTTTTTGTTTTATTCTTTTGTTTACTTCTTCATTCCCTTGCCGTAAGGATCAGTTTGCTGTTTCATATTTTTCTACAATTTTCACAACCCCAGAATAAACAGAATTGTTGTGGCCAGACACAAACGCGTCTTTTGCGCAAAATATGCGAAACTTTTCGAACTCTGCATTTTCGACCTCGTCCCCAGGCTTCTCTCCTATACTGGTCCCTCTAGGGATTAACTCTAGGGAAGGAGTCATTCTCGTCTCCAGAGCCACTCGGCTTAATTTCAAGACCACGTGACCAAGAAACGACGGGCTCTGGGGACGAGGTCGCTGACAAATAATTTAAGTGATGATAGAGCGATTTTCGTATGACCTTGAAAAATGGTTTCGGCAAGTGTTCGTCATCTGTTTCATGAGCCAATGGATGAAAAGATCAAAACATGGACTCTTCGTTTTCCCGCCAAAGAAAACCCTAGTATGGAGAAGGCATTGTTCGATTGGCCAATCGTGTTGTAGTATGACGTCAAAGCGAGGGATCCATTGATTTCTAGAAAGTTCTCGGGCATGAAGTTTTTTTACGCGAACGTTCGCTTAACCAACCAAAAGCCACCCGCGTTTGTATCCGTTCGATATAACCAATCAAATAGCTCTATTTCCGTTCGTTTGCTGTTTCTGTTTTGTTCGCGCGTTTTCATTTCAAGGTCATACGAAAATCGCTCTATTGATGATTTGAAATATCTTAGTAAGACCACAAGCTACAGCAATGAAGTCTTGATTATGACAACCCACACCTAGAGCGATAAGATTGGGACGCTCGGAAGAAAGTTTAAAATGTTGGAGCCAAATAAATCCGAGAAGGAACAGACGGAGGTCTTTCGATTGGTTATTTATAAAGGCGATTAAAAGATTTAAAGCCGACAAAATTTTTCATCTTAATTTTATCCGCTTAGACAGGCAATTATCACAAATGTTCGCGATAGGCTCAGCCGTGTTTGTAGAGTTAAGTATACATGCTTAAAACATAATTAATAGAATTTACTGAAATAAGACTCACTGACACAAAGATTGACGGTATCACCCGCCTAAAAAGCGGCCGGCGGGAAGATTTGGGCCATTTCTGAGTTACCCCGAGCCTCTGTTTTAAAACGAGAGCAATGGCGAAGCCTTCGAAATGAAAATATTATGATTTTCTATTCTCTTCTCTTGCAAATAAAACTCCTTTTCGTAAGAAAGGTTTTACACTTTGAAAGTTAGGGTTTTTGGGACAGTACGGAAATGGCCTAATGCTGCTGTTTGTCCTGGAGCTGAATGTCCCGGATACACGAGCAAAGGAAACCTCCACAACGTATTAGTTCTTTTAGCTTCTTTGGGACCATATGAGCCGAGATGCCCAGTGCGGAAACGGGTATATCATCGTATCTCCGTAAAACACGCTCATTGTTTTTTCGTTTGTTCGAAATCGGTTTTCGGTGAGGAAAGACGTTGACGTGTGGTAGAGCATGAACTATTAACCTGCAGGCCATAGGTTCGACACGATGGGGGACTCGATTCCATATAAATGTGACGGGGATTCTCGACGGAAAATTCAAATTAAGGGACCTATCACTACTTCAATGGTTTTTGTTTTCAACGTTTACTTGTTATCATAATATCATATTGCACGCTATTCTCTCATTTTCAAATTATAACGTCTCATTATATGTAAGACCCTGAAGAAGGAAGGTCGTGCCTTCCGAAATATTGGTCAAAAGATATATATATTCCCGACTGTAAAATCAGCCTTGCTTCTTTTGTCATTATTTATCGCCATGGGAGGGGGGGGGGGGGGACGGGGGTTCTGGGAGAACAACAGAAGGGGGAATCAGTCGTAACTGAGAACCCAAAAGGCGGGATCGCTGAAAACTTTGGAAGGATTCAGAGGGGGGACCACTCAAATTTGCTTGGAAAGTGAAAACATGGGGAGGTGATCGCCAAAGTCATCAAAGGTTAATAGGGGATCACTTCAGTAAAGTAACATTCAAAGCGGGGACCGGCTAAATTTCACCTTGTTTAGCCCAAAATTCTCCACCCCCCTCCCCCCAGGCGATAAATAACGACCGGTCCCTAAACCCCTAAGGGAGACCAATATGGGTGTGGCTCAAGCTTGAACTGACCCCTAAAGCAGATTTCTGTGTGGTCATAAGTGTCAGGGTATTTTTTGTAAATTTCTTTATGCTCAGTACTAAGCGATACCTGAATGGTCCGATATGGTGACTTTCCATCCCAAACACCCGAAGTGAGACCAAAATCTGCAATTTACATCCCAAAAGCAAGACGACGAGAATCCCCGTCACTTTTATACCGGAGTGCCCCCAGGGAGGTTCGACTCCTATTGGGCGTACTCGGATTTTTTCTTCCGAGCCGCCTGTGTCACTGACTGAAAAATAATCTTTCTCGAGTCTGTCTAAAGTTGAAACTCTTACTTTTCCGACCCAGGAAACCGCGTCATTGCTATTCACGACGTAAAGATTGCCTTCCCTCAATGCATTCCTCTTTACAAACAAACTTCACAAGAAATTCGTCGAGACGGTGCGCGTTTGAGAAAATCAATACACTCGGTGGTTCCCCCCGGGCATAGCTGACAGTCTTGAAAACTAATTTATTCAACATGGCCACCGTGTCAGTAAGGTGTATTAGTCTCTTCCCACCCTCCCCCCTCTCCCCCCTCATGGCCAAGAGAATCACAACACAATATAGGACAAAAAAAGCAAGGCTGATGTTACAGTCGGGAAAATATAGTCTTTTAACCAATATTTCGGAAGGCACGGCCTTCCTTCAACACACTAGCTGGAAAAATTTGGAACTTGGGTAGTCGGGACGCGCATCCAGACCTTCTGGTTTAGCAATAGAACGGGAGCGTCATTTGACGACAGGAAAGCGCGCGAAAACGACTAAACTCTACTTCCGGTGCCCAATTTGTCGATCTGCCATTGGTCAAGCCAGGTGTTTGATTTGCGCGCGCCGTCGTCAACTGATGTTTCAGTTCTGTTGCTAAATCAGCCTGTTATGGAGAGGCACTCTGATCTAAAAGGAGGAGAGGAGAGGGGTGGGTCCTTTTGCCAGATCCGCGACTGGTTCAAATCCGAACCAGGCTCCTGCCGGGCGGCTCTGTTACATCGATGAATCGTAGTAAAGGTGAGACAGCTGTCTATGGCTGCTAATGTGCGGGTAATAAGGCGGTGTCAGGAGCCCATAGGCTCCTGGCGGTGTCGCATGCGAAAGGTACTGTCCATAGAGCGGGGTTCTGTGGGGTTACTTTAGAGAGCGCTTCTTGCTCACTGTAACATTGCTTTTTGTTCAAATTCCTTCTCCCCGCTTCAAAAGGTCCTGTGATTGGTTTGGATGACCCTTCCCCCCCCCCCCCCCCCCCCAGAACATTGGTACTAGACCTTATTTTATCATAGGTTGTAGCTCAGGTCAAGATAACACTTGCTTCTTACCAAAAAAGGTAGTTAAACTTCTGTAAACTGAATATCAACAAAAGTCATAGCCATTAAGCCTGCGTTGTTCTTGAGTTCTCTCCCTTCCGGGGCCCGTTCGCGGGGGGGCTCCCATATAGAAGTGACGGGGATGCTCGTCGTCTAGCTTTGAGGTGTAAATTGCAGATTTTGGTCTCGCTTAGGGAATCTGAGAATTTTTGCCCATTCAGGTATCGCTTAGTACTGTGCATAAAGAAATTTACAAAAAATGCTCTGACACTTCTGACCACACAGAAATCTCCCTTAGGGGTTTAATTTGAATTTTCCGACGAGCATCCCCGTCAATTTTTTACGGAAGTTCTCCTCGGGGGCCTGTTACGATCTTCCACATTGCACACGTGTTTTAAGAATGAGAGAAAGACATATTCAAGCCTTAAAAATTGAGATTCTACGATCAGGATGTTACTTTTTCAAAAAAGAACTCAGTCAATGGTCTGTTCGTATAATAGCTTTGGTGGGGCGAAAAAGGTTTTCGTGACTCTTAAGAACGAAACAGATGTAAATTTTCTCTTTTAACTTTGAGGCTTGTAAATTCTCTCCGTCAGTAGAACTTGACAGCCACTGGTAGTAAGACATAGAATACCTGTCAGACTGAGGTAAAAGCCCGGGGGACCCGCACAAAATTTAAGTGGGGGTGTTCCACTGGAGTCTTAGTTGGAGCCTCCTTCTGATCTTAGACAAAGCGCATGCCCACATTAACAAAAGTATGGTCTTTTTTCAGACGGTTTTCAATAATACCATTTCTACAAAATGTTCAATTTTTTCAGATACCAAAACGACCTGATTTGGATGAGTAAAAAGAAGTATATACGCCCATTAAATGACCTCAACTCAGACTAGAAAGTCTAACAATGATAGTCCCCCGGGAACAATCAATACAACAAAGCATGTCTTCCATATGATACGCAATAAAAAAATCCAATGAAACTAAAGTTCCGCTTATTTGAAAAGAAAAAAAAAACGCAATCTGTTACGTGCACGCATTTAAAAACGACGCAACTTTCTTTACTGCAATAAAGTGAAATTGAAAATATATCTTAGATGAGATCCTTTTTAAAGTACCGCCAGTCTATTTTTTAGTGCTGATCTACAGACAAAATATTGGTCAAATTTCATTTCAGTCAGGTCAATTAGAAGCCTCACAGCATAACAAAATTTTTAAATGATTTTAATTAAATAGTCACCATGGATGTAAAGACGACAAGCCAAAAATGAGGCGGGGTGACCGTCTGAAAACAGTGAATAGAACTGAAGGAACGTGTGAAGGGCACGGTTTTCGTTTCGATCTTTCATTTCTATTTAGCGGTTTGTCATCACAATGTTTAGTCTTTTATTCTAAGAGAAAGACAGGAGAGGATCGGTCACACTCAAAACAAAGATAACGTGGCTACTGCTGAGTGTCGGATCCCATTACAGCAGGTGTATCATCCAGCTTCTTTTGTCTTTTGTCGCCTCCTTTCATACAACGATTAAATTTTAACAAGGCAACCATATATTTGCTCAAGGCTATAGTGCGACTGGGTGGTATCTCTAAACACGACAGCTTCATTCTGAACGAATGAGGGAAAGGAAAGCCGAGAAAGAATCCCAAGTAAGTTTCAACCATTCAGTTTAACCAGACGTTCGAGATCCGTAACAATTAGAATTTAAACTTAATGCACTTATAGTTTTTACCTGATGAACTAGCCATGAATTCCAAGTGAAATTGTCTGGCATGCTTTTCAGACAAACTTTTTTAATTAGCGCGGCTAGGTATTTATAAAAACATTACAGTGTACTCGCCACTTTCATCCACGTTTCTGCTACCGACTTCGGCACTAAATAACAACACGTGGCCAAACCAAGTTAGCATGCAGCTCAACCCTTTTCTTTTTCACTTTTTAAGAGGCCTTATTCCTAGTGTGCGAATATTTAGTTGAAAAACTCTTAAGCGATAGCCCTGTTTTGTCTGTTTTTGCCTCAGTCCAAAATGGTTCAAAGGTGTTTCGCTTAAATTTTGTTTGATTTCGGCAGGGTTTGGCAGAAGTAAAGGCGTTAGGTTAAGATATGCAATGTTCAACCAAATCAGGGGAGGATATTGGGCAACACCAGGACGCAAAAAAGCTGTTTAACTAAGTGAAACTGCTTTTGTGTAGGAAATTCCGAAGAATGCCGACGACAACCGATAACCGAAACATCGCTACTTCGTAATTCGTTACATTTCGTAACGAATTACTCCCTGGGGTATCAAGTTGCCCCGGTTTATTATAGACTCACGCCATTTATCCCCGAGACACAAAGACGTCAGCTTAATACCAAATAACGCGTGGGTGAAAGTTTAGCTAAGTTTATGAATTGAGTTACACCGCAAAGGTGAAACAACAACGTTCTTGATAAAGATGACTAATTGGAAATGGCAAATAACTGTAAAGCGCAAAAGTAAACAAATTAAAAGAAATTAGACATACAAACAAAGTTCAATAAGAGTCGTTTAAGAATAACACAGAGATAATAGTTTTTTAAGCTACATTGGTAAAACAAAACATACCACTAAAAAATCCTACCTCTTGATGTCGGCGAATAAGACGACCTCATTAGTCTCAGAATTGATAACAAATCGAGATAAAATTGGAAAGATAATACTATTTTTGGAAAATTTTTCCTATCTTCCGTAATAACCAGTTTAATCATTCAATAAATAATAGCGTACAGCTGGCTTGTATCGATCACGTCCCCTTGCTGCGCGAAAGCATAGGTCTCGTTTTTTTAGCTCTCAGTGAGAGAATCTGTTACTGGCGTACTGTAAATATTCTAACAAAAGCGAAGGAACGGAATATCGTAACGGCAGTCTTCAAGGTATGCCCTGATGAACCTTCTCTCGCTAAAAGGGGCGTGATTAACCCAATTAAAAGTGGGACCTCTATATTTTTATAACCCTTCAAGTGTCACCAGTATCAATTTATCCATATTTCATCAAAAGGAAAGTTTGTGAGAATTATTGAAATAGCCTGGGACAAAACTCCGCATTGGGGGGGAAAAGGAAAACAAAAATCGGTGAGCGAAGCGAGCCGAGAGGTGTAGTCGACGTCTAGGGAGGGGAAAGACCACCCGTCGGATGGGCTCGCTTCGCTCGCTGGTATTGTTCCCATTTGACCCCGTTTTTTGCCTTTTTCCCCTACTGCGGAGCCTGGTCCCAAGCTATATCAGGGGCGTAGCTAGGGGGGGTCCTGGGGTGCCCGTGACCCCCCCTTTGTAGGCCTTCTTTTAGACCTACAATGTTAAGGTGGCGAAAACGCCATGACAATATCTTGGCCGTAAAAGCCATTGTTGAAAAGCCCACTTTTAAAATTTTTTTTTTTGTAAAGTGTTTTCATCAACGGCTCTTGTCTAGGGCCTTCATGCCGCGATAATACGACTGAGCCCGCTGATACACGAGGGAAAGCACCGGTATAAACCATATATAGTCGGCGATCCCCGGATGGTGATCCAGTGAGTAGCCTCTGTGGCCCCCCCTTTGAAAAATCCTGGCTACGCCCCTGTATATTGAAATGATCACCAAAGAGAAAAATAAACGCTTTGATCGTTTATCACATTCTCTCAACTAATTCTTCAGGGAATGAATGAAGATCAGTCTGGAGAATCAGTGTATGCAGTTAGGTTAAAAGGAACTGCGGTACTGTTTCTTTTGCTCAGCATGATGGCTCAAAGCTGTATTTTTTGGGGGGACCAGACACTTTGCGAGTTCAAAGTACTAAATCTTCTATCTTGAATCGCCCCCAAACGTAGGATACGGGCTATACATGTATTTGCTGGGGGCTGTTTAAAAGCTCCGTCATCTCGAACACTATTTGACTCTCTGATTTCTCTCCTCAATAGTGGTTGCTAAGCGTTTTATGGGGCGACTTCTTTATTTTCAGCATCAGCTGTAACTTGCCTTATGTTTACTTGCACTTTGAGTATGGTGATAACAAATCCGCAATCGATCTGCTTTTCAAATTTTGTAGCACCGATTCTCTCTGCTTTTGAGCTGAAGTGCCGTCTGACCTTTGAATTTCGATCACCTTTTTCTCACTTCTCCGTTATTTCAGACAAAAATGGACCTAATGCATAGCACTTTGTGTCAATGACAAATGGCATTTTTCTTGCAAGACGTGTTTTATTATGTTGTTGTTTGTAAGGAGGTGTTCTCAGCTTAATTGACCAAGTAATTAACTGAAAATATTGCGCAGTTGGTGATTAGATTTATCCAATAGATCTAATAGATGGATCTAGTAAGAAATATTCTGCCGTCTTGCGTTTCAAGAGTTTTAAAATATCAAACTTTAATGCAAGCGATTTTTTGAACCTTTTGCGATAAGGGTAGAATGTATCTAAATCAGAGATATGACTGATAGTAAATTGCCTGTGCGGTCCTTTGAATTAGAACCTCATTGTTCGAGAATTTCGTCGAGGAAACGATATGAAGTCCGTCATAGTTCATTGAAGTTTCTTATAAATATAATGAAAAGGTAATTAAGGACTGTAATCACGATCAGTCTTTCACCTTTTGTATCATTTTTCGCAATCATATCGCAAATATCAAAGTAAAAAACTTGGCGCATATGTGCAAATATTTTCTTTAATCTATTTTTTTCATCTCTGTAACTTTTTTCAGGTGTATAATAATCAGTCCGTCGATGCATTTGCGAACGATTTTTACGGAACTCTTTGTTATTTAGGGTTAGGGTTTGCCTCAACCAGCTCGGGCAGGGTTATTGGTTGCTGGCTAGGGTACCATCTTACGCCTATTTCCTGTTCAATATTTACGTGATTTTATATCTTAATGAACCAAGCAACAACATCAAAAACTGGATGGAGCCTAAAATATCTCAAAGTATCTTTCTTCACCAATCCGAGCGTCCATGATAGTCAATCGATATCTCAATAACGGGACTCCCTGTGGACACAGAAAAACAACTCGCAATCATAGGGAACTTACAAAGAGTGCTTACCATGGTTTCCGTATACAAACCTTATTCATTAGGTTAGTTTTCAAAAGGTTATTATATTATTTGTTTTCACAAGTATTAACTCATAATAGACGGATCCACGCCACTCATTGGTTCATACCGCTGCATTGTTATATTTTTCGCACTTACAATTCTCTCTTCTCTCTCGTTGCTGGCTCGTAGGTTTAGCTACACGATTCAGACCAGTAAATAACTGCAGCAGGTCCAACTTGAAGACAAGTACTTCCTCCCCGGGGTCACACGGGGAATTATCCCACGCTATACGAGTTTTTCTCAGGAATGAAGGCTCGCTTCAAGGGGAAGTGTGTTGACATTAAGGAATGCGAACAGACGAATCTGATTGGATTACGCATTAATTATCATCAAGAAGTGTCAATCATTGACTTCAAAAGATTGTATTTGATTTTACAGTCCAACAACGTAGTTGCACGTTTCCTGAGCATTAGTGATCTTTAGTTGTCGTCGAGAGTTTTATAAACCAATGATCCCTCATGACACTAGTAAAGGGTAATTTCAGCTTAGTGGATAAAATCCAAAGTTGTTGTGTCGCTGTTTGACTGAAGAGAAAAGAGGGACAATGAGAAAGACGAACATATGCTCGGTAAGAAAGCGATGTCAAACCAAAGGGATGCTTCCTTGGCGAGCCTTTTGTGCTCTCAGGGCTGTTGTCGAGTTACACACAAGTGCCGATGACTAACCACGAGTTTTGCTTATGTGTGTGTTTGTTTTTCTATTAAACAGAGAATGGTGGCCCACGATGAGGAGAGTGGGAAAACCTGCAACAACTGCGGTGATTTGTGTCCAGGGTTTTCTGCCCATTATTGGCGGTAAGTGATGGATTGCTCTATTGCTGTATCGTACGTACAACAGCTTTTGAAATAGTCAGAACAACGGCTAAGCTGCTTTGTTCCCAGCATGAAGATAGTGGCAGTATTTCCCAAAAGTGACACGCAAATGAACGTACAAGTACTCAAAGAACAACAACAAGTGTGCCCTGAGGTGAAACAGTCATTCGCCTTTGGGATATTACTGATATTGTTCCTTGGAATTTTGTGTATTTGAGACTGCGGACGCCACCATCAGTCCTCAGCTCGTGGCTTTGTCCGAAAGATTAGATAGGCATTTAAGATAGCGTGGGATGTATGTGTGTAGTAAGGGTCGAATGAAACAGATACAGCTAGGAAGGCCCCACGCTCTTTTTCCTCTTTGTCACCTTGCAAAGAGAAAGAGCTGACGGAATTAGTTGTGTAGACAATGGTAGAGCTAATTTTGCGGCCCATTGCTTTTATCGTTGAGATTGACTTAAAAAGTTCTTGGTTTCTGAGTAAGCATAGCGAGGTTCCAACAATATAGCTTTCCGGGAAGCTCGTATAAATATCAGTGTTTATCAGCGAGCAAACGGCTTTAGCTACGGTGGTCTTCTTGAGACACTCGCTAATGTTTGTTTAGTATCGTTTGATCATTGATCCAGCGCAGTGGTATACCCACGCACTTGAGACCTGCTGTCTCGTCCATTTAAACTCTAAAAACTGACACGAATCGGAAGAACTGTTTAGAAGAATAAAGAGATCCTTCAATGAAGCGAATGCGTTTAGCAGACACAACAGTGATTTGGTTAGACGGAAGGATGAGCGGCTCATCTATTTTCCGAATTCTAACACACTCTAAAGGAGGTTACGCGGTGAACCAAACTGTCAACTTGAGATAATACGGGTGGGAATTTGGTCGCTTTTCGTCAACTTTGACCCAACAAAATGCTACCTTTCCACAAATTTAGCTGGCTTGCTGTTTCATCGCACAGTTAGATTACGTAAAACTTGAGCTGGTTTAAGACGTCGTGCGATAACAAAGTTCAATAGTTGGGTTATAAAGAGAGCGAATACGCTCTTAATGACTGGTAATCCTATAACAACAGTCTTCAGTTTCGTTTAGTAGATCTTCGCCCGGAAACTACTCGGCGTGCGCTGCTGAGAAATGCCATTTGTTCACTTGATCAGAAGGAACGCGCGCGGCTGCCAAAGAAAGAAGTCGGCTTTCCTTACCGCTTGAAGTTTCTTTGATTACCCGGCCCATAAGTTTTGTGCGGCGGAACAGAAAATAGGATAGATCGAGAGAGAAGTAGTCTTAACGAAAGGATTATTACTGTCTAAAAATGTCGCCGTTCCAAAAACAGTTTCGATATCCGCACTTTCCTTCAAAACACGACTATCTTTTTTCCTTTTAAATTGGCTATCCTACAACCGACAAGTTTTGGGATGAAAAATGTTGCTCCAGCTGAGTTAAGAAACACACGTGTCGGCTTGAAGCTGTTAGGATGTTTCTTATCCAGGACTTATTTTTTCACCTCTGATTGTCATTGTTTTTAATCGAATCTGTTTATTTTCGGATCTGGAAAGTTAGAAGAACATGTCGGATAAATATGAAAGAATGCATATCGTTTACCCTGCGGGCATGTTAGTATCACGAATCACATGTTTGACCCGCCTTATGTGAAGTGGCAGATTCTCGCGATTCTGAAAATTTCTTTCTTCGCATTTTTTGTGCAAAAATTAAGGAGAAAAACCGCTAAATCTTCCGGTGTTTATAGGGCTGAAAGTGAACTCTGCATGTGCGATTTTTGTGAGTGTTTTTCTAAGCGTTTTTGTTACAAAAACACATTGTAGTATAAAAATATCATCCTCATTTGAAAGGGTATTAAAATGTAATTATTAAGTTTAACATCGCTGGATCTTTTTTATTAAAAAAGAAAAGTCTATAACATGGCAATTTTCCAGTTCGTCCTGAAACAATAAAAGCTATTGTTCGAAATGGATTGAAATTGATATTTATTTTGCATCATTTTCATATTGTCAATCTCAAAAAGTGCAGGTAGAAACATTGTTTTGGTTTTGTTTTAAGCTGTTGGACGTACAAAATTTTTTAATAGGTGGCAAGAAATTTGCAATCCGTTAAACAGCTTTTGTGGAAGTGTCTGTACAGTTCAAATCCAAGTGGGGCTGTTGTTCTGACAAAAGGGTTGAACTTAAGCCCGTTCGCAATGTATTTCATACGTACAAAACAAATATATGAGTTGTTTGGTATTATTGGAGGACTGATGTATGCCAAAGTAGGTGTCTTGTAGGATTTCTAGTTACTTATTGTGTGGTCTTATCCCTAAGAATAGTGTAAAACCTAATCGATAATAACAATAAATTGTCTAAAGATGTGTTGAACCTTTTATAGAATTAGCTTAAATTTAATAATCGGCAAATCGGTTTTTCATTTTCACTAAACGATTTTTTTCCATAAACCGGATTTATTTTAAAGTAAATAATCTTTTCAAAATGTTTGTTTTACTAAGGATTGTCTTAAATGAACAAAATATTGACGACACTCTAGTTTTAAAAAGGTGGAATTTATATTTCACGACTCGAACAGAGTCATTTTGTCGTAAAGCAGCTGCCATTTTTGTTGCAATGAAGCTTACTGTATCTGTTTGCTAGTCCTTTTCTTCTTCAATGACTTTTTTAAGTAATGAAACTTAGACGGCTTTTGAATAGAAATGGTACTTCTGAAACCTTGTTAGGACAAAATTACTGTAAACATTGAATTTTAAATAGGGGAGTATTAAACAAACAATATCTATTTCTAGAGAGATCACGTATTTGAATATTTAACTTGTAACAGTACATCTGCTGATGAAATTCATGAATGGTTTCTTTTGTTAGAAAGGATGATTTTTGGTTATTGTAATATTTTAAATTGATACAATGCCAAAATATAATTTTATCCCAGAAACTCAAAATGAAATAATGAAGGAAAGAAAACAAAAATCGAAAATAATACCATTCCTTAGTTTTTTCCTTTTGTGTAACATGGTTGCTTCAACCTGAAAAAAAAAAAATAATACTTAAATTTCCCTGCCTAATAGATACTTTTCCCTGACTCGAAAAAAATCCTGACTTTTCCCTGCTGCTTCTCAACCTGTAGTAACCATTATGGTATTTTTTTTTCATGTTTAGAATTGAAAGTATCTTTTCTTAGTCTTGCTTGCAGCTAGGAAGTTTAAAACAGGGCTGTAAATAAGGTTGGTACTGGTTAAAATGAACATAAAATGCTTTGATCATTGATGCGCCTTTGTGAAGCATTTTATTTTCCTAATATCCAGTACACAGCAAACTCAAATTTCCTTTTGGATTAATAAATTGTAAATTGATTAATAAGTGTTAGACTACTGGCAGGTACCCCTGTGTATCAGAAAGGCAAAACTCAAAAGTTTTTGTACATTGCATGACTGTAGAATTACTTTTAAGAATGTCGGGGGTAGTAACTCATGGATACTAAATACAGCCTTAAACATCCACTATTTTTGGAACATTTTAGACTAGGAGAAGAGCCTAGATAAGATAAGCTGGTAATTAGAATAACAATACAACATGACAGCTTCTTTTTTGCATGATGTTTACACCCTGTAGAGGTGGAAGGAAACATTGTTCTGTTAAAATGAAACAACTCATAGCCATGTGTAAATACAGGTACGAAGAAGATTTCAGTGTGACATCACGATTGTGACATGTCTAGCTGTGAGAGAGTGAGAGTTAAATTTGATTTACATTTTTCTTGGGCAAGTCCAACCTTGTCATCTTAATCAATTCAGTACATTTCCTACAGGGAAGCTAATGTCACGAGTTGATCAACATATGTTTTGTTAGATTTATTCCTCTCCAGAACATATAAGAAATAGAGCTTTAAAAACTCTTTTTGACTATAAATGAAGAAAGTTTTCTTTTATTCATTTGAAATAATATGTAAAGACATTTCATTATTGATGAAAAGAAATTGATATTGTTTAGATTGAGTGAATGAGTCGCTTTTTATTATTTTCAGTGTAATGTGTCAAGCAATATTGCTAATTGGCAAAAAGCTGCTGAGCTGGCAACCTTAGATTGATAGAAATTTCTGTGTCTATATTTGTCAACTCTATTTTTATAAGAATAAATTTTCAGAAATAAAACATTTCAAGGCAATCTCCTTAAAGCTCACTTAGTTGCAGACTTGTAATTTGGAGAGGTAGGGCAACAAAGGAAATGATTAATTTAAACACTGTTTTGATGTCAAATGTGCATTTGCAGAAGAACACTTCAAAACAAAGGATCCATAATGAATAAATTTTAATTTTCTTTCCTTCTTTTTGCTTAAATTGTCACTATTTTTTGTTTTAATCATGTATTGACAATCAAGTTTTAAATTGCAGAAAAATTTGTCAGCACTGCAAATGCCCACGGGAAGATCACAACATCATTTTGGATGATGCTAGGGCAGGTCGAAATGTGTTTTTAGGAGACACAAACTATTCTGGTTTTCCAAGTGATGATGACAGTGGTTGTGCTTTAGATGAATATGCCTGGGTACCACCTGGGCTAACTGCTGAGCAGGTAGGCAAAGACGACAAACATTTTGTAATTGTATGATTTTCCCTTCTGTTCACAAAAGTTTTAAGTCCCATCTACAAAAATATTTAGTCTTAAAAAAGGTTTTCAATCATAGAGAGTCTTATAGAATCTGTACATTATCGCCTTTGAAGAAGCTCCTTTCAGATCATAACAAACATATTCACTGTAGTGTTCTTTTAGAAGTTTTTCATTTAAGAGGCACTGTGCATTATCACCGTTTAAAAGTGAAATAAAATCCATAAAATACTTAATAATTTGAAACCTTTCATACAAGACAAGAAAATCCTTAATGAACCATGCCCAAGCAAATTTCACTGTGAACTGAATTTGCTGAATTTCCAAGATACATGTACAGGTTAAAAACCATAGAAAAATTCTAGACCACTAGAGTGTTTTTAAGGAAGAGGAATGCAGCTTTACACTGTAAGTCGAAATCTCTTAAATGTTCATCATGCAAAGATTTGGGGTTGATGTTGTTAATTTTAAAGTAAAATCTTGATTGGCTCATTAAGAAACAGTGCTTGGGAGTTTTTGTGGTATTATTGAGTGGCAAATATAAAATGTGGTATGTAGCATACATGTATATTGTGAAAATTACACCAGGGCCGATTAATGAAAGTAAATTGTCTAGAACAAGATACAGTGATAAAAATTATATTGAGAGTTTTCGCACCTAAGTTCCTTCAAAAAAAAGTATCTTAAGAGTATACTGTTGTTCGGCTTTCATTCAACTGAAAATTCACAGATTAAATCACATCACCTGACTTATAGAGTCTATGCGACTAATATTTTATCTAAGTACCACTTTTTAGCCAAGGAAACTTTGAAATAGAGGTTCAGTTCTGGTAAAACTAATATTACTATTTATGTTGATTTAGTGACATTAGATAGTGTGCATGTATTGCTTTGCAGCCTAAAAACGTGCGCTTAGTTTCCCTAGAACTGCCAAATGTGTCTTTGTGGTTTTTTACTGTTATACGTAGAAAGGTGTAAACCAGTCGATAGAAATTGGTTCAGTTTGGATATGGATGAATGAAAAGCAGCCAAACCTTATTACATAGTATAGTTTGTTTTCAGCTCGAGGAATTTAAGCACATTGAAAGAACAGTCACAGATTTGTCACATGTATTCTGTGTACTTGTCACTGTAGGTACACGCTTACATGAGTTCACTTCCAGAGGAAAAGGTTCCCTATGTAGATAGCCATGGGGAAAGATACCGTAATAAACAGATTATTGTACAACTTCCACCATATGATAGTGAGGCAAGGTTCTGTAATGGCCTAACAGATGAGGAAAAGAGAGAACTACGGATCTTTGTAGCTCTAAGGAAACGGGATGCATTAGACAGAGGGCTGGTGAAACAAATACCAGATGTTTCTGAAGGTTACAGTTGTCGAGAGGTAAGAATGTCTAAGAATTGTCCTTGTTTCTCTGATGTGTAAATGATGCATAGTTGTATCAGGACAAATTTTGTTATTTTATATCTTTGAGGAGAATAACATCTGCAGGAAATTTGTCAGCATCGTAAAATCAGAAAAATCTTGTCAACAAAATCACTCCTTTGACCACCTGTTCTTTAATAACACTACATTTTGTTTTAGATGTAAGAGAATGTATCGTAGAGGGTAATATGAAATACAAAAAGAATTAACTAAGTTCTGCTGAAATCAGGTAACCGTGACAGTTAAGTTATAGTGAGAAGCAAAATATGTTTAAAAAAATTTAGTTCTGATGGACATGATTTGATTCATGCTGTGCAATATGAAACTGAAGGTTTCCTGGCATAATCAGTCCCAATTTTGTTTTGCACACTTTTGAAATTTTTTACTCTGATTTTCAACAGGGTACAAAGTAAACTTTTTTCAGATGTAATTGAACAATGTGTCTTATTTGTAATCATTTCTCCAAGTGAAGTTGGAACGCATTTGTAGAAAAACTACTTCTGAGTTTCTATTTACTGTAACTCTTGTGAACAGTCACTTTTACGGTAACCCTCTAAGACCTAAGAGTGACCAAATTCATTTTTCTCTTAACAATTTCAATACAGAATCAAGAGTAAAGGTTACAAGAATTAGTAAAGTGACCAACAAAGGAAAACTGCTTTGATTTCAATGTACAGAGATCAGTCTGGAGAATTTGTATGTGGATACTGGGGCTGAAAGGGATAATACATGAAGAAGTTTTAGTCATGAAGAATACACTAGTAGTAACAGACCCCAGAGCTGTGCTCTCATGGCACCCACTGG
This sequence comes from Porites divaricata, assembly GCA_038088405.1. NCBI lineage: Eukaryota > Metazoa > Cnidaria > Anthozoa > Scleractinia > Poritidae > Porites > Porites divaricata. The sequence continues at coordinate 26,723,788 of JBBMOI010000005.1, forward strand.
CCCCCTGGTGCCTACTTTTGCTTTTGGGTGACTACAGCTTTTTTCATTGAAATCATATGCTGGGTACCCTGGATTTCACAGGTCTAGAGCATTTGGGCTTTGGAAACAGTATTCAACTAGTGATCAAACTGTAGTTGGTCTAAGAGAACCAGATATGAATTTGATGTTAGTAACAGGTTTTTAATGTGAACACTTGCTTGCAGTGTGGTGATCGTGTCTGTCCTGGGTCCATGGCTGTCTTTGCTCCAAGAGCTGGTCAGAACACAAGCTGGCATGCTGCATGCTTTGTCTGTTGTGTATGCAAAGAGCTTCTGGTGGATTTAATTTACTGTTACAAGGATGGGAGGATTTTTTGTGGAAGACACCATGCAGAAACCTTAAGGCCCAGATGTGCAGCATGTGATGAGGTAGTGCATTCAATTCATTTTTGAACAAGAAAAATGGGTACCATTTTCAACTGTGGACTGCAATAACTGCCACGTATAAGTTACCTTTTGTAAAACAAAAGAAATCATTGGCATCATTTGCAACCAGCAACATTTCCACATAGGGCACACTTCACCCCCACCCACACACATACAATCACTGTAGCAAAGCAATGTCACAGTTTCTTGTTAATACTGTATAATATGACCAAGTTCTGATTTGATCTCCCCCGGAAATTCCAGAAATTATTGTTGTTCCATGCTTCATTAACAAAACGTGACCAGGTCAATGGATTGCCCTTTTAATGTTATATAGCATCAATGCCATTTTAGTTTTTCCATCATCTAATGTAAATTGCTTTTGAAGCCCTACTGGCTGTCTACATGTAGCTGTACATGTTTCTATTGATGGGTGATCTACATACAATCAGCATACACTGTACCTTGGTATTCCTTATATTACAAGGAATATCTTTCCACACAGAGAGAGATTTACAATCTCATTTGGTAGAGCAAACCCTTACCAAACAGATTAAACTTCAAGAGAAAGTGGAGAGAAACCATGAAAGTGACTTATTGAAGAAAACATGAAGTGGAGTGCACTAGCCTTCGGGACATTAATGGCTGCACACACGTGTGGAGAGATATGCAATTATGCAAGCAAGATGGATTTTCATGAGCTACCAGAGTTCCCTTGGGAGAGGCTAGAGATTTACATTAGCATTTGATTGACATGTGATCGCCTTTCAGCTAAACAGAAACTACCATATGCCTGGTTGCCAGACTATTCAAAATACCCAAGAATTGGGGCAGGCAGGATTTCAATTTAAGTTGCTCCACTGCCCAAAACTACAGTACTCCCACTAATCCTGCCGGCTCCCACAGGCTATAAATCAAGCTAACCTTTTCTTGATTTTGCTGTATTTTGCCAGATCATCTTTGCTGAACAGTGCACAGAAGCAGAAGACAGATGCTGGCATGTGAACCATTTCTGTTGTTTTGAATGTGACTGTCCACTTGGAGGCATGCGTTATATTATGAAAGAAGGAAATCCATTTTGTTGCCACTGTTTCAAGTCAATGTATGCAGAGTTTTGTGATGCTTGCAGTGAGCCAATTGATCCTGATGCAAGTCAAATGGAACATAATGGACAGCACTGGCATGCAACAGAGAGTTGTTACTGTTGCTACACGTGTCGCAAACCCCTTCTCGGACAGCCATTCCTACCAAAGAACGGACAGATCTATTGTTCTCCAGAGTGTAGTCGTGGAATGCCTGTCACCTACCAAGAACATGAGCCTTTTTCCCATCTGCAGCCTGATGTTGATGTGGCAAAATATTACAGTTCTCAGGAATGTACATCTGACCTGGGAACTCTAGAGTCTGACTGTGTTACCTCAAGTACTCCTTCTGCATCAGGCAGATTGAGTGCTCCTTATGAACCAAGCACTGACGGCGACAGTGTGGAACAATATCCAGGCTTTCTGTCAAATCACAGGGTTGGAAATTTTCAAAGACAATGCCTTGATGATGCTTCTGTTGGAATTTCTCGTGGGAGATTCTCCCAAACTATGTTCGGTGTTATTGAATCCTCAGGATATTCAACAGATGTGTTTGACAGTGTGAGTGCCCAAGGAGGCAATTATGGTGGTTTTTACCTTGACAATGAAAGATTTTGCAGGGGAGAGAATTTTCAGGACATTTCAAGGGGTAGACAAACCATTGACCATGTAGAAAGAGCATATAGAGCTCAAATGTATGAAAGTATAAATGACTGTGACTTTATAAGAGCAACTCCAATAGACTCTGAATCAGCAAAGGATAGCAACTATGGAACTATAGAGAGAGATAGCAACTACAGCACAGAAACGTCATCAGTCAGTAGAGACTCTCATAAGGCTCGGAAGCATGAGAAGGTGAAAGATAAGCACACCTCAGGATATGCATCTGATTACTGTTCAAGAACATCTAGAAATTCAGGTCATCGTACAAAAGTCAGACAAATAAAATACTATGACATAGACACTGAGGATTTTATTAACTCAAAATGCTATTTTAGTGAAGGTGAAAACTCCAGGCCATTATCACGGTCTTTGGAAAGTCTGACATGGAGGCCAAATGTGTTACCACCTCCTCCTTGCCGTACACACCGGAGAACTTCTTCTGGCACTTACATACCAGCAAGAAGGGAACACAAAATTAACAGGAATAGTTCTACACCAAAGGAGCCCAAAAAGAGAGGGAGCCATCAAAGCAAACCAAAATCACCACAGTTACCTTGGGAAGATCCCTTCGCTAATCCAGTTGATAAGACCAAATCAAAGCCTGTGCGGCGCCCAAGAATTGCTTATACCGAGGATGGGTTTTATGAAAGCTCCCAGCCTCAAATAGTCAAGACAACTGATGCAGCCAAAAAGCAGAAGTCAAAGAAGAAGAAGGAAAACTGCTTGGTACAGTGATGTACAATTAACTGCAAAGAATTTTGAGAACACAGAGTACATGCACATGTACATCTGTAGCTCACATGGTGACAGTTTTTGTGAACCATCAGAACTTATAAATATAGTATAGCAAATTTAATGGTGGCAAATGCTTTAAATCCCACAATGTGTAGCTAAGGTAGCACCCTAAATTGTGTAGCTCCAAAAATATCCTACTCTTCTTGTGGACTGTGTATTGGTTTGAAATGCCTACTTGCCTGGAAATTCCAGTTTAGGCTCATACTTTTTTTTCAAAATTTCCTCTCCTCACACCCTCACCTCCAATTTATTAATCTACAATGACAAGGATTTTACTCTAAGGCAAATTGAAGGGGACCCAGTGCTCTGAACCTGTAAAATTTAGGGTGCCCAGCATATGATTAGTACATGTATGAAAAACTTAAGATTTTCTAGTCACCTGAGAACAAAAGTTGGGTGCCAGGGGCTAGTGAGTGCTGCTAGAGCACAGCCCTGATGATCCTTGGGTCTCTGGAAGAGTATGGATATTATTTTTTGGAAGCACGCTTTAGAGCTGGCTATGTAAGTAGGCTTACTGGCAGAAGAGGCAGCTATTATATTTTATTGTTTGAATTCGTTGTATATGTATGGTTTGTTACAACTTATAGTTTGTCAAGATTTCAATTTTGTTTAAAAGTTAGCTTAAAGAGAGAGAACTGATTTCTTGTTTTCCTATACCAAGATCAATACAGTAAAAACATAAAATATTTAAATATATTTCTCCTATATCTCTTTTCATACTTTGAGATAAAAAGAGTAAATCAGTAATATATAATTATTCACAGAGAGCAGTCATATTTATCCCAGTTTTTTCAGTGCAATGGAATGGCAATAGAGGGTCTGTCAGGCCTAGTTCATACGTTGTGCTTGACAAAAGCATGCCAGTACCCTGGGTCCTAGAGGGTATTTTTTTCCTGTTGTTTGTGGTGAAAATTTAGCGGCAAAGCCGTGATCGTGATTGTTTTCCTGCTCGTCACGATTGCAGCTTCACTGCTGAATTTTCACTGGCAATACCCTCTGGCACCCAGGGTAGCATGCCAGAAGCACAATGTTTGAATCAAACTTTTTTAAGTTGGTTTGGCAGGCATTTAAGTTCAACAAGGTCTGCCATGCTGCATGTCTTTGGCATGGTGTTGATTCAAACATTGTGCTTCTGCCAAGTCAAACAAAATTCATAATTTTTTTTATATAAGTTTTCAGAACTTACTGTAATTTTTTTTTTGGTTTCATTCACAGCTGACTTGAAGTCATGCTTCTGTCATCTTCTGTTATGCTCGTGTTGAACCCAATAAATGTTCAAATTTCTGTCTTTGACACAGCGGAAGCTTGATGTATGAACTTGGCCTCAGAGTAAAATTTTTAATAATGAGGCGGTCTTTTTAAGTTGGTATTGTATTGACACACTACCCAGCTGTTTACACTTTCATCAACAAAAAGGATGGACATTTAAAATGATATCCAAGCTCACTGGAAATCCCTGAGTATTGAGTAAACACCTAAGAAGCTGAATATTCTAATATTTTTGAAACAGTAAGAATGAGCTAGTGATTAACGAAAAAAGTTTGTTATTGTGGTTTAGATTTTGTTGTGTTCTTCTTTTGGGTGTCTGAAGCTAAGGCCCGGTCCCACTTATCTGGTTATTTTTGAAAACGGACATTTTTTTCACCAGTTGTAGCCTTCAATCCACATGTAAAATGGTGTTTTCAGGCATCAAAAGACAGGTTTTCAATACAAGTCCCCTGAGTTGAGATTTTTGAAAATGCTGGCTTCTCGTTTACATGTAGACTGACGAAAATGTAGTTTTTCAAATATGATATGATATCATCCATCATATACTACAAGCTAGCACTATGCATGCTCTGAAAAGGGTGCTATTGTATTTCCATTGTTTAGCATTTTCATGTAGACAGGTGAAAATGATTCAAATTTTGTTTGAAAATGGGGAAAAAGTCTCTGGCTTCAAAAATTTCTGGATACCTGTGGACAGGGCATAAATTAACATAATAAAAATGACATGTCATGAGCAACATAGTGCATCATGCATAACTCTGAAACCCAAAAAGCATTGACTTGCAAGAATCCTTGTTTCCTTTTGTGTATTTCTTTATCATGTACGATGTGCATGGCCTTATTGTTGAGTTCCATAATAAATTAAATTTTCATACAATGCTCACTGGGCATTTTGTGTTTGGTTGTTAAAGTTGTCTAATGGCCTGTTTACATGGAGGTGGGGGACCCCAAGTAGGTGAGGTAACCCACAGTGGGTCAACTCAACTATCATGTAAACGTGATCAAATTAAAATGAGAGATTATATGTGGGTTACACTACCTACCTGGGGTACCCCACCTCCATGTAAACAAGCCCCTAAGGCGGCATGCGAGTGAATCATTCACAAGATGCACATTATTTAAGCGCACTTGTGCACCACACAAATTGGCACCATCATTTCTGAAAACACAAAAGTTATACAGTGGCCTTACGGAGTTATACACGTCTATATTCAAAAACAAAAATGAGAGGAGAGAGAAGTCGAAGTACAATTTACACAATGACACATCCATAAAACCCTAGGCCTGAAAATGTGTCAACATTGAATAATCTGTTTGATAAAATTGATTATTTTAATTAAAGGTGAAAACTATACATTGTCTTTTCGCGAATTCCAGGAACTATGTAACTTTAAAAACCACCGCAGTCGAGCATTTAATTTCGTAAGCAGGCACCTACCTCAAGCTTGGTTGAGAGCTATGGCGACAGTCGTCCTGCGTTGCGTTTTTCGCCGGTCCCCATGTGCGGAGTCTGTTCTGTAAGATATATAATACATTCCATGTCCATATTCCAACAGAAAACAATGATAAGGAGAAACAAACCGCCGACTAAACATAAACATAACCTTCAACTCGAGAAAAAGTAAAAGCCAGTCTCCGGAAACAGTTGACTGGACTTGCTCGGGCAAGCCTCACTTCCCGCCAAAATACATGCTCCCGCTTGCGTTATCTGTCTGGGCGACCGGAGATTTCCCAGATTTTCTGACATTAGACGGATATTAGACAAGAATCGGGCAATCAGCGCGATTGCCCGATCAATCCAGCAGTCGGCTCCTGCCGATGCAGCCAACGTGTAAAGGTTCGATTTGGCCAAGGCTGCGCGCGGGATGCGTCAAGTGGAAACCGATTTCCCGATTTTTCCCCGACCGTCCTGTCGTCACGCAACGTCTCTTTTTTTAAAAACTCATTAAGGAACCGGTCATTATTTATCGCCTGGGGAGGTAGGGGGTGGAGGATTTTAGGGGGGATCACTTGATTTTTGGGAGGAAAAAAGGGGGGATCAGTCATAACTGAAAACCCAAAAGGGGGATCTCTAAAAATTTTGGAACGATTCAGAGGGGAACCACTCAAATCTTCTTGGAAAATGAAGACATGGGAGGGGGGATCGCGAAAGTCATCAAAAGTTATTAGGGGAGATCACTTCAGTGAAGTAGCATTCAAAGGGGGGATCGGCTAAATTTCACCTTTTTTAACTCAAAATCCTCCGACCCCCCCCCCCCCCCCCCAGGCGATAAATAATGACCGGTCCCTAACAGTGGCGGATCCAGACCTTCTAAAAAGGAGGGGGGGCTCATCCAGACCCTGGAACAAGGGGGGGGGGGGGGGGGTCGGGCCCGTCGCCTGGATCCACCACTGGGTAATATACGTACGTAATATAAGAAACTCTTAATTTGATCAGAACGCAACTTAAGAGACAACTCCTTCTTTAAAATTATGTTATGGTAGACATCTGTACGTTGTGGCGCTTTTTGTTTGCGGTTTCCTTTGTGATGAGAAGGAACCGGGACAACAGGGGGCCGTCGGGGTACTAGAGGGGTACTTTCAGCCTTTAGCCTAACCAAAGGTTAGCCTAGCCTACATGACAGGCGCTTTATGAGCCAAGCGGGGCGAACGCGATATTTCGCGCGGAGCGCGACACGAGCGCGAAGCGCGAGACGAGGGGAAGAGAAAAATAAAGCTTTATTTTTCTCTTCCCCTCGTCTCGCGCTTCGCCCCGCTTGGCTCATAAAGCGCCTGTCATGCAGGCTAAGGTTAGCCTAACCCTTTAATTCGTCTGCTCTTACGTAATCCCAAGAGTCCAAGCTCACAAGCTTGTGCTCACTGCCGCCACCCAGGTCACGCTTTGCCCCTGAGTCGCCCATTGCGATACAACACTCTCATATCTCTGTGGCTTATATGAGGGGGTACCCCACCGGGCTATAACTATAACTGAGAGTGAAATTCATCACCCGTCTGGAAGTTTATATCACACTAACCTTGACGACTCCAAATAGATAGTTTACTACCATTTATTTCTGAAGTTGAAACGCAATGTTTCAGCAAGTACAACTTGTGTTGTGAATGCTGTCACTTTCAAAATACTTAACATCAAAAAGCAAACGATTCAGAAAGCACAACTGATTATACTTTAACTACACATAGCTACACCACACTGGTTTCCATGAAACCCAAAATATACAGTTGTACCTCTCGTTGTGAAAATATCCACAATACAGACCTGGGGGGAGGGGTACTCAACAAAGTTTTATACAGGGAGGGGAGGCTCTACTACTAGGTCCAACCGCCTTGATTGCTGTAAATGCACTGCCTTTAGAATAGGAATACATCACAAAACCAGGAAATGTTCTAGAATTCTTCACAGCCATAAATTCTTAGATCTTTTTACAGACAGAAAGACAGATTTATATATTTCAACTAGTTAACCCTAAAAGTGATCAGCATCAAATTTCTCCTTGTAATATCAATGCTTTATAAAACATAGTGGTCATGAGAATTAAGGACATGGTCACACAAGATGAATCTAATTGATTCTTCAACAAATTCTCCCACTACTTATGTTGAAAATGTGTAAGGAGAACAAATGAGAATTTGAATTTTGATGTTAGGGTTTAAAGGGTTAAATCCCCACCCTTTAATATACCCGTGGCCTCAAAAAGGTACCCCTTAGAAATACAGGCACCTCAATATTACAGGCTGCCCATTTAGTCCCAGTGGGCAATTTTTGCCATGTAAGAAGGGAGTTTTGTTCAGGGGGTCTAACTTGTGCATACAGTAGCCTGCATATACAATCACCTCTCATTAATGCTTACTACCCCTCCTCCACATTGATGGGGAGGGACTGAACGGTGCTGCATTAGGGACTGGTCATTATTTATCACCTGGCAGGAGAGGGAGAGCAGAGGATTTGGGGCTAAACAAGGTGAAATTTAGCCGATTCCCAATGTTACTTCACTGAAGTGATCCCCCCTAATAACATTTGATAACCTTCAAGATTCCCCCTCCATGTCTTCATTTTCCAAGCAAATTTGAGTGGCCCCCCCTCAGAATCCTTCCAAAGTATTCAGTGATCCCTCCTTTTGGGTTCTCAGTTACGACTGATCCCCCCTTTTGTTCTCCTAAAAATCAAGTTATCCCCCCAAAATCCTCCGCTCCCCCCCCCCCACCAAGCGATAAATAAAGACCGGTACCTTAGCAGGCCAGTGCACACAGTTGAAGTTACACACCATTGCTTCCTACTCCATAGACCCTTACAGTACTGTTATTACATGCAGTACATAAGAAATCCTATTCATAAAAATCTTCATTAATATTTCTAGTAAAGTGCTTTGAATAATCCTCCAGTTGAACAGTAATATTTAGGGGGGTGGGGTCAGACCCCTTGGAACCATCTGAATCCATATGGGGGGTTAAGCTGTACCACGCTTATTACTATACCTTTCTGATGTCCTGACAACAATAATTCAGAAATGTTAATAATCAATAGCATTATCATAATTAAATTTCCTAGATTTCAATACTGTGTCTGCCAAATGATTATTAAGAAAATATAAAACAATACTAAATGTTTATAAATTATTTTATCAAACAGTAAACAGTTACTGCACTTTTCAAAAACATGCAAACTCTAAGTTCAAAAGCCGCCTTCACAAATGCTTTTGTCGCTGCTGTCAATCATATAAATATTTACTATGATCAAAAGCAACTAACCTGGAATCCTAGAAACATACAAAACAGATCAAAATCCACCAATCACAAATCATGACCTTTTGAACGTGTTGAAGTGAACTTCTGTTTCCTAAGAGGTCCACTTAGATGATTGACGACGGTGAAAAACGCAAACATCAGTTGGCTTTTGAACTTCAGAAATAATCATGTCAAATTTCCTAAATTGCTATTTATACCAAGTAAGAATAATGTTTCAAGTGAAAAATTATCAGTGTAACTTATAAAACATTTATATACAAAAACCACTACCTTAACAACATGAGACATGGCTGCTGAGGTTCAATTTCATCCTTGGTTCAAGTTTTAATTGAAAAGAAGAAAAACATCAAAGATAAAAACAACAGTGCTGCTGTGTTTATGTTGGAAGCTTTCTGATGGTTTGCACCACAAAAAGCCCCATGTTTGGTATATTAAAATTATTCTAACATGACCTGAGGCTTTATGGTCATTTTTCTGTGATTATTTGATTTGGTTTTCTTTATGCTCAAGTCTCTTCTGGGAATTGCAAGACAATGGAGTCATGAAAAATTTGCAATTTTAACCCTAAAGCCATGCATGGAGCCATGGAGTCATGTTGGAAAATTAAAAAAATATATCAAACATGGGCTATTTTGACGGAATAAATTAATGTCACGTCTTTATTGGGCAGTAAGATCAAAATGATAGGTTGGAATGCTACTGAATGTTGTGCACCTTCAAGTCCATAAATAAGGAGTCTGACGTGCTTCATAGCCATTCCACTCTATTAATTATTGTGATAAAACTTACACAAAGGATAAAACTGAGAAACCACAACACAACAACTATTACAAAAAAAATACGAACTTTTTACAATTATCTCTTAAAATAGAACTACTTGAAATAAATTTACTGGCTTATACTAAAATGTACTAAAAATTTAAAACCTTAAATATTTCTCTGAACGGAGGGTAATATTAGTTTAAGAAAAATAGATCGCCTTCCCTAGGATAAGTGGGTGGCAATCAAAAATAGAATATAAATCCCACTCAAGGTACAGACCACTGTTGCTTTTACTAGAAGACAGCAGTTTGAAAAAGGACAATGGAATAATATTTCTAACAGCAACCTTCTACAAGGGCCAAATTACCACAAAGACTGCTACCTTAAAAAAGTGAGTATCACTTTCCCATTGACAACTTTGAACAAAGGTATTATGTTGAGGTTGAATTTATCCTTTGTTTAATTTTTGTTTTCCCTTTATAAAGTAATTTTTCGTACTCAGAGTAAAGACAATTTAAACCAAGATATTTCCCACTTATATCAAGGTCCTTGTAAGTTGTGCGTGGGTTCAACTGTTCTATCGGTCAAAATATCTTGATTAAAGCCTTCTTTCCTCTGAGTATAACAACTTTCTTTAAAAAAAGTTTCTAGGGAAGGAATAGAATCCTTCCAATATATTATTTTCCATTGCTTTGGAACATGGTGATGTAGGATAATGAGTTTGGAGCTTGTAAAGAAAATCGGCAAAGGACAGAATTGAGCCACAAATTATATGTTTTCTATATGGATTCAATATGGCATTTAATTTCAGATGAGTTCCTGCAAATGCTGATGTGGTTTTTTTAAATGTTTCCCCTTGTAGTTACCTTTGGGCAGGTTACTTCACCAACAAAGAATTTCTCCAACTGAACCAGCCTTGATCTTTACTTAGGGTACTAAAGTACTGCTTCCACAAAGCATGCTACTATTCTTGACTAATTATTTATCTTCCCTAAGAGTCCTTAATTACTTAGGGGAATAAAGTACTGCTTCTAAGGAGAATGTACCTATTCCCCCACTAATAATATTATTATTTACTTTAAGTCTGCTCATAACTTTGGTAACACTTATTAATATGTTCTAGGCATTAACTGAGAGATCTGGCAATATTTTGCTTTAGTTAATGCTTGTAACATCAGTAGCATATAAAATGACCTTAACCAAACTTCTTGACAAATAACTTATCTTACTTGGGTACAAAAAATACTTATGTATCATTATATTGACTGACTACAGCAACTAAAAAAAAGCCTTTATAAAACTAAAGGAATCACTTCAATACTGCCAACCTTACAGTAACTTACGAGCTACAATTGATGCAAACTTTCTCATTAGACAAGACACGGAACTTCTCCCCAGCCAACACAAGGCCACATTTTGAACAAGTGAAGCAATCTCGGTGAAAGAACTTCTCATCGTAAGCTACAAACTTGACACTTCCTTCTATGAGCTCCTGACAAGCCGCACATCTCTTGGCATAACTACTGCGGTAACAATCTTGACAGACATTGCTGCCTCCATGTTTGGTGAATGGTTTTCCAGCAAGAGGTTGTGAACACAAAGAACAGACAAAGCACTCTGAGTGGTAAGAATTGCCATCATGCTTGACTGAGGTGGACTTAATGGGCTCTTGACACTTGATACAAATCTGAAAAGTACAACAATCATAATGGTACTTTATTAAGTTTGAAAGGTCTCTTCCCCCTGTACAAGTTAGGGGTTAAAGTTGTCTAGGACAGTCTAAACTGATGGTACGCTACAAGTGAAAGAAGGCATGTGGATCCACACAGGCAGCTTTTTGCAACTGAAGTGTAAATGGTTGAACTCCATCCACATACAGAGAAACTGATTAAAACACAAGAAATAAATGTGAAGTCACCTTAGAACACCTCAGATATACACATGTACTGTACAGGAAGTCAGTCCACAACATAGTTAACGACTTAATATTCTTTTAAGCCAAGACAAAACCACGACCCTCGATGACTTTTTTTCACACATCAGGGTGGAAACAAAGTCAGTTTTACAGCTTGCCATTCAGGCTAGCTGTAGCTAGCATGTGCTAGCCCAAACATCACTTTAACTACCATGTAGCCCCAAAACTTTTCATGAGCAGGTTTGATTACACAGTACTTCTGTAATTTGAATTCTCAAAAAACTTCACTTGCCTATTGGGCAAGCTTACAAGAACAAAATTCACTACCCCAACAGCAAAATCCTCTAGCCCTAGGCTATCGAACAATACTTTCTTTGCATGCTGCACATGACCTCTACCATTTTCCATGACCTTACGTTTAGAGGTCACTTTCAAAAATTTTCACAACTATCCTTATTTTCAGGAATTTTCTGACACATCCATGATCCCAGTTCAACAGACCCAACTCCTGGTGACTGCTAAAATGCAGGCTGTTCCTGTCATTTATTAAAAAGTCATCTTTGCTAGATTTTGTCCTTGCTAAACATAAGCATTACTGAACAGTGATTAACCTACCCTTCAGAGCTTTAATTTTCCAAATATCATAACTTTCCAGGCTTGGAAAATGAAATTCTCAAATTCAATGACAATTTTGAAATATCACAAGTGGTATTTAGGCCAAATATCATGTACCCATAAAGGTTTTGCAATTTTCACATGTTAGGTACAGTTGACTTCAGATAACTCAAACCCTTGCTAACTTAAACCTAGCAAGCACTAACTCGAACCAAAATCGATTTCCCCTGGATTTCTGTCATACATTTACTGTAATATTACCCTTGGTAACTCAAACCTTCTATAACTCCAACCTCCCGCTAACTCGAAGTAGTTTTTGTTTCCTCTCAGATCATTTCTATATAATTTTACCCTCAATAACTCGAACAATGTTCTGGGTCCTTAAAAAGTCGGGAAAAAAACACTACTGGCGTCTGAAACATTAAATTTTGAATTCCTCATTGACGAGTTGTAGGCATATAGACTAGTGGAGGCTGATGTTGTTTGTCACATCTAACATGAAACAGCTTTACTAGTCTTTAACAACTGCGTCGCTAGTGGAGGTGGGTGCCCGGGATGTCCAGGGGCTTCCACCTTGGCACAGCCAGCCCCTAGACAGAGTTGTGCCCCCATGGCTGGCAAACCTGCGCCCTGCAACTGACCACGCCTGCACTCCTTGTTGTTAACTGTGTTAAATATTTTATTTAACCTCATTAAAACAGTAAAACACATGCCATATTTAGGCCATTTTTGTTACGTTACGTTTTGATTTATAATCTAGAAGTAGAGCGATTTTCGTATGACCTTGAAATGAAAGCGCATGAACAAAACAGAAACGACAAACGAACGGAAATAGAGCGATTTGATTGGTTTATCGAACGGACAGACAAACGCGTCTGGCTTTTCATTGGTTAAGCGAACGCTCAGGTGAAAAAACTTCATGCCCGAGAACTTTCTAGAAATCAACCGATACTTCGCTTTGACATCATACAACAACACGATTGGCCAATCGAACAATGCCTTCTCCATATTAGGGTTTCTTTGGCGGGAAAACAAAGAGGCCATGTCTTGATCTTTTCATCCATTGGCTGATGAAACAAAGAACGAACACCTACCAAAACCTTTTTTCAAGGTCATACGAAAATCGCTCAAACTATTAATTTTCACTTGACATTTCTACAATTAAATGTGATTAAAATGTTCACTGTTCAGTAAAAACTGTCTTTTTCCTTACCCCCGGCTATTTTCTTCGAGCTCCCAATAACTCGAACTCCCAATAACTCAAACTTTTTTTGATTTCCCTTAAAGGATCTAGTTATCAGGAGTAAACTGTAGTTCAAATTAAGCTGAAATACCACTACTCTAAGCCAATCAAATTGCAGAAATTTTTCATGTAGTAGTATAAAAGTGGAAATCATTCAAAAGTTTATTTTGCTCACCTTAGCATAACCAGTATCAAAACAAGAGCCACACAAGCGCTTGTCCTCTCTCCTGATAAACTGCTGTGTCCCAATGGGTTGTTTACATTCATCACAAGTAAAGCATTTCTCATGGAAAGTTTTGCTCTGATATCCAACCTTTTTCTCTCCTTGTGCAAAATCACCCCCACATGCTTCACACACCTTGGATGGTGCAATTCCACGACAGGGATGACATATGAGTTTATCATCCTTAAAGGTGAAACCCTGATTACCGGCAAGCTGCAAAGGAATGTCATGTAATTTACAAAATGAAACTGAACCAAATTAAAAATCAGGGGCACTTTCAAATATTGCTCACTGGAAGATGAGATTTTAGTTCCTTGATTAATTTTCAAAGCTTGAATTGTCATTTGCTGGATCGCATTGCACTTCAACTTGACAGGGAGGGGATAAAAGGAAGATAAGACGGCGAGAGGGGCGGTAGGTGGGAGATTATTCGAGGGAGGCAATTATTCTAAATATTTCCATCAAAAGGGGGGCGATTATTCAAAGGAGCTGATTAATAATAATATTGAGGGACAGCTATTATTCGAGAAAATACAGTATGCAGTTTCCCCTTGATTTAAAACACTAGTTTAGATTGTGATTAGGGCTAGGAGACACTTTTTGTGTTGTTTATTTACCGTAGCACAGTGACCTGTACTCTAACCCAACTTGAGGATGTTTTATTTTTAAGGGACCCAGTGCTTAATTTCCATTTGTCAGAACTGACCAGCCACTAGGCCATCCCTGTCATAATGAGATCAGTCAAATCCTAAAGAGCATGCATGAGTGAAATAGTGTTCCATTAAAAACTCTATTTCATTTCCAAAATGACCAGTACAGCCATGGTCCAGCTGGCCACTTCTGACTTTTGGAAAGCATCCTAAGACTCAACAATTTGTGCACTACCGGAAAGGGTACCATTAGCCTGCATAGCAGACAAGGTGTTTTGGGGTGTATTAATTTTTTGTTTATATTTTGTAAAGCAAGCGACACAATAATAATAAAAAAAACATATTAGAGGGGGGCAAGAGAAAGAACGCAGAGGCTGTATCACTTATATGTATTACTGATTAACGGAACAAAAATCAAAGACACACTGCTACACAGGCTAGGGGAAATTTTACAAAACATTCCACACATTCTCAGAATTCTAACAAAATATACAAAATAGCTTTAATTTAGAATTATCATGTTCTTATTCTTCTATTAAATGCCTCTTTTCAAAAAAACAACATCCTTGCCCAATGCAAATCTACATCCCTTTGAAGTGTTGTATTTGTAGTAAATGCCCTGGGCAATTTATTATCATAATGTAAAAACTAAGCTACTAAGATAATTTGCAATAATATTATAGGAGCAAGTGAAGGTTCACATACCAATGGTTTCCCACAATCCGGCTGTGAACAAACAAAGCATTCTTCATGCCAATGTCTTCCACGGACGTCAACATCTTTGGCGCCAGGACCAATAGGCTTCTGGCAATTCTCACAATTATTAGCAAAATTCTTGTCATAGCAATTGACGCAAGCTGGGTTTTTATCAACTGTGACAAACTTTTTTGCTGACAGGGATTCATCACAATAGAAACAGCAGAGGTGTCCTGGGTGCCAGTTTTGATCCATAGCTTGAGAATATTCACCAACATAGATTAACTGTAGAAAGGAAAGAAAAAGGTCTCGCTGTTAATCAGGGCGCACAAAGATTTCAAACAGCCTGCCGGGTAAACAACAAGTATAGGCATGGAATCAAACAGCTAAGGATTTCTTTTGGTAATATTTTTCTTCTATTTTCCCACAAAAATAGGCAGGGTCACATTCATAGTAGCGGGGGACAATCCCTGGCCCCAGCCTCTTAATGACAGCCCTGGTAAATGCTTGATTTCCTCCTTCAAATATGCACCCTCCCCAAATAAGCACCCACTTGAGGATAAAAATATTAAATAAGTGCCTCCTTCAAATTCTTACATACCTTCTAGTTAACTGTTAACGTTTTTATTTACTGGATTATATGAAGTCATTGTTAATTGACGCTGAAATTGCTGGGTACACCAAACTCCTAAACTAGGTTAGCCCGCACTTAAGTTGTGTGCAAAAATTAAGATTTCATTTTCACCCCAACGTAAAGCAAGCTGCCAGGAACCACTATCTACTCCCGGGGATATTACCTTCCACATTGCCTACGGCCTAAACAGGGATGTGACGCTGGACAGGGTATGGTTTTTGTCCTGGCTGTCCAAAACAGGGAAGAACATTTTGCTCAAGTCTGTTCTAATAAATTACAAATGCAGGGTGTTGCCTGCATGATTGATTTGTGTGCTTGATGAAATTTGTTGGCACTCCACATACATGTATACAAAAGAAATGACCGTGACATGGATCTGCTCCATAATTACTGTAATTGCCAACAAATGACTTTACAAGAGGATGATGTACATTTTCTTCTATGGTAATAAAATTGAGGGTGCTGTCCTAAACACAATAAGTAATTTAGGGTTTTTTGGTCCTAAACAAAGTTAGGGCTTCAAACCGACAGCGGCTCACCTATACTCAAATATTGCTCCACCACCCCTCCCCCCCCCCCTCCACTTCCCCTGTGGGTGTACTGCACTGCTATAGGGTAGCCTTGCAGGCGACTGAAACATACCTCTTCACATCCAGCACATCGAGGCTTCAAGAACTCACTCCAATGCCTTGGACAATAAAGCTTTTTATTATCTGTATCCCAGCAGTAGACATGATCAACCAGCAACTCACTATCTTCACTGCAGACAAAACACTGCACATGCCAACAAACTTCAGGTCCAGCTCGGAGTATGAAGATAGCCATCTCTCCAAAGTTCATGGGCATACTGCATTTTTCACAAGCTGCTGGCATTGTAAGACTGGCTTTTACTGCCCCTAAAAGCATAGAAAATTATCAAGATATTAATCATTGTGGATAATGTGTATAAAGGGTTTAGTTTTATCGTTTGTCTCACAATTGTCACTTTGATATTGATCTCGACGTTCAGATCGCGCAGTGCAGTTCTTCATCAGGCAATAGTGTCAATTTACTGATTCAAACTATTTGTACCACCATAGTTGTCAGTGATTGGTGTATCAACAGAGACAGTGGAATTGAGATTCCTGAAGTGTTGATGCCTACAATCAGACAACATGACAACCGATCTCCACCGCAGCGGACTGCTGAGGGATCAGTTTCTTCCTCTGACAACGCCAACAATGCTTTGGATCGAAACCCACCAACCATGAGCGAGGTTTGTGATAGACCAATCACTAACAACCACGGTGGTACAAATGTAGTTTGACTCAGTAAATTGACACTATAGATCACTTGATGAAGACCTGCAGTGTGCGGTTGAAATGTCACAAGCAATATCAAAGTGACAATCGTGAGACAAATGATAAAACTAAACCCTTTGTGCTCTAATATGTTTTTGCAAACAACAACAGGTTAACAAATTTCTATCAGAGTAATTCAAAGTAGGGAAAATGCAAGCAAGGTAAGCAAATCTCCAGCTTGTTCCAGATAATATTTATTCTTCTTGATTTTAATCACCAGAACATTTCCTTCACTAGTCCAAAATTTATTTTCATTTATTTGATTTTAAACAGGAAAAATCATCAACATTCTCAACTAAAAAAGGCAACTTCCCTGTTTTTTGCACTATTCTTACAGTGTGCAACATGTTAAATGAAACGCATCTGGTGACTTACATTGTCAGTAAGGTAGCTAGCTTGCACAAGACCAGCTGGTGAAGAAAAGCACTCGGCTTATATCAAAAAAGTATTCATTTAATAGCACAATTTGAGTGACTGATCTCAAGTGACAACAAAAACCCATGGATTTTGCATGGAGGTAAGTATCAGCTAGTGAAAAAGACAACTTTCTTACCAACTCCCAACGCCTTTTCAATTCTCTTGGTGCACATGTCATCCATCGCCATCTTTTGATCCAGGGTTAATTTGCGACAGTGTTTGCTTGAAAAATCCTGCAGCGGCATCTGATAAACAAGCTGTTTTACCCTATACCTTGAACCTTGAGAGTCAAGCTTTGGAACCTTACGATCAGGAAGGTTGGACATAAAGTCTTTGATCTACATAAATAAATAACGCAATAAAATAATCATGAAAAGAGTGTACACCTAACAACTCTCATGTCCCATGTCTGCGGATCAATAACATAATTTTGATCGATCTTATTTTCACACACGTCCCTGTCCACTCAATTTCTCACACCATTTTAAAAATTTTAAGCCTTAAGTGTCATGTTTGTTAGAAATGTGTAAAAACGTAATGAGCTAGCAACAATGTGAGGAAAAATGTAAAAGTGAATGATCACACTTTCTCTCTAATCTCACATTTTACAAGTGTGTTTAAAGCAAACTCCTTTTCTTGAGAAGTTCGTAACTCTTCAGAAAGCCTTCACAAAATATTCAGAATTGACGGCCTAATTATCAGGGCTCGAAAAAAACTTGAATTTAGATCGTCCTTTGGGCAAGCAGCCCTCACATTTTACTAGCCCAGGGCCACTTCTTGCTCATCTTTGTTAATGATTTAGTTAGAAGATGACTTTCTTAGACCTTTCCCCATAATTTGGGCAAGTAAATTTAAAAGTTACTTGCTCCGGAAAAAAATCTGCTTGTTCTGGACTACCAGTCGCAGCGTACAAAGAAAGTTGTGTCCAATAGCCTGGGGCTGGTGAATTTTGCTATCGGGCTATTTTTTTTTTTGTTCTTAATTTGCCCGATGGGCAAGAGGCGCTTTTTGGGAAAATTCAAATTACAGAAGGGTTGCAATAAATCCTGCTAATCAAAAAGGGTTTTGGGGCTAGTTGACATGACTTGTGGGCTAGTACATGCTAGCTTCAGCTTTCCCGCATGGCAGGCTGTAAAACTGACTTTCTTTACACCCTGAGTCGGGACTTTTTTCTAGCCCTGCTTATATTATACATTCATCTGTCTCTTAAGACAAACACTGTTAGTGCTGTGACTAAGTAACTACAATTGGTGACAAAATGAGTTGAGACACTTCGAAGTGTTCCCGACTTCAAAAGGGGAAAATATAGCTTTTCCTCCCCCATCCCCTCCATGCAATGTTGCACCGCTGTTCGAGCTACCTATAGAGAACAGCAAACACCCCAACTATGAATAGAGGGGACAGGGGTGGGGTGTGGATTCTTTGGTTCTCTGAAGTTACCCTATTTGAATACAATGTCTCAACAATTTTGTTGCTGATTTCATCTTAGAAAGGTGTCTCCACCTTATGGGGAGTAAAAAAAGACCCTGAAGAACAGCTGATGGACTTAAAAACTCTGAGTTTCTGTATCAGGGACGTATCCAATCTTATCAGTGTCAATTACGGGAGCGTTGACAGTATTTTAATACACCACAGCAAATACCTGACCACTTGACAGACCAGCCGGTACCCACTCATAACCCTCCGAATGTGCACCCTTCACTTTGGCTAATGAAGATCTTGGTGGCTTCTCTTCAACACACATGCGGTCTTCTGGCAAATTTTGGTAACTGCTATTTTGTGGTAGGTCATGACATTCAACTGGGCACTTGCAGAAAATGCAATACTTCCTGGAAATTAAAACACATTCCTGTAGGCAATGCACAGTGTAGATGCCTTAATTCCTGAAATAGACAGCTGGTCAGTTGATGCACGTAAAAGAAGAAACCTACCAGCAAATGGAGATAATAGAGATAACTCAAACTAAAAACTTTGAAGATACGTTTCTGAAAACAAGTTAGTTGATTTAAACAATATTCAAAAGTAACATTCAGGACCAAAAGGAGATGGGAAAAGTACACCTGTTGCTAAAATTTCAAGTTGCTGGGTACAGCAGAACCTCAATATATTGAAGGGCCAAGGGACTGGCAAAATTTGTTTGTTATAACGAGGTTTTGTTGTATCAAGTTTCTTTTTCATATAATTTACTATTACTGGGGTAAAGATAATCATTCGTTATAACTGAGGACTTTGTTATGGAGTCAAGGTTCCACTGTACATGCAATTAGTATATGGGAAATGGAACAACTACAATTTTTTTTGCTTCTATAATTTTACTTAGTAAATTATTTTCTACGAAAGTAGCTGGAGGTCATGTTAATAGTAGCCACGGAAAATCCCCAGCCCTCAGTCCTTGGCAACAGCCCTGGGGGAGCCAAATAAGACTTAAGCTATCAACAGACATATGTTCAGGATATTGAAACAGCTGAATTGACATGCAGCACACTGCCTTTTATATATTTGACCAACACTCCGAAAATTCTACAGGACTTAATTTCAGACTAACCTCCAAGGATGCACAGAAAGCCCTCTACATTTCTCGTTGCAATCCAAACACTGGCTACCTTCTATTTCACTTACTTTGAAAGAGTCCTGTTTTGATCAAAGAAAAGAAGACAGTGGGATCAGGTCATCCTGAGGTTATTTTTTTAGATTCTGCTACTAACCACAATTTCCAAAATCCAGCGTGCAAAGAAAGTCGTGTCCAATAGGCCAGGGCTAGTGGATAACGGGACTAGTGAGTTTTGTTCTTAACTTCCGCTGTTTTTTGGGGAAATTCAAATTACAGAAGGACTGTAATCAATCCTGCTAATCAAAAAGGGTTTGGGGGCTAGTTGAAATGACTTGTGGGCTAGCTAGTACATGCTAGCTACAGCATGCCCGAATGGCAGCCTGTAAAACTGATTTTCTTTGCACCCTCTACCCTGAAGTGACAAACATTACTGCTGCTAGGCATGAAAAATTATGGAGGGGGACATTGGGTATTTAAGTTTTGCAAATTTAACCATTTTGACGATCAGCTTTTTCCCTACCTTTTGGGGGTGTAATAATTATTGTCCTTTTATAAACGCTGGGTTTAAGGTTTTCAACCGACAACAAAGAGGTTTTTCAGATTTTGTATTCACTGCAGTTTTCAGTTTCAAACAGAAAAACTCCTGTCGTTGAAAATGACAGCACCATTTAATCAAAACTGAGCGGGCAGCTATCCTTGCCCCCGCAGGCTTGCCACTCATGAGAAAGTTAAAAATTCCCTGACTTTTCCTTGACTATTCACTGACCTTTAAACAGTTTTCACTGACCTTTTATTAATGCTCAAGAAACAATCCAAGTTTACATTCACTTTAGCTTTTTTTGCAGGCCATTGATAATTTTCTCTTCATTTTCAACCTCTTTCGGCTTTTCACAGAAAGAGGAAGAAGGAATTTGGAACAAAGCATTCACAACGAAAACCACTAACCACAACTACTACATGTGTCAGGTGTAGAGCGTCAAATTGATCGCTTTGCTTGTTTTGCAGCATACTGTTCATCGTTTCCGAAAGAAAGTGCATTTCAAAATCTTGAAGAAAACTTATGAAGTATAAACTGGAAAACTGAATTCCTTGACTTTTCACTAGCTGAATTTGACAATATCAACGATGTTCCCTGACTTTTCCCTGACCGTGGCAACCCTGCCCCGCCCACATACACTCCTGCGTTCATTCTCTCCAGACCTATGGTAACTAATGGACTTATGACCTGCTACATGTACAACTTCCTCTGCAGGATGTTGACTGCTCGTGCAAATGCAATGAACCATGCCATGGGTTTTCTGAGTTATTTCACAAGTGCTTTTCTGGTCTTGTAAGCTCCATTTGTGTACAGTCCTTCTTATTATAATGATAAATTCATGTGACAGGGTTTTCAAGTGCATAGAAACCCAACAGTGATTTAGCACTGTAGCTTTGAAATCACTGTGAAATTCATACCATGTTTAATTTAAAGCCTCATTGATTCTCAATGCCTACATATTTAATTAGGTCAACTAAGTCATGCGAATAAAAATTATGCTATGCACTAAATCTGGCATGATAATAAAAGAAAATAGAATCATTACATCTAGTAATAACAGCAATAACTTTTTTGCGAGTTAATCTTTTATCTGGAATCATAAAAATTTAACTCTGCCACGAATTATTTCTTCTGACTGATACAAAATCACCAAGCCATGGTTCCTTGACTATTCGGGATTATCGTTATTTTCACGACTATTAACTTAGTTACATTTAATTTAATATATTAACAAGGGAAATTTAAATGCAAACAAAAATTGAAGAACCAAATTTAATCTGTTATAGTTTCACAGTGATTTGAAACGGGAAGTGAATATTTAGGCTTCAATTTGGATAAATATTCCTTCACGACTGTTTGTAAAGAAGTTTCACGTCGAGTTATTTGATTTACTGACACCACTTGCCACCAAAACAAACGACACTTCAACAATTGCAAGCGCACACCAGTCAAAATGGCATCTGCATTCTGTTTATCCTAGCATTCCTTTCAAGCGATCCGCTAGCTTGGAACGAAAAAAAGGAAACCAGCAATGTTCCCTAGCACAAGTTTATAAGCATCCAAGGAATTTATAACTGTTGACAGTGACACTGACAATCGATTGAACGACCAAAGAGATGTGTAATGCGTAAATCCACATGTGAACAGTAAGACAGATTTGCTAGCTAGGTAGTCACACCCGTACAAGTGATCGATCAGTAACAAAAGATTCGAAATGTTAAGGAGTTCTAAAAGTACAGATTTCGCTCTTTTGTAAAACAAGATTTTAAAAAAAAGTCCATCCTCTGTCAAAATCAAATAGTACACATGGTTCATTGGCGATCCAAATAGAAGAGAAGAAGTTTGGTTTCTAGTGAACACAGCTGAACATGTTGTTATGATTCGGAAGGTGTGTCACTTTCACTCGCACTGTCCCCAGCCTGCGATTGCAAAGACGCCAGAGTTCTTACAATGTCCGGCGTTACTTTCTTAGAAAAAGATATCTGAAATTCTGCAACTGCTTTACAGCATTAATTAAAAGGGATTTACTTACTGAAGAGTTACGTTAAGCGCCCTCTAGAGAATTTGCGCATCACAGCGCAACGGCGCGAGCCTCATTCGGAAAGATTTGCGGAATAAAACCAGAGAATCTGTTGACGGATCTACCTTATTTCTGCTAGCATCTGCCTGGAAAGCAATGAAATCCAGTGAGTCAAAATCTCCGCTCGCCATAATTGTTCGCACGTTCTACAACCGACCAGATCGACTGACTGCGAAAACTTGGCGGGTGGCGGTGCTTGGAGAGGGAAACTGAGTGCTTTACAACCAATCAAAACACTTTATGTTAATCATGTGTTTGTGAGTGTTTGTGTGACATTCATTTATACGTAAATTCTTTGACGGTCAAAACAAAGTATCGCACAAAGGCCACAGAGAATGCCTCAAGAGTCCTTTTTTAAAATAAATAGTCCATTTCATTTAAGAAATCCCGATTAAAAGTTTTTTCTATCGTAGTCCTTTTCAGAAAAAGTCACACTCAGCTGTTCTACTGCTGCAAGGCACATTACATGTAAACGAATACTTAGTATCTTCAAATGTTTGTTTTCAAAATTAGACGAAAGAGGCCTTTGTTTTGACTTTTGGGGAAGAAACATTCTAAGGGGTGGCGAATGGTAAAATCCGAGACTCGCCGAGACGCCGAGATCCTAGTTAAAAATCCGAGTCCGAGACTCTTTGGTAAAAAGTTTCGAGACTCAAAAAAAGTAAAAACAAACGATGCAAAAACGAGACTTCGAGACTTATCAAAAACGCTTACGAGATTTCGAGATCCTGTCAAAATTTTCCGAGACCCACGTTTTTCGTGGTACCATTCGCCACCCCTATTCTAGAATATTCTCTTGCTTTCAAGTAATAACTCATTTATAAAATTTCCACAACTATTGTGATACCCGTTTTGCTTCGCTTTTAAACGAACAATTATTTCAACCCTTTGTCGGCAACCTATATAGATCAAAACTGATCAAAAGCAGTAAAATTGTCTTAAAAATGAATTATAGCTGGACACTACACTGGCTTCGACTGGGATACGCGAGACGATTTCATAAATAATTTTAAGCTTTCAACAAGATCAAAGATCAGCGAAACCATGTGACTGAAAAATGCAAGGGGTAAAAGACACTCCTCGTGAAGAACAAAGATGTTTTATTAAAATCAAGCGCTTCTACGGACGCTGCAGAGATTTGACAGCAGTTGGTGAAAAATTTATGAGTATAGCCATTAATTTGTCAAAACCTTGTCTAATAAATGACTTCCAATAAAGTACAGTTTTTTCATCCATTTTAATAATGGACCAAAACTGAATGTTGCAAACCTTTTTAAGCCGAACTGACAGAACTCTGGAACCTTTTTTCCAAAAAAGGTACGCTCCAGGCTTGCGGTGAAAAAAATAATTGTTCCGCGAAACTTGATTCAACTATAACCATATTCAGGCAATTGACGCAATTCGTTTCAAAAATACACAAGAAACCACTGATCAGGAACGATTTTGACCATATTCGATGATTTCAAGGGGGTGCTGCCTGCATGAGCAAGCGTGTGGATAGCGAGTTAGATGTTACTGCGCTTCCGTAGCCGCCAAAGGAAAGCGCCCTGTTTATATTTCCACATCTTTCTTTGACTTTCCGAATACTTTGTCTTGAAGTGCTCACAATCACTGAAAAAAATATACTGTGGATATAGAGAAGACCCAGAGAATGAGAATCCCTTATGGAAGGAAAATGGTCTGATGACTGTGAGAAACGTCATTAAAAAGTTATGTTGGGGCTTCTAGGCCTAAGCCAAAGTGAAACGACCTACAGTGCATGAAGAACTAAATTTTTAATACAGTTTGGTTTTCTGCGAGGCTATCACTAAGTTCAGCTTGGGGTTTTTGTTCGTCAAACTAGCAAATGAGCGGCGTACCTAGCCGCCAACGGCTTCGCCAATCGTTCACGTGCTTTTGCCTTCTCGCTGAACAAAGCGCCAGACTCAGTGCCACCAGCCAGCTGAGCAGGCCAAAAGGCCTTTTGCATTATATTAGTTGATCTTTTCGGTGAACCCGAAAACAGTTCGCTTTCGAAAAAATTTTGTTAGCACGAGCTGAAAGAGCATATCAAACATGATTAGGTAACCTGTAAATTTTCAGCCGTATATCTCACTGAGTAGCGATTGCAACGGCCGCCCAAAATTAGAAGGATTTGTATGAGAAAAAAAAACTCTTGCCACCTAGTCACGCTTGAGTGTTTTCCATACAATTCCTTATAAATCCTGAAATATTTAAAACTGTCGTTAAATCTTTCCCTTATGCATTTATATATAATTAAGGTCAAAAAGCCTGTTATGAATTAAAGGAAGATTTGAACCCCGCAATCCGGAAATATTTCACGATAGTTTGAAAATTTTTCACACATTTAGTGGTCTTAGTGGGCGTTTTTGAAAACAAAACTACCCAAAATACATTAGTGATGATGGACAAAGTTATTACAAGAAATTAATTGTTGAGCAATGTGTGGTCATCCCGGCTATTCTTGGTTCAACTTCAAATAGGGTATTCTATTTCTAACCAGGCGAAACCTCTAGTTTAGAAGTAAGGTGCTGATTGGAACTGATACTAGCATGTTTAAAAAAATTTATGGACGAATTTAGTTTTAATCGCTTTCTTCGTGAAAGTAGCCTTAGAAATTACACAAAGAGCTCACCATTGCGTTTTACCTTGATTGATACTTTTCATGTGTTTCGAAATCGCGCAAGTCTACTTGCCTTCAGCTGCTTCAGTGGCTCCTAGAGTGTGTAAGGGTCATTTGCAAAACGAATGAGAGATAAAACCTTTTCGGAAACATCCAAAAAGTGGCAAATTTGTCTGCATTTAGTCCAGTCTTCAGTGCATGCATTATTTATACCTTATATATGGTCGAAACTAGATGTTAAATTGAAAGGCTCCTTGAATATTGAATCTTTCAAAAAGAACATTAGGAAGAAAGACCTAACGTCACTCTTAAAAAACAACAATAGCTGTTGTAATCTTTGCAATTCTTAGAGACTACCTTTTATATTCCTATTGTTTTATTACACAATTTATACACACGACATATTTTAATTTAATATACATTATTGTTGTCATTTCTTGTTTGTAAATAATTTTTTTACTTTTTTTGTATGTGTCCCCAATTAGTTGCGAAAACTAAATACATTGACACATTAATAAAGTTTTTACTTTACTTTACTTACTTTATAGAAATTCCAAGATATCTCGAAAATCCTTTTATAGATTTTCAGTGAAACTTCGCACAACAGAAGACATTTATCCAAAAAATGAGTAGCATAAAGTATTTCAAAAGAAAATGCCGAACAGGGCTGAAATTCGATTTAGAGCTAAAACTATTGTGACGTCATTGCCAGGTGACATATATTCCGATCGCCCAAAAAAATTATGCCACAATAGAGCGTTTTCACATGACGCCACGGCGGCCATATTGGTGTTCCAAAACAATGAAACGGCGGCCATGTTGGTGTACCAACAAAATCCTCTGGGAGTTGAACGCTTTTCTCATGTAAATTGTTTCTTTTGTTCCAATAAATTAGCATAGCTCCTGGCCACGTGAGTGAAAACGCTCTATAAAGTTTAGTCTAAGTGTAATCCATGTGTCATAATCGTTT
>JBBMOI010000005.1:26755000-26760000 GCA_038088405.1 Porites divaricata
GAATTCGAATTTACTTTTTAAGCGACGTTTTTTCGCAGCCTTCCTCTTCCTCGGATCTTAGAGTTCCCTGGTGTGGAAACGAGAACGTTAAGGGTAGAAGTAAAGGGTTGAAGGGGTACGTTTGGGAAAATTGGCAGCGACAGCAGTACACCAGGTCCAAATTATATGTGGCAGAGAGTTGTCTCACTGCATCTCTTTTGGGTTCGTTTTTGATACAGGTTTGTTTAAATCCTGCATATCAACAGTTCGAGGCTGAATACATTTTAAAGAAGGTAAGTCAAACAATCGTAAACGCCGGTTTAAGGTATGTTTTGCACTTCTTAGTCGTCTTTTCATTTCTACTCCTGAGTCAGCCTCGTTTCCAGTGGTCCCCGGCCAACCTCGTTCCCAAGCTTGCCTGGAGAATTGGCTATCGCGCTCGTTTTCAGGCCTTTTCCACTCAAAATTGAAAGCAGGGCTGATCGGACGGCTAAGGTTTACAAATTTATTTGCCCAATATTTCGACCAGACAAAACTAGTCTTCATCAAGGGCTGGAAAAGCTCGCTTGGATAGCGCGAATTGGCCTGGGGACTATGCTGCTCCGTAATATTTTTCCGATTCGACACACTGGCCGTTTAAAATGGAAATTGAATTGTAATTAAGTTTGAAAGTTGTCGCGTTCTTTCGAATTTTCAGTAATTATACATTTTGTTTTTCGTTTAAAGGCAGGATGTAAAGCGGTAATAATAGCAGATGAATTTAAAACACAGAATTTTTACAGCATGATGGCAAACATAGTACCAGAACTCCCTATGGCAAAAGCAGGAGGTCTTTACAGTACAAGGTTGTTATACTCGGGTTTATAATTAACCTGTGCCACAGACGAAGCTAAACTCTGATTAAGTTAATAACCTAGGTTAAATTGCGTCTGCGACGCAGGCTCGGTTATACTCTACCAATATTAGCACTGAGGCACACGAGTGTTATGGCCATTCTCGTCCCCAGAGCCCGTCGTTTCTTGGTCGGTTACAAATTAAGCCGAGTGGCTCTAGGGACGAGAATGGCGTTATGGCCATCACCTTACGTATGCGCACAACCATATCACCCCAGCAGTGGCAGTCATTGACAGCTGTTTCGCCCTTAGTGGGGTCATTAGCAGGGCATAGCCGTCGGACCTCTGTCTGGACATTTTTTTTTCCAAGAGCAGGTCGACTGCCCTTCCCATTTTATTTTCATTCTTATGGGCAACTGGTGTTACAAATTGGTATAAGATACTAACTGCTGAATACGAGGATGTTACAAAGTAAAGGACTAGGCTAGTAAAAAGACTAAGTTTACAACAAATGCACCACATGGTTACCACTGAGCGAACATAATAGATCATTGCGGGCCAAAGACGCTTTGATAAATAGACGTAAGTAATTTTGTAGGTTGGCAGTTAGTCTTAGAGTTTTGTATTGCGGACAGTCCATATAGTATAACGTGCAACATTAATAAGACCGGTAACAAATTCGAGTAAGGAGATCTTTGTTAGTAGAAATAAGGTTGGTTACAATGACTTCTAAGCTAAGACTAAAGCGGGAAATGAAAGAAACAGTTTGATTCAGCGCATGCATAAGGTAATGGCCATACCGCGGAGTTGGTACGTGTGCTTCAGTGCCAATATTGGTATAGGTTATACTACGCAGAAGTAATTTAAGAAAATGACGAAAATAGAACGTTAACTCTCACATTGAACATCTTAAGACTGGAGCCTAAAATTAATATGTTTCAACTGTGGCTGGTCGCTTACTGGAAACTTCAAGCAAATTAAAGTAAATGAATAATGCGTAGCTATTCTCTTTGCGATAACTTTGAAGCAATATTCATTGATAAGTAAATTGAGCAGCTGATTGGTTAGCTAGTTTTAGATCCCGTTTACACGCACGTCCTGTCAAATTTTTGAACGGACGAATTTTTTACCTGTGCAACGCGTTTACACGGGACCTACTTCTGATCAGGTGAAAAACTGGAACATTTTGCCGTTCAAAACTGGCAAGGTTCCGCGGATCCCGTGTAAACGAAAGACGGTTCCATGCACGTTTTTGTCCGCTCAAAAATTTGTCTGGAGCCATGTTAAGGCGAGAAGCCTTATTCATCTCCATTTTTGACACATGCTCTAGAAAACGAAAGTAGTACATGGACAAGATGGGAAGTATATAGGGTATAACAAAAAGGAAAAAAAGTTAGATAATTCAAAGTTGAACTTACTTGAAGTATTCAGTCACACTCGGCTCACAAACACAGGCACACACGCAAAAACCGATTTTAATCTATCTCGTATGTAAGTAAAAGCCTGCCTGGATCTGATGACAAAAGTAAAAAGGTGATTCTTATCCTAAAGTGCTTTCGTTTTAACAGTATTTGAAAGCTGATGGCGTAATTTTCCTAACTCTCTCCTTTGTTTTTGTTATAACTTTAATAGACTGCCGGAGCTAAGAGACGTGTTTATTTTGAGCAAAACTAGTGAGCCATTCAGGTCAGTATCTCATTCATCACAGTCGTTTACCGTAAGTCTGGTTATAAAAGCAAACTAGGTTTTCATTGCTGCAGTAAAACAAGCATTGGCAGAGCAGTCAGTGGTTTTTAAGGTCTAAAGCGAAAACCACGAGCCTTTCATTTCACCTAGAAGTAACGAAAATAAAGGTGGAAAATTATAGGGTTACGGGACATTCGCAACGGGATACGGGATATTTAGACAAGAGATTTGGGGAAATGGATTGTCAAAGAAGCCTTCCTTGACCAGAACAAGAGGTGTAGTGATCGATAAGAAATACTACAAAGCTAGTGGAGCAAAATACTTACGAATAAGATTGTTTGTATTTTTGTGTCGAATATTAACGATATTGAGCCTCCTTAAGAAGAAAACCCTTCGCTTCACCTCAAAGTGACGTCACCATAAACAGTTTTTGGTATTATAGGGATACAAAGCATTGTAAACAAAGCGGCGCCAGAAATTCAGACCGTAGATTTAATGGATACGAGATATGCAGAGCCCCCCTGGTGGAGCCTTGAGGAGGTTATTCAAGATGTATTCTGTTTGCTTAGCAGGCTCTTTAGTGGAAAGTAATGGCTCAAGAAAGAACGGGGCGCGCGATGGAGATACGCGAGACACCTTCCCCTCGAGTTTCTCCCTCGCGCGGCCCTTTCTTTCTTGCGCCTTCTTTGCGCGTTCTTTCATTACTTCCAAGCGCCTGTTACGCAGGCTGGGTGTATTAAAGAGATGAAACACTCCCAAAGTAAGAAGTAACGTAAATGTAAGAGTTAAAGGAGCTGTGTCACGAAATTCAGCCATATTAGGTAATTACAAAATGCCCGTTAAATTAAGAGAAACGTAAAAATAACAGCTTAAAACATTAACGGAAGGTTAAAAGAATAGAATAGATACAACAGATGCCACGGATGGGCAAAACTGAAGAAGATTGAAACGGATTGAAATTAGGGTTTTTGAAAACTGTTCAGCCTAACAGTTTTTCAAAGTTGATCTCTGCTGTTTGCAACCTTCAAAAGTAATGCTAAGGAGAAATATTTCTTCATCCTGAATCTCTGATTTTGTCATTTACATGTAATTTTTTTTATAGCGATTGAGGGCGAGTAATTGGAAAAATTAAACAAAATAAACTGGACTGCCGTGACACAGCTCCTTTAATTAAAAAAGGCGGCCCGTGGTCCAAAATCCCGCTGAGAATGATTGGTAAATGTGATTAAACCTGACAGGGGAACTACTCCATTTAAAGAGCTAAAAATTGGATCTGTTGATGTAGATGTTTTACAAAAGCTGAAGGAGCTAAAGAGAATGATACAGTTTGATGATCCTGCTTGTCTTCTTTTTACATCGGTGAGTCGACAAACATGTTTTATCTTAAGAATCTTAGAGCATTTCAAAATAAAAATGCGCTTTGGTTCAGAGCATTGGAGTGGGGTGTTACAGTGCGACTACTCGAACCGGCAGGGCACTTGGAAAAAGATTATCCAATCACAACGTTTTTTTGAAAACAAGATTCTCATGTTTTTTCTCAAACGAACCAATAACATTCATAAATTTGAGGGCTGTTTCCTGAGAGGTGAGGGACGTTCAAACGGTTTTAAAGTTTTCAACGATTGGATAGTTGAACCTTGAATGTTATTGGTCCGTTTGCAAAAAAAGAACTGGAGAATCTATTGTTTTCAAAAAACTTTGTGACTGGATAATCTTCTTCCAAGTGCCCTGGTTCAAGCAGTTGCACTGAAATGTCCCCCCCATCACCTGGAGACGATCGGCGAGGTCAGGTTTAATTCGCGGGCTGAATTCATTTTAAATTTTCTGTCTTTTGTTTATGCCTTTCATTATTGTCCTAGCTTCAGGGTTTTCGGAAGAAAGATCAATTTTATCAGTCCCCCGATTCATACAGATACTAAAAAAACACAACTCCAACATTTACGTGGCAATTCAAATGGAAACTACTGGGCAGTAGCCATAATACTGTGACTCGTTCCCAGTTTTTCCCCATACCCTAAAATCTTTATATTTCGAATATTATGCAACTATGCCGATGCTCATACTTCGAACTTGGGCTGCCTGTGGTTTGCTGAACTATACAAAGTAGTTTCACTCAATAAATCAGAGGATGGAGTACTAATTATAATTACTAAATGCCATGCAGGTTCTTCAATTTTTAAAATCACGTAATATGACAGGACATTGGTTGTGTGTTAATTCTGCAGGGAACAACTGGACAGCCCAAAGGTGTCACGTTGACTCATCATAATTTAGTTAACAATGCTCTGCTGGTGGGAGAGAACATGAACTTCCAAGAGGTTAGAGAAGAAGTAGTTTTCTTCTTGAACAGGACAGTAAAACGCTGGGAGGCATGCTCATTAATCAGATATAAAATTATGACACAGTTAAGACGTTTCATTTCCGACCGCATCAGACGATTTCTACTTTGTCAATTCTTGTAACACGAGAATAAATCCTCCCAGTCATGTACCCAACATGAAC
>JBBMOI010000005.1:26765000-26775000 GCA_038088405.1 Porites divaricata
TTTGTGAGACCTTTTTGTGATGGCCTTCTTCAATCACACCTGTAACTTGAATTTGCGCTTTTCAGCTATTAACTGTAAACTTAATTACCTAATCCAGCTTGTTTATTTGTTGGTGTAATACTTGTACCCTATTCCCTGTTATAGATTGCTTACGGCTGTACAGAATCCAGCCCATTGGTTTCTCAAACATCAATAGCCAGTTCAGACGAAAATGAACTGTCCACAGTGGGAAAGGTGTTTCCACACACAGAGGTCAGATGTACCCACTGTTAAAGCGACTTCGTTTCACTCAAATAGGCCATTTCCGAGTTCCAAAAAATCTCACTTTCAAAACGAGGCTAAGTGCGAAACCTTTGTTGTGAAAATGAGTTCTATTTGCATAATAATTGAAAATCATTTTCATATCAATGGCTTCGCACTTAGTCTCGTTTTGAAAGTGAGATTTTTTGGAACTCGGAAATGGCCTATTAAAGTATGATTCAGAATATAAATACAAACCATGAAAACAACACAAGAATGCAATTAGTGTCCTTTGCAAACAAGCACTTTCGACAGGATGTGTTAGAAGTGTAATTACTCCTGCATTTATAATCAGGTCAACCACTTTAACAGCCTCTTATAAGCTAGTACTTCAAGACTTCGTTAAAGAGAAGCCGCTTAATTTACGTTTCAGTGTATTTAGAACGAAAGTACCAATTGAGAATACTGTTTTTTAAAAGTATTTTTCTGGAGATCTGTCGGCATTTCTACGAGCCGCGCGATTGCCTAGCCATTTCCAGGGCAAAGCCAAAACCTTCATGCCGACTCATTTAATATGTTTAAGACCCCGAGTATTGGTCCGGCCCAGATAATCTAACCCATGTCAGTCTAGCCCTCTACCGACTAAGTTAAACTCTAAGCTAACCTGATTGAAGTCCCCAGGCTACCTGCAGACCACACAGGTAACTCAAAGCCATCACCGAGTTTTATTATCATGAAACGGGCAGTATCCTTACAGCAGGACAAAATACGTACTATCTATCTTCATGGTTCCCTCAGTATTTCGAGGTTACGGTGTGTATTAAATTTTCCTTCCTAATAACTTTAAGGGAAAAAAACGAAAATAGTGCAATTTTCCTTTCCGTACGCGGCGATTACTTTAGTTGTATCGATAACAGTGGCTTTTGTAACATTCGGGAAAAATATTTTCGATTCCATTCTTGTCGCCTGTCATAGTCATTATGATTGTTTGTTTCTTTTTTTCCTTAATAGATAAAAATTGTGGACAGAGAAGAGAATGTAGTGCCGGTTAATACCACTGGGGAAGTTTGTATCCGAGGTTACTGCGTCATGATGGGATATTGGGGGGAGAAAGAACAGACGGAGAAAGCTGTTGGACCGACCGGATGGTTACATACCGGGTAGGAGTCCGCAAGTAAAGTACGGTCTGTTACTCATGCTTAACCTGCGTGACAGGGGTGGAAAGGGGAGGGGATTGGAGAGAAGAAAAGGTACGCCTTCTATAAGAACCCCCTTTTGTTCATTTCTTCGGACCTTGACCGGCTGGTGTCCGCAAATGTGCCACAATGCGTAACTTATTGACATGTATTAAGTAAGAAGCAAACATGATACGGAGCTCCCTCTCCTTCTTCCTTTCGAGCTGTTCTCCCTTTCTCCCTTCACCTTTTTTACGCCTGCCATGCATGCTACACATGCGGTTCATGCCTGGATCAGCATGCATCCGTCAATTATTTTGTCGCGGTGAATTGTTGAAAGAACAGAGAATTGTCGGAGGAAATAGCCCCCAACCCTACCGGGTGAGGTTCCGCTAGAGTATTGCCTAATTATATCCCGGAAAAAATATGTTTCTGGAGTATTATTGAAAGTGGGAAGTGGCAACGGTCGACTCTTTGATGTGGAGGAAAAAGTCCGTGAGTATATCGTGTCTTTTGATACCCCTAGGGAAATTTGTAAAGGGGAATTGGGTTATGATACGATGACTCACTCCTTGGTGATTCGGTTTTGTGGATGCCCTTTTCAGCTTTCGTAGTTTTTCGTTTCAAAATCTAAGAATACGATTAACAAATGTTATTTTACTTCTGTCAACAGCGACCTCGGGACGATGGATGAGCGTGGCTACTTGAGAATTGCAGGAAGACTTAAGGTAAACATGCAGGTTGAGCTGGCCAGCATCTGACATTCAAAAAACAGAAAGTAACGCATTGGAAAAATTACGCTTACATAAACAAACTAGTGCAGTACGGAAGTATTATCACTTACCTGTCTGTTGTTTGTTATTCAGCCAGTCAATCAAGCAATCAATCAATCATTAAGTCAGTCAATGGGTCAGTGAGTCAGTCAGTCAATCAGTCACTTAGTCAGTGAGTCAGTAAGTCAGTCAGTCAATCAGTCAGTGAGTCAGTCGGTCAATCAGTCAGTGAATCAGTCAGTGAACCAGTCAGTTAATCAGTCAGTCAATCCGTCAATCAGTCACTGAATCAGTCAGTCGGTCAGTCAGTCAATCAATCAGTCGCTCACTCAGTCATTCAGTCAATCAGTCAATCAATCAGTCCTTATGACCGTCTCATGTCTGTTGTTTGTCGGTCTGTGTGCACTTTTCTGTACTGATCCCTCATTCAGTATTCTTACATATGTCTCAATTCATTCAACAGGATTTAATAATTCGAGGAGGGCAAAACGTTTATCCAGCTGAAGTTGAATACCTTCTGCATACTCATCCAAAGATACAAGATGCCCAGGTAAAAATGCATTATTGAGGCAAGTGTGGGTAAGGCTTACTGCAGAATATCGTGATTCGTCAGTGGCGAGCAGATCAATTATTTGCCGAGTTTTTTTTTTTTAATGAATAAACTCATGGATTGGAGGAGATCCTCCATTTTCACGCCAGAGCTGCTGCAAGAAGGAGAAAAGCGTAGTTTCACGTTTACGCATGAGCAGAATATTATTTCTAGCCAAGCACTTAACCAAGCACAGCTGGATGACACTGCGCATAAGCAGGCGATTAATTCTAGGCAGTTATTTGCAGGTCACGTGGTGGGCCCTCGGCCAATGAAATGGAAGAAAATAAAATAAATAGATAACGGTCTTAACCTGGCACATCACTAAGTGGTACTTCGTCTGGCCGATTCCTGGTCGAATGTTGGTTCTTAAGGGGAGGGGAAAACCGGAGTACCAGGAGAAAAACTTCTCGGAGCAAAGGACAGAACCAACAAAAACTCAACCCACATATGGTGTCGTCGCCGGGATTTGAACCTGGGCCACATTGATGAGAGGCGAGCGCTCTCACCACTGCGTCACCTTTACTCCCAAATTTGCATCGAATGATGAAAGAATTTAATGATCCTCGAACTTTCTTGTTTGAGGTTCGAATCAAAATTAGGGTCTTAATCAACCCTTAATCAGGGTGGTTGTACCCTGCTATGTTCGCTTAGGTCTTGTTCATCTAATGCCAAATTTTCTTTGATCGATAAGGTGATAAGTGTCCCGGATGAGAGACTTGGAGAAGAAGTGTGTGCTTGGATCAAGTAAGTTAACTCGCCTTTAAACTTGGCTGGCCATATTCGTCATGGATTCGTTCCTGCATATACATCGTACTAACGAAGATGGAAAGCAGTGGAAAGTCATACAATCACAGACAAACGTCTTGGGACAAATCTGCGTTTGTGGCGCCTTTTTATACTCACTAAGCAGCATATGCCTATAGTTCCGACCCCCACCCTACGGGCCCAACTGGCCATATTCCCCATGGATTCGTTCCAACATATACATCGTACTAAAGGGGACAGAAAGCAGTGGAGAGGTATACAATCACAGACAAACCTCTCGGGACAAATCTGCGTGTGTGGCGCTTTTTTATACTCACTAAGCAGCACGTGCTTAGTTCCGATCCCCACTCTACATCAATATTGAATCCATGTGCCGACTTACGTTGGGGGAAGGGTAACTGCAAGACATTTAAAAGATAGCACCGCTTTGTACCCTGGAAGTACAGGTAATTCGTACGGATATCGTATCACTGTCCCTGAGACTTCTCCTAATGTATCACTCATCTATCGTCAGGCTATGGAAAGGAGAAACTATGACTGCTGAAGAATTAAAAGACCATTGTAACGGTCAGGTAAGGCCTTTTTATCGAATTTGATGGCCCTCGGTTACAGAGTCGCAGGATTTCTATCGCCAGATTTTTATTAGTAAAACGATTCGTTGTATTTTCTCCACAGTGCTCAGTACATGTATTGAAAAATACCAGAACGTTTGCGAGATATCATCTTAAACCCTTAGACTTTAAACCCCATTTACAGAAGATGAGGGATATTTAATTCCTGGACGTGTATTGGGTATAAATTTAAAACAGGTCCTGTGTTATTATATGTCCAAATAAAAAACGTACGATTTTCCACGTGATAGCCTCTCCTAGTTTATGCATCCTTTTGGCCCATCTGATTTGGCATTGTTTATTTGACAGATTGCTTATTACAAGATTCCTCGTTACATTAAATTTGTAGACGAGTATCCAATGACAGCTTCTGGAAAGGTGAGCGAAATGAAAGTCATTTCCCTGAAGATGAATTGTTAGGTCACGTTAGTAGACGTTATAATTACTAGTCTCGCAGCATAGCAGGGACTGTTTTAGACCCGTTAGTAGTATAGTAAGGACTGTTTTAGACCCGTTAGTAGTATAGTAAGGACTGTTTTAGACCCGTTAGTAGTATAGTAGGGACTATTTTAGACATGTTATTTGTAACGGTAGTAGCATTGCTGGTTTTCAGTGTCACGCCATTCAAAATAGATTAAAATAAAAATCAAAACCATTCGACAGAAAAAGTCCAGAATCTTGGAAATGAATGGAGGTAAATATACAAAGACCCTCGTCAAGATTTGGGTCGAAGGAATCATTCGTATACGAGATATCCGAAGAAATGTTTTACCCAAATTTATAGAGCTTTGTATGGAGACGCCATGCTGAAACTCATCCGGATGAGCTCCAACATGGCGGGCGGAAACCAACAGTTTTTTAGTTTGCATTTTGGTGACGTCATGTGAAAACCACAATAGTAGGGACTGTGTTAGACACGTTAGTAGTTCCGTGAGAAACCACGCGCGAGTGGTACTCGAAAGAAGAAGACCCCTGGCCCCGGTTGTTCAAAAGATGGATAGTGCTATCCACCGGATAAATCACTATCCAGTGGATAAGTATTAGGAAAACTAATTGCACTATCCAGTGGATAGAGATTTCTCCGATGGATAGCGCTATCCACCTTTCGAGCAACTGGGGCCTGGTGGCTTGCTGCTTGTTCGCACTTTCACTCGTGGCACGGTTCGCTAAGCTCTCGAAATGGAGAGCTTGCTCTCTGGCTAGGAGAGAGAATCAAATCCCCTGAGCCGAAATCCGTTGCACCATAATCTCAGTAAAAAAAGTTTTCAGCCTTTATCTTATCCACTGTTTTTTGTTTTTTTAAAACTTTTTTTTTGTAAAGTGATTTTGTCCACAGATTCATGATCAATCCTAGTTTCCACCTGTTAAGAAAACCAACAGCATCGTTGAAAAAAAAAAAAAAAACCCCGAACCGTTCATCTGAATGGTCATACTTTAGGATTCCATACATTGCCTCAAAAAGGTGTACTTCAGCCGTGTTTTATCAACTAACAGTTCGACCAGAAAGTAGTCTACATAATAGTTTCCCTTTGGATTAACAAACGTTTCATTTACTGGGTTTATCAACGAATCCACCCGGTGATTGACAAGCAGGCGCCACCCTTCCATCCGGGGTCCTTATTATCAACAGTATGTTATAGTTAGTTGTCGTTTTCTTCCATTTTTCCTCATTTCTTTCACCTTGTTTTTAGGTTAAGAAGTACGTCATAAAAGAACAAGCAGCAGAAGAGTTTCAATCCTATTTAACTTGAGAAAGGTAAACAGCAAGTTGTGAATATGGTTGTGCACACCCGAAAATGACAGCTAGCTTTCTCCCTTCGTTGAAATCAAAATAAGGAAATTAGGGCTGAAATTATAACCGCACATGTAGAAATGTAGGAGGGCAGGAAGGCAGGTTAGGAAAAACACATGAAAATTATTTAGGAATCCAAAATTTGGTTCATTTTACATTTTGTAGACAATTATTTGTTTTGGCTGAAATTTCAACCAGATATCTCCATGTGTAAAGTAGGTTTTACGTCGATATAATTCGTACAATGTAGGATATGTATACAGGTGCTTACGTTCCTTACAGAGACAAGTTGTAAACTTTGTAAAACTTTTATAAATTGTAATAACTGACAACAAGAGGTGATATCGTTTCATTTTGCTCGTAACACGTTCTTAAAAATATTTTTGATAGCCTTATCTCCTTTGCATTAGAAACGTTTTGTGCTTTACCGGCATATACGATAATAAATAATTCTATAACAGTTTGATCCGCCTTCGATTTAATTGTTGCTATTTGTCTAAGGCATACCGACTGCGAGGGCGACTATACGAATAGTGGGCAAAGAAAAACTGAAACTACTGAAACTGACTGAAAAATTCAAATTCCTTTTTACGTAAAATCTCAAGAAATTGTAGAACTATGCAAACTTTTCCCGAAGAGGTTTCATTCAAGTTATAATTACCAACCGGTTCGTTCACAGATTTTAAAGTTAGAGTAACAAACCACTCCGCCAATCCAATTTGGTCTAGGAACTTTCTCCTCCTCAGAGGCCCCTTTGCGTCGCGTGGAGGCTGGGGAGAGGGAAGAAAACAAGCACGCGGGGAACGATGGGAAGGAAAGAGACTTTCCCTCTTCCGATCGTTCACCGCGCGTTAACTATTTTTTTTAACTTATGCATTTTTGTATTGGAATACCCAACGGGAGCGTCTGCGAAGGACGGAGGACTAGGACGGGTTATTGCTGAGCTCACAAAGGTAAAAATAATTTGTACTTTTATTATTCCACAAACAATTATGACGCTTTCCCTTTAATGTCAAAACTATTGTCATAGTCTGCAATCTTTGAGGATAGCACTTCAAAACCCACTGTCATTAAAAAGAGTATATCCCTTTCAGTATTCAGAAAGGTGGTTCTTGTCCTGCCAGTAATCACGGTGGTATTGTTTTATATTCTGTCGTGTTCACATTGGAATCTTCATTTGTACTATATATAGTACGTAGTGTGCTCCAGCCAGAAACGAGAGTGCAATTACAGTTCACGATGTGAAGGTCTTTTCCACAACTCTCTGTGTAATGTATTCCTGTGAGTAATCAGCTACCATCATCTCTGATAGGTAATGTCGCGTACAACCAATATCGCATAAGGAGACCCCATCTTGTCGCCAGACCATCAGTATGTTCCTGGTTAAAGATTTAGGTCTTCTTTTGTTTTCTCTCTCATGACGAACTTCTTCACCTAGAAGGAGATAAATACGTTGAAAATAGGCGTGAATGTTCTTGTTTTGTGTTTGAAGCCACTGGCTTATCACAAGAAGTCTTCACACAAACTTCAACAACGACAACAACAACAACAACAATTTATTCTTTGTACTTTAAACGACCTAAAGCGATTCAGAATCCGCGGCCATCAAATAGGCCATTTCCGAGTAGCCCAAAGCCTCTGTTTCAAAGGTGGGCTAAGTGCGAAGCCATTGATATGAGGTGAATTTATGAAATAATTTCTTACTTTTATGCAAATAAAACTCATTTTCACAAGAAAAGTTTTCCACTTAGCCTCGCTAGCTTTCAAAGTGAGGATAAGATTGTTGGAACTCGGGGATGGCCTATTCTTCTGGTAGAAAAGTCAAATTCTCTTCCGTCACCTCAACCCCCATCCCCACAGACACCTTCACTTACCATTTGCCTTACTCCCACCCCATCAAGTTCCAAGCTTTTCCATTACACTCACCCTCTAAGGTTCAGTTCTTACCTTTCCTGTTACAGTGAGAGGAAATTCATCGACGAACGTGATATAACGAGGAATTTTATAATGAGCAATCTGAAAAATACAGCAACAAGAATGTAACGAGTGTTGAAGTCAAAAAGTAACATTGTAGATAAACGTTCATAGAGCATACCTGGCCTTTACAAAACTCTTTGATCTCCTCTTCAGTAGCTGACTCACCAGCGTGTAATCTGAAAGAAAAAATGGCAGATAGTTTTATCCAGTCGATTCTTTATATTCCTGTACTCAACTGAAAATTAAGTGAGAAGGGTTCTTTATTAGACTAGTTGACAAGAAAACCTTGGCTCACGAGCTGATGACAAAGCTTGCCCTCCTTTCTCCTCATTTATTAGGCCCAAGCTACTATTTATTATATTAAGCTAGATTTTACAACATTCACAAATGCACTACAGAGTATTGGGTTATACCTAAGAAAGGTTAAACTTACTTACGGGAGAAAGACCTTTCTTTTAAGTGGCGAAAAAAAATTTCATGAACTTCTATTAAACACAATAAACACTGGAAGAATAAAGACTTTCTGCCGCCAATTGACGTTTCTCAAATTTGTATAGTAATTTAAATTTTTATTGCATTTAGATTTTTTAACTCTAAGTTTAAATTCTTATAGCCTGTTTACATGGAGGTGGGGGACCCCAGGTGGGTGAGGTAACCCGCTTTGGTGGGGTAACCCTCCCTGTCCATATAATCTCTCCTTTTAATTTGATCACGTTCATATGATAGGTGGGGTGACCCGCCACATGTTACCTCACCTATCTGGGGTCCCCCACCTCCATGTACACAGGCCCTTAATGTAATCAGCCAGCTTTTGAGCTGAACGTGCCAACCTCTTCAAATAAATCCTACTTTCCCTTCACTTCACCGGGTGGGAAAACATCACTTTTTCCCATAACCTTCTACCGAAGCTATCAAACCAAATTCAAGTGTCATTATGTAAAGAAAAGGAATATCTCACTTGATCCACGCGCAAATTTCTTCTCCCAGCCGTTGATCAGGGACGCCAATAACCTGAAGGTAAGCCAAGTAAAACAAAGTTTTAAAACACTTTGAGGGACTCCATTCATCATTCATGCCGGGGAACGTTATCAGATGTCCTGGCCCCGGTTGTTCAAACGCTGAATAGCACTATTCACCGGATAAAAGTCTATCCAATGGATAACGCAATTGGTTTCCCTAATACTTATCCGCTGGATAGTGATTTATCCGGTGGATAACACTATCCAGCGTTTGAACAACCGGGGGCAGGCTTGCATTGTCAGAGACTCCCTCTTCCAAATTTGGTCCATATTTTGAACACCTTGAATCAGAATTGGCCATTCTGAAGTTGCACTTTAGACGGGATCAATGTTATTCTGACGAATTGTACTATGGCGTTGTTTTGGGGGACAGATTCTTTAACGAGTTTCCCGTCAAACTTCGTAACAGCCAATGGAACAAATGACAGTGTTCGAACAACAACGCAATGGTGCAACTCGACAAGACACCAAACCATTTTCATACGTAACGTCAGAATGGCCAATCCCAGGGGGTACGCCCTATAATGGCTCATACGGGCCAGAAGCCTGAAAGGGTACGAAATTTACTTGTTCAATTATATGAAAGGAGAGGGAAATCTGTCAATTCGGGCTGTAAAAGGACTTAAAAAGCTGGCTATTAGACGCATACTGGGCTGTGAAAAGGACCAGAAAACCTCCTTGGTTGAGTGATTTGCTCATATTAAAAAGACGGTGCAATAGAAGGTATATGAAAGGGGTGCCTTTTCTGTGAAAACTCGTATACAAATGAGAAAGGGGTCGGACCACAAAACAGGGCCTCCCCATTAGGATTATAACTTTGTTGAGTCTTTCCCCGGGGGAGGGCAATATGCCAACAAACAAACAAAAATAAAGCAATACAGTTCTCTAAGAGCTTACATAGCTGAATTTACCTGAACGTCCTGCACTTTAGGATGCTTGTACAGAAACTGCTCCACTTCTGTGGGGTAAATATTCTCTCCTCCACGAATTATTAGATCCTAGACAAGAAACAAAATATCAAATTTAGGAAGCTTTATTAAAATCAGTGGAGTGCAT
>JBBMOI010000005.1:26780000-26792500 GCA_038088405.1 Porites divaricata
CTACCCAGATGGGTAGTGCTTCTGATTGGTTGAAGCAAATTTCCTACGCAGCACGACCAATCAGAAACACAAATTTCATTTCCGAGCTGCCCCAAGCCTCTAATTTAAAGCGAGGCTAAGTGGAAAGACATTGATATGAAAATGATTTTTAAGACGGAATCCATCGAGAAATTGAGCAATTTTGATTCTCAGAGGACAAAAACGTTGTACCAGAATAATTTAAAGAATATCGCATTCTTTTTTACATTTGTCAAGGGCTAAAGATGTAATTAGTCATCTGTAATTAATAACACCAACGAAAATTTCTCATGGGAGTCCGAGAAAATAAATGTCAAATTTCACAAGAATTGTGAAAAAACAGGTAAAGTTCTGAAAATTTTGTGTACAAGATGTCATTTTAAGAAATTTGACACTTATTTTCTCGAACTCCCATAAGAAATTTTCTTTGGTGTTATTACAGATTACTAATCACATCTATAGCCCTTGAAAAATGTAAGAAAGAATGCAATATTTGTTAAATTATTCTAGTACAAGGTTTTTGTCCACTGAAAATTAAAATTACTCAATTTCCGGGTGGATTCCGTCTTAAATTCATTTGCACAAGAAAGGAATTTGCTCTTAGCTTCGTTTTGAATATGAGAGTGTTTGGAACTCAGAAATGGCCTTTTACTTTTTACTGTTTCAGCTACATGTAATACATGTGATACAAGAACAGATCACGTTTCAGACTGACAAACATAGCAGAAGATTGGAGTCAGGAAATGATATTCACTCTTTTATACCTTCCCAGCACCATTCCAAAACAATGGTAAAGTGGAACAGGAATACAAATTCTGGAATACTAAGGTAAATAAAACAAACAGTAGTTAAACCTCTGGCCATTTAATTTATTGACATGAGCTACTGATTACTAAACTTCGAAATTTTACTGCCTCACTACTCTACTACAAAAAGTTGAAAATCTAATTTAAAACAACCATGAAACAAAATGTTTACAATCGTTAAAGCTTGGATGAGTAACTTATCCCCTTCCCTACACCCTTAAAAAAATTACCTGATTCTCATAATTCAAAATCTCTCCAACATAATGTGCATTGTTGAGAATTCCATGGTGAGACAATGTTGCTCCTTTGGGATTTCCTGTTGTGCCCTGTTAAAAGTAAGAAGGTTAAAATAAATTGGATAATCAACTCTTACAAGTCAAAGAAAAGAGGTCAGAATGTCAAAAATTTGCAGTGAAACCACTCGCCTGGTGCTGTTGTGCTACAACTTGAGTTTTGAACATTATGATGTCATTTTGTATGATTTATATGAGTATAGGCCAAGGAAAATTGTATTCTACTTGTTTGTTTGTTATTTTTACAAAAAACATTGACAGCTTTTGAAGTCTATGTTTCTGGGGAAGTTTCTGGGGAAAATGTTACTATTTAATTAATATTTAGCATACATGTGTTGTGACTACTTTAAACCATCATGATGCATTTTAGTAAGGTTATTACTTACAGAAGTATACTGTATGTTGATTGGATCGTCACTTTGAAGTTCTTTCTGTAAATTTTCCACCTGCCGTCTGTCCTCTATGCCTCCCATCTCCATTAACTCTTGAAATGAAAATGTCCCACTGAAAATAATAATTACAGTATCACCTATGTCCTTCTTGTAATAGGATTGGCTAAGACACACTTCAATAAACCCTGGACAAGGATCCCAAATCTCTTTCAAAGATGATGATCTGTATAAGTGTCTGAAAAATGTTAAAATCTCGAGATACTCACTTGAACACTCTTTCATGATCTTTACTTGCCATCACCACCAATTTAAGGTCAGGAACTCTGTATAAATCAATATCAAATTAAATATATAGAGGATATTACACAGTGGTGCGAAGATATGAATCTTATTTTCGAGTGGCAAAACAATATTTTATGAACGAGTGCAGCGAGTGAGTAAAATATTGTTTTTGTCACAAGCAAATAAAATTCATATCTTCAAGCCGCCGTGTAATGCTCTCTTTATCATATAGACAAAAAGACATTGATAAAATAATAGATTTTTATTTGCCAAAAAGTAATTGTGATGGCCCAAATTTACAGTACAGGAATAGAAGACATTGTTTACTATAATCTTGAGAAATAACACTGAGCTCAATAGGGCTCTACAATGACAGAATATAAGCAAAGCTTTGAAAAATGGGTAAGTAAAATTCAAAAAATTATATGTTAATATTATTGTAAGAGCTTCTAAATTCCAGAGGGAAATTACCAAAATTACGTCATGGATAAACTCACATGTGAGATTATGGAAAATAAACCACTCGGGTCCCGGATTTAGTTTCTATGAATTTTAAGAGCGGTATATTTTCCAGTAAGACACTCGTGTCTATATAACAACAAATGTTAGATATCTTAATGAAGCAATATACTCATGGCCGTGAATATTAAGGTCTAACTGTTTATTTATTAGTAAGTGCTTAAAATCAACTTATCACTTGTACTTAAACTAGTAACTACATTTTTTTAAAAAAAGGACTTACTAACTGCCTTTGTGGAGTGGGCCTTGCTAACTGCCTCAAAATACTGCTCCCTGGGTGCTACCTCAAGAAAAGCTTTCAAAGATACAAGGCTACAAAAATACATTTAACTTATTGAAATTAATTATTTTGTGACCTCTTTCTATTTTAATGATTGAATGTGCTAGATACAGTGAAAGACTAGGCAAAATATCACTTTATTTTTATTTAACAAGTCATCAATCCCTACATTGTTAACTAGATTATTAATTTGTTATTTAGTAGACAACACAGAGTAATAACTGATGGTAACATGACCCCTATTTTGCCTATAAACAGGGGTGTACTTCAGGGGCACTATACTAGGCCTATTCTTTTTTCCATAATGTTGAATGATATACAAGCTGATGATTCTGACAGATCCACTTTGGTTAATTTTGGAGATGACTTAACTTTATGTGTTCTGGTTAAGAGAACCCAAGACCAAACTCCCTGAGAAGTGAAAAATATACTTAGTTGGGCCTAGAACAACCTTAACCTTACTACTATAAACCTTACTAACCAAGGAAATGGTTTTTATGCATAAAGTTGAAAGACCTCTCCCCAATATTACTTGTGATATTAAACAGGTAGTATTTCTTAAGCTTTTAGGCATTTACTTTCATAGTAATCCTACAAACTGGGACAAGCAAATTGATTCTCTTCTTGGCAAAGCAGGAAGGCGTATGCACACATTGCTAGTAAGGAAGCAGTATGCTTATAGTCTAGACTCTTTACACCTCCATCACACCTTTGAAAGGAAATAATTTTGTCATTTTTTCTTAATATTTCTAATTTTCCTCAGTGAAATGTCTTCAATATTAGCCACATTATATAAACCAACTGCTTAATATTTTTAAGTGGAAAAAACATGGGGTCATTTTTGCCA
The DNA here is from genome assembly GCA_038088405.1 of Porites divaricata. Lineage (NCBI taxonomy): Eukaryota > Metazoa > Cnidaria > Anthozoa > Scleractinia > Poritidae > Porites > Porites divaricata. The sequence continues at coordinate 26,783,438 of JBBMOI010000005.1, forward strand.
ATATTCCTTAATAGATATTTTTCTTTAAAAAGGCAATAGCTCTTACAAATTTTAACAAAAAGAAGACAGTTTAAAGGTACTGCAACAGTTAAAAAAATAAGACAATTTTAAAAAGCAAGGGAAAAGTGTGAAAATTTATGGTTAGTTTTACCTCTTTACTGCACTGATGTCACAAAAATCAGAAAAATAATAAAAACCTCTCACTGTAGAGATCTCCTGGTTTTGAGTGTGGAAGTTCATGTACAACATGAGTCAACATCTTGTAGTAATCTTGGGTCTTAAACTGATCAGCCATTATAAGAGCCTTGCAGCCAACCTGTGAGTCAGTGATAAGATTTTAAAGTGATGGTTATACTATTAAATTCAAATAAAAATGCAACTTAAAACTAGAGCACCTAATGGAAAGCAAGGCACTGACCAGTAATTCCTAGTTACCTTTTTCAAGGCATACTCCATTTCTGGAATTTGGTAAGCAGGATTAATGTTGACCTATAGAAAAACAAGAATGGAGTTATACAACGTTTGCACAAAATTATGACATCCTACAGGATGGACATTGCTAAATAAACATTCTCACACACCACTGGTAGCCATGCCAAGCCGACTGCTGCAAGGGTAGCCATGCCAAGCCCACCGCCACAGCCTGACCTTTATTTTAAACTCAAAAAATGCATACATATCATAACCTTAGAAAGGTAGGATGCTAACAAAACTACAAAGTTGCACTGTACACTTAACAGCATACAAAACTGAAATCTTAGGGTGGGTGGGTGGGAAGGTCAGTAATGGCGGACGCAACAAAAGCAACTGCCCGCCCTTGAGTCACATGACCTATACCCAGGCTCCCAGCAGTGTGTGAGAAAAACATTTTCCACTTAATTCGTTACACTCAGCCAGTGGAAAATTACCCTTGTAACACAGTAGTGTAATTTTCTACAAGTTCCAGCTACTCTCGTTATCTTTCTTTACCGTGATTAATGACAACAGTAACTTACCAGTACCAGTCCAGCTTTAGCTGTAGCAAACTGAGTGATGACCCATTCTCTCGTGTTGGGACCCCACATCCCCACACGGTCACCTTTCTTTAAACCCATGGCTACAAGTCCAGCAGCAAGATCATTTACCTGAATTCAAACACAAACATAATAGCAGATGGTCAAGATCTATCCGACAAGAGTAAATGTTTGTCTTTTCCCCAAAATAATAAGCATTGGCAAGCAAAGGCACGGTAATGGAGAAATCATCCATCACTTGCATGAGACTCTATAGTTGAGTTACATATTGTTTAAACTGTGACACTGCTGTCAAGAACACGAAAGTGCAATCGTTTTCTCAACGGACACATGTACAGATAGCTCATATCGCTGCCTTGAAAAATCCCATTCAAACTCTCTGCTTAAAAAACCCATTGATTCCATTAGCAGAAATTAGCTTCAACTTCCTCTACTTCAAGATGGTGTTTCCTTAAGGGAGCTTTGACTGTTATGCTTGTACACCCCAATACTTAACATGCATGCAGGTTTCGTGTGTTTGGCAGTGACACACTTCGTGCTGACTGGATTAATTGGGTATCAAAAACAAAAAACTATCTTAAATTAACCTACATCAGCTTTGACCTGATCCAACCCTTACCTCCTCCTGAAAATCAGCAAATGTTGCTCTTTGATTGTCCTCACAGAACACATAAGCCTCACGGTCTGGAAACCTATCTACAGTTTTGTCCAGTCTCTCACCAATGGTTTCACCAATGAATCGTTGTACAGACAATCCTTGGCAGTAACTAAATTTCAATTTTTCTTGATCATCAGAGCTGTCAAACAGAAAATAAATGAGATTGTTTTCACCTTTCAAGCACAATAACTGCAATAAGGTGAAATACCATTAGTACATTCCTTATATATTATAATGTCCTTGAAAGCAGTGCGCAACTGAAAAAACCGAATCAGGGAGCATTGACAAGCTTTAGCAAGTTGTAGGGTCGATCCTATCCAATATGATCCAGGTTTTTGGATCAGAGAAGAACACATCTCCCATTGTACTTTTGCCATTTAGCGAGTTGTGGGGTTGATCCTATCCGATCTGATCCAGGTTTTTTTGACACCTCAACCAGTGATCTGTAGCAGGGCCATCATAAGTGTAAATTTTGGTGTCCTGACACAAACTTCGCCCTGGCCCTTTATGACACAACTATGGGAACTACAAGACGATCTAGGGAGACCTGGCCAGGGATCTCTTCAATACTGTAACAGTACTGCTCAAATGTAAGTTACCACCCTCTCGTGAGATGAGACTCTTGTCTCTCAAGATGAGAAGACACTTGGCTCTCAAGTGTCTCGAACTTCACTTGTAACAAAAATAATCCTGTGCATGGCTTTCCAATCATAACACATTAGACCTCCAATTCCTCAAGTATACTTTGATAAAGAACGCAGTTAACATGTACAGTTTTGCATGAAACCACTCACGGCAAATATGGCATTAAAATCAATTTTAGTGAATTTTTTGGCTTTATAAAAACTGATCAAACTGAGTTTTTAATTGGCTCACAACACAGAAATGATTGCACTCAGAGACGAGCTCTGGATTGCACAAGTAACTTGAAAACAATTAAACAATGAGAGTCGCACGACTATGCTTTTGAGCTAGTGCAAATATTTCAGTATGTATTTCCTAGCAAAGCACAAAAGATCACAGAGTTCATTGAGCCCTTCGGTTGCTCAATTTATGGAGTGGTTAAACTTTCTATTGCTTTTTACAGGATATGTAAATACACTGAACAGATGTTATCAAAATAAACAGTGAGCAAATAGCTGCCATAATCTTAAATCGAATTTGGAAATAGCATAATTTCCACAAGTCCATTTTTTTTTAATTCTGGAGAGCAAAACATTGATCAAAACTTATTTTGATCAAGGAGGCTTCTGATCACTTTTATGCAACAAAAATAGACTAAGGGATCCAGTTTCATCAATGTTCATTTCAATCCAACTCGGCATGCAAAAAATATCTGCAAATTACAAATGCAGTTTGGGCCTAAATTGTCAAGCAAAATATCATTAGAACTTCTCATGGTAGGTAGCCTGAATTTCATCCGATTACTTCGAGTCGTTATTACTCCCTCAGTAACGTCTGAATCGACCGGCCATTAACGCCATCCAGTGACGTCACTACTCCTTGATCTTTGCTCTAATTCATGCAAAAAGTAAAACATGGTTTTCAAGTGGCAAACTGAGAAATATTGTTTGGAAATGTCTGCATGATACAGAATTGCTTTATTTTTTCGATCTTAATTCATGTTCAACGTTCAAACTATCAACTGCATGCAGTACAACTCTGAACCGGTTGTACTGAATTCTATAATCAAACTCAGTCACAATCTTGCAATGAAATAAACACACACACAGAACACTTAGTTCAAAAACACAATGATTTGCTTTAATTCTGAAAAGAAGCTATTTGGTCCTTAACGAAGAAAAAACAAGGAAACAAGAAAGAAAAGCTAACAGAATCATTACACTTGATGGTAAAAATAGCCAGAAGGTCGAATTATAACATTCAGATCTCAGAAAACTTCACGTAAACAAAGTCAACGGCCGCCAAACCACAAAGCGGCTCTAAATGAAAAGCCTACCGACTCTCCGCAATGATTCTTCATTCGCAGTTCAATTTAGCATTTCAGTTTCGAAGACAAGGGCAATTTTGCTGTTTACTACTAGGAAAAAAGATTAAGCTTATAGAAATGTTTGAACTACTCAAAAGAATGCCAGGGATGTGATCTGCTGAATATCAAGTGACAATCCCGCTAAAATTTTTCATAATTATACATAATTATGCGAATGTTTAGACAATCAACCAATCAAAATCACTACCCGGTTTTTGGGTAGTGAGTGACGTCACTGGACGGCATTAACAGCCGGTTGATTCAGACGTTGTTGAGAGGAGAAAATAACTCGAAGCAATCGGATGAATTTCGGGTACATGGTAGGTGCATTATAAATGTCAAGAGCCAGAGTTGCGAGTCACTAAATTGAGAGTTTCTAGAAACTTGAAATTAGAGAGTCGCCAAAATTACAACTGACAACAAATTCAACTTGATGCACGCATTTAGGGGCCATCGACATATTCACTTTTCCCCACTTTATGTCAACTGGATGTTTGAGGGGGAGGGGGTAAGGCAGTGGATGTTAGTGAGGGGCGGTTTTGGACAAAAGCAAACTGATACATTTTCATAAATTTTACGTCATGTGTGGAACAGCGCTCATCAGTATTCCTTCTGGAATGCAATGACTTTTTGGGCAGCAAAATTTCAAGTGGATGTTAAGGAGTTGGAGGGGGGGGAAAGGAGACCTAGAGGTCCAGTTGACGTTAAGCAAGGAAAAAGTGAAAATGTTGATAGCCCCTTAGTCGCCTCAGATTTCTGCTGACTTGAATGCAGATCCAAAATATTTTGGAATAAGCTTAAAATAATATTGTTTGTTAAAAGAGAAATAGTTAAAAACTGTTAAAAACTTTGCCAAATATTTTTCAAGCTTAGTCATGGCACTTTGACAAGAGATTGGTTGTTGTTTTGTTTCTCAGTTGTAGAGATATTGAGTTTCTCTCATAATTTATTCCAAAATTGCTGCTTCAGCGATTCCCGTGAGACAAGACGCTATAGTCTCTTGAGACAAGACTCTCATCTCACGAGAAACCAGGTAACTTAGTTTTGATCAGTACTGTATGCAAGGAAAAGAACCTTGAAGTCTCCTGCAAAGAAGCCAAGTAAATGAGATACAATTGCATTGTTCAAGGTAAACTAATAGTGAGCTTAAGCGAAGACATTTTTTAACCATGCACAGGGGTTTCAATAAGAACCGACGGCCGATGAAATGTGTTGGCTACTTTGCTCATAGAAGTCGGCTACTTTTTTTCTAGAAAGAAGAAGCAACTGGTTTGAATAACGTTGTAAACAAAAAATATATCATAAAATCTGAATGAAAATGCAATTATGATGTGTTTTCATAAAGGCCCACTGGTTTTACGTTATGCTTTAGTCATGTGAACGCTATATCTCAGGTTTACACAGAATTTGTTAACGTGCAAAAGTATGTAATTTAGTTCGCATCACTTGTTCATTGCTTGTAGGAAGTGATTGTGACTGATAATTGGAAAGTTGATTGAAAGCTACATTTCCTTGAATGAAAAACATGCTCTTTTATCCTCAATTTAGTTCCCAGAGTGCTGAAAATCACCTAAGAGGACTTTGAAATTTCAAATTTTCTGGGGAAGCATACCCTATTAAACTAAAAGCACTTAGGAATACAAATTTGGAAGTGTTATGGCAGATTAAAAGGGAAAGTAGCCTCCCATGCAGACGTTCTTAGGGCTTCATATTCACTTGCTTCTCCCCCACGTTCTCAAAAACGACTTTGCCTATCAAGCCCTAATGCTGCATTAAGTGTTCAGTCATGCGTTCTTCTTGTTGGTAATAATGTGCCAACTAAAAAAGTACATAGATCTTGGAATGAACTTCAGAATTTCCGGCAAAAGTATTTGTCTGGCAGTAGCACATCTTCAAAAAGGTTACATATGAGCAACAATATCATCTTGGCCTGTTGAGGCCAGACTCTTTAAAAATGAGGATGCACCATGCCTGCAAGTCTGTTTTTTTTTTTTTGGCATGCGGATGAACGACTATTTGCTAAAGAAATGTACTGAGAAACTGCATTGCTGCAACAATTTCAGTTTGTATACAGTACTCGAGGCGAAATATGCCTCTGCAAGAACGAGATCTCGTCTAGTTCTGCCATGCTCTGTACACTGCTTGGATATAAGCAGGAATGTATTCAAAATTCAGCAAACTGGAGATTTCATACCTTGTAGATAAAAATCGACTCTTTCCACAAAAGCCACAAGATATTTCCTTACAGGATCTCTGAATCCAGCATGAATACAACCACCGACTGCTGCATTTTCCACCTGATGAATTCCTAAACAGACCCTTCAAAATAGCCGCCATGTTGATGTTTTCGTTCTCCTCCCCAACAATTCTTTCCCAGTCCTACTCCGTATTCAATATGGCTTCAGTGACGACAAAAACAGCAATTTCCTATAATTCCCAAATTTCTATATAGCAATCAACATTTATATAAAAGAAAATTCGAACGGATGTTTTTCACCTTTAATTGTTAGGCCCCGAAACCTCCCGCCACGGGCCCCATAGGCCTTGAAAGAGATGATAGAAGTCGACAACCGCCCCCGGAACACCCACCCCAGACTGGGGTGGAACAGGACGTCCGTGAAAAAAAACGCTTTTTTGTTAGTTCGTTTGTCAACAAGTCTGGGTTACAACTTTTAGTTTGGGATGAATTTTGGCTTTTGCTGTTCGGTGTGGCCGCACTTTTCATAAAACAGTCATAAAAATAAAGGTTTGAGTTAAGCAAATGTGAAGGAAGTCCCGCACACCACGGCACACGGTAAAAGCCCTTGGACACCTTATGAAGTTTACACAACTTAATATTCCTAATCGTTTTGGATTAGCCGGTTAAGCACTGCTTTTTACTGATTAGGGTTAAGCACTGCCTTTACTGATTAGGGTTAAGCACTTCCTTTATTGATCAGGGTTAAGCACTGTTTCGATACCGGTTAGGTTCCATTTTTGGGTTGGGGTTGATGCTACGAGTAATTTAATCTACATTGTGTAAACTTCATAAGGTGTCCAAAGGCCTTTTGACGGATGTTAAAAAGTGCTGACCTGCAAAGAAGTGTGTTATAGATTTCACAGGCACGCAATAGATGCAAATTATTCACCATGATCGTACCGTCATGGGTATAAACGTTGAACGATTACTTCTTCAAAAACTAAGACTGCTTGATGTGTTAGACTTTGGGAGTTTGACTGCTTACTTAATCGAGCAATTGAGAGTGAAAATTTTATGCATCAGGGGCACCCAACGAGGATATAGTTCAAAACCACTTAACATAGCATTGTTGAACGTATTTTAGAATTTGAATGGTAGATATAGGCATATTTTTATCCCCTAAAAACTTTTCATCTGTTCGGATTTCCTAGCTGAAAGTCTAGTGTTCCGAAAATTATAGGGATCAAAACTTACCTTTTGGAAAATTTCAGCCATAAAAAGGCTCCCGAAAATTCTAGGTGGCCTTTTTTAGGGTAAAAATCCGTTTAAAATGGGTAATTACACCATTTTTTAGATGTTCGAAAACCCTAGGAGAGGCAGGCAAGCAAGAAATTTTACAACAAATGTTCCGAAAATTGTAGGTCTCAAATCGTCTTCCGAACAGATATTTCCCGAAAATTGCCGTTGGGTGCCCCTGATGCATGTATTTACTGCTGCTGGGTGATAAGAATCGAAAATGTATGACGGACAAGGAAGTGGAATCTCGATCCATTGAAAGTGAAATTTTGGCTCGCTTAAGCGGTCGAAACTTTATTAGGTAAGAATAAATTAAATTCTGTATTGGCCCTCAGTGAAATCAAGCAAATATACAAAAGTCACATCTGCTGGTTATTTCGCCAGTAAAACGACAAAGCATGGTTATTCAGAGTTTCCTTTGTTGTTTCACCATCTATGAAGGATCTTGGATATGTGGAATTCTAAGTCTGGTATAACAGCAGTCTTGAGATATGATATATAATCTGAACGATTTATTATGACTGAAGCAGTTTTGAAAGCTACCATATTTTTTCGCTCTTCAGATTCTTGGTGTCTTGAGAGTCGGCCTTCAGTGGTTTACACTTGAGTTCCGTCATCGCATGACGAAAGAGGCAAGAAAGCACTTACATATCCAGTTTAGCAGTAAGTTAACTGAAAATCAAAGTGTTGATCATTTTAAGGTCATACTGAGTGAATTAAGCTAAAATATGTATCGTTATCGCCGCTGCTCTTTTGTTTTTAAATTTTAGTCGTTGTCAATATAAGCTAATATACGATTGACGCAATGTATCTAAATGTATCGAACATTGATTTCCTTAATAACTTTCCTTCCTCATTGTGGGTTATTAGCAATTTCTGCTCATGACTTCCTGCTGCGCTAAAAACTTTGAGTGATAGTATTTCGTGTTAGAACAAAAGTTTACGCAGCCATATGGATAGAGGCCTGGATCCAAAGGTCCATGTCAAGATCATTCCATGTCAAAAATGTGAAAAACAACTCGAGGAAATTTTTTGTTGTATATTAGTAGCACCTGTGTGTTAATTAGCATAGACTTGGGCCAGCACGTCTGAGAGCTCAGTAAAACACTGACGCCCTATTACCCGCTCGAAAAATGTCGAATTCAGAACAAGAACTTTTAGTTTCTTTCATCGGCGCACGTGGCCCTTTTGGGCGTAAATCGGGAGAGCTGGAAGAATTGCAATTGGTCGAGCGGGAATACACCTTGTTTGTTCCATGCTTTCAGATAGTGCATCGCTGCTTTTCCTGCTGACTATCTAAATGCCTGAAACAGGCTTGAATTCAGCCGATCAAGACATAGATAGCCTGCGTGGCAGGCGCGCGTGAAAACACAAAAGGCGCAAATCCCCTCTCTTCTTTGTTTGTTCGCCTTTCGAACCCTTCCGGTGTAGGTTAGTTAAAAAAAAACTGCATTTCAACACAAAATTTATGCGATGGATTAATGAGAATGAGGAAACAAGATTTGAAAGAGCATTACTTTCTTGGTTTCAGCTCTCCAACTGATAACCATCTTTCAGATGTCTGTTGCTGCGATTTCCATGGTCGTGGCGGTCGTGATGCTACTTGGACTTTTCAAGGTTAGCTTTCATAGACTGGTACAGGAGCCCATGGGCTCCTGACTGGTAGCAGTCTCTCTTCTTTTCAAATTTTGTGAGGGGAGAGCACCCGCGCGAGCGTTGAGCGGCGAGGCCGCGAGACCTTTCAATCACGCTGTCACGCGCGTTTTTATTTTCATGTCTCGTGCGTTTCCCTCGACGGACTAAAAAGAAAGAGAGACCGCTTGTTTTCTAGTTTTTAAAACATATTGAAATTTATCTTTTTTACAGCAGTTTGCAACTGAATTGGGCAACGTTTATGATTACGATTTTTCGTTTCGTTTCAGCGCTG
>JBBMOI010000005.1:26795000-26895000 GCA_038088405.1 Porites divaricata
CACCACATGTTGGTGCAACTTGTCTCCTTGTGTGTACCGACCTTTAAACCGTCAACTCCCAAAAATGACAAACATCAATTTTCTTCTCACAATATTAATACACAATCAAAAGAGAAACAATTGTGAGAATTTATGAAATAATCACTTAAGAGAAAATGCTGATCTTCTACCAAATTCTTTCAACCATTTCTTTATGGAAATGTATAGAGATCAGTTTCGAGAATTTCTAGGTGAATATTACAGCTTACAGGGTTAACTGATCTTTTATCATTGCATTTTCAGTATGGATGGGTCAGTCAATTCACACCGGAAGGTGATCGAGACGATGAAAACCCAAGGACTCCTCTACTGACCAACAGACCTGTGTAAATAAAGAACTCAGCATCAAGATATTAACCCAGAGCAGCAAATAACAGCGAGTAACTGGGCATTATCTGACTAAAATTCTTCCTGTGGTCAGACAATATAACATCAAACACACACACAGATCAAAATAGTGCCAATGGCTTTCACTTTGAAGCTGAAGAATGCATTAGCATAGTACTTGAAGAAAAAAAGTCAAGGCATTGTATGCCCAAACAACGTTTTTGGTTTGTGTGACTTAAATGTTGACCTTGTTAGACACACGTCCTTTCCAAAAAAGTGTGAACAGCAAATGCTTTCTTCTTAAAATAACACTGCTTACAAATCAATATATGAGAATAAATAAAGAACATTTCCCTCACTAGAATCTAAAATAATAAAAAACAAAACAAAAAAAAGAGAAAAAATAAAGAGCATGAAGGAGAAGAATGCTAATTAAGAATTAATAATATTAAAGTTTAAGAAATGGGTCTGTAATACTTTTGGGTTTTTGTATGTAGAGAGGACTGTAAAATATATAATGCACAAATAATGTAGAAATATTTTTGATGACAAGGAATAAAAAGAAATATGACATTTTGTCTCCCATGGACTCAATTTTCATTGACTTTAGTTGAGTTTAATTAAAGCAAAACATGGCAATCAAAATGGAAGAAGGCAGCTACAAGTTACAAGGCGGGCAAAAAGTAAAAGATACTTAATACAGTCATGCACATAGCTGGTGAATTGCAGATGTTTCAAAATCAGCCAGTAGCTGGTAGTTTTGCCACTTTCAGTGGAACATTCATTTTTTGCTGCCTACTCAACATTTAGGTTTAATAATGTTAGATAAAAGCCACACAAATTTAGGTCCTTGTGCCTGCTACTCTTGTTTACATCCTGCCTACAACTGAAAAACAATTTGACTGATTTTTCCTCTAACTCATTGAACTACTACAGTCGTGTTTTTCTCAATGGCTGATAAGCATCACTACTCTTCACCAGAAACAGTAAAAAGTCTTTGAGAGACCAGCACAAATAATTAAGGTCCTATGAAATAGATCTAAGTGTAAATAATCTCACTACGTGTATCTCAGGCAATCTATGACAATATTCCTTTTTCCCTGTGAATAAAGGACATTTAGCAATATTCATTTCTTTAATTTGAGCAATTTCTTTAGAGATATATAATTAATCCAGAAAATATAAATCTCCAAAAGGCTGCTGATACAATGTTTTCATTAAGAAGCCTCTAGCAAGTTTGGTAACTACAGTGTACTCCATTCACTGTTTCCAAAATCTTAGCTCTCAACTCGATCTCCATTAATCCACACACTGTCCTTCTCTTATTTTAATCCTGTTTCATTGGCCTTGGCTGACTTTCTTCGTTGATAGCCACCCAGATGTATAAGCCAACTATAACATGAACAACTATGACTGTTATTGTTGCTGCTCCAATAGATCCATTTGAATAACCCAGCAAATCTACAAATTGATAGAAATAAAACATTCTCAAGGACTTTTAAAATGTCCATCTCTACTCTCTCCTGTTACTTGGGTTACTCTACAGGCTTGTACTGTATGAGTCAGTACAACTCACCCTTACCCCCTGAGGGTATGACTTGTCTACTCAATGAAAAAATTAGGAAAGTTTGTGGCCATCACCAGGGATGTAGATAATAGCCGAAAGCTAGGGAAAACACCCTGCTGTTCATGCATTTTTTCTGGCTTATAAAAATTGCAGTCTTTAAAAAGGCAACTGTTTTCTTCTCATATTATCTGCCCATCAAATGCCATTTCCCATTTGTTATAAATTTAAGTTACATCCCTGGGCGGTGATCACAGACACCTGGAACTTTTGAACATCTAGACGTCTAACTTTTTGCTTAGTTAAGGTGGTTCCAAGTGAAACGAACAACTAAATACTCCAGTTCTCAACCAGTCAAAAACTTGTACAGTGCTGTGTGATGAACATAGCCTGATTTCTAAACAAGGAACTCCAATTGCTTTTGTTACTGTTTAGATTTTTCCATAATTAATCACAGTTAAGCATTTAAAAGACTATAAACTAACCTTCAAATACGCAATCTGATATTTTAACTACAATAAAGGGTTTCAGAATTAGCATTTTACCTACAAGGGCCTGTCAGATTCTCGGATTACTCAGATTACTACAACACCTGTGGGAATTAGGAGATCTGGGACCTGTAAGACTATAAGACTATAAACTAACCTTCAAATACAAATGATTTAGAGAGGAAAAAGCTGGAAATTGGTAACAAAATCATGGCCAGTGTAAACTTCAATAAAGTCCAGAGAACTGACCTTTCCCGCGGCCTGAAATAAGAGGCATCATCATTAAAAATTATTTTATTTAAAATTACTCGAAAGATTCCCATACATATTAGATCATACCATGGTATGTATTCGTTCGTTAAGTTCAGTCGATCAGTCTTTGATCATGATTATAAGACCTGTAAATGAGACATTTGTTTTTTTTATCTCCACCCCCCCTCCCTATGGAAGGTATGATTAAATAATATCCAGAAGGACCCTGTCAGAATCTGATATTTTAACTACAATAAAGGGTTTCGGAATTAGCATTTTACCCACAAGGGCCTGTCAGATTCTCGGATTACTCAGATTACTACAAGGCCTGTGGGAATTTGGAGATCTGGGACATGTAAGAATCACAATCTAAGTGACAAGGGCCTGTTGGAATCCTACCCTTGATACTGTGTGTCAAGGTAAGGGACCAGTAGGAATTGTAATTTAAGAGCTAAGGGCCCGTCGGAATCATGTCTTTCATAGGAGGGGGGGGGGGGGGGGAGTGTGGATGAAAAATGGAATGTCCCTAATCTATGCCCCAACTTTTGAGCTCGAGGTATAATAAATATTTTGAATGTTGTCCGCCACGAAAACAAAGCTCAAAGCACCGAAACCTTTCCCCCAATAGAAAACTAGTTACAGATGACATTGGTTGATACGCTGGGTATTATTCAGAAACAAATAAATGACTGAAACGACTAATTTACTGAAGCATAAATCAATTCAATGGGAAGAAAAATATTTAATGAAAATGCTGTTTGCCGATGGTCGTGAAGGAAAAAGCATACTTTCACGGAAAAGGTACGGTAATGCTTACCCTAAAGTGTCCCCTTGAACCTCAGCAACGTTCATGTTTAGAAATTTGATGATAATGCAATGCTTTCGAAGAATCAAACTGTTCCACCGTCAGCCATCTTCTGAAAGAGATTGAAAGAGGAGGACTGGGACCAGTTTGTTACCAGTTTTCCTCGGTTTTAGTTATTACGTCAGACAACAACATGGCGGCTGCCGCAGCACGGTTTTTTCGTGCGAAATTATCGCGTTTATCTTTCAGTTACATTCACAAAAGCAGACCATTTATCACGACAGTATTCAGGTTAAGTTCAAGAAATGCTTCAAGATGGCGGAGGTTCTATTTACCGCCAAGAAAGAGCTTACATTGGGGATTTGCTGTGGGTACCACAGGGATGCTCTGCGGAAGTGTTGCTTTTTGTGCTGCAAGCTCAGGTGTCGTAATAGATCTAAATAAGTCTAATTCATCTGAGATTATGAGATCATAATCTTCCTCCGCCAGTCTTCGCTCTTTTGAAGAGAAAAGTAAATACATTAGTATGGTATTTTAGGCTAGAGGCAATGACATAAGCTTATATACCCCCCGGGGGGCGCTTAGGGGTGTGAGTTGCAGATTATGGTCTTGCTTTGGGTGTTTGGATGGAAAGTTACTATATTTGCCCATTTAGGTATCACTTAACCCTTTAAACCCTGAGATTTCCTACAGAAGTAATGGGGAAAAGTTGATTAAATATCAAGCAAATTCACCTTGTGTGATCACGTCGGTAATTCTCATGACCACTCTCTTTTAGAAAACATTGATATTACAAGGAGAAATTTGATGCTGATTACTCTTAGGGCTTTATAAAGGGTCAAGTCCATGCATAAAGAAAGTGACAAAAAATGCCATGATGTCTGTTTCAGTATGGTCTCCTTTAGGGGTCAGTTTAAGCTTGAGCCACACCCACATAGGTTTCAAGGGTTGTCAATGCTGTTAGCCTTCCTGAAATGTCTTTTCAAGGTCCTCCTCAGCAGGAGCTGCAGGGGGTATGGTTGTGTTGATATTAAAATTTAATGGAATGCCCCTAGGCCTCACTAAATTTTAAGCCTGTTTATACCCCCTCCCTTGGCATTTTGGCATTAGATATCAAGATGTGTGCTTCCAAGTCCGTGCATTTGTTGTCAGCTGGTGTCCAGTCATTGCCATTGTGATCTAATTTTTTTATCATTGTCATTTTATTGAGTTTCTTTTTAACAGGTATAGTTGAAAGGATGTGCAGAACAGCCAAACATAATGACAGTACAGAACTTCAAAGGTATTCACCATTTCTTCTTGAATTAAGACACCCAGTCTGTTTTATGCTATTATGACTGTTATTGTCATTATGTATGGTACCCATGCTTCTGACCCTACAATTATTACATTATTTGTTTCTCTGTTGCATTTTAGACTGATCAGCCAAGGTCATGATGTGAACGAGACACATCCTCTGGGATGGACTCCACTTCATGTAGCTGCCATGAACAGGAGTGAAAGGTAGGTCAATAACCCCATCTATAAGCCTCCCCACAGATGTCCTGTGGGGTTTGTTCATCACTCATTCATTGGAAAAATGAATGTGTGACGAACAAACCCCACAGGACGTCTGCGGGGAGGCTACCCATTTATAAGGTCTCAAGAGATTTTTATGCGGTGAAAGCATACTTCCATTTTTTACATCCCAGCTTACTTACAGTGTGGTTGATGTCCAGCCAACTGATCATGTGTATGCCAGGCTTGGCTGCTGTCTCTGATTACTTTGTGTTACATTTGAAGGTGTCTAGCGTTGCTTATAGAAGCTGGAGCTGATGTCAATGCAAGAGAGGAATTTAGTACCGCTTTCAAGACAGCTCAGAAGAAACACATGAGATCTTTTGATGGTTTGTTTTCCCTGTATTCTAAAAGTAAAAATCAGTCAGACAGATAGTCTAAAATGTTAGCTACCTGTTTGAAACACCCCACCCCTTAATGGGCAGCCTGCCAGTCATGAATGTCAGCCTTTAATAGAACGGCATTTACCATGTGGTAGTATCTGCTTTGTGGTAAGCTAACTTTGCATTGTCAGATTAGTAGATGTTGAAAAGGAAGAAAAATCTAAGAGAAAATATATCATTGTTCAAATTTCTATGACTCAGTTTTTTGTTTAATGATTTATATGCAGTGATATTCATTCGAGATGATGACTTCAGTGAGAAGCTCCATCGGAGTGCAAACTTCAGTGGATTCACCCCACTTCATTATGCAGCTCTTGCTGACAGCCTTGAATGTGTTCATCTGCTTGTTGATGCAGGTAAGTTTGTAAAAAGTCAGGGGCACCCAATGACGGTTTGCTCCTAAATACATTGAAAACTCTTTTTAGGCTATCCAGAGTACATTTAGATCTCTAGAAATGCATTCTAAGCAGTGCTATAAAATTTGTATCTGTTCAGTCATCCTAGGGGAACTTGAGTCTTTTTTAAATTAAAAGTGCTTCAGAATTATTTTCCCGAAAATTTTAGATGCAATTTAACATTTTATGAAAATGAAATTTTTCTTATTCCTCTCTCCATCGCATTTTTGAATCTCAAAGTTTTACTTTTTCCTTTTTACTAGCCAAACATGGGGCTGAGTAAAAGGTGAGAAATTAAACTTCAGAAAATCGTAGGGAATAAGCTTGTACCTAAAAGGAACAGTCATCTTGAAATTTCTAGTCATCCCAAAGCAAAAGATAATTTTAGGCTATATTTGCTTGTATGAACAGATAATTCACAGAAAACAATCTTTGGGTGCCCCGAAAAGTACCGTTATTTGATTTAAAAGTTAGTCAAGCAGGACCATGGCTGATGTCACTTGGTTTTTGTGGCTTGAAAAGGTGTGGTTTGTTAAGGATACTGGAGAGATTTAGCCTGATTGCATTTAAGAAAAACAGTCAGCTGAAAAATTAGTTTTAGTTGTTGTTTCATTGTTACTATTATTGTTGCAGGGGCTGATCCAACACTGAAAGATGATTTAGGGCATACAGCTATGGAATATGCAGGGAGTGAAAAAATCAAAGATTTCTTGAGCAATAAAATGGAATTGGTATGAATGGTTTCATGTCATGTTTTATTTACTAGTTTCTGAGAAAAGCCACTTGAATTCATACTAGCTCATTATAGACAACAACTAACAAATGATTGCCTCCAGTACTTAATATATAATTTTTAATAGAGATAGATAGATAGATAGATAGACGGTGCCAACTTTCCTCACTTGCAGCCAATGGCTGAATTGCGGAGGAACCAGAGAGGTGAGATCAGACGTCAGCATGTAAAGGCGCACTCTTGCAGCCACTTCAGTCCATGTTATGATCACACCTCGCCCACCCAGACCGATGACGGCACAAGTCAGTTAGACCATGACATCGGGGCCTACGTACCCTACTCTTTTCGAACAATGTCACGGGTTCTTTTACGTCCCCTTCCAACTGAAATACAAGGATGAAGGAGACAAGGCCAACGGTTTAACGTCACCGCCCAATGACGTGATCATCTAAACTGAGAAAGGCTCACAGCAAGCATGATCTCACCAGTTTTTTTAAAGACCTTGGTTGATGGTCTGGCCGGGGTTTGAACTCACGACCTCCCGCTCAGCAGACCGGCGCTATTCCAACTGAGCTAACCGGGCGGCGGTTGAGATTGGATGCCATTCTTGACAGGCTGGAATGCCAAACTTTATACTGGGTTGTGAGTATCCTCCCACCCTGGCTTATCCCAGCCAGAGCCATGATTCCCTCAATGGGACCTGTCACAGTAAGGTCATTGGCCATGGCTTCAGTAGACATGCTAGTTAAATAATATGAAAGGTAATAGTAAAAATAGATATGTAGAATATTAACATCAAGAAAAGTGTATTCCTCCAACGTGGAGAATATTACCATGGTGAGAGGTTTAGGGGAGGCTACAGCAGTACAAACTGCGTGCAAAAAGGTATCATTCCCATTGATTGATGAGATCATCAGATCATCAATATTTTATTTTCTACGCTGCAGCTGAGTCCTGACGGTTAGCAGTGGTTTTCTCATCTGTTGCCTGTTGCTTGTTGCATGCATTGCCACACTGCACTAGATCTGTACAGTTTGAACATACAACACAAGTATGCAACGTAGTACTACCACTTCTTCTCCTTAACATCAGGGAGTTTATGCAATGACGGCAACGAGAATGGCAAAAAAGCAATAGGTTTAGACAAGCAAAATAACAACTTTGCATGTGCATCACACTTTTTTGTACATTTCTCTGCTGTTGTTGCACAACTACAACATGAAACTGCCAAATTTCATGTTTTGTTGAGGATGGGAACAAAAGACAACAACTTTCTTTTTTCTTTGATGCAGTCCTATAGAATTCAACTCCAAAAAAAATTGCCAACATTTGATGAATTAAACAAGATGGAATAAGTGCGATTCATAAAGTTTGAGGCAGCGCAAATTCACTTTTTAAGTGATGTTTTTGTATCTGTTGCCATCATCATTGCGTAAACTCCCTATTTAAAACCACATTCGGCTGTTTTGTGTAGTATACCAAAGAGAAAGAGAAAAAGGAAGCAGAAGAGAGGCGACGCTATCCTCTGGAGATGAGACTTAGAGAAAATATAGTGGGACAAGAAGGAGCCATACTTTCAGTTGCTGCAAGTAAGTGTTTGTAGCTTAATAAATATTATGAAACTAAACAATATTAATATTGGATTGGTTACTTAATGTAATTAAATTAACTGCTTATTTGTGGCGCTCCAATGTAGGTAAAAGTGAGGAACAGCTCTCCTAAAAGTCTGTCGGCCAACTGTCGGCTGGCAGTACACCAACAGTTAACCGACAGTTGACCAACAGGAAACCAACACTTGAATATTAATTGACAAGTGTAATGACATCGCAGTCACTCGACCCTTACCGTTCTATAAGAATCAGTCGCATGATGTACCACAAATTGAGCTAAAATTGCATCATCGTATGTCGGGTAAGTTTATCTATGAAATTGCCCTATAGTGAATTGCGGTTTGTTTAGCGTGTCATATAGGCACTTTCAATTATCTCTGTCTGTTTGAGTTTATTTTTGGTTAATATTTTCAGTTAGTTTATTATTTTTTTACGTAGTCACTTGTCAGAGACAATAAAAGCTGCTTACAAGTTGGTCATTGACAGGATAAAGCTCTGCAATATGTTGCAGCATCATTTCGAAGCACTCTCCCGGATATACTCTCTGCCAGTTGAATTCATCCAGGTAGAGAGCAGATTTGTCTGATCTTCGCCAGTGTGTAGGTGATAGTGCGGAGTGAAAATCCTGTCATGAGGGAAAGTTGCCTATTCGAAACATCAATTGACCAAAAAAGCTGCAACCGAAGCCGCTGTAAACAAATTTTTGCTTCTTGACTGCGAGGATGATTCGATGGGATTGTGAGGGGTTTGGTCCCGAAAAAAGCTAAACAATATGGCAGACTCAAGTGAGAAAGTTTCATTTCGTGTTGATATGCAATGTTCTTCCCTGCGAGCTGAGGCTTTTCTGGAATTTGACAGGGGTTCTCAACCGACGCTTGGCTGACAAATTACCGACATGCTATCAACAGTCGGCCGACTGTCGGCCGACAAACGGCCAACAGTCGGCCGACAGTTTCTTGGAGGAGCTGTTCTTCATTTTTTCCCCAATGTAAACAACCCTTTCTCTGTCAGAGGAAATTTCATTCTATAAAAAATTTATCTCTTTCAGCAATACGTAGGAGAGAAAATGGCTGGTATGATGAAGAGCATCCCCTTGTGTTTCTATTTCTTGGTTCCTCTGGAATCGGTAAGTATCAAGAACTCAAGCTGTAGTTACAATGCCAAATACATTGTTAAACTCCTCAAAAATAGCTCATTTATCCACCATGCACCAGCTTTCCACTTTGAAATTGCTTGCTTGATTTATTTTTATTGTAGGAAAAACAGAACTAGCAAAACAGGTTGCCAGATACCTGCACAAAGACAACAAGAAGGTACATCAAGCAATAAGTGGCTAGATGTTATCAGTATTAAGATAAAACTGATTATTGAAGATTAACAGCCAAATCGTTTTTAATGGACACTTCTAGGAAGCAGACACCTCCCTCAACACATCAACAGACATCAGTTTTGTTAATTTAATCTTTGCTGTTCTTCGGTTATGTTCCTTACCCAAATAGTGCTTTTTTCAAAAACATGCGAATTCTGAAGTTCAAAAGCCAACTGACGTTTGTGTTCTTCACTGCCATCAATCATCTTAGCAGACCTCTTAGGAAACTAGACTACGAGTAGTCCCCATTAGGGATAATAGAGTGAGCGAAATGTGAGTGCGCGTGAAAATCACCCCATGTGAGTATGGCGAGATGTGGCAGGACTAGAGTTCTCTCCCCGCCACGTCTTGCCTTTCTCGCGTGGGATGATTTTCGCACACTCTCGCTTTTTGCCCACTCTACTATCCCTGAGGAAAAATGGGGACTACTTGTAGTCTATTAGGAAACAGAAGTTTTCTTCAACAGGTTTTAAGAGTTCATGGTTTGTGATTTGTGATTGGTGGATTTCCATCCATTTTGTGTGTTTAAAAGTTCGTTGCTTTTTTTGCTGCCATCAATAATTGATGGCAGCAAAAAAAAACAATTATTGTGAAGGTGCTTTTCAACTTCAGAGTTCATGGGTTTTTGTAAAGTGCAGCAACTCTCTGTAGGGTGCCACTTAAATAGACACTTTGTGCCCAAAAAAATACCAATGTGTCTGTCTTAGATAAAGTTTACACTAAAGGAGAAATTGAAGCAGATTTGTGATAAATCCAGAACATTTTGATATTGGATTCATTTTGCCATTTGCACATAGATTGTGAACCTGAAAGAAAACATCCCAGGTTGGTCAGGTGTCGGGAGATTTCAAATTTGGAATCTGAAGTAAACTTTCTATTTTCAAATGAACATTCTTTCCATGATTCAATTATGTATAATTAGGCATTACATGTATCTTATTATATAGTAATTTTTTATCATTATTTCAGGGTTTTATAAGATTGGATATGTCTGAATACCAAGAAAAACATGAAGTATGTATGACTCAAGTTCAGCTTTATTTATTTGTTTTTAACTCTCCTGTACCACCTTAAACAAAAATAACTTGGAACTTTAACAGATAAAAGCGGCCAATTTAAGTCTGTCATTGTCCGATGGCTGACTGTTTTTTCCGCTCAAGATATGTCAAACATGTTGAGTTGTTGACAGTGGCACAATGTAGAAGCCAGTTTTGAAATTTAACTTTGTTTTTAGGTGGCAAAGATGATTGGTGCACCCCCAGGGTACATAGGTCATGATCAAGGAGGACAACTGACCAAGAAACTCAAAGAATGTCCTAATGCTGTGGTGCTGTTTGATGAGGTCAGGAGTTTTTTCAATTGAACGTCCAAGCATTGCTACTTTCTGTCAATGATAGGGATCTTACAATTCGACAGTGGAGATGTTATTGATGACCTCACTGAAAAAACAACTTCGGGTCATTTTGAACTTGCTTATTTCTTGTTCAGTCTTTTTAAGTTAGGTGATTAGGGTGGAGCTGAAGAAAGAGGACCACACCCGAACTCAGATAGAGAGAGTTAAATTTACCGCATTTCTGTTCACTCTTGGGAACTTAAAAATTGGTCATTTCTTATCGTACAGTTGTAGTTTTCAGGGACGGCAAAGAAATTTACAGAAAAGCTTGATGCATGTGCTGAGCTGTTTCTTTGCTCATTAAATCTGTTACTTTTCTGACGTTCCCGTTGTCGTTGTTGTCAGAAGACGAGGTTGGGGCAGCCATTAGGGTTAGCCTAATCCTAATATCCCTCATGCTTTTGTTAGTATACTTTGGACCATTACCTTAAGGTTTCCATAACATAAATGTTACTGGGTTATCTGACTTTTTACTTTACCCATGTCATTTTGTTTTACTCACTGCACACAAAAACAACTTTCCTTTTGCCAACGGATTTTTGTGCTTTTTTTTTTTAGGTAGATAAAGCTCATCCAGATGTTTTGACGGTCATGTTGCAGTTATTTGATGAGGTAAAGTACTTGTGTCTTGCCGTTGTGTTGTTTCCTTAGACAAGAAAGTTTGCTCCACTTTGTCTTTCTTCAACCAGGTCCCAGTAATACAAAGGCTGGATAGCAAATCTTTATCCATGTAATAAGTGTTATGGAAACCAATATTGCGCTATCCAGCTGTGAATAGAGTTTTATCCAATGGACAGCGTTAGCCACCTTTTAACAACTGGGACCAGGGCTTAATTTAATACAACTTTTACAAGTGTAATTTACAGTGTAGCCATTGTTTTGGAGTCTGAAAACAATAGCTACCCTTGTAAATTACACTTGTAAAAGTTTTATTAAATTTACCCCAGGATAGATTTTGGTGGGCCACACCATTTTGGCCAGCATAGGTTTGCAAGAACGCGAAGTATTTGTGCCTTGTAGGTCATGCACTAGACCTTGAAAAGTGGCTATAAATGATATCGACTATTACAACAATACAGTAAAGTGATGTACTGGATAGTTCGTAGGGCATCAGTATGCCAGCATTTTGTTTATAACAGTATGCTGCTGTTTTAGGGCCGTTTAACAGATGGTCAGGGGAAAACAATTGTTTGCAAAGATGCGATCTTCGTGATGACGTCAAACCTTGCAAGTGAAGAAATAGCCAATCACGCGCTAGAACTGAGAAGAGAGGCTAAAGAAGCGGCTGAACATAGGGAAGAAGGTGAGAGATGCACAAAGGGAGGCTTTTGTTTTTTAATTATTGGAGCAATTTTCGTATGACCTAGAAAAATGGTTTTGGTAAGTGTTCGTTATTTGTTTTATCAGCCAATGGATGAAAAGATTAAAACATGGACTCTTCGTTTTCCCGCGAAAGAAAACCCTAATATGGAGAAGGCATTGTTCGATTGGCCAATTGTGGAGCAGTATGACGTCAAAGCTAAGTATCGATTGATTTCTAGAAAGTTCTCGGTCATGAAGTTTCTTCATCCGAGCGTTCTCTTAACCAACCAAAAGCCACGCGCGTTTGTATCCGGTTCGATAAACCAATCAAATCGCTCTATTTCCGTTCGTGTGTTGTTTCTGTTTTGTTCGCGCGTTTTCATTTCAAGGTCATACGAAAATCGCTCTATACTCACTATCTGTCTTCTCATTAGCTTAGAACCTACAATTAATTTTAGAAATCAGTAAAGCTTAGTTTGTTATCTGCTTGCAGATAACTGACTCATCTGTAGTTTGGGCACACAATGAATGACTTCCAAGAGCAACGCCAAATTTTGTTCCATGCGACCGGTGTACTTGTCGTTATTTATTATTATTATTAGATTCGGTTTTTTGAGATATGCGGAATATTCAAGGTATTGGTAAGTGTTACCGGCCTTGGTCACTTGCCTCAACCTTGATTATTCCGGATATCACAAAAACCTCATCCAATGACTAATTATGATAATCACTTGCTACTCTAGTCTCTTGAGAATCATAAACAAGGTGAGCAGCAGTGAGGCAACTAGCAAAGAAACATGGAAATTTATTCGCGCAAGTGTTGCAAGTTTTGTAACAACTTTGAAGTGATCAGGTGTAATATAGCAGCAAAAAGCTTGCAGACCAAATCTTTTTAGGAGCTTCTGCAAATTCAAATCTTTCCACTTCAATCACTTTTTGTGTTGAGAGTAGAGTGTTCAGTTTTGAGAGAATAGGCTATTCCCAAGTTGACTCAAGCCTCTATTTCAAAGCGAGGGTCAGTGCGAAGCAATCGATATGAAACTGATTTTTATTCTCATGCAAATAGACGTTATTTTCATAAGAAAGGTATAGAAAGTAAGAGTTTTTGGAATTTGTAAGTAGCTTATTTTAATGAGCAGTTTTTCCAGCTTTACTTCACTTTTGCTTTGTTACCCGTCTGTGGTAATTAGATGACGAAATAAGCGAGAAAGTCACCATATCAAGAAAGTTCAAAGAGATGGTGGTGCAGCCAATCCTCAAGGTAAGCGAGCTATTTCTGAGGACCACACCCAGGAAACACCCCCATTTATGCGGCTGTTTATAAACCATTGAAATCTAACCTGTAAAAAATCACGTTTATACTTGACTCCTAACGGCCCTATTTGGTATAGTTTGCACGTAGTATATCAAAAACGAGTGCGAGTGTTTCATCGGGGTGTCCAGACACCGAGAGAGAAACAGATTATTATTTCGAGGTGTCCGGATACCCCGATGAAGCACGAAGCACGAATTTTTGATGAGGATCATTGGGCGAAAATCCGTCGACATCGCTGAAAGAAGAGCCTTAAAGTTTAATTTGCCAAATTTGAAAGTGATTCGTGTAGAGAGGGGGGAAATATAGCTTCCCAAAGTCGCGAAATTTTGCCGTATGCGGAGGGCACCAACAAGTGGCTATAAAAATTTTGCGTCTTTTTGGAGTGATATCTTTGTTCTTTTTCAACAAACCACTCTCCAGGTGATCTGTGACGTCATTGCGGGGGCCTGGGGAAAGAAATTTTAATGCCGTATCCCATAAACCAAAGCTGACGGGAACAGATTGAATTGAATTGAATTGGTGCGCGCGTTGGTTTATGGGATACGGCATTAAATTTTCTTTCCCCAGGCCCCCGCAATGACGTCACAGATCACCTGGTCTCAAACTTGGCAATTTTTTTACTTTTTAGGCTCCTTTTTTAGCGGTATCGATTGATTTTTAGTATCAGGGGCCCGTTTCTCGAAAGTCCCGGTAAATGTTCGGGCCCGAAATCAAATATTCAAATCGAAATATAAAGAATAAGAGCGCGGGTCCTGGCTAGCAAACTACTCCATTTTGTTTCATTAACTGATAGTTTTATCATGTTACATGCAAAACTATTGAAACCTCGATCTTTAATGAAAACGGAGACAGCTTACCGGGCCCGTTAATTATCGGGACTTTCGAGAAACAGGCCCCTGGTCCGTGTAAAATGATGCAATACGGTGAAGCCCGAAGGGGCTTATTAGCGGTGGGGCTTGTTTTTAGAATGTATCGGGATTGTGAATGTCGTGAAGTCAACATATTTGCTTACAGCAAAAACCCTGAGCATGCCTAAAATTAACCTGAGATCAGGCGTTATTGCTATTTTTTTTTTGCTTTCTTGCTTCTTTCGTGAGAGACATAAAGGGTTAATAGGGAGAGGGCATGATCTCAGGCTAGCCTAAAATAAGATTATTATTTCAAGAAAAATTAAGATTTCGCCAGATAGTAAGGAAAAGTCTTTCTTTTATAGCTTCACTTCAGACGAGATGAATTCCTTGGACGCATCAACGAGATGGTCTACTTTCTTCCCTTCTCGCGCTCAGAGCTCATCACCTTGGTTACAAGAGAACTAAACTTCTGGGCAAAAATGGTTCGTAAATCTCTCTTCACTATGATGCCGCGGATATTCTCTTGGCGCTCTCGTGTTTTCCTTTGCTTATGGTTTTGCTCTCTGTTAACTTGAGAAAACAACGACGCCGGCTCCACTGGTTTCCCCCTATGATACCGCGGATATTCTCTTGGCACTCTCGTGTTTTCCTTTGCTCATGGTTTTGCTCTTTGTTAGCTTGAGAAAACAACGGACATTTCGCGACCCCGGCTCCACTGGTTTCTCCCTCGAAATGTGGTCTGGGCGTCTAAGGAACGAGCGCAGAAATTCCATACTGATGACATGCCACCAACCAGATATTGCTGGTTTTCAGTGTCACGCCATTCAAAATAGATCAAAATAAAAATCAAAACCGTCCAATAGATAAAGTCCAGAATCTAGGAAATGAAAGGAGGTACATATACAAAGACCCTCGCCAAGATTCAGGTCAGAGGAATATTTCGTATACGAGATATCCGAAGAAATGTTTTACCCAAATTTATAGAGATTTGTATGGAGACGCCATGCTGGTGCTCACCTGGATGAGCTCCAACATGGCGGACGGAAACCAACAGAAACATCTGTAACCGAGTTTTGCTACAAAAGCGTGAATTTATTCCTCGAGAAACTCATAAACATCAAAGTAATGCTTTTTCTAATACATGAACTGTTTAAATAGCAAAATTTCCTGAAATAAGTCATTTTTTTAACCTACATGACAGCTCTCTTGGCTGTCATGTAAATATCGCGTCACGCAAAAACTTAGAAATTCAAGCGTCCTCTATCACAAAACCAAGAACCCTTTTGAAGCGAAAATTTGTACGAAAATTAGTTTTCAGCTGCTCTAATGCATCGTGAAAGTAAAATCTCGGTAGGATCTATAGTTTTTTGGTTTGAATTTTAGTGACGTCATGTGAAAACCAACAATAGATAGCTACAATCATGGACAAAAGTCCTTGGGACAGTAAGAGCATGACGTTGATTATATGCGTTTCACAAGTATTGTCGCAAAAAACAGTGCTGTCATGTTAGAAATGCATGTCCCCTCCCCCTTCCCCACCCAGTACAATGTTGAAACATCACAAGAATTGTGCCTTCACGGTTTCAACATTGCCCCTGGGGTGGGGGGACAGGGTAGGGACGTGGAGTGTTAGTAGCACGCGGCTACAATTTCGCGTGTATTAAAAAGCGTTCGAACTGTATAACTGTCCCAACACTTTTGTCCATGATTGTAGTGCTTCTGATTGGTCGTGCCGCATGGGGAATTTGCTTGAACCAATCAGCAGCACTGCCCAGATCTGGGTAGCGACACGTCATCAGCATGGAATCTCTGCGTTCGTGGCGTCACGGAAATGTCGACTTTTTTCTTAGGCAAGCAGTTTGTCTTTTGTTTTGTTTGTGCGAAAGTTTTCTTAGAGGTTTTCTTGGAGCTACGTGTCTAAAAACGTCAGAATCCTTTAATAAGTTTTTAAGTGACATATTTTTATTATCCTTTTTTGATCCAGGCTTTAAACCGTCACGATATTCATATGTCATGGGACAGGGAAGTCTTGGATGTGCTGGCTGATGGATATGATGTACATTACGGAGCGCGATCGATTAAGCACGAGGCAAGATTGATTTATCCTCTCTGGGTAGAGGATTTGTTCGTTTTGCAAACAAATAAGGATCTGGGTCGGGTTGCAAAAAAACATCTTAAGATTAATGGCACTCGTAACTATTATTTCAAAACAATAGGTTATTGTTTCAGAACAATAGTTAAGAGCTCTCTTATCTTAAGCAGGTTTTATGAAACCAGGCCCTGGCCACCATTGCGACCAGGCAATCACAATACACA
Source organism: Porites divaricata (assembly GCA_038088405.1). Lineage (NCBI taxonomy): Eukaryota > Metazoa > Cnidaria > Anthozoa > Scleractinia > Poritidae > Porites > Porites divaricata. Next base: position 26,811,700 of record JBBMOI010000005.1, read on the forward strand.
TCAGCTAATAAGATAACCTTATAAGAAGGCGAGGCAGTTGATGAAACGAATGCTTATTCACATTTAACGTCAGCGTAAAAGGCAGAGAAATATACAACTCGGTGCTAAGCGCGAGAAAACGCACCTCCCAATCTAAATCACGATTGGATAGAATCACGGCAAACTCTTGCGGCAAGTGACTAAAACAGTCTAGTACAAATTCTTTGAGAGATCGCCGATGGTCATGCAAAACTGATGTTTCTCTCATTCATTTGTTCTAGGTCGAGAGAAGAGTTGTCAATCAGTTAGCAGCTGCGCATGAGCGAGAGTTGATAAGTCCCGGATGCTCCCTGCACATAACTGTTGGCCACCCGAAAGGCGAAGGTGGACGGAGTTTTGGACAAGATTTGGCTCCGATAATAAAACTGCAACTCATAAAAGAAGGAAAGAAAAAAGTCGATATTGACGTTGGAGACGTGTTTGTCCCCGAAGACAAGCTGTTTTTTTAAACGAGAAAAAAGATGCGTCATGAAGAACTGGAGTTATGTGTCGGCTCGTCCTCATATTCCTCATCTTCATAGTTTAAGGTGACCTGGAGTTTACCTCTCACGATGAAGACGGCATGGTGCACACCTCATGAAAATATGTTGAATGAACGCAGGAGCACAGAGAAAACAATGACCATCCTTGGAGGGCAACTTGTTAATTTCAAGGTTTATAGAGAACATATTGATGGCGCATTTGGTTGCGATAAAGGAAGACATTTGAGAAGTTGTGAACAACAGCAAGCCATCGTTTTTTAATTAACAATTAGTCGCTGAAGGCGACGCGAATATCGGCGAATAGTCACCGGACGAAGCCGAGGTGACTATTCGCCAATATTCATGTCGCCTGAGGCGACTAATTGTTTTAGTATAATTACATTGATGATTATTTGAGAAAATAAAATTATTGATCAATTTCCGACCCAGAAACATCAAAAAATCTGGCTGCCATTTTGAAAACTGCTAGCTTTCAATGCTATAAGCACCGCGCGGTGATTATAGTGGGATAAAGTGAAGCTCCTAGCCAATCACAGCGCTCTATTTTCGATAATTATCAATGTAATTATACTAATTGCCCTTTTTTGGCCCTGCTGTTATACTTTATTCCTTTGTACTGAGTCAGTAATGAGAAGAATAGATACTACCCCAAACTCATGTTGGACATCCTATGATTATTACACAGCGTAATACACTTCGTAGAGAACCATTTACTGGGCATATTTTTGGGTAGCCTCCCACGCAGTCGCAGGCGTTTTATTGGGAGCTCGTTTGTCATCGTTTTTTGTGGGGAGGGATGAAAAACGAGCTCCCCTAAAAACGCCTGCGCGGGAGGCTAATTTTTGGGGAAAGTTTGACAATCCAAGAGGGTCAGTTGTTCAAAGAAAAGAGTTTAGTATTTGGTTTAGCACCAAAGTACAATGATTTGGGCCAGGCACTGTTTTAAGAACAGTTAGCTTTCAAATAATGTTATGAGCAGAGCCTTTTAAATTCGTTTAGAAACAACCTGTGTCGGCAGTTAGCCCTTGATGGTGTAGTGAATACAGAGGTGAATTATTATTTATAGATCATTCAGTTGAGGCAGGCTCAAGCCATACAGAGTTTACTTTCTTCTGTTTTCTTCTTTCTTTTTATATTAGAAACCTTTAGTTTCGAGGACGACTACGAGGACGATATTTAACTTACAGGGTTTCTTTTGAGTGTTCTCAAAACATATACGCCCTGGAAAGCTTCATTGTATTTTTTTTCACCAGAAATGTTAGTACGGTTATTTTTTCTCCTGATCGCAAAATGATAAAACTTCTATTAAGCCTGGTCGGACACCGTTCGTAACTTACGACTGTAGTGAATGACGACGGCTATCACTTTTTCCCGCCAAAATGATTTTGGTTCACGCGCGCGCACTACTTAGTATTGAGAAAATCCAGAAGAGAAAATCTCATTCTCGTTGTCTCCTGGTCTTATTAGAATCTAAAGGTCTGAAGCCTGGTAGCGAAGCTTAAAGTGTGCGTGCAGTTTTGTCGTGATTATTTTGTTTGTTTATTTGTTTTTACAGAAAAGTTTCAAAGTAACGTAGTGTTTCGTCAGGTTCTCGGAGAACAATAATACGAAACATTACCAAAAATTGCTACTTTGTAAGATACTATACTTATTTATTAGTGCTCGTAGCGCTTTTCATTCTATGGTCAAACAAGTCAAAAGAACTGAAAATAGTCCGATAAAGCCTGGCAAAATAAAGTTTATGTTTTTGCCAAGAGAAGCTCGTCAGAGTCACAATCATGGACCGTAGTGAGCGAGTGTTTTCTGTTCACGTACTTGCGAATACCTTTGTTACCACTCTGTCGCGACGGTGCAACTCGGTCGCGTGGGTGTGGGTAGCCTTTCGTGATAACGGACAGTTCTTTTCGTTCTAAAGGTGCAAACATATCTCTATGATAAGGATAGCGCTGCGATGCGGGCCCATAGCTCTTACCCTCTAGTGTGGGTTTTGCGACGCTCGACTTTATTTTAGATTACTAAAAGTATTCATTTGCCGTCACAAAAGCCCCTCTTTCCGGCGCTTGGCAATCAATTTTTGCGGTCCGCTATCGGCTGTTATGTCAGTCTTTCGAAGCGCCTACTTCCCGACCGATTCGGCATCGGGTGCCAGACTAAAACGGACGGAAAAATATCACAAATAACCCCTCTATCAATGCAAGTGCTTTGCTCGGATTAGTCAAAATAGCCTCTGCACTAGTCTGCTACCGTGACACAGCCGTTTTTAGTGTCGTAACGCAACGTTCCTCCCCACTTAGTGGGGAGGAGCGTTGCGTGACGACACTAAAAACGGCTGTGTTGCAGACTACCTCTGCATAGAAAACATTGTAGAAGGGATGGAGTCGAATGCCATCGCCACCGCTTTATTGAGGACTTAAATGAGACTGATTTAGTTTCATCTGTCATTATCATCATCAACATCCTCAAAGCCATCAACGGCACCATCGGGCCTCCTCTTCCTCATCATAGTCAACATGATCATCGTCGCCAACATTTTGATCATTTTTCATGGTCTACATTAACTGAGTGAGTGCTCGCGCGCTGATTGGTCTAAAGTTGTGGTCTATGATAGTATAGACCATCATGAGAGTAATGTAATGATGGCGCAATTTTCTTTTCTTTCTCCGCTTTTTGCACGATTTTCGCCGAATTTTTCATGGTCTATACCCTTATAGACGATAGAAATGTCTGACAGGCGATTGGTTTCACTACGAAGTGTTGTTGAATAGACAAATAGCTGTCGAACGAGAAATCACTCAGTTATTGTGAAAATCGTCACACTCCTCATCAACAACGCAATCCTACTCCTCTGTATCTCTATTCTCATCATCAGCATTATCATCATCTTTATCAACATCAGGAGCGGAGAGGTTCGAATTTTCAAACGCTATTATTTTCTTCATTTTTTTACTTTTCATAAAGTTTTATTTCGTAAAAATGAGTTGGCGTCTCCTATGGTACTGCGTACAAGCTCAAGAATTTAACTATACGCGTTACACACCACATAAATATATAACCATAAGTTTCTTTCTTTCTAGATTCGTTAGCAGCCTGAGGCCATTAACAAGCAGTCACACGCAAATCACTAATCTTCACACTTGTTCTGTATTACTTGAGTAAAACGTCGTAATTAAACTAAGTTTCTTCTAGAGACAGGGAAAGACACAGGACTAATTAGGATCTAAATTCTGAGGGCCGTAAAGCTGTAGCTGGCTTAACAAAATAAGATAATTATTTTAAATAAATGATGGCAGTTCAAGTGACCTATGTGAAGAGCTAATCTATCCTCCTGATAAATTTTCGATGACCACAGTTTTCATGGACTGTTTTTGAACATTCTTAGACAAAGTACTTTACAGTTCTAAAGAAAATAATTTGTTACATTAAAATTCACATGGTTCAATGAAGTCTCTAAACAATTCCTTGTTCTATCATGGATTGCGCCACCTTCATGAAGCCGCCAATATTCGCGCCCTTTACATAGTCGGTGTAGCCATCTTTCGAGGTACCATACATGACGCAGGTATTATGAATGCTCTCCATTATGTCATGTAAACGTTCGTCTACACCCTCACGGGTCCAGGCGTGACGCAAACTGTTTTGAGACATCTCCAGACCGGAAACGGCCACGCCCCCGGCGTTGGATGCCTTACCAGGCCCGTATAGGATCTTGTGTTTCTGGAACACTTCAATGGCTTCTGGTTCCGTAGGCATGTTCGCGCCTTCTGCCACACAGTAGCAGCCATTTTCGACCAGCATTTCCGCGTCTTCCTTGCTCAATTCGTTTTGAGTGGCGCATGGTAGAGCGACATCACATTTTACAAACCATGGCCGCTTCCCTTGGAAGAACTCTGCATCGGGGAACTTCTCCACAAACTCGCTGATGCGTCCGCGTTTTACATTTTTAAGATATTTGACGTACTCGATCTTTTCCTTGTCCAAGCCGGAGTGGTCGTAGATGGTCCCCGTTGAGTCGGATAGCGTTACCACCTTGCCGCCTAGTTGCATGACTTTCTCCGACGCAAACTGTGCCACGTTCCCGGACCCAGATACCGTAACCTGCTTTCCCCTGAAGGTCTCGCGGCGCGTGTTTAGCATCTCCGCGGTGAAGTATACGAGGCCGTACCCGGTGGCTTCTGGTCGCAGCAAACTTCCGCCAAACGAGTATGATTTGCCGGTCAGCACCCCGGTGAATTCATTGCGTATTTTCTTGTACTGGCCAAACAGGTACCCGATTTCTCTTGCTCCAACGCCAATATCTCCGGCCGGGACATCCGTGTTTGGGCCGATGTGCCTCTGAAGCTCGGACATAAATGACTGGCAGAAATTCATTACCTCGTTGTCGCTCCTTCCTTTCGGGTCGAAATCCGAGCCGCCTTTTCCGCCTCCGAGAGGAAGGGTCGTGAGACTGTTTTTTAACACTTGCTCAAATCCAAGAAACTTAAGAATTCCTAGATTGACAGAGGGATGGAAGCGCAGACCCCCTTTATAAGGGCCAATAGCTGAATTGAACTCCACACGGAAGCCCCTGTTAACATGGGTCTCTCCTTTGTCATCCCTCCACGGGACCCTAAAGATGACGACCCTTTCTGGTTCCACAATGCGCTCTAAGATGTTGCCCTCAAGGTAGGCGGGGTTTTCCTTTAGGAAGTCCCACAAGGAGCTTACAACTTCTTCGACGGCCTGATGAAACTCGTGTTCACCCGGGTTCTTTGCTATAACAACTTGCTGCATAAAATCATCTACGTTCTTGTACTTCATCTAAAACAAAAACAAAAAATGCCCTTTATTTGAGTGTCAATTTATTTAGCATTAATGTTCTAATTGAGGACACTATTTTTTTACGTCTCCTACTAAAGACGGACGGGACGGCCATTTTTCGTGGTCATCCGAGCCACGCGAAGGTCTAGCCGCTTGCAGTGCAAAGGGAGTACTTTCATTTCTCAGTAATTTTAAGACCCTGACTATAGGTCCGGCCCCGGAATCAAACCCACGACCTTTCGCTCTGCAGTCAAGCGCTTTACCGACTGAGCTAATACTGCTATGGTTAAAAGTCAATTAGAAATCGTGTCAATAGTTAAGGTTATAGTCAAAGAACGGTCTCGAAAAACAACAACAACAGAAACAAAAAACCGTATTTGTGAGGAGGAGAACTCTCAAATAAGAAAAGAGAGAAGATGCTCTTTATCTCGCTTTGGGGTGTAAATTGCAAATTTTGGTCCGACTTAAGGGTCTTCAAGACGGAACGCCAAGATTATCCATACAAAGATCCCTTAGGATTGTAATTAAAGACATATCTTTGAAAGAATTGCCGGCATTATCTGTGATATTATACTGTAATGGTGTAGTGTAAAGCCACGCTCAGATTAGTATCTAAGGAAGCTTAATTCTAATTTTTCAAAGGGAATACTCGATTCTTTCATAGGGGGAATCCCCCAGGGTTTCTGAATGACCAACGTTTCTTTTAGCGAGCAGAACAGGCGCTATTTTTTCGCGTTTTTCGGGCGAGCGATGCACGAGAGGGGACGTGGAGCGCGAGACACGCGCGACGGGGAAGGCGCGGAAATTAGCTAATTGGATAGGTACGTTCACTACGTGAACGGAGGAGGAGCACCTGAACCAATAATGGCGCGCCGTTATTGTTTCGCCTTCCCCCGTCGCTTTGCGCTCGACTTTTCTCGCCTGAAAAGCGCGAAGAAGTAATCCCTTTTCTGCAGGTTACGTTTCTTTATCCACGAATGTTACTACACAAAGCAAGATCTCTTATCAAGTAATTTCCTGTCGCATCATGACTTAAAAAAAAGATTTCCTTTCTTTTTATCCGCATGTTTAAATTGATAAGGACAGTTTGTCTGCAAACAGGGTCGGAATCAGACGCGCAGAGCTTTTAAAATGTCAAGTAGAAATCAAACCAACTTGCGGAGGCGGAGGAAAGGGGAAAGTTCTGATTCTAGCGACGACGATTCGTGACTCCGCCTACAACTCCGATTGTCGATCTTCCCTAAGTTATTTGTGTCCAATGAATCCTACATCAGGTGCGACCCCGCCGATGTAGCGAACAACAGCCTTGAGTGGTAACGCAAGAAAAAAAATCACCTGGTGTGTCCTACCATAAAAAAAACTTTGATGATCTGAATGCGACACTAACAGCACATTTCCTTTGAAATATTATATTTTCACGGTACCTTCATGGATTGCAGTGCTGAAAAGGTGTGGCGGAGTGAATGCGAAATATATCTCTTCAATTGTAAAGTGTGTTTCCTAAAATCGTTTAAACAAAACTTTCGTATGATTCTAGGGCAAGACATTCAAGAGAAATCTGATAATTATAGTCGTTCGCGACTTTACGTCAACAAACACGGAAATCACACGCAAAAACGCGCGCGCCCAGAATGCCACAGCGATCCCAGAGAAGCGACGTACATTTCGGCGCGATTTCTGTAACGGAGCGGAGCTGCGCCTCGCCGATCTCTAAATTGGAGAGTCACCTATCACATAGGTGTTCATACTATAACGAATAGGTTTTCGTGTCGGCACAAAAAGCTACCCGGTTTAGTGTGAACATCGCCAAAAGCATCAAGAAGAAAAATTGACACGGCCACTCCGAGAGTTTCTATGGCAACAAAATTATATATTGTAGGATCGTTGAATTATAGCATTGTAGCATAGCGCTAACGCAGAGGCCACAGGTCCGAATCCCGTTGAAGTCGGAATTTTTTTTTTGACGATCATATCGTCATTTAAATTTTTATTTCCGCATTTGCAGTTCAATATCGGATCAATTTAGATTTCTGGGAAACTGCCCACCTACCCCTCCCTTAAGCCAACATTAGAGACCTTAAGATACACCGTTTCCGTGTACGAGTAAGGGTAAATTAGCCCTTCACGTAGCCCTAAATACGGGTAGATTGCCTCTTACCCGGGAGAAACGGGTAGGCTACCGGGTAGAATGGTTACGCCATTTATCAGACAAACTACGAGGTAAACATGTTCGCTTACCAGTACTCGTAGGCTGAAACGGTGTATCCTAAGGTCACTATTAACATTTACTTTTCACTTGGGGGAAAATATTGACTTAGGGGAGGGGTAGGTAGGCATAGCTGCCCAGACATTTCCTTCCGTCCGCCCTTTCTCTTGAAATCAAGAAATTAAAGTAGGAAGTTGTTGCGAGAACAAGCTGAGACACTGATAGTAAATGTTACAAGAAAACACTCTTCTTTTCTTTCCACTTGGGAATCTGGTTACACGAACGAGATTCGTTGAATTCCTTAAAAATTGAAGCCTCCAGGGGCTAGCTGCAGAAAAGTTTAACTTCAGACCGTAATTGTTAATAACGTCTGGCGAGAAGAGACTTTTATTGGGCTATTGAAAGCGACATTGGTTCTTGCTCCCGACGTTGGTTTTGGCCCAAGGTCGTCAAAATAAAGGGAAAACAAAAACAAAACACTCTTTCATATGGTGATTAGCTTAGAGCGGTCACGCCGCCATTATACAAGTCACCCCACTTCTATTGCGCCTCCCCTCAGCGTCTCATCACCGGCCGGTTTACAGATGTAAGTTAACAAAAATCGATTACGACAGTTTACGAGGTCACAAACGAGTCAGTTAATGTGGTCAATGTTGTAAGCGCTAAAAAGCCTTCTTTCCAAATCAGTGAACTTTAGCCGTGACGAAGAGAACGGTGAACTCGGCTGTTTGGGAAGGTGCGGATCCCTCAACGACACTATTCAAAACGCAGAAGTAAATTTTCATCGCTAAGATAGCTAGCTTTTTCCGATGTTTTCGTTTCTTGTCGATTCTTGACACCGACACTCAAAGAACGTACAAGTCACGCGAAGACAATGAATTCTATATTCAGCGCTTTTCCAAGAAAAATGAATCGAAAGCAGACAACTATTTTCCATTTTACAGCTTTACTTCCCATAAACAGTTTAAGTTTGCATTCGGATGGCAAAAGGAAAACAAACTTGTAGAGCTATAAGTGTTTCTAACATTCAGTGCAAAGCGTTAAAATTACGTTTAATCGATACTCCTGCAGGTCTGAATCTGCCTTTTATGGTTTCATCATAATTTCGCCATAGATGTTCCTTTATATCAATCTTAGACGTCAAGGGACAAAAAAATTGGGAGATGGCTCTTTAAATTCGTGTTGTACTTTAAAGAAAAGAAATATTAAACCAATAAGCTACGTTGCAGCCGGGTCGATTTGCCTCGTTCGGCTTCCATATTCGAGCAAGTTGCAACAAATGAAATGGGTTGTTACACTGCTTCCACGCATCGCTTATGTTCACTTCTATGCAAGGTACTGCCCTTAAAAATGGTAACCCTGTTTGTTGTAATGAGCTGCTCTTCACGACTGTACCACGATCGATAACATTACATTTAAGGAGAATATTATGGGCTTCTCCAGGCTTCAATGATCGGTTGCTCACCTGGTTTGTGCATTCCACGTTTCATTATCGTCGTTTTGATTTTTCTACTTTGTTTAAACGACCACGAATGTTCTGTTTGGCGACTACTACAGTGTTAATTAACTGCGTCTCGATTAAACTAAAGTTCTCCTATGAGACATTCCAGTTTCAAGCGTTTTGTGACGACTGTGTGCAATAAGAGACCTTCACCTACCAGTGACATGTCGCCGCCGTTTTCTTCGACTACAACTTTGTAAGCTCCAGTTGCAGCACGGATGGGAACACGCCGGAGCAGCAACGCTCCTCTCTGAATCGAAACTCTACTGCCTATCGTTCGTAAAAACATGCTTGAATTGACTTTGCTCTGCAAACTGAATTGCACCGAAACAGCTTTCCACAAAATTTTAAGAATTCTACGCCGGCAAGCGCTTGCTGTGACGTTTCATTGCCGAGGGAGGGTGGTGGGTGTTGGCTTAAAGGTGTTACCTGATTGGACGAAACACAATGGAAATAGATTTGACAGGCGTGCTGTGGTGCATCCAGAACAAACACAGACGACGAACGACTGCACAATCACGTTCAAATTTCTGACTTGCGTAGCGGTATAAAAAGTTAGACAATTGTAAAAAGGGAAAAGGTCTCATGGTTTCATTGAAATCACCTTTAGTAAACTGTTCGAGGTTTTCATAGAAAATAGATAAATTAATAAATACAAAACACTCAAATAATAGGAAGTACGATCCGAAGAACACCACATGACATGTACAAGGCATTCCTTTTCAGCGGGTTTCTTCTCCTTCTTTCCTTGAAGGAAATGTTTGAATACATTAAGTTGGCCACAACTTGATCGTTTACTTTTTTCTCTCTCTCTGCAGAAACCAAGAACTAGTCTGATTCCAGAACGGTTGCAAAGACAAAATTACGTATGGCATGGATCGTCTGAAAATCAGGTTAGACTGAGGAGCCAAGTTCTAGAGAGTTCCTGGTATTCGTCGATTTATTACAACGTGTTAAATGGCACGAAGCATCCTTTTTCCTTAAATGACGAATTCTGTGTTCGAGACGTGCTATTTCCCATTTCTATGCTCTTTTCTAAATGATAGAATATACATCCATTAAACAGTTTCTTTTAGTCATTTCAGAGAACTGATGCATTAATTCTGAGGAGAAAATTATCTTAAATGAATCAACTCATTATTAAAAATAGAGAAGACAAAACGGTGTATTTTCAGTTCACTAATTAATCAAAATATAGCACTGCCAGTTTAAAAAGTGAGAAAATCTTTTGTGTGAAAATAAATACACTGTCAAGAAACATGGAAAACTGAAAGCTTACAACTGAGGTACAGTTGAACCACCATTAAGCGACCAACCTTAAGGGAACCAGGTACCAGCAGGTCATAAGTCATCATAAATTAGATAATTTTTGGAGGAAATATAACTTTATTTTGAAAAAAAAAAAAATTGTGATGGGAGGAGCATTACTGGTCAACAATCAGTTGAAACCTATCCTGGACCGTATTTTTCTTCATCATATTTTTTAAAATAACGCCAAACTAAGTGTGTCAAGTGCTTGATGGCCACATAATAAAAGTGACAAAAATGGGTTGAACTCTTGTTGGGCCAGCCAAAAGGTGGCCACGGCTGCTTAGCCTGTGTAGCAGGCACTAGGAAATAAGAAAAAACGGGCCTGCACAAGGGAGACACACGTGTCTCCCTCGTGCAAGCCCGTTCTTTCTTGCGCCCTTTTATTTCCTAGTGCCTGCTACACAGGCTACGGCTACTTGATAGAGGTGGCCACTAACTAAGAGGTTTAATAAATTTACAATTTATCATTTTATACAATATCATTTCAGGGCTTAGATTACTGGACGCAGCATTCCAGTTAATTCTCTTAAACGGGGGAGTCATCCACATCCACAACATGTGACATCCACATCATGTGCCATCCACAACATGTGCTAATTTTTATTTTTATATTTAAGTCAAAAAAATTTGGGTCAGGAAGCCTTCTTTGTTGGGTCATTGATCCGAGACCTGACTCTTAACAGGAGCACTGTTAGATGTTCAGTAGATAGTATCCACATAATAAGTGGCTGCTTAACCCTTTAAACCCTAGGATCAAAATTTAAATGAAGTTTGAGAAGTTGATAAAATATCAAGCAAATTCATCTTGTGTGATCATGTCTGTAATTCTCATGACCACTCAGTTTTATAAAGCATTGATATTACAAGGAGAAATTTGATACTGATCACTCTTAGGGCTTAAAGGGTTAATAGAGGTTCAGCTGTATTCACTTGTTATATCATACTCTCCTCTTCTTTACACTTCTTTCCATACACAATTTATTCTAAGGGAATAAAACTATCACTTTAAATAAAAGTAACCAGGGTTCTCGGCAACCGGCCAAAAATCGGGCTACCTTGAGGTCTGAGCTGTCTTCTTTTGGGGGAAAATGGGTATGGTGAGTAAGTGAAAGCCTAAAATTGCCTTCAACACTTGATTGCCAAGCCGCCTACTTTAACATCCTGTCTGTCTACTTTAAAATTTAATGAGAACCCTGAGTAACTGTATGCCATTGATAATTCTGGAATTACTATTCACACCAAAAATAAAATAATTAATTAGGAAACACTACAAAAGAAGGCTGCAAGTGAAACTAGATTTACGGTTAAGTTTTGAAACAAATCACAGTATTTAGCACTTCCTCAACTGTGAATTAAATGTAAAAGGCAACTATTAGATTAAGAAAACTTAAGGCAAAAATTTTCAGTTTTTGCTTCTTATTACTGGCAGTGTAGACAATGTTAGTAACTAGGATTTCGCCAATGCTTTGCTTTTTTTACTGGACTTGACATTTCGTCATCATCCTCAGCTATATCACTGTCCACACCAGCTCCATCAGTGACTAAATTTGTCAGAATTTCTGGTATTCCGGAGAGATTACCTGATTTGAGAAAACAGAATATAAAACAATAAAGATATGAGCAACAAAAATCGCCAGAGGTGGGTCAAGTTAAGCACAAAAGAAACTGGGTTTTCCCCTCTTCTCAAATTTAAACCAACATTCCAAATTCGAATATTATATTGTATCAGGGGTAGCATAATAATTTATGAAAACCACTATGTGAATGTGTTCCCCCTAAAACATTATTAATTATTGTTAGTATTAATCATTAATATTTCTACAAACAAGCAAACTAAAACCTTTGCATTACATGCTTAACCTGTAGCCTAAACCTGACTAGATTTTAAATTTCTTCTCTTTATTTGATGTCATATTTTGACATCATCGAGTGAGGTTCTACTTTTACACTTATGTGCAACCTTTCATGCATTGCCTTTATTTTATTGGCGAACGTAAATTTTATGCACGTACTTATGGAAAAATTACACAACAGTAGAAATCAACCCTTAGTGGGAAACACTTTTTGTTGTTAAAAAAAACTATAATTTAACTTACATGCTACTGTTGTTACGTACAGGTTCCTGGTAAACCGTCTGCCATATTTGCTTTGTGTGGCAAGGCTGTTAATAAAAAAATAACATGAAAATTCATTGAGACATTGTTTTACCTCCAAAATGCAATCTAAAATTTTGTGCAAATAAATATGTAAAATTACTCAAACTACCGGTAATCAACACAGTTTTTTTACAATAACTGAGCAGTGATCCATATTCATTCTTAATCAGAGTCATCATCCAGGCAAGTAAGAAGGATAGATACTTGCCCGGTTACAATTTCGGTTGCCTGGACAAGTGCAGAATCATACAAAGAATGGTGCTTAATGGTGCAACTTGAGCATTTCTGATTTGCATTTTATTTCTGCGATTTGTCAAAGTCTCGTGAATCTTGATTGATTCTAAGTATAGCTAAGTGAAGAGCAGCCCTCCTATCACATTGTTCTGGACAATAGTTTTGTCTATTTTGGAAGCTTTTGACAGATCTCGCAAAACGTTTTTCCCCCTGATGTAGACGATGTAGACTGAGACTCAATGACTTCAGTGGAAGGCTGGGATGCATTCTGTTTTGGCACAAAAAAAAAGCTGGGGTCTGTCACTTTCTTGCCATGAAGGCAAAAAGGTGTGCTGACGTTTTTCCTTGTATAAAGGTATAAGGCAGCAGCTCCCACCTCAATTTTTTTTGCGAGAGGTGGCGAAATGCCTTCTAAAAAACGCCACATCTTAATGAGTGCTGTCGAGTTTTCTGCGAATGGCCCCTAAATGCAGTTCTTCACAAATTGAAAAATACTTGTGGTTAACAATATGAAGCCTATGATGGGCCGCCTCATAAGAGATGGCACCCAAACTTATGATTTCATTGCAAACAAAAGTTGTGTGCTTTTCTCTGTTATTCTAAAAGTTTTAAGTGGATGAGAAGCCGGGGGGGCACTTGTGTATTTTTTGGGTGGGTATGTGCCTCCCGGGACTCCAAATTGGCACCCCATTCTAAAAAAGATTTCCCCTAAAATTGATAACCTCATTCTAGAAATGGGTCAATTTTTTATCCCCCGTTCTAGAATTCACTTTAAAACTGATCCTCCGTTCTAGAAATGGGCCAGTTTTTTATACTCCATTCTAGAAAGTTTGTAAATTGAAATAGCCCTGTTTTTTAAAAAGATATTTCTTTATCTGTTCGACTTATCCATCAAATAAATGCTTCTTCATAATCAGCAACAATTTTAAGCAGAAGATAAAGCCGTGATCCACACTTTTTGTATTTCCCATGTTATTAAAATTAATATTATACCCTGTTCTAGAAAACGCCTCTGAAATGGATACCCCGTTCTAAATCAGGAGCTTCAAAATCACGACCCCATTGGGCGGCACATACCCGTATAGGTTATGTATGGGAGTACCCCCCCCCCCCACCCCGGGATGAGAAGTAATCATAACACTAGTAAAATGTACATATGAGAATTTTTGAAAAGATTCAGTGGTTGAGCAAAATCTCAATTATCCAAGGATGACTTTTGGAGTTATCTTAATCGACCATATGAGATTACAGTTGTCTGGGATGACTGGATGACTGTGAATATAGATCCCTGACTGAACGATTTTTTGCGCACTGATTGGTTGAGAGCTATGTTCGATAAGAGTACACAATTATCATGAAAGAGGTTCTCAACATCAATCACACCTTTTAGGTAAACACACATCTCTGACTGCACTTTCTAACCCTTGGTTACTGCTAGTAACTAAGAAATATCTTCAGTTTAGTAAAATCCAACTAGTGGTCTATCATCAATGCTGCGTTCTGATTGGTTGAGCTACTACTAGGCTATATGTTATAGCCCACTAGTAGCGAAAAGCGCGGGCTTTTTGGCGACAAAAAAGGATTAAAGTCTAGCTTTAACTAGCTAAGGTTCTTTTATTCTTGATATTTTTGACCAACTAGTTGGATTTTACTAAAACAATTATTCCTCTCGCCCTCATGGCCTCTGAGTAAATAGCCCATTCGGCCTTTGGCCTCATGGGCTATTTACTCAGAGCCCGTTCGGGCTCGAGGAATAATTGTTAAATAGTCTCATAACAAAATTAATATAGGCAACTTTGGCTATGTTCTCACTAAACCAGATAGTTTTTCCTGCCGACACAAAACCCCATCCAGTGTAGTATGAACAACAACTGCTCATGACATGCTGGAGCAAGTCATGACCATTTATACACCTCAAACATTGTGCAGGGGCAGTTGATGAGAGCACTTCGAGGACTAAATTCCAGTCTTCACTCCTGAATATATACTTCCTTCTCAGTGGGTTTCAGTCCTCTCTCCTATTATTATTCACTTCCAGTAGGGTCCGAATACCTGCTCGTGCTGCACAAAAGTGTGACACAGAACCTATCCAATAAGTGAAGCTCCACTTTTGAGACCTTTGAGATTGGAGCAGTCCAGCTTTGCTCCATTACAGAAATAATGGCCAAATCACTGCTCTCATGTGCAAACAGAAGCAATACCCAGTATAATTTTCGTGTAGGTGCAAGGACTATCAGGTATCTTTGGTTTGCAACCACTTTTCTTGACCACCAACATGGCCGCCGTGACGTCACGTGTAAATCAGTTAGTGTGAATATTTATCTTCACTGGCCTAGTTCCAGGCCCCAGGGCTGACAGTACTTACCACTGGCCACTTGTGGCTGATCTTCCCAGTAGACCGCTCTGTAGAATCAACCCTGCAGACGACAACAAAAATTATTTCATTGTTTCATTAGCTGACCACTAGTTTTAGTGTCACTTTGTGCATGTGGCTAACAAATTCTCACGTGCGGAGAAGTTCTACTTGCCTTCTGGACAGGTTCCCTGCTGCAACCTTGAAGCATGGCGCTGAAAAAAGAAACACCTTTGTTGAATTGAGGGCAAAATGGAATTTAAAGAGTAGAATTCACTTACAACTAGTCGCGCAGTGGAAGAAAGCTTCGAAATCGAACGAAAACACCGACTTGAAAACATGGCGGACTGCTAACTGCGCCTGCGCGGGTCGGTTTATTCGCGCAATGTACGCTGGGATAGTTCTCTTTCGCGGCAGTCATCATGGCGGCTCAAATCAGCAAGAAAAAAAAGGTTAGAAAACCGACGAAATCTCTCTCAGAACGCCATCTAAACAAGAATTTGTTATATGCCATTAAAATATAATTACTTACCTATCAATTCGTTCCATTGTTTGGAGGCGATGACCAAGTTATGGTCAAGATTTAAATAGATTTATTTTCTTATTTTTCTCATCTGGATAATGAGAGACTTTCAATTTTAGAAACCAGAGCCTGTAACTGAGTCCCTGGCTTATTCTCCCACCGTTAACTGAAGTTAATGCGTCACTAGTGATGTTTGATTCTCTCTTGTGTACTCAGTGGCCCTCTCTTAAAAGAGTTTGTTTGTGCGATGGATATGGCTTCAAGCATAATTCTACACACAGTAAAAGACAACGTTTTTTAATATTCTTCTTAGTCAAAATCATCGATAGAAAGACTGGAAAATGTTTTTATTTATTGTCCAAATCAACTTTATAATTTTTCGTTTTCTTATAGTTTGTTGCTGATGGCGTATTCAAAGCCGAACTGAACGAGTTTTTAACTCGTGAATTAGCAGAAGATGGTTACAGTGGAGTCGAAGTTCGTGTTACTCCCATCCGAACTGAGATCATCATATTGGCGACCAGGACCCAGAATGTTCTTGGAGAGAAAGGTCGACGCATCCGTGAACTGACATCAGTGGTACAGAAGAGATTTGGATTTCCTGAGGGAACTGTAGAGGTTTGTCCTTGAATTCAACTCTATTTACAACAATCTTAGACAAAATAGATGAAAAATTTAGACCCCTCCCCCCTAATCAAGGATGGGAAAATGGCGCGTTTTGGCTTTTGTGCGGCTTCATCCTTGATTTTGGAATTTGAATATACTTTTTTTTGATTACAGAAATTTTGTTGTATTACTTAAGAAAAAAATCAAAATTTTTGAAAAGAAGTGTGGGTTCAAGGATATGAAATTGCTGTTGTGAAATCATTTAACAAAAGCAAGGGCTATATTTGCCCATAAGGTTCTTAAGTTGCTGCTAAGGCCTACAGAGCATTTGATTGTTTTGGGGATGGAATCTGAAATCCCTGGGCTGGGTTGTTCAAATCAGGGTTAAGATATCCCAGGTTAAGTGTGAAATTTGAATTTAAATATGAAAGCTCTAGAAGTGAAATCAGTTTTATTCTTTTTATCTACAATTTGATGTTTGGATGCTCTAAAAAGAATATAGGAAATTATCCAGGAAAATGCTTTTAAACTAAAGAAAAAGAAACCTGTGTTAAAATTTGAGCCTGGGTTAGTGCTAATTGGCCTTCAAACAACTGGGCCCAGGGCAACTAGGGTGGAACACTTACTGTTGTCTGCAGAGATAAATCCTGCTTTGCAATCTTTAAAGGTGAGTGATTGTAAAGACCCAAGGATTCCTGGTATTTGATGATCATGAGCAAGCATTTTTTCCTAATTCTTATTATTTTCAAACCCTGTTATTATACCAATGTTTTTTCCAGTTGTATGCAGAGAAAGTTGCCACAAGAGGTCTGTGTGCCATTGCACAGTGTGAGTCTCTTAGGTACAAGCTTATTGGTGGACTTGCAGTAAGGAGGTAGGTGATCAGAAGGAGTCCATAAATGTTTTTTGCCAAGTAGATATGTGAATGAAGATGGGAAACTGGGGATTTTCTCACACTATTTGTGTTTGGCCTTAGTCACTTTGATAGAAAGGCAAACTCCAGAAAACATTAGAAACTGCTTTTAGTTTTGTCTGACTGCATTTTATATCTGTCTCTCTGCTTGCATTGTATGTTAGGTACCCCTCAAAACTATCACAACAACGGCAACGGGAACGTCTAAAACCGAATAATTTTTTCTGAGCAAAATAACAACTCAGCATAATGCTATCCCTGCACAACTACATCATGAAATGACCAAATTGTGGGTTGACTTGACAACAGGAACAGCAAGGTGATAAATTTTACTTTCTGTCTCTGAACTCTGACACAGTCCCCTTTCTTCAGTTCTAACCTACCGGTAATTTCCCTACTTTCAAGTAAGTGGCTTGGTATTCGTGAAAAAGTTTCAAAGAACGCAAAGTTTGTTTTTCGGTGACGTTTTCATTGGCTGCCATTGTTGGATCGCAAGGTTTCTATTAACCTTAGAGTATTGATCAGCGTTGTTTTTAACCTTTTGACTCCTTGTACATGTACAAGTTAGAGTGAGATGATTGGTCACCCGAACTTTTAAATCTATGAACCATTCAAATAAAACCTCTATGGTCATTTTTTTGCATAGTTCACTATTTTACTTCTTAAGTTTTAACAAAATATAGAAATTTGAATGTGGTGGTGAATTTTTCATTGACTATTGTTAGGATTAAAAGCGTCAATGTAGTAAAGACAGGGTGCAAAGAAAGTCAGTTTTACAGCCTGCCATTCGGGCAAGCTGTAGCTAGCATGTACTAGCCCACAAGTCACTTCAACTAGCCTCAAAACCCTTTCTGATTAGCAGGATTGATGACAATCCTTCTGTAATTTGAATTTCCCCCCAAAACAGCACTCTCCCGTTAGGCAAGTTAAGAGCAAAAATCCCTAGCCTGATAGCAAAATCCACTAGCTCCAGGCTATCGGACACGACTTTCTTTGCACGCTGCAAGAGCAAGAAAAATAACAGTCAACACGAATGAAAAAAAAATTGTTATTCCTGTGTTCCAACATTAAAATTTTGTTCCATGTAAAAAATAAGTAAAATAATGTGGTTGAAATGATGTGTTGCTCTGTTAGGGCTTGTTATGGTGTGCTCCGATTCATCATGGAAAGTGGTGCTAAGGGTTGCGAAGTTGTTGTATCTGGAAAACTGCGTGGTCAGCGTGCAAAGTCCATGAAGTTTGTTGATGGTTTAATGATCCACAGTGGTGAACCCACCAATCACTATGTAGACACAGCCATCAGGCATGTCTACCTCAGGCAGGGTATGCATTATGAACAAACTAAGGGGGTGTTTACATGACAAAACTTGCACCGGCACGAGTTTAGATAGATAGATATTTTGTTTATTTCACCCACTTCCAGCAATAACTGAATTGTTGGGGAAGGTCATTGTCACATACATTAACTATTTACATACACTCACTGAAATTTATAAGTTACAAAGTCATTAATTCTTCTGGTATGACCATGTTGGCATCTTGGAAGTTGGACCCTTATACTGTAATGAGACTCAATAGCGGCAGGAGAGGGGATGATGTTCTTAAGGGGGAACATTTGGCGTACAGTAGCCATAAACCGCTTACAAGCTCCTACTCTCCTGTCACTAAGAGACTCCAGGCTGGCCAAGACCAAGGCTTCCGTATAGTCTACCTGGCCAAATATTATTTGAGTTTCATACCGACATGACTTTTTGATTTCGTATTGCGTTTACATGATGACTGGGTTATTTCACATCTCGTTATTTGAAGGTACACTTCATGTCGATAAAATGCACGTGTGATTCAAAATCACGAACATTATGCATGTGCTACCTGTTCCAGTCTACCGGCAGACCGATTTCTTACCAGAACGGGTGGTCATTTCGTGTTTACATGATACCGTTGCCAGATTTCGTACCAGAGTGAAATTCTCGCCCCGGTACAAGAACCGGGATGAACTCGCACCAGAATGACTCGTGCCAGCATGAAATTTGTGGTGGTATCAGGTAAACAAATATAGAGCCATGAGAGGGAACCTGTCATGTAAACACCCCCTAATATGTGTTGTGCTTCAATTTTGTCTTTGGCACAAATATATTTTGGTTAATTACCCTTCCTTTACCAAATGGAAACTCAAAGGGGTGCTTATTTAAACATATTTAGATGGTTTTTGACAAAACCATGTTTTAAACCATTTTCAGTATTTATTTTGTCCAACATTCTCATCTAAACATTAATGGCTGTTAATGTCATCAAGAAGGCTTGCAGTCCAGACTAGAGAGCCATTCATATACTTGAAATAGACACCCTCAAAAATGTTCTGGCAGGCCCAACAAGTCTTAAAACTGTGGTATGAGTTAGCTTCTAAACAAATGACTGGCCCAAAAAGTTTGCATCAAGGACAATTCAATATTATGTATCTTGATAATACAAGAAACAACAGGAAGGTTTTACTGTGTGCAATGGGCTACATATAATGATAATATTTAACAGCTTGATGTGAAACAGAACATTTAGTACTGCTAAACACCTCAAGTGAGATGCTAAGAAGTTTTCATTTTGACAGGTGTGCTTGGTATCAAAGTAAAGATCATGCTTCCATGGGATCCTACTGGCAAAACAGGACCCAAGAAGCCACTTCCAGATCATGTCAGTATTGTGGAACCCAAGGAGGAGGTCATCCCGACTACTCCTGTATCTGAACACAAAGGCGGCAAACCTGAACAGCCCGCGGGAGGACCCATCATGTGATTTTACAAGGTACACTCACCTGTATTGTTTGTTGGTTTTTCTTTTTTTATGCAGAGGAAGAAAAAAGGATAGTTTTAAGATCATTCTTAAATTCGTTTACGTGTATTGTCCATCCACTGTTAAAATTATTTTCCTTGGTTGAGAGGAAACCCCTTTTCAAAAGTTTACAGATGTGTGTTATCATAGAGGTGACTCTTGAGTTTCAAATGAAGTTAGTAATCTGAAAATCAATGTATCCTCTAACAGATGCTTCCCATAGCTCACACTCTATGTTTTACTGTTGTGAATTAGTTTAATACTTCACTGCAGTTAAAAAATAGAAATTTGTGAAAGATAAATAATTATGGAAGCAAAGTACTTCAAAGCTAATGTTGTGACATTCACTGGTTAAAGTCAAGAATATTTACTAGATTTTTTTAAGGTTTACTTATGTATGGTTCTAAGTGTTTGAAAACTAAAACAGGTGTTACTGTCTTGATACTGTCGGCACCATTTGTCGTCATAATTTCACTTGGGTGCGAAGCATGTTCAACAACAAGAAAGGTCATTATTTTTTTTGGGAAAAAGAAAAAACAAATGCATTAACTGGGTATTACTTTAGAGAATTCTGTTGTTATGGTAAATGAAATCCAACTAAATAGGACAAGAAACTGCTACTGGCCAGGTACATGAATGTTAAATGTCTTAAGGCAACATAGGAAAGTGCGGAGTTCAAATTAAAGACCAAATACATGTACATGTGGTACTTGTAAATGGGGTTATTCCTGACACATTTTGTCATCAATTTACTAGTTGTAAACTTCACACTTTCCAGTAACAGTTTGTCTTGCTATTATGATTATCAAGTGTTAAGTGTATCTTGTTCCTATTTTTTTTGTTTCAGAGGATAAAAGATCCAGCCTGCTGTTGTCCATCTTGCTACCTGTAAAAATTAATTCACAGCCAAAGAACTAATAAACAATGTTGAAATTATTTTGTGGCAAGTTGTTTATTGTGTTGATTAATGATACACAATCCTATGATGGAATCACTTCATCAGACAGATGCCTTTTGACAATACTTTTTTTTGCATGTTACCTATTTGTCTCTGTGTTAGCTTCCCAATACATGTATGCGTTACTGTAAAAAGAGACACCCAAGAATCACACTGCGTGAATTTGTCCGAGCTAATTAATACAGCATTATTTGCATATATGTAGTTTAACAACTAACCAATTAGTTATTTATTTTAATATTTTGTGTGTGTTAAATAATTTCTCAAGTACAGTAAAAAAAGAGATATCCCCCTTTTTAAGGATAGATAAGCTTCTTTAAATTTTTTTTATTAAGTACAGTTTGCCAGTCTCCATCAAACTTCTTTGAGGCTCCTGAAAGCTTTTCCATAGAAGTTGTCATTTTACATGGCACATATATTCAACAATTGTATCCACTGGAATCACTGGAATTAAGTCCAATGAAAAGTTATCCTCATCCACCACCCTGAAATCAAAGATTAAAACATCTATAAGCAAGCTACAGTTGAAACTCCACCAATGGCCACCTCTTCACAACGGTCACTTTTTTGGCGGACAGTCCATACATTAACTTCTAATTAAACCTCTCTACAACTGTCATTTTCTTCTGTCCCCAAGGTGCCCATTGTGGAGAGGTTCATTTGATGTTGTTGGTTTGCTTTAAAATTGTTTTGTGGTGTGGGTGTTATTCAGTGTCTTCTTAACCTTTTGTAGTATGTCATTTTGGCAATTGCACATGTCTGCAATACCAAGAAGACCACTAGATTTACCCAAGAACAGCTGGTAAATAATACTATGTGGTTTTGGATACTTGACTGCACTTCATCCAAGGTCAAGTTTCATGGAAATCAATCAAAGTAGCCTCTGTTGGCGAATGACTAGGCTTCATGATAGGGTGACTGGCCCACAAAAGAATATTAAGAAAAAAAGGCAGAGTAAAAAAAGAAGTATCCATTCCAACCCTATTCTTGAGTGTTTACTAGATGGGGGCATTTAGCAGTCCACTACCATGTGTGCTAAGACAAGCCTGACCTTGTGAAACTGAATTATTGTGCTCACAATTCAGTGCACAGCTCAAAATTGCAATCAGCATGGATTGTTGGCAATCTAAACCTTAGCAAGCCAAAGGCAAAACTAACAACAAAGTTTAGCTCTTAATAGAAGTAGATTTGGCCAACCCAAAGGTAGTTGCATCTTTACCTTGTTCAGGTCCACACCAATGTCTTCAAATTTGGTCATCTTTCCACCAAACCTATCAAGTTTTCTTGCTCTCTGAGATATAAAACAAAAGTTAGATATAATGACATACTGTTAAAGCATTTATTCCAGTAATGTGAATTTTAATACACCAAAAAGAATGAGAGGTATAACTCACTGATTCCCTTGATTGTCTATCTTTTGTATCCCTTCTGTCAGCTTGAATCTGAAAAAATAACAGGATCACATCAAATTAATAAATAAATTAAAATTAAAAAAATTAATGTTTCATTAATAGACTAATTCTGTACTTAAGCCCCTTTCATAG
Organism: Porites divaricata; assembly: GCA_038088405.1. NCBI lineage: Eukaryota > Metazoa > Cnidaria > Anthozoa > Scleractinia > Poritidae > Porites > Porites divaricata. The sequence goes on from JBBMOI010000005.1 coordinate 26,834,148, forward strand.
TTGAGCTCCACTGTCATGGATGAGTGGAGCCCCATATAGCTAAGAAAATTTGGTTTTCTATCCATCTCAGAAATTTTGGTGGTCACGTGATCGTCCATCTATACCATAGGGTTACAAATATGAAATGTGAGACTTTCACTGGCTAGATTGGGAGCCTGCAACCTGATATTGAACATCCATGAACATTGTGTGTCAATTGACACACAATGTCTTCTTAAATTTGGCGATAAACTAAAGGAGAACAATAGGGCCATTTATACTAGAAAAAATAAGACGCGAACTGGACCATTTATACGAGCATGTCTTATTTAAGACGAAAACAGCTCGTATAAATGGTTCGCGTCTTATTTCTGTTCTTGACTCGTTTTCATGTGAATGTTGCCCGTAGCAACCGCAATCCAAATTTTCCCGCCAAAAATTATCGCATGCGTACATGCGTTCGCGTCTTATGTAAGACGCGAAGGTCATTTATACGAAGTTTTTCTCGTCTTAGCTAAGATGCGTCTTATCTAAGAACAGGTGTTAAGGGCTGTTCTAAAATAAGACGCGTCTTAGCTAAGTCATGTCTTATTTTAGACGAAATGTGCCGTTTATACGGAAAGTTCACGTCTTGTTTAAGACACGTCTTATGTAAGACGCGTCTTATTTTTCCTCATATAAATGGCCCTAATGTCTTCTAAAAAAACTTGAAAATTAAATATCCATCATTTTTTCAAGAAGTAGGTGTTTGGACTTTGTAGAATATTGTCAAGATTATTACCTGAGCTTTGATTCTGGCTTTTTCCTGTTCTTCCAGCTTTTTCTTCTCCATTAACTGTTTTCTTTCCTCTTGAAGCTGCTTCTCTTTCTCTGTAAGCTGCAAATGGTTTCAGAAATATCTATGCTGTTATTGTTAGCTTAGCTTAGTGAACTGAATATGTTTCCCACTTATTTTCAAAATGTCTTTGGTGGGGAGGGGGGTGGGGGGCTTATAAACGTTTTGAATTTATTCACTTTCAAATGTCGTAAAAGATCAAATTCATTTCAGTACAAGCTGGACAGGGGCTTATAAATGAATTAGAGCGATTTTCGTATGACCTTGACATGAAAATGCACGAACAAAACAGAAACAACAAACGAACGGAAATAGAGCGATTTGATTGGTTTATCGAACGGATTCAAATGCGCGTGGCTTTTGGTTGGTTAAGCGAACGCTCGCGAAAAAAAACTTCATGCCCGAGAACTTTCTAGAAATCAATGGATCCTTCGCTTTGACGTCATATTGCAACACGATTGGCCAATCGAAAAATACCTTCTCCATACTAGGGTTTTCTTTGGCGGGAAAATGAAGAGTCCATGTTTTGATCTTTTCATCCATTGGCTTATGAAACAGATGACGAACACTTATCGAAACCATTTTTCAAGGTCATACAAAAATCGCTCTATTATTTTGTTTGCAGCTAGATCCATGGGTCAAAAACTGGGGCTGGGCTTATAAGGTGGAATTTTACAGTATACTGTAATTCCTCTATTAAGCCCCCTGGGGAGCTTATTTAGTTCAAGCCCATTTGAGGCGGGGGCTTAATAGAGATGAGGGGCTCTCCATAAAGAACTAGGATACAATACAAAGCGGAGAAGCTCAAGAACAAGAAAGTTGGAAGTCATGCAGCCGAGGATCAGAATCAAATCCAAACTTCCAGTAGTAAATAAACCATCCTGCATCAGTCCACATGAAGTTTACAGTCGTGATTGATTAATACAGTCTATCATTTACTAGTGAAGAATAATTAGGGGAAGGAAGGGGGGGGGGGGGGGTAAAAGAGAGGGGGCTTAGTAACTTTCTTCTCCTGAAAGGGGGCTTATTAGAGGGAGGGGGCTTATTTGAGAAGTGGGGCTTAATAGAGGATTTACAGTAAGAGGTCAATGATTTAGCAGTTTTATGATGATCAACTCACAGGTTCATTCCTAGAGGGTCTTGCAGCTGCAGCATGTGTCTTTAGAGGAATGGCACTGCAAAAAATTCAACAGACTTTCATTTACATTTGCACTTTTATGTGGATCCAGAAAATATAACATTATTTCACCAATTGCACTCTGATGAATTATTTGTAATAATCGTTACTGTAACAATAACAATATTAATATAATTATTTACAACTTAAAAACAAAGTGTGCGACTGGCTTCTGTGACGTCCCCCATGCAGGAATCATGTGACACTAGCTAGGCTCCAGTGGTTCATAAAAGTTTATATAATATTAGCTTAAATTGAGAGACTGGCATGAAAATAAAAAATGAAAATAATTGACTCAAAAAGCAATATTTCGAATATAATATGCCATTCAATTGACTTTTGACAGTTTTACTTAAGTTTTAATGAGGAAGTTTCTTGGTGGGAAATTCTTAAACAAGTAAATTCATAAATCAATTGCATGCATAAATCAAACTAAACTCACTTTAATGTCTTCTGTAGTATTTGTTTCACTAACTGAACATCCTCATCAGATGAAAGCACAACACACTCATCGACCTGCCAAAGCAAGGAAGTGGGTAAAGGTTAAGGTGCACACAAACCAATTAAAGGCCAAAACAGCTGCTAGCTTATCCTGGTTTTCTTAGCATGAAACATGCCTAGTAGTATTGCTACTCCCCCCTGGACTGGATGCTTGTCCATTGCAGGGTCCCCCCCCAGCAGTATGTCACTATGGTACCCATTTAAACACCTGGGTGAAGAGAGACAAAGTGGAGTAAAGTTCCTTGTCTAAGGAAACAAGGCTTGAATTCTGGACCTACAGATCTGGAGTTTTCTCCCCAAAGCAAGGAAGGATCAGTATAATCAATTTGGTTCATCTTTTATTGGGAAAAGTAAAAGACAAAAATGTGCAAACTAACTACAACTGTAATTGTGGCAAACGTTTTTCGTAATTTTTGTTTCCTTCAGCTTTCTTTTCAATTCTTGAAAAAAGTTGACTTACGAACTGTCCTGAAAAGAATTTTGACAATTATACTAATCAGATTAGCTGGTGGAAGAAAAGCATCGAGTTCTTATAAACTTCCTCACCTTTTCATCATTATCATTATCTGACTGTTGACAAAAGTAATCAATCATCAACCTCCGTACTATGTACAGTATGTACAATGTTATGTAAGAATAATTGATTTTTTTTTCTCTAAGCTTACTATTAAAGTTGCTTAAAAGAATCAACCTCCATACCTCAACCCAGCCCCAAAGAAGAAGAAATTCCTGAGCTTCAGGAAGACTCCATACTTTTGATGAAAAGGTCTTGTTTTGGGTTTTTACCTTGCGGTACTTTTCATCTTCAGGAGATTTAATGATATTGCTAAGAAAAGAGTAAATTTAAATTAACAGAAAAAGAGTACAAGGCTGTGCTCTTTACAGAAATTGAAGGGAGCCTTAGTGCTCTGAACCCAAGGAATCCACTGCACCCAGCATAGAATTTCTTTGAAAAAAAAACTAAGATTTTGTAGTTACTCAAGAGTAATTGTAAGGCCCCACAGGCAACTGGACATTACTAGAGCATAGCCATGGAATAACAGTAATGTTTATTCTCTGTTTTCACATGACGCCACCAAAATTCAAACTAAGAAACTATTGCTTCCTCTGAGTTTCTACTTTACAGGATGCTTGAATTTCCAGGCTTTTGCGTGATGCGGTATTTAGCTGTCAGCCAGGAAAGCTCTTATGTGGGTTAAAAACATTACTGATTTCACTATCTAAACATTTCTTGTCTCAGAATAAATATTACTTTAATCTTTGAGTTCATCAAGCAAAGAACTCACGCATTAGTAGGAAAACTCATAAACAGATGTTTCTGTTGGTTTCCGGTGGCCATATTTGTGCCCCTGAAAGGGACACAAACATGGCATCTCCATACAAAGCTTTATAAATTTGGGTACAATGTTTATCCGAATATCTTACATATGAAATATTGCAGAGACCTGATTCTTGGCAACGCTTTTTGTATATTTATCTTCTTTCATTTTCCAGATAATCTAGACTTTCTGTATTAAAAGGTTTCCATTTTTATTTTTGATGGTGTGACAGTGAAAACCCCCAATAGCCTTACTTCCAATACTCATTAATTAATATTTTATTCCTTCATGTCTGAACAATGCATTCTTCAAGACTGCATGTCCACCTCCCCCATATCCCCCAAGCAGTCGCATTTCAGTCTTTTGAGTCTATAGTCTTAGCAGGATTCAAGAGAGTGATTTTTGAAACAAAGAAGGGAGTTTTCTCCCACATATGTTTGACTCATTCGACACTCGCTTAACACGCTCACCCCAATACATCATGCAGTGATTTTGTTACGAATAGTTATGGTGAGTCCCAGTTGAAAAAAACAAGTCCAAAATTGAAAATCCTTGGGCCTTCATGTAACCAGACAGTTAATCTGAAGACAGACCCCAAAACTCAGTTTTACAGTACACTGAAATTAAAATGTTGTTCGCTAATCTATTTTAAAACACGACACAGGCTAATAATAATCAGATGTATTTTTTGTTTGGCCTATATAACTTGGGGGGGGGGGGGGGGCTTATAAGCTGCAATTTACAGCACCATTTGGATCCATCTCAGATGCCCATGAGATGCCTGGTGCATGCTTAAGCTTTCACCAAATCTGAGAATATATGTTACAAATCAATTTTGATTTGATCAGAGTTAGTTTTTTCAACCTAGGTTGATTCTCGATTTCCTTCATCTCCTGGGGCTAGGAGACAAAGGAAATGCAGAATCAACAACGACAACAACAACAACTTTTATTGACCCCTTACTTGAGAAAGATGAAATTTAAATCCAATAAAAATTAAAGCTTAAGGGGTGTAGGTCAAATCAAAATTAACATGAAATCACATTTAACCTGTAACATATATATCCAGGCATATATCAGAACCATCAGAATATAAATGAGAGCATCAGCTTGAGGCTGAGTCATGTAATAAGTTATGAAATATTCGGCTTGTTGCGTGTTCAGATTTCTAGGCAGTGGGCCATAAACAGCTGACCATGCCACAAGCTCTCTTCAAAATTAAATATGTTCATTCCTAACACAATTAAAGGTCAATGAAATCAAAGCTTACTTTGCCAGCGTCAGCATTGTTTGTATAGCTTGTCTGGCTGTTTCGGGATCATATTCTTTGCAAAGTTCATCCAAGGAATGAATCAAATCATGTTCTGTATCACCTTCACCAAGCTTCCTGCCTCCCAGCTGTATGCATTAATAACGGTAAACAGTCTCAAACACTGAAAACTTTAAGGTAACAATCAAGCGAGTCTAAAAGACAGCATATAGTCACATTAAACAATTAAGAAACAACCTAAATAAATAAAAACGGCACTTCTCTTACAGAACTCGATGCCATTTCGTTTCAATTTCGCACTTGTGTGATAGGGAAAAATTTGGATTATTACACGATGGAAAACATACAAAGGTGATAAGCCGCTGTCTTTTATTTTGTTGGCTCACATACTCGCAATAAATTTTGTCCTCTCGGACTCGTGTCCCTGGTCACAATAGTTCAGCTGTTTAAAGTGAATTTTAGCCCATTAGTTTTAGAAAATGTAGAGGTGGGAGTGAAGACGCAGATTAAAATGGATAAGCGACCATCATTTCTTGGTCGAGGCCGGGGAAGGGGACGCGGAGCTGAGGAAAATGGCGCAAAGTCAAGGCAACGGTCAGGGCGATTCGCCGGGAATTTACAGTCCCAAGTCAACTTGCATTCCGGTAGGGGTTTAATTACCGCTGGAAAATCATCCGAGACTTATGAAGTTTCGAAGGAGAGAATAAAAAAAGCAGAGGAAATAAAGGAAGCCGCGAAAAGATACATGGAAAAAGCAGAGGACGAGTTTGAAGACTCTTCAGAAGACGAGGAGATCAATGACGATGAAATATTAAATAACACTTTGAAGAACTACAGGCATTCCTCTCAAGGTATTGATACATTTTAACGTGTCAGCTGCTGTTTTGGTGATTTTATGCTCGGTAAAGTGCAGTGTACAATGTTTGATTGTTGTGGTCATGTGGGGACATGTATTCCATTTTTTATCCGCGCCCCCTACGAATTTAGGGTTTTTAAAAAGGGGGTTGGGATTTTTTCTTCAAAGAAGCCACAGGTGCCGACAGAAAAATAACCCTTCGGATTTCATACGTCCCCTTTCAAGTCGTGTGTATTACACAAGATATGTCTCTGCCGAATCAATGATGATTATCTCGTTTTTTCATGACATCTGGGCTTTGTAAATCATGGGTTGTGTCGATCAATTTGAAGCTTCAACATACCCCCCCCCCCCCCTGGGGCAACCCCCCAGGTATTTGATATTTTTAGACAGGCCTGCTCAAATTCCCATAATATTAGCCCAATTAAATGTAGGAAAATTCTTGCAACACAAAATTGTAATGCCAAATTGCACTAAAAGTCACTGTCGCAAGTTCTCCTGCTGTATATTGATAAGGGATCAATGAACAGTTGTTCAAACACTGGATAGCACTTAATCCACTGGATAAATCACTATCTAGTGGATAAGTATAATAATAGAAAAATCGGTTGTGTTATTCAGTGTTTAGAGATTTATCCAGTGGATAGCACTATCAATATTTTGAACAGCTGGGCCAGAGAACTTGACTTTTTGAATGTTTTGTGTTATATCTGAACTTGCCTTTTGGTTACATCATTTTTTTTTTTATCACAACTTCTGCAGTGCAGTTAAATGATGCATGTATCTTGTATTGCAGGTAATGAATTAGATCTACAAAAAGCTGCCCAATATTTACTGGAATCATGCAAACCTGGTGCTAACATCTGTTTAATTTGTATTGCTTCCATCAAGCACATTGATGCTGTGAGTTTTTACTAAAGTAGTTTTCAGTAGTTCCCACAGAATTTTCAGGGATGAAAGTTCCTATTGCTCCTCAAACAGCAGTACATATACTCAGCATTGCACCATCTGGTATAGAGTGGAATTGACTTAGAACAAGGCACATTGTACTCACCATGCCTCATTCACAAAACTAGTAATGAAGTTGAAACATATCATATGGGTTTGAGGTGTATATGTTGTTGTTCAGTTTTATCCTGGTGGAAAATAACTATATTTCATGTGTTTTTTAGAATAAAGTGGTCAAAAATTAGGGTGCGTATTATACACGGGCACACATTATACATGGGTAAATATGGTAACAATCTGAACAAGGATAAAATTGAGCTCAACAAAGAATACTTACTAACCATGACTCTCTCAAACATTGTGACGTTGTTGCCATTACCACCACCACCATTATCATCATCATCATCGTTATCATTATCATCATCATCATCATCATCAATGTCGTCATTGTCATCATTATCATCCTCACAATCATCATCATTATCATCATCATCATCAACTTCATAATCATATTATTAGTAATGGTAACAGGACTGAGTGGAGTCCAATTCGGTCTGTAATCATACGAGTGATTAACAAATACGCGGTCGTCTGATTTGTTTAATCATGAGTATGATTACAGACCGAATTGGATGACACGAAGTTCTGTTACCAATTAATCATAACTTTAACAAAATTTGTAATATAATAGGCTACTTTTTAAATCAAAACACAAGAAATTCGAAATTTTGTTTTGCTAGTAGTGAAAAAAAAAGCCATTTAAGCGCGTGCGTGATGGTGCATATTGTCCAATTACTTAGGCATGACGCGTACTGTCCTATTAAACTATCCAATTAAGGCTGAAATCAGGGCAGTTGATAGCCAATCAGATTTGACAGTTTTGTTTATAGTTATGATTATTATAATAATATGTGATGATGTTTAATATCATCAATTATTTGCTGTGTCATGAGAAAAAAGTCTGAATTAAATATATTGTTCCTTTCAGGTGTGGACCTGTAGCCAGTGTTTCTCTACTCTACACCTTCAGTGTATTCAGAAATGGGCCAGGGATGGTGCTGCACATATTCAGTTGAATTCTCAAGAAAATATATCTCCAGCTGATATCCCATGGCACTGGTAATTAATCAACAGTCAGGACTGACATTAAAGGCCAGGGGCTCAAGGCTCAAGGTTCACTAAGAATGTCGCCCTTGGCTACTTCTATAGGATAATAGAAGAAAGATAAAACCACCTTGATTCCCTGGCTACTTGTTGTATTTACCTGGCATTTTAAAGACTTAGTGACAGCCCTGAACAGTATTCTGAAATATCAGCCACCTCTTTGCTCCAGCTCCCCACTGGGTGGCCAGGTGAGACAGAGAGAGTCTCAGACTACCCTGAATAGTTATTTACATGTATGTGCCAACGATGCCACAGTATTAAGGTGATGTTTTCTCAATTTTAGCCCAAAGTGCAGATATGAGTTCAAACAATCAGAATGTCCCACAAGATATTACTGCTTTTGTGGAAAACAGGTAACTACATGTATTCTATTCCAATTCAGTTTGAAAAACTTCACAGTTAGTGAACTCAAACCTGAGTGTTTTGCTTTCTGTAGGAATTATATCAATAATATTAATTTGGTATTGTCTTTTTTTAAGGAAAATCCCTCTTTTGATCCATGGCTGACACCACATTCCTGTGGCCAGTCTTGCAGCAAGCCTCTCAAACCTGACTGTGGTCATGACTGCCTGCTGCTTTGTCACCCTGGTACTTTACTTGTTCATTATTACACCCCTAAAATTATTAAAGTTGTGATATAACTTAATTGTGTCTTTGTAACTTTTGATGTTGCCATAGCCATTCGATTTAAATCTCTTTGGCAGAACTTTTACATATAAAGCTGTGAAAGATTTGAACCCAGGAGTCATTTCAAAAGTAGGTTGAGTTTGATCGTCCTGGTGAACGTAGTCCTGAATAGGATTGTTGTTGTTGACAGTGACTGACATTTCAACAACCTGTGCAGTACCTAGTCATCTTCCGGTGTGTGACAAACGCAGACTGCAGACTTGCAGACTGGTAGGTAAACAAGGAAAACTTTGTTGTGGAATGCTTTAACAGAGTCCCTATCCCTAAAGTTTAAGTCATTTAAAAGTTTAGTGTAGGGATATGGAATGTGTTGGAGCATTCTACAACAATGGTTATTTCGTTTATCTGCGAGTCTGCAGTCTGCACTTGTCACACACCAGTCATCTTCAGAGTCTGAAGATGACTACCACACAGGTTGTTGAAATGTCAGTCACTGTCAACAACAACAGTCCTGTTCAGGACTACGTTCACCCAGACGATCAAACTCAACCTAGTCTTAGATCATATAATTCATAGCCAAGTCAAGAAAATACTGTACTATGTTAAAATACAAAAAAGGAGTATAAATGGCTACAGTGACATATCACCAAGGCAACACTGTAATGGACATAGGGGCTTATCCAGGGGTTTGGGTAAGAAGTAGTAAACTGTACTTCTGCGTTAGCTACTTCAAGTTTCTCAAAATGCCAGCCTTCTTTGATACCTACATGTAGCAATAATTTAGCTTGCTTAATTTTGTCCCATGCAGGTCCCTGTCCTCCTTGTCCTAAGACTGTGCGGGTGTCCTGTCACTGTGCTGTGCATCCTCCTGTTGTAAGACGCTGCAGTGCTAAATTGTGGTCATGTGGAAAACCATGTGGGAAGCGCTTGCTTTGTGGTCATCATAACTGCGAGCAACCATGTCATTCTGGTATGTACTCATTTCAAAGTTGGTCCTTGTTAATTTTTACTTGGATTTGATAAACTGCTATGAATGAAATGAATGAGGCTTCTTTCTTAATCTATTTTATGATTTTAGGTGAATGTTTGCCATGTCCTAAGGAAAGTTTACAGAGTTGTCAATGCGGTAAAATGAAGAGTAAAAGACCTTGTGCTAGCCCAGAATGGCAGTGTGAACAGGTAGTGTGTCACTGATCATGCTTGCACACACTGCAAAATTCAGTCCAATCACTAGTCATAAACAGTCACTCTTAATGAATTAGTTGTTGCTTCAGAAAGGCGATTACTAACAAGGATCGACCCACTGAGGGTCTCTTCTGAGAAGAGGTCCAGACACATTTGGTTTTTGGAAGAGAATTTATTCCATGCAATCTATTACTGAAAGTTTGTATACTCCAAGTGGTATTTAATATTGCATTTGGCTAACAAAGAGATCACACACCATGCATCAAGTAGTTGCTTACAAGAGCTTAAAAACGATGGAAAATTAAAAAACCGTCAGCCCAAAAAGTAGTTGCAGTCTCTTGTGAGAAGTTCTAACAGTTACTATAGCTGTGAGCTTTGACTGGGAAAATTTTGGTGTTACGGATGTAAAGAGGTCGTTTTTGGGAGAAGGTCACACATGGAGGTACGACTGTAGTTAAAATAGCAGTAGAATACCAGTATATGTAATTTTTTTTATTATTGTTAAAACAATAATGAGCATGCATTAGATATGAGATGGTAGACAGCCAATGAGGCATGTAGCGCCAAGTTGGCTATGCAATCATTTCATATCCAACAAGTGCAAGTGTTATATTTAGTAGCTGGTCTTGAGTTTCAGTGATGCAGAGGGGTGTGTGGAGGAGAGCAATAAAAGCAATGGAATGTGGAAGCAACTCAAGAATCCACTGTATTTGAATCCAGTGTCAGATGCATGGGCATAGTGATAATTTATTTACAATCAAAAGGTGGTGATTAAACATGCCCTGTAGGACCAACATGTATGTGGATCATTATAGTTATTACATTTCTGGGAGTCTGCCCTCCTACCCCTCCCCTAAGCCAACATTTTGTCTTAAGCTGAGAAGTAAGTGTTAATGTTAGCGTAGGGGAGGGGTAGGTGGGCAGTTTCCCAGCAACATCTTATGATCCATGTTTGTTGGTGTTTCTCTGGCTGCATTCCCTAGGCCTTCTGTGGAAGTCTTTGGTCTTAATATGTACTTCTAAATCCTTTCAGGTTTGCAACAAAGTCTTGTCGTGTGGTCATCACCGATGTGAGAGGGTGTGTCATGCAGGCAGCTGTGGTGATTGTCCAAGAACAGGACAAAGGAAATGTCCCTGTGGACAAACCTGTGAGTAAAACAACTGGATTTTTTTAGTGATACATAAACAACACATATATGTTACAGGTCAAAACTAATTTTACGTTAGAATATTTTAACCCTTGTCTTGGCCCAGCCATAATTATTCATGAATAAGAGCTAGGAGACAAAGGTTATTGAGCCTCAACAACATGATTAAAAAATTTGGATCAATTTAGACTTCTGGGAAACTGCCCACCTACCCCTCCCCTAAGTCATCATTTTGCTCTAAGTGAGAAGTAAGTGTTAATGTTAGCTTAGGGGAGGGGTAGGTGGGTAGTTTCCCAGAAACTTAAATTAATCCAAAAATTTAAACCCGAATTTTGACCTGCTGGCTGCAACTTAATATTGTTTTTATTAGCTTATTAGCCATTCATTTCATTCTGAACATTCACTGCACTTGTTATTGATGCTAGATGTATACAGGATAATATAATTATAATTCACATAATTTTATATAAGAATGATCTGTTATATAAACTTGTCAGGGCAAGTACCCGGCTACAATCATGGACAAAATTTTGGGGACAATTTGCAAAATTATTGTGACACAGTTTACATAATGCATCCTTAAGCAAAATATAAAATACATTTAACACTAAATCTCTAACTGACTCTTACAGATGTTTCATTGCCCTGCACTGAAGATGTTCCAACTTGTGGTGGTACATGTGATAAGCCTTTAACTTGCGGCAGACATAAATGTACTCAGCAGTGTCACACAGGGTCATGTGGTATCTGCAGGCAGTTGGTGACCAAAACTTGTCGTTGTGGCAAACGTGAGAAAGATGTGATTTGTTCACAGGTGTTCTTATGTGAATTAAAATGCCTTAAAATGCGGCAATGTGAACGGCATCAGTGTAAGAGAAAGGTGGGATTTTATTCTTAAGATGTCTGAATTTTATTAATTAGAATAATTTGTGTGTAAGAGAAAAAACTCAGGAAAAAGTTTCTGAGTTCAAGAATTGAACCCACAATCTTCCAATCACTGATCAGATGCTCTAACCACTGCTTAAACTACTGTTAACTCCAGTGATGAGCAGTCATTATTTTGTGAACTGACAGGATGACTACATCGCGCAGTCACATTACGGCAAAAGAACGCACGAAATAACCGCATCGCACAGGCAGGATGTCTGAATTATTCATAAAATACCTGTAGCCATAGGAATCCTAGACACCCCTCCAGTCAATTAACCCTTTAAGCCCTAAGAGTGATCAGCATCAAATTTCTCCTTGTAGTATCAGTGCTTTGTGAAACAGAATGGTCGTGAGAATTAAGGACATGATCACACAAGATAAATTTGCTTGATATTTTATCAACTTCTCCCCACTGCTTCAGTAGGAAATGAATAGGGGCAACAAATGAGAATTCAAATTTTGATCTTAGGGTTTAAAGGGTTAACAGTCCTCCTGCCCATGATGCAGATGAGGTTGGAGGTGGGCAGAGGGGAGCTGTTTTTGCGGTGAGCATGCTTCTCTTCAGCTTTCTGGTGATGTTCATGATATATATTAAATTTTATATAATTTGCTTCCAGTGCTGTGATGGTAGTTGCCTTCCATGTGAACAGACTTGTAACCGAACCCTGAATTGTCGGAATCACAAATGCCCATCAAAGTGTCACAGAGGTAATTCATGTAACAAGTTGTCATTTTTGCTGTAGTTGTGAGAAAAGTGATAGAGAAATATCTTACAGCCTTATTATTATATAAACACCAATGAAATACCAGGCGAGCTTTCACGCGAAAACTTGATATCTTCACATGTGAAAATAACATGTTATCTTCACATGTGAAAATACCACCTTTGCTATGGCTACATAATATATCGTGCCTTTCGTACCAAAAAACTATTAAAGTGAAATGTTTTGGTATTTCATTGGTGTTTATATAATGAGAATAACATTACATGGCCACTTGGAGATTCGAAATTTCTCTTCTTGTGTTGAAAAAATATTTAACTCGTTTGCTGCGCTCACTTGTGAAATATTTTTCAACACTCGAAGAGAAATTTCGTATCTCCGCGCGGCCATGTAATATCCTTTATTTATTCAACCAATCATTTGAGGTATTCAAAAATAATTATGATTTTACTTTCAATATGGATCTTTGGAAAATTATTTACCCTCTAAATAAACATTAGTCTGGAAATTTCTTACTTTGCCTATAGGTTAGCGGTTCAGTGGTGGGTGTGGTCATATTTATAACCAGTGTCCATTTGTTCAAAGAATAATAATACTGTGAAAGGTTTGAACCCAGGAGTCATTTCAAAAGTAGGTTGAGTTTGATCGTCCGGGTGAACATAGTCCTGAATAGGACTGTTGTTGTTGACAGTGACTGACGTTTCGACAACCTGTGCGGTAGTCATCTTCAGAGTCAAAGTGAGTTGTATCACGTCAGTAGATGGTATTATATACTCTGGTTATTGATCTGATTGGTCAATAAAGTCAAGATGTTATTGGTCGTCTGTCAGTTAAGCCGCGGTGTCAGTTAACAGGACTACGTTCACCCGGACGATCAAACTCAACCTACTTTTGAAATGACTCCTGGGTTCAAACCTTTCACAGTTTTATGTTCACTTGGACGACAGAGCGAACGACTTGCTAACAACTACATCAGTTACGCAAGTACCGTCAGACGAATACGACAACAACTCTGGTTCAACCATCGCTGCAAAGATCTTGGTCTTGTTCCGAGAGGACTTAGACTTAAGTCCCCGTTGAACACACAAGAGGCCATTCAAATTGTCAACTGAAGGCCACCTGTCGACGATTGATCCGAGCGCGGATAAACAACTGTCACAGAAGACTCAGCTACTACAACAACAAACTACAACATCGACTTGACAAACTCAAACAACTTTTACCGGCTAGCTTACTTAGTACTATACAGACTATTGCGGACAAACGCGCTGACAAGACAACTGAACAGCACCGCGCGAAAACGAAACTAAAACTGACACGACTGCAAGACACAAAAAACGCTAAACGACGTAAACCCGACGAAAACTGGGTCAGGAATATCTCTTCCCGTCCCTTAGATGAGACCGAAACACAAGTACTTTCTTACGGACTTAAACACTCAGTGACGCCGAAACAAATACCTACGGAGGCTATTGTATCTAGCGTTGAGGCCGTTCTGTCTCGCCAACACGAGCTATCAGAATCAACCAAGGATAACATCAGAAGTAGAGTGACCTCTACTTTACAATCAGCCTCATTACCAAACAGTAACTTGACTACTGACGAACAGAGAGCTCTTAAACGACTGAAAACAGACCAGAACATAGTCATACTGCCCGCAGACAAAGGACGAGTGACTGTTGTTATGGACAAGGCAGACTACAACGACAAAATGGACTCGCTTGTTACCGACAAACAGACCTACGAAGTACTCAAACGAGACCCGACACCCGCACTGCAATGCAAACTTAACAACAAACTGCTTACACTGAAGAAAACCGACAAGATCGACTTTCGACGCTACAACAGACTGAGGTGTAGTGTTCCGCAGCCACCCAAGCTGTATGGACTACCAAAACTACATAAACCCAACATACCTATGTGGCCCATAGTTTCTTTCTGTGGGTCGCCGACCTACCAACTGTCTAATTACTTAACTAACGTACTGAAACCTCTGACATACGAATCTAGGCATAAACTACAGTCTACTGAAAACTTTATTGACGCCATTAAGACGATACAGATACCGGACGACCACAAACTAGTGTCCTTTGACGTGAAATCACTGTTCACCAGTATTCCACTTCAATTGGCTCTAGACTGTACTGAGAACGCTATTAAGAACTCTACTGCTGAACTACCACTACCTACAGACGACATAAAGGACCTACTAAACCTCTGTTTAACTTCAACGTATTTTCAGTACAACGGGAAACACTACAAACAGTTACACAGTACAGCTATGAGCTCCCCAGTTTCTGTTGTTGTAGCAGAAATTGTCATGCAAAACATCGAGGAACAAGCCCTAGCTACCTACACGCGAACTATACCTATCTGGTTACGTTACGTTGACGACACACTCACCACCGTACACAAAGACGGAATCGACGATTTTCACGAACACCTTAACAGACAGAACGCGGACATACAGTTCACCAAGCAGATCGAAGAAAATGGTAAGATACCTTTCCTAGACTGCTTGGTCACTCGCAACAACAACAAATTACAAACAACTGTTTACAGAAAACCGACACATACCGACCGATTACTAGACCAGTCTTCGTACAACCCGACCTCTCACAAGGCTACTACTATCCGGACTTTGACGAGGCGAGCGCAACTAGTTTGCGATTCACCTGACAGCCTACAAGACGAGACTGATTATCTTTGCAACGTTTTTAGTAAGAACAATTACAACACGGACTTTGTTAGACGGAACACCCACGGCAACACTGACACTCAGATGAACATCACCTCTGGCCCTGTTACGACAGCTACTGTACCGTACATCAGAGGTACCTCTGAAACTATTGCACATATATTACAACCTTACAATATACGTGTTGCACACAAACCCATAACCACTTTACGACGCCTGCTTACTAATGTCAAGGACAAAGACAAACCGGAGGACAGACAGGGAGCAGTATACAAGATCAAATGCTGCGACTGCCAGGCTTCTTACATTGGTGAAACCGGCAGAAACCTTAGCACGCGACTGACCGAACACAAACGAGCAACGAGGAATGGTGACGTCAACAATCACATTGCTGAGCATCATTTACAGACGAAACATCAAATTGACTGGGACTCTGCGACATGTATAACGTATTCTACAGACTACCATCAACGTCTTACTTTGGAAAGCTGGTTCACTAACGTAGAACAAACGCCACTGAATCGTAGCCAACAGTTACCAGCGCGGTACAAACGACTTATTGACGAGATGAAGCGAAACTAACTACGAGAGAGCGACTGGAGAACTAACAATTTGAATAACAATAGACGACTGCTTAACTGTGACAATAGATGGATCGAAACACACCAATTACTCAGTGATTACGAGTCTTCATAGCCAATAACACTGCAGCTTAACTGACAGACGACCAATAACATCTTGACTTTATTGACCAATCAGATCAATAACCAGAGTATATAATACCATCTACTGACGTGATATAACTCACTTTGACTCTGAAGATGACTACCGCACAGGTTGTCGAAACGTCAGTCACTGTCAACAACAACAGTCCTATTCAGGACTACGTTCACCCGGATGATCAAACTCAACCTACTTTTGGAATAATAATACTGTGTGCCATTTAAATCACTGTCTTATTTCAGTAAAACCAACTGTCCTCTAAAGAGGTATTTTCAAACACGTGCATGCAGTGTGGGTACTGAGGATCAATGACAATTCAATTTTATAAATATGATATGATTGCTTGTAGGCCAATGTTACCCCTGCCCCCTGCCAGTGGACATGAAGTGTTTCTGTGGTGCAACAGTGTTGACTTTACCATGTGGCCGTGAAAGAGTCACTAAGCCACCAAAATGTCCTGAACTGTGCAAGTAAGTTTCTTTATCTTGTTGTTCTCTTCCCTGCTGGAGTAGATTTTTGCTGGAACTTTTGATTTTTACTGTCAGAAACTAATAATTCTTGTCAATCATTATGCTGGCTTTTGTCCTTATTTAATATCCTGGTTTTGTTTTGTCAATCTAGACATCCACCAGATTGTCATCATAAACAACGCAAGGTTAGAAAATGTTGACATTAAAAAGACACATATGATGCGTAATAATTGCAGGTGACAAGTTGAGCCCACAATCTTAATCTCCAGGTTGCTTTTATGTGTGCATGGCACATATGTAGCCAGCTTTGTTTGGACTTCCACTAAGAATGAATGGAATGCACAAAACGAAGAAATGCAATCTGGTCAGGGACATTTGTACCTTCTATCACTAAGTCTTGTATGGTAGATGGTGAAAACACACAAGATCAGATTCACACATTGTCCCGCACACTTCGTGATAATAATATGGTTATTAATGTATTATTCTATTTTATTCAACATAATCTATGACACTCAAAAAAATAATAAAGACAAGGAGGGTCATTATGTGTTTTGCTTGTATATCATTGTTTTGATCACTGAAAGAAATTCAAAGTATATGAAAAATCCCTTAAACCAGTGAGAACTCAATAATATTATTATTCTATCTCAGTAAGCAGTCATAATTTAATTTAAAAATTATCTTTTAAAAATAAAAAGCAATGCTATTAAAACATTATATTTTGGTGATGACATGTCACCATTGTCAAATGCCAATGAAAGAGACTACGATATGATATGTAAAGGAAATGAAGGTGTGAAACACAACAAATCATCACGTTTTCATAGTGTTGCTTTTTAACCTTAAATGATTCACAAAATCTTTCATTATCAAAAATTATCTTCTCATTGTGTTTAGCCTCATCGCTGTCATTATGGTGCCTGTCCTCCCTGTAGCCAGCGCTGCGATCTTGTTCATCCTTGCGGGCATACCTGTCCTGCCCGTTGCCATGACAACAAACCTGATCCATCTAAAGTCCCTAAGGTCAGTTCTTTTTTAGTTTTAAAGTTGCGCATGATAGTGAATGTTCATGAACTAAGACAGTGCTCTCAAAAATGACCATCCAATATCATTACAAAAATATTGGAAATGTTGTCATATTAATTTAATATTTTTTCATACAAAGTTGTCACTTTATTTCAAATCAAATTTTTTCTCTGCCATTTCAACTTTTAAATCATAGGGTAAAGAAAATGAAAATGTATATTGGTTTAGACAAAACCAGGCCTTATAGTTCTCATGAGTCTCCAGCAACTAAGTGGTAGAGAACCTGTACTGAAGTCGTACACCCGCATCTTGTTGGGAGAACTCACATTTTTGTTTCTGAGTCAGCCATGTCACTGGCTGAAAAAAATGTCATCCTCAAAAGGCAGATAATCTGACAGACACTTAGCTCTCCTCGAGTTGCCACGCTCAGCAAAAATTCAGGGAAAATCATTGATATTGTCAAAGTAGTGAAAAGTCAGGGAATTCTGTTTTCTGGTTTATACCGGTTTATAGTCAAGATTTTGAAATGCATTTTTCTCTCAGAAAAGCTGAGAAGTATGCTGCAAACAAGCAAAGCAATCAATTTAACACTCTGCACCTGACACATGTAGTAGTTGTGTTCACTGGTTTTCATTGTGAATGCTTTCTTCCAAATTCGTTCATCCTCTTTCTGTGAAAAGCAGAAAGAGGTTGAAAATGAAGAGAAAACTATCAATGGCCTGCAAAAAAAGTTAAAGTGAATGTAAACATGGATTGTCAGTGAGAAGTCAGGAAATTTTTAACTTTCTGATGAGTGGCAACCCTGCCTCCTTTTGCAGCAAATTATAACAAAATAATGCTTGGTTCTGTTTGCAGCTGTTAAATTATTATTGAATTTATGCTAGTCTGCGTGACTAACTTTTGAGGTTGTTATTTTTAGACACTACTGAATGGTTGGCCTGCCGGGTTTAAGTCTGCCTCGAATCCTGCTGAGTTTGTTCCAATGTCATGCCCACCATGTTCTGTTCCAGTTAAAATGTGAGTAGTTGTGCACTCTGAACCAGCCAGACCTCCTGTCCCATTTCTATTTTACATGTAAATTGGTAGTAAAGTCAGATAAACACATAAACAAACTACGCGTGGGCAAAGGACATCCTTTGTTTCAATCACTTACCAGAATCAATCCAGCAACATTTTGTAATTTTAGGCATAGGCATGCCAAATTCACTTTTCCAATCTGCAATAATACTGAGCACTTTTAGATCAACTTAGCTATAATCTAGGATAGGAATTAAAATGTAGTTTTTACTCACTAGTTAGTTTTATATAGCCCATGTAATTAAAACACTTGTTAGTAAAATCCAACTAGTGATCTATTATCAATGCTGCATTCTGATTGGTTGAGCTACTACTAGGCTATATGTTATAGCCCACTAGTAGCGAAAAGTGCGGGCTTTGGAACCCAAAACAATATAACAGCTGAATCGCATTTTGCTAGCCTCTTGGGTTATTAAATCAGAGCCCATTCGGGCTCGAGGAATAATTTATTGTTAATGATATACCTTTATAGTGAAATGAAGATTATTATTATTATTATTATTATTATTATTAGACAGTGGCATTTTCCATGAAAAAACTCTAAACATGTAGTTTTAATTTGAAGTTTTACACCTAGATGAAAAAGAAAATTTTAATTTACAAATTGAAGAGAAATATCATCTTTTATTACTGTCGTATGTTATTCAAAATACTCAAACAGGTGGAATCTTGAGTGTAAAGGATGTCTTGAATAGGAAAATATATTTGTTGAAAATAAGCCCAGCTAGCATGTGTAGTGTCTCTTACTTTACCTTATGCAATATTATCCTTAAGTTGCTTAAATTAAGCATTTAATATGCTTTTTAAAATTATGATAGGAGCTGCTTTGGAAAACACGAGGTATGTGGTCTTCATGTATAATATTGTGTATTTTTTTTCTTATTTAAGTGAAGTGTTTTATCACATTTATAAATATAAAATAAATTTCTTTTTCATAGGTCTCCTCCCTGCCATGTCACTCCGCCAAACCATTCTCTTGTGCACGAGCCTGCGGACGACAGTTGCCATGTGGAAACCACACATGCCAGTTGGAGTGTCATGTTGTTAGTGAGGCAGCCACCAATGACCAAGAGGTATGAGTACTTGTAATTTAATAGCGTTAATTACTGTGTGTAAGTGTTAAGTTATCGAAATACATTCTCACCTTTCAGTAGACTCTACCCCCCGGCACCCCGGACAGAAAAGAAGTGCACTCTGAGCTATTCCAAGCCTCCTGCCTCCTCTTGAGTTATAGGCTCATTTACTAAACAAAAAAATACTTCCAATTATAAGCCCCCTTCTTGCTTGTATTGATGAGAAGTTAAAGCTAAATTCTATTTATAATTATGACATTTTGAAAAAAAAAGTACATGCAAAACATATTTCGCTCAGCACTTCTGTGGTTATAAGCCCTTCGGCTTCCTTTGATATGCACTCCTAATACCCTAGGGCTCATAATCAGCACTTTACAGTCTTTTGTTTGCTAGGACTTCCTTTGTGCTCCTTCAAGTTAGAGACTGCAATGGCTACCTTCAGAAAGACGCTTCCCAAACTTGCAGCCAGTAGACTACTGATCCTGTACTTTTCAGAAGAATTTATTTCAGTGATTAGTGACCTTCTGAGATGAAAGCCCCTTGAGGCAAAAATGAAAATCAACAACAAAATCATCTTGAGTTAACAAATCCCTTTGACTCTTTAAAACCTGAGCCATTTTAAGAAATAAATGATAATTATAGATTTATTGTTTTTGGCAGCCCTGGCCATTAAGTGCTCTCCAAAACAGTCCAACATTCCTCAAAACACCATGTTAACTGCAGTCAGTAACAGTACCAAAAAATATAATTATTGAGAACTAATTTGTCATTTAGATAATTTTTTTTGTGTGTTGCATAGGCTGGTAAGGAATGTCAAGTTTGCGAGGAACCTTGCACCAAGCCACGCCCAGAAGGATGCACTCATGACTGTCCACTACCATGTCATAAAGGTGACTATTTAACTGTCATAAAAAGTCACTTGTTGGATGTAAGTTTCTGAGAGAAAATCAAAGTTGTTATTTCACAGGGAGCAGAGGAGTATAAGGAGAGATTGGTAACCTTATTTTTTAAGTATAAAGAGTGGAATTCACCTCTGTTTACTGTAGAATCAAATATGAACTTGACTGATCAAACCATCATGCAATCCTGTTACAAACCTGGTAAAGTATTATCCAGTGCACGGTGGGAACAATCATCACCCAAAGTGTGATGTATTAAGCCATTCTTGGTGTCTTGAGTCCTTTCAAGGTCTGTGGTATGTATGTTGCATAACAGAAATTTATGTTAATCAATGATTATGCTTTACACTAGGTTTGCAACAGGATCCCACTATGGTTTGATCGGTCATGTTCATATACAGTAACAAAGGCAAATTGCACTGTTAGCAAAAAAAATTAATTAAAGGTCACACATAACTCCTCTGCTCCCTGTGGTCATTTTAGTAACATTTAAGATTATTCTTGCATGTCAAAATTATGTCTTTGAACTGTCAGGCTGATTGATTGTTTATTTCAATTAGGGGACTGTCCAAGTTGTAAACAAGTGGTAAAGTTGTTATGCCACTGCCGATTGATGCCAGTTTATGTGTCTTGCAGGTATCAAGCGTCTTATTTTGTAATTAGAAACCTTAAGATACACCATTTCCATGTACAAGTGTGGGTAAATTGCCTGTATCCATTAGCTGTAAGTACAGGTAGGATACTTTCTACCTTGAAGAAACTGCTAGGCTACCAGGTAGAATAGTGATGCAGTTATTACATCTGGGAAATCATGGTTGCCTTTTATATAACTTCCTAGAAGACATGTTCACCTACTGGTACTCATAGCAAAAGTGGTGTATCTTCAGGTCACTATTGTCCCATAGTAATTAGCATTGTTTTCATAAGACTTTAATGATAAGACACCTCCTAGTGTTCTTATAAAATTTCTATTATTGTCTTGATTGCTTGAACTTTTCTTTTCTCTTGCATTGCTACCTTAAAAAATTTGAAGCGCTATTTACAGAGGAGTATATTCGCCTTGGCCACCTACTGACCTTGAGTCTAACAATATTACACCTCATAAATTTGTATGGGATTTTATGATCATTTTTATTTTTCTCACTTGTTATCTCAACTTTCATCTTTTTTAGCGAGCTGACTTCATCAGATGAACAAACATGTAATGATCTAACATCCTGTAAAAATCAGTGCCCAAAGAACCTTGCTGTGTGTGGTCACCGCTGCCCATCTCTATGCCATGCCGGGTCCTGTCCCTCACCCAAGACATGTAGTAAAAAAACTGCTGTAAGATGTCCTTGCAGACGGAAAAAGAAAGTGAGCTTGTTTTTAATGTAATAATTATCTGTTATGAATAGTTATGTTCCAAAGAGTTTCTCAAGCTATCTGTTTCCTGCAATTATATTATTATTTACTTCCAGCTGAACTTTGTCAGTAGCTATGAGTAGAGGAGACAATATTCAGGCTTTTTCTCCAAAGTCAAAGCAATATGAACAGCGTAGGTAACTCAAAAGGGAACACCCAACCGTTAATCATCCAGTCACTGGTCTGACTGACAAGAAAGGAGTTTGACTTTAGTAGCTCAACAGCCAATGAAAAATTTCAAAGTGTTTGTCAGAGTGGTTGAGAATGCACAAAAAAAATTACTTGCTGGATTTCATCTAGTTTCTGAGAAATTTCTGTTACAAAAAAACATCTTTTTATGTCCTTAAACCATGCTGAGAAACAGGCAAATGTTTTGAAGAAACTCTATGAGGAGGCAAGGTTGTTAAGAACTTAAAAATAAAACAATTATTGGACTCAGCTTTTGAGTAATGATGATTTATTCCGATCTCAGAGGCCTCGACATCCTCTGCATAAGTCAGCCCCATACAATAATATTGTCAATCATAACTATAGCAAAATTCTCAAATCTGATTGGCTATCAACAGTTGTGATTTATAAGGCTATGCGGTCGTCTGATTTTGTTAATCACTCCTATTCATGATTACAGACCGAATTGGACTCCACTCAGTCCTATTATCAATTGTAATAACAGATTAATAATTACAAAATATATCTTGTTCAGCATTCCAGATAAAAGTTGCTTCATAGGTTTCTGCTTTATATGTTCTCTTAAGGATTTCCCTTGCCATGTGGTCCAGAAAGGTGAAGCTACAATGGACTGTGACAAAGACTGTGATGCATTTAAAGCGAGTCAAGCGAAACTGGCCTCAAAGGAAGATGAAATCAGAAAAGAAAAAGAACGTAAAGCACAGCAGGTAATAAATTCTTCTCTCCTTAGTCCTATGACTGATGCTTCCACCAATTCATTACTTCTACTTGTGCGCCTGTCAGGAAAAAATTACTTGTTCTAAGATGGTTAGTTTCCAGAGCTAGCAAATCTTGTAGAAGACCGAATAAGTTCTACACTGTCTTTAGTCAAGCAGTTATTGTGATAAGGTCTTCATTATTATTTTATGGCTTCACTTTTTGGGACAAAGTTTTCTAAACTCGGGAGATAAAGACTTATCTAGAAGCCCTCCCAGTCCCATGCAGTTTACGTGGAGGTAGTTGTGGTTGTTTCCCCCGAAAGTCAATTCGTCCGAAGTTGTTTCGCCCAATGACAAACAGGCACTATACAACACGGCTTTTCAGAGATGTTTTTAGTTAAGCTTGGATTCTATTGCTGCAATTGCTAAAAAAGGGTCGAGAAGTCTGAACAATCTTATCGATGTCGATAATCACATTCGAGATACTGAAACTGACTGTACATAAAATTTGTGTGAAGTTTTCACTGGAAAAAGTTGTTGATCTACATGTGCAGGCACTGTCGTTCACAATTAGTCATTTTTTCAGGCTTAAAGAATGACAAATAAACATCGGGTGAATCTACTTACACCCAGGCGAAACAACTTCGGGCGAAACAACCTGTTACCAGAGGGCCAGGGTGATCATACCTGTAAGGCCCCTGTCAACAACCAAATTGACCATGACTGCCACAGCAACATTCTATTTGGCAACCCCAACGATCACAATGACTTTGACGACCACAATGACCAAGATGACCTCAACCACCACCACGACTTTTACAAGAATAAGGCCCATAAGGACCACAAGGATCCTAACGATTACAAGGACCACAAGGACCACGATACCACAGGTATTAGGCAGATTTGCGACTACAACTACCTTGACGACCACACAGACCATGATAACTGCAAGGACCACAACGACCACAAGGATGACCAAAAACATGTTGACTATGGTGACCATAAGGGTCATAACAGTCACATTAACACAAGGGCCACAATGGCCACAACTACCCCGACCACAAGGACCACAACGGCAATAACGACTGCAGAGATTGAAGGGCCACAAGGACCACAACGACTTGTCCTGTGTAGCAAGCATCTCTGTGTGGTTTTGGAGCAAAGAAAGACCGACGAACGAGTTTTTTGGTTTTGGTCGTGCAAAAAATGGAATGAGAGCCAACCCTGCTCTTTTACTCGCCCCATTTTTCCTACGATCTTTGACTCTCGTTCCTTTTTCTTTGCTCTGATTTGACCCAGTATAACGTCTCAACCTAACAATGTAGTAACACCGAGAAAGGTGGGGCAGAATTGCCATTTCAGCGATAAAACCCGCTTCGAAAGCAACTCCAAATTTCATTCATTTGGCGAACTCAAATATAACTCCGTGCTTTTGACATGTTACGTCATCTTGTTGTCCTTTATGGAGTGAGCCAATCTCATCCCCAGAGCCTCCGTTACTTTTGTCCAGCGGAAGGGGCATCCCCGTTACTGTACAAAAGGTTTGCGGTCTCTGGGAACGAGATTGCAAGTGAGCCTGCTTGCAGGCTACAACCAGGGTGATGCATGTGCACATATAATGTAATGCAAAATCGAGCTGAAAATGGCCACTTTTGGTTCCACAGGATAACCAAGAAACACAGAAATTCCAAGATTATGAGTCGCGTTCTGCTAACGTTGAACGCAGTAATATTAATAACACATAAATTTACAAGACAGTATATTAATAAATAAATATATTGTTCTTTCAGGAGGAACTTGAGTGGTTTGAGAGGAAACAGCGTGGAAAGAAACGACGACCAAGAAAACAAGTAGAGGAAACAGTAGAACCAACCTGGTTCCAGCGTCACATGTTTACCATTCTAATGGTGTCATTAGCAGCTGGCTTAGTTTCAGGACTTTTTGTGATTGCAGTGACCTAAAAACCTTGATGGTTTCAAAGAAATGATAAAAAAATAACCCTGAATTGAAGCAGTACTTTCCACTTTTCTATGCTCACAACACCAGTTAATTGGATGAAAGCAGGAGCCATGCTAATTAATTTTACTGTTGGAAAATGAATGTGGAAATAACGTTTATTCAGTCTTCACACGTGGTTTTCTCCACTATTCTCCAAGAAGGAATCTGGTCAGATATTTTTCAATAATAATTTATTACCAGAATTCTAGTATTTTACAATAAATATTGTTCTATACAATGTATAATAATTACAAAACTATTTACATTGAAAATAATGTCAAAAGAATAAAACATGTATCTGTACAAATGCAAGTGGCAATATTTTTTTCAGTCACATTTTTCTTTTAACCCTTTAAGCCCCAGTAGTGTCCAAGATCAATCTTCTCCTTACAATAATCCATACACTGTAGAGAGATAAGTTATGAGAATCAATAAAATGATCACCCAGGAGAAAATACTTTGATCTTTGAACAAATTCTCTCAACTAATTCTTTAAGGAAATGTATGGAGATAAGTTTGGAGACTTTGTATGTGGATACTGGGGCTAAAGGTTTGGCATTATCTTTCTATTGATGTATCTAAAATCAGAACACATAGTTCTGTGACGTTCCAAACTGTGAATGCTGCTGAGTGCTAATGGAGCGAGATTTCTTTCTCTCTTGTGTCTCCTCTGCTTCAGCCTTGACTTGTTCTTGTTGATCAGACACAGCATCAAGGAATTCTGGTACTCTGGTGTTTTTCTTGTCTATAAATTCTTTGAAAGCCTTTGCTCCATGCATGCTCGAAAGTACAGCATCCTACAGAAAGATGGTCATCAGAAATTCACAACAGAAATGGTAATCATTTTCTAAAATTAATTAATTTTAACATTTAAATTACTTTTTTTCTTTAACCTCCTGAGCAGTAATCTCTGGATCCTATTACAAGTAAACTTGTAATACTATTGCATTGGCACGCAGTGACAAAGTTGTGAAAGAGGATTGCAATACAGCAATTTTTTTTTATAAAAAAGTAGCCAACAGCTAATAAAAGGGCAAGAATGGAGGGAATAATCTTGTCTTGCTAAAGACGTAATTCTAATATTTTATGCATTCTTTCAAAAACGTTTTTATACATGCATGAACATTACAGTGGACTTTTTTCTTATACCTTACAGTCAAGCTCACCACCCACGATTCCATTAAAGAATAATATATTATTTGAAAGTTGCCTCCATTAGTAGTTGTAGACTTCAGATTTATCCCTGCATCCCTGCATCCCTGCATGTGTAATGAGCAGTGAGTTCACACACGAGGTAGTTATGAAATTTCTGCCAGCTCAGCCTCAGGTTTCTTGAATTTCATGTCGATGTCTTCAAAACAATTCTGTCCATTCAAAGATCATTCAATCTGAACAAATACTGAGGAGTTGTAGCCAAAATTTGCTACTCGTTACACATGCAGGAATGCAGATTTGAATTTGATACAGGTTGGCAAATAATCGATTCATTAATTTAATCTGTGGGTACGCTGGACCTGGCATGCCTGTTAAGGAGTGTAGGCTGTGGATCTCACCAGTTTCTGACTTTTCTTTTTGGATTCTGACAAAGCTTTATCTTGTTGTTCCTTAGGATCCTGTAATGGTTCATCTTTTGGCCGAGTTTTCCATGTCTTTGGACTCAGGTACCATGCACCATATTTCACTTTCACCCAACTTGGAACATACTTGCCTTTGGCTTGCTAGGAGTCATAATAAAATGGCACTTGTTATTTAAAAAGCCAGGAATGACATAAACTGCCACAACAATCTGTGTTGACCCATTTAAGTGTTACCCTGTGATTACAGCTGTCTCCCTATCTCCTCACCGCGAGGGAGGTTTGGCAGGAGAACGTCTGCACCAGAATGATACAAATACCATACTGATGACTTCATTGATCTGGAAGTCAGGGGGCTCCAAATGCAAATTTTCGAGGTTATGTTTCTCTCTGAGTTGTTTTGCAGGAAAACTCAAATACTTCATTTAAAGAACAATATATTCCACAAATACTGACTGTTTTGTAGTAGATGTATTTTGTTTACATTTGACCTTGTGACCTTTTGTCTGCCATTCATAAACAACGGTTGAAAAATATATTTACTATGTCAACCAATCAGAGCCCCTGAACAGATTCTGGATGGATTATATGTCAAAAGTACCGTATTTACCCGTGTATAATACGCGCCCGTGTATAATACGCACCCTAATTTTTGACCACTTCATTCTAAAAAGAAAGATTTCAAAATAAACACCAAGAATTAAAACTTCCATTTTTCCATTTAATTAACAAGAGCTGGGAGTTCATTAATGACACGTTTACAACAAACTACAAATATCGCACGCACCGAGCACTTATTTACACGCCTTTCTATTCAATAAAAAACAATGAAACCTTCAAATTCTGACTCAGGGTCTGATTCAAATAGGTTTTCGATGCTTGAATCATCAAGTTCATGAGTGTTCTCGGTTGAATTGTAAACCAGTTCATCTTCTGATCCAAATTGTTTGTGATGCGACACTTCAGAAAAGAGGCAGCGATCATTTCTGATGGAATGGCATTCCACTCTTGCGAAATCTACGAACAGTAAATTCGTGAATTCCGTCAGCCATCCACTGCTTTCGGACTCCATCTTTAAACGGTTTGTTTAAAGATACATCGAGTGGTTGGAGAAGGGAAGTTTATCCACCAGGAATAACAGCAAGTTCAGTGTTCTCGCGTTTGAAGGACGCTTTCACAGTATCTGTCACGTGAGCTTCGAATGAGTCGTAAACAAGCAAGCTCTTTCTTCTCCCCAGGCCACCGATCCGTGCACGCCATACTTTTTCGATCCACACTTTCATCTGCTCTGAATCCATCCATTCTTTCTCTTGGGCTGAAACAACAACTCCATGCTTGTTGTTGATCTTAGGGATGGTTTTCCTCTTGAAGATTAACATCGGTTTCAGTTTGAATCCATATGCATTGCCGCAGCCCGCCAACACAACTGTTACTCGATTCTTCTCATTCCCCGTGGTACGTATTTTGATGGTTTTCTTGGAAACAGTTCATTGGTAGTTTACTTTACTGAGTTTATTAAACACCAATTACTACAAAGCTTTTGTCTTCTTTTGTTTTCTTGGCCAAACAATGGAATCCGTGTATAATACGCATCGTAAATTTGAAGGTCGATTTCAGGAAAAAAAAGTGCGTATTATACACGGGTAAATACGGGTATGCTATTTCTGTTATTTTAATGCACATGTGTCTCCCCTGAAATTTCCCTAGCAGCAGGAATGGATGGGTCTATTCACAGGCTGCTATGAGATTGTGTTTATGCACTCTTGTTAGTGACAAAGACAAGAACAAACACTTTCCCATTGTCCTCAACTATCATCCTCATCACCACCATCATCTCGTGCTCTTCATCACTTTTCAAGTGCAATACGTTTACCCTACCTTATCCTTGTCAGCTTCTGGAACTTGTCTTGTGTCACTTGGTTTTGGTAATGGTGATCCTGTATTCATTCTTAATTCTGGTGGAACATTTGTGAGCTCAACAACATGGATGGGTACTGACAGTGCAGGCTGCAAAAAAATGATACAAAACATTACTTATCTTCTTCTTCTTTTGTGCCAAAGATCTCTCAGGATCTTTTGACGCACTCTGATGCTGGATTATTCTTAAGTCTCCGTTCTCAGCAAGCCTGATAGCCTGCAATGGTGTACTCCATGTCCATTCAGAGATGTCTGTTACCCAACATCTCTGTGGTCTACCCGGCCCTCTGCTTCCAGGAGCTCATCCATGCATGATGATGTTACTTTACATCTTACACTTATTCTCTGACGACACACAAAAACATGTGAGAATAGTAAGGAGAAAATCTGAATAGGAATTTTTTTTGTCTGCTTTTATATTACCTTCCATGACCTATTTTTTTCAGGTTTCCATAGTTAACCAATGAAAATGAAAATTATCAAATTTTGTTCTCTAGAACCTTAGAAAAATGAAATAACATGTGAAAGTTCCACTGAAGGGTTTCATTTGAATTAGTATAATATACATTGATGATTATCGAAAATAGAGCACTGTGATTGGCTAGGAGCTTTGCTTTATTCCTCTATAATCACTGCACGGTGATTATAACATTGAAGGCTAGCAGTTTTCAAAATGGCAGCCAGATTTTTTATTTTTCGGGGTCGGAAATTGATCAATAATCTTATTTTCTCGAATAATCACCTCGACTTCATCTTGGTGACTATTTACCGATATTCACATCACCTTCACCTTCGTCACCTTGTTAACTATCACATAACAGGATCTTGTGAAAGCACTTAGATTTGTTACAAAATTAATACAAATGTATGGTATTTGTGCCGAGTGTGAGTGAATGAATTTAACACCAAAATAATATTTTATAGTTATCATGTACTGCATTTGTCAAACCGACCTTTGTCTCATATCCACTGGCGAAAAGGCTCATCACAGTTGATTCTTCAATGTTATTGCTTTGCCCACCCTAATAAGGAAGTAAAAGCAAAATGTAATAATCAGAGACTGCAGTTCAAATGAAAATATTATAAATTTTATTATATGAATAAGACTGTGATTAAACAGATGGTACAGTTGGTTGGTAAACTGTGCCCTTCAAAATGCAGATATGTATGTCATTAAAGATGTGAATATTGTTCATCGTGGTGTCAGATAGGAATGAACGTTTATTCGTTTGTCTCATGATAGAATCGCTTTGAGATATTGATCGCGACATTTCGACTGCAATACTGCTAGTCTTCATCAGGCAATGAGGTCGATTGTTTACGTGTAGCTATTTAATATGCATATTGCAGTCGAAACGTTGCGATCAATATATCTCAAAGCGATTCTATCATGAGACAAACGAATAAACGTTCATTCCTGCAAATATGTACTTACCAATCCAGCTACCCACTCACAGAATTCTTTTGTCACTTCTTGTATCCTTGCATCCTAAAAGAAATAACATGTAAAATGCTAAAAAAATACTTTTTAAAATCACTGTGCAGGTTACCCAGTAGTTTACAATGTGGCTCACAAATAAAAGCAGACCCAATCAATCCAGCCAGTTCAGATTCTTACAGTACTTATGTTTAGCTGTAAGAACCCCAGCTGGCTGAAGGCAAACCAGTTGGCTACTTACAATAATATTATAGCCCAGGAGTTAAACTCAGGACTACCAAAAATAAATCTAACTAGAGGTCAAAGGGGATTTAAACTTAGGGGCCTTCAGATTGCAACTGTATCTTTGTAACCACTTGTCCATGCTGCCTTATCATAATATTCACTTGATAAACCTTGCTCACTTTTATAGCCAAGTAGGCAATAAAATACAAAATTTTTAACTTTACCGATGTTGGAGACTCTGCTTTTTTTCGGCTTGCTCTTTTGCTTTCTTCTTTCACTACCTCCTCTTGTTTGGGTTTCCATTTATAGGTCAGTTTTGCCTGATCCTTATCAGAATCAGGATTGCTGTGCGTGAAAATGTAACAATGTAAATAATAATATAATTAAAATACCTCGGAAAGCCTACACAATAAGACTTCCATATACATAATTATGTATAACAAATTATGCCTGTGGGTAATAACTTCCTGAACATTTTACCCAACTCAACAATGAAATGCATCTTAAAATCAGAAAGGTAAATAAATGTTGGTCAGGTTTTTTAAGTTAATCAACTGCAAAGTTGAGACCCAATAATGAAAGATGTAGAACTAACCACATGAAATACCTGTAGCTTGGTTCTAGGAAAGTAAAAACAGAAAACATCACTGGCCTTTTTTTGCAAGAGGGCCTTCCTGGGATTTTTAATCCCACACAAGAGAATAGAACCCAATCTGTGTGCACCTCATCATTCGCACACCATAAAGAAACTTCCAAGCCACTTTTATTTATATGGTGATTTGAAGCTAAGATCGGTTATGAGTTTCTAGGTATAAAAAAAATTGCTTGAATTCACACCTGATTTTGCCTGATTCTCCACTTCTGATGGACTGCAAAAGAAATAAAATGTTAATTAGGTCATACGTAGATACCAAAATTTCCCAGTTTGCCACTTTTAGGTTTTCCTCCATGTGTTTTATTATTTAATAATATTGAAATATAGATTTGAAAAATTATTGTAAATTTGCATTGTCTCAGGTTCATCATGTTAGCAATATATTACTGGCCTGTATAGCAAGCATTTCCATAATATGCAGGCTAGACTGTACATTAAGCTTGTAATACAAATTGACTTCCTAACCTCATCTTGAGCATTGCTTTGACTGTCTTCCTCAGAGTCCTTTTCACTTCCCTCCTGAAAAAACATTAAAATATACTTTCTTGAAATCTAATTTAGGTTGAGTTCAAAACAGTCTTGGTGCCAAAGCATGAATTCAAGACAAGTTACTATTTCTATTACATTGACTGACTGAGAGATAGTTCAGTTCCCACCATAAATGCTGGAGCAATGGTGGAGAGTTTTGTCATTGCAAGTGTCATTAACCTCTTCTTTCTTCAACACTGTAAATGTTCATTAAAACAGAGGGGCAAGATCAGACACTTACTTAAGTAGACAGCTTCACTTTAAAGACTGCCTTCATGTTTTTAGGTGAAGTACCCCCTCCCCCAATTCTTATCAGTGGAGAATAGTCTACAGTAAACCTATATGAAGGCACGGCCCTCCGGCATGGTACCACCACTAACATTACCTTCCTGTCGAGGTTAACTTTTAGCCAGAAGGGTGTCCAGCCATCCTATGGATGCCCATTTTTGGAAGAAATACAAGGAAAATTCACTTAATTAATCTCTTATTTTATGGGAAAACATGCCTTCTGGACACACACCTAGTATAGCCTGACTTAAGATTAGTGATTAAAGAAGCTTTGAAAGTAAATACTCATTGACTTCACTAAGTGTCACCTGTATTTCATCATCCCCAGTTTCACTGTCAATGTTCATTTCTGGATCAAGAATCTCCACTACGTCTTCAAATACCTGAGTTTCAGTAAACAAACAAATAAGAGGAGTACCAGTACACGGTTGAATGTACAACATGTAGGACAAAAAAAGAAACAATAATTTGTTAGTTTTGCCACCCGCTAAGCCCAGCCCGTGGCAACTTACATCAGGAGGAAGAGATTCTTCCAGGTGCGGGAACAAAGCCAGTGGGTGTTGCATCAGGTTGAACTCTATATCATCTACACGTCCTCGCCTCTGTTGTTGAAGAGGGAGTGACCTGTATGAGAAAAACATTACAGGTCAATCAGCTGCACTAATGCCTCTTAAAGGGACATGTTCACAGTTCAGTGCATTGCTCATTTATCCAAATGCTATTTTTCTGCTGCGACATATGCAAGCAATATGATCATGTCATAATGATGTCAAAGAACCAATCTGCACACTCCCCTGGCAGTCACTTGATCAACTTATGTGCAAATAACTGTAAATTAATCAACCATGTGACTTAAGTACTCCTCCATCCTACTTCAGGTTACTCTGAAATACACTTCTACTTTGAAATACACTCTGAGATCACTGAGATACAAGTGAGTGGAATTATTAACCGATAGAATTAATAAATACAAATGGAAAAAAGTAATTTAATTAATGAGCATGTGCTTAACCATGAACCTGTCCCTTTAAACAGTACAAAAGCAAAGACAAATTAAACAATCAAGCGCACAAAAAGGCACAAGATTTGTCTCCTGACCTTGAATAACAAGCCTCATTCTTTGTAAACCTAGTTGTTGCCTTGGTTGTAGTATTTACTGATTCTTCCGATCCAGTAATATGTGGTCCTAATCCACTATGAGTCTGAAAAATTGAAGCATGCAGTGTTCCAGTTAATTCTTTCAAGCGGAGGGTCATGTAGACCTTCTGAGGGGTCACCAAGAGCATGTGCAATTTTTTTTTTCATCTGTCGGATCAGGTAGCCTTCTTTGTCGGGTCATTGACCCGAGACCCATCTCTTATCTGTCACACTGGCATGAAAGTACAAATAAAATTCATTTTAATAAGGAAAAGGAAGAATTTCAAGCACTTTTTCATCTCTATACTCTTGTCAGGATCAATGGGCAATTCCAGAAAATATCCATACCATACTATGGATAGCCCAACATTAATTAACAGCCCCCACCCCCGGGTCTTTGGAATTTCCAAAATGTGTTATTTCCCCAAGGAATACACTCTTGTCTGACTCCTGTGGAAATTCCAGATCTAAACCCTTCCCACGCCTTCAAACTTCCAATAAGTGTCCCCCATACCTTCGGAATTCCAGTTCAAAGAACCCTCCTTGCCCTCAGAATTCCAAGAGGCCATCCCTGGTACAGTATGGATATTTTCTGCAACGACCCAATGACAAATAATTTTTGTTCTTTAGCTCAGAGCACCATTTTCTCATTTCACCTAACCCATCTAAAGTCAAGGAATCAAGGCATTAGTATAGAATTAAAATTCCCAATGAATGAACTCCTTACCTTTTTAACATAATTATAACTAGCCTCAGGAGGGAGTCCATCTCTAAAGTCATCCCTTCCTTTCTCCAAAAATGTCCAAGCAGAACCAATAAGAGTCTCTGAATTTCCCCTTAGTTTTCTTGGCTTGATGTACTTTGTCTCTAACCTCTCCTTGTACCTGAAAACCATTTGTCACAATACATGTATGATGAAACCCAGCCTGCACCACAGATGAAACTACAACTTTTGGTTAAGTCCATCTGTCAGCTAAAGCCCAAATCCTCAAAATGCAAAAAAAGGATACGAGGGCCTTGATACAGGGTGAATATAACTTTAAGTTAACTAACCCTCACCATATGCATAATACTACTGAAAAACAGCAGAGTAATTTAAAATGACCACTTTTTATATGTACTTAAGCATAAGAAT
This sequence comes from Porites divaricata, assembly GCA_038088405.1. Taxonomy (NCBI): domain Eukaryota; kingdom Metazoa; phylum Cnidaria; class Anthozoa; order Scleractinia; family Poritidae; genus Porites; species Porites divaricata. Next base: position 26,867,963 of record JBBMOI010000005.1, read on the forward strand.
TTTCTATGAATGCTTGTACTGCTCTGCTCGTTCCTTAAATTAATTTCAGAAATCTTCGCCTTTACACTGCAGAGTGTTTAGTTTGTCTTTTATAAGGGATAAAAACCTCTGGTTCGTAATTTAGACGCAAATAACGCACTTTGTGTGGCTGTAATTAAAATAAAGTGAACTTGAAATTTATCATGATACTCGAGCTGCGAGCGCGTCTTCAACATCACTGGCTCCAGATTGAGCCTTATCAGTGTAGTCACATAAACATTTCGAATCAACGCTTAATTAGACGTTACGTTTTTGTTATATGCTTTGCAAAAATCGAGGGAATTACAGCAATCAAGCATTAGGTGAAGAGCTCAACTGTACAGAAGTAAGTCTCTCGCCGACACCATCCACCGAACTGAGCCTATAGACTTGTTTACGAAGACCTGGATTATCTCATTAACACATCTTAATTCTACAAAAGCTTCCTTACCATGGTTTAAGTCGCTTGTTCTCGTCTGTTTTGGTTTGAACGAGAAGAAGATCATACTTGTGCGCCATATTGGAACATTGGTGGTATTTAGTTCCCATGGTAATGATCTGATAAATTAGTAACCAATCCCCTCGCTCAACAGCCTGGAGATTTTAAATGGGGGAGGGGGGAGGGGGAGGGGGAAGAGAAGGAGAAGGTTTCTCTCCTTCAGTTCTCACCCTTTTTCGCTTTCATCTTTCCCCTTTTCTCCCAGAAACGCCTGATACTCAGGCTACTCACTCAAAAGACAGTCACAAAAAATATCGCAGGATACCGCAGTCAACCGCAGTCCAACCAGAGTCCAGGGGACCTGTGTAGCAGACTACACCGAGCTTTTACGTATGTGTTGAGCTTGTCAACACTTTGACTTCAACAGCGCTGATTGGTTCTCCGATAATCTGCACGTGAGCTCCAGCTGATATTTGCGAACAATGCCAAAGGAATTTAACCACTCGATTCAGCAGACGTTTGTGGGGCAGGAACGCGTGACGAACCCGTAAGAACATCTGCGTGGGAGGCTAGTTGTAGGTTTGTCTTGTTTGAAAGTGTACGCTGTTTTATCTATCCCCTGACAACAACGACAATCTAGAAACCGCAGGATCAGCTCATTGAAATTGTGATTTTAAATTGCATCTACTACCTTACAGGTAGGTAATAACTGTAGGTAAAATATATATGAATATTTGCTGACCAAGAACCGTAACAATCAGCTAAATGTAGTTGCATTAGTCTGCTAAATGGGCAGAGAAGGCTTAATGCCATCGAAAATATTGAATGCCGGCCAGACATCATCATAAAAAGCAACTCGCTCAGTCAGTCAGTTGAAATGAAGAGCTTAAGAATCGGAGAAGAAACAAAATAACCCTTTGAATATAGACAAAGGCATTTATTCTAAGTCTTCTTCAGAAGGGTTTCTCACGGCGAAGTCACAATATGTCGACGTGTGAAGCAGCCAGGTTAGTGACTTTCAGCTTTACTTTGTAACAAGTTCGAAAAAAGGCACAAATCTATTTGTTAACGTTGCTTATTACGATAACCAGGATAAATGAGTAAATCTAAAATGCATAACTGGTATTTCCTTTTCAAAAGTTACCATCAAGTAAATCATCTTTCTACAAACCGATTGGAAAGCAGTAGCTTGCGGGGAGCAGACGCTTTTTCGGCTCTTGTCTCACCCGCCGAAAAAATAGCGGGTGAAACAAGAGCCGAAAATAGCGTCTGCTTCCCGCAAGCTAGGAAATCAGCATCCTTAGAGACCCAGGGGCAGTTATTCGGGACGATAGAATGTTCGTGGTGAAAGTTTACTATAGTTACGTCGAGGAGCCCTTTTTAAAGCTACCACAAACATTCTATCGTCCCGACTAACTGCCCCTGGATATCTGAGAATGGGAAATCAGTAAGGGTTAGAACATGCGACAGGGTTCCTCACAAATTTGTTGATGTCTGATGCGAAAGAGTTAAATTTTTGGCACTTGATATAAGCAAAAACTAACCAAGATTCAGCAAGGTTGTGGCTCCATGACCTTCATATTTTGTGTTGACTATATAAACATGCTCGACGCAATTTAACATACGTTTTGGACCTATTAAAAAAATTCAGTGTTTTTGCTTTTGGAAAACTCGAGGGAAAGAGGCTAGGAGAATAAATACTGTACTGATGAAACGTAACCTATATTTCCAAAGAGAAAATGATGATCCTTGGATTCATAGAAAACCTGTTGTTTGATTGAACGGACGCTTTAATTCTCTGAGAGGATACCTATTTGCCGAGTTAGGATTTCGAGTTAGGAATGGTGTGACTAATTGGAAGTTGTTCAGTACCTGGTATCGGCGACTTGCAGATCAAGTTATTAGTTACTGGTTACCGGGTCCGTACAGGAAATCTATTATGCATTTGTGCACCCTGAAACCAAGAAATAGCTAAGAAATATCAACCCTAGACATGTGAAGCAACACTTCTTTCACCAATTTTGGAAAGTGAGCGCGTTTACATACAACTCCTAACTAAGACGTCAACTGAAGAGGACTTTCGAGGACTCTACGTATTTTCACTGCTGTTTTGCTGTTCAGTGCAAAAATTGAAGACTGCGTCGTCTTTGCCTGCTTTAGTCTTGATATCGATAAAACATGAGTCCATGACGATAGAGCTTGCTTTAATACGGACACTTTGGCATGTTCCGTTGCTGTGCGTAATAACCGGGTTTCACTGCACTCTTGAATACATACCGTCCGCCATATATATTTAGATCAATGATATAAGCAATCGACTGTTTGTATTTTTTCAGGACCTCGTAGCTGTGGAGTTTTCAAGTTCCTGTGGGCTGACATACAACCAAAAGCAGTAATCGAGCATAATTTATTCTTTCCTCGACAAAAACGAAAATCTAGACACCTTGGGATCAGCTCATTGATATCGTGCTTTTAATTTTCAACAAATGCCTTGAAGGTAGGTCATACTGCTTTTAAAATTTTAGTCACAGGTTTCCCAAACTCACTATGTGAGAACGGTTGTTAAAAATATTTATAGATTTAGTAATATTGCATGACGTAAGGATTTATAGGGTTCATATGGGAAACGTGAAAAACAGGGGCCCCCAAAGACCGAATGTTTCGAAATATGTCTAAGTGTTTCGAATAGTTTTCTCTATGCTTTAGAAGCCTTTTTGGTTAACTTGATGCCTTATAAACTATTAATTTTCTCCGATCTCTTAGGGGAACTTAAGTCGACTTAAAGTTTCACATCGCGGAGAACGTCCGGACATCTAAGGTACGTTACAGACGTTAACGCACAAAAATTTTAATCACGTAAATAAAATAGACACAAGATATAAAGTGTTGGGAATAAACGTGAAGTTGAGCGAGGTTCTAACGTAAATTTTACGCACGTACGCACGTAAAAATTACCCAACAGTGGAAATCAAGCCTTACGCATTATAATGAGCTTTCGCGGCGGGTCACTCAAGCATGAACGCTCCTCAAAATTAAGCGCCACAGTGAGAGAGGGCGTCGATAAAACACGGAACATTCCGGAACATGCCGGAGCAGACCGGAACATAAAAAAATAAAAATAATTTTCATAAAAAAAAATAATAATAATAAACTATAATAATAATGAAATGATTTTCGTAAAAACGAAAAACAAAGAAAGAAAGAAAAAGAAACTGGTATCATCTCAGGCTCGGCTCCGACCTGTTTCAGACTCCAGACGTGACACTGACACGACGGAACCAAATGCTCCGCGATTAATTTATTTTGCCGGGTAAAACAAAACAAACAAACAAAGACGGGCTCCTTTTCTTTCTATTCACCTTTGACCTGGACACGTAACAAGGTCTACAAAAAGGATACTGTAATATTCATTGAATTTAGCTAAAAATTAGTGTTTACAATAATAACAAGTTGCATAAGCAAACCTTCAAGTGTCCTCGATAAATTAGGCTTGGGCTCGAAGTATAGGGATCGAGGGGACAGCGTTTCAGCACACAGAGGGAGAAAAAAAAAGATACGATGTCACAATGGATACCCACTGAATCACTGTGACGGCGGCGATCGCCATCGAGGGGACGGTAAACTAGCTTGAATTTCAGCCTGTAGCAAACAAACAAACAAACTCCTGTAGCGACTCGAGGAAACTTCTGAAATATCAGGCTAAATGTAAACAGCATAAAAACTACTACGAATGTGACCGTGCACTAAAATCCAAGGACACAGGAGCCTCTTAGCTCTTCTTACGCTCGCAGAGCCTAGTCTGTAAGACCTCAAGTTAGCAAATGTCTTAAAACGAAATATTTACTGACATTTCTGACCATTGGCTTGAACCCCTCCCCCCCCCCCCCCCCCCTCCCTCACATCACCTCGCGACCCATTTTAATATATTTTGAATTTAGAGGCAAGCCTTCACGCACTGTCATTTGCATGGACTATGCCTTACAAGCCTTTTTGGTTAACTTGATGCCTTAAAAACTATAATTGTGACAAAATGTTGTTTTCTCATACTCGGTGATGATATCAGTTTCTTTTTCTTTCTTTCTTTTTCGTTTTTATGTTATGTTATGTTATGTTATTTATTTTGTTACTATAAAGTAGTTAAGAAAAATGATTTTATTATTATTTGTGTACTTTTCTTATATCAAAGAGTCGCTTGTTGTAGTTAAAGGAGGGCTAATATTCATGCAGTTCTGCAAAAAACCAGTAAGATCCAACGAAAATAAATTAATGTAGACTTTTTGCTTTCAAAACTTTGCTTTTTCGGTGTTTTTAGTATAAGGTTAAGAACAATGGTTACCTTGAATAAACTTAGCTATCCTGCGTGTTGGGTCCGGTCGTAAGATTGAGAACATGGAGTAGCCGTACTTTCATTGGGAAATTCTCTGGGATATTTTGTCTTTATACCGGAATTTTTGAGGACTGAACCACATTTCTTGGTGACGGAAGTGAATGAGACCGGAAACGCAAAAGCAACAGACCGCTGCTAATTCGAGAATCAAGGAGACTTTTTTAAACAGAATAATCGAAATATCTTGGTAATAAAATGTGGAAAACTCAACCGAAAATCGTTGGCATTGTATCTTAGACGAGAACACAATTCGTGTGGACGTGGCCTCCCACGCAGACGTTCTTAGGGCCAACCTCGTTCCCAGACGGTTCTCTCCAACCCGTCCCTGCGGAGCGAGAGACAGACGACGACGGGTAGGAGAGAGAACCTGGGAACGAGGTTGTCTTAGGGCGGGTTCTTCATGCGTTCCTGTCCCATAGGAGGGTTGCGTGATGAGTCAAAAGAGGCTGCGTGGGAGGCTAGTGTGAACGGGGTCTTATTTTCCTTTGTTTTTGAGTGTGTTTACGTGAAATAATGAGTTTCAAACTAAGAAAAGTAAAATTTGAACCAAAGGTAAAACCGAACACAACATCTACTCAGAGACATCTGATATCTCTGACATCTACCTATATAAAGTGCCGTACTTACACTTTCCGCTGGCTAGTCAATGATACTAGAGCGATTTTCGTATGACCTTGAAAAATGGTTTCCGTAAGTGTTTGTTATTTGTTTTATCAGCCAATGGATGGAAAGAACAAAACATGGACTCTTAGTTTTCCCGCCAAAGAAAACCCTAATATGGAGAAGGCATTGTTCGATTGACCAATCGTGTTGCAGTATGACGTCAAAGCAATTTCTAGAAAGTTCTTCGGGCATGAAGTTTGTTTACCCGAGCGTTCGCTTAGCCAACCAAAAGCCAGGTGCGTTTGTATCCGTTCGATACACCAATCAAATCGCTCTATTTCCGTTCGTTTGTTGTTTCTGTTTTGTTCGCGAGTTTTCATTTCAAGGTCATACGAAAATCGCTCTATTTTAATAGACCATTTCCGCGTTCTCCCGGACCTCTGTTTCAAAACGAGTTTAGGTGCTCAGCCTTTGATATGGAAATCATTTTTTCATTCTCATACAAATAAATCTCATTTTCACAAGAAAGGTTGTGCACATAGCCTCATTTTAAAAGTGAGGGTTTTTGGAACTCGGAAGTGGCCTATTCAATTTCATTAACTATTTTAAATCAAACCTTTCCTGGACAAACACGTGACAGTGTGTGTACTCTTTCTATGCCAGATCCATATATTTTGACTTCCGAGTTTAATTAAATTGAACGAAATGTCGAACCCGCCCGCCATGGACTTAGACAGCAACTCACAAGAAGAAGGTATCGTAGATAGTGCAAATAGGGGAACTAAGAGGGAACACTGCAACGCCGGTAGAGAGCCGCCCCAGCTTAGTGTTAAACTCCCCCGCATGAGTGATATCCAGTTACCAACAAAGGATCGGAATCGTGCACGCCTTCCTGCCGACATTTTGTTACTGACTGTAAAGGACTGTGAGTTCTCAGCTTGCTATATGCACCTGAACAATCCATTCAGAAGTTGGTTCGATGGTCTCGGTTTTGTTTACTTCGAGGAAGAGAATGAAGGCCAAGAGGAGAAAGTAAAAGTTGCTTTATTGCGATGCCATAAAGGTTCTGGTGGTCCAGGAGGCTCTATAGTAACTACAAAAAATGCTGTCTCAGTGCTTATGCCCAAAGCAGTTATTTTAGTGGGAACGTGCGGTAGCCTTCGTCCTGAGGAAACCAAATTGGGTGATGTTGTAATTTCTGCAAAGTTGACAACATATGGATTGAAGGTTGTGACAAACGATAAAGAGCTGCACAATAATGTCAGAACGTTTGCTAGCAAACGATTTCTCGACCTCATTAAGGATTCAGCTCTTGGCTGGGAGGCTCCTTTGGAGAACTCGGAAGATCGAGAAGTCAAAATTCACAGCAGCGGTGAGCTGTTGAGCGTTCCAGAAGTAATCAATATAGAATCGCGGCGTAAACAGCTTGCTGAAACCTTTCCTCTGGCAGTGGCTGTTGACACCGAAGCTGAAGGTAATGAAATCCCGGGTGGGGTGTTATAGCAAAAAAAGAAAAAACTCGGTCGCCCATAGCAACGCGTCCTTTTAATTCCCTTAGGGGCAGGTTTAAAAACGAGCGCGAGATTTGACGAGCGCGCAATCACACTTGATTGAAATGGCAATGCGATCGTCGCTTCATCAATGGGGATCGTCACGACTTCAATTTTGTCGAACACACCCAGACAGAGGCTCATCTTTTCGATAATCTGTTCAACCTTCTAGGGTTTTAAAAATTTACAGGTTTTGAGAACGCACCTTTCAATTTGATATCCTGCCATTCATTTCATTTCTCAGCTATTCTAGTTCGCGTAAAAGCCACCGTATGGCGATTGAATCAACTAGATAACTGCGTGTTCCCTTGTAAGGCAGTCTACTGGCCCTATACGGTCCCCAGGGAAATTCCCTAGCCCTTTTATACGCCCGAGCAAACAAATTTGCCGTCTTCTCGCAAGTCTACTCTGCAAAGGGCAAGCAAGTTTCCCCACCTTCCTCCCCTTCAGCGGCGCTGGCAAATTTCCTCTATCAGCTCACCCTATGCCTTATGCAAAATTTTTCACCCATAACTTATCTATCAAGAGGCATAGGGTGGCTTTTATGCGAATGTGAATTAGTTTACTATACTCAATGGCCCTATTTAATGCGTGGTGTCGGTGTTTCTGTTGCAGGACTTTACACAGCTGCATTTGACCTCCAAGTTGAATGGCTTGTTGTAAAGGGAATTGATAGTTATGCAGATGCAGGAGAGACAGCAAATGAAAAATGGAGCGAATTTGCAAGTGTTAATGCTGCTTCTCTAGTTGCCAAGATTTTAAATGATGATGTTGTCTTCAAAAGATGGCCTCATTATCAAGGAAACGAAGGTAGGTTCGTTTAGTATACACAATATATAATATAGTGTCCACTTTTATATTGCGCTGTGGTTACTGACATAACGATATCTTGGAAAACCCAAAGAGATACTAAGGGTTATATTTCCCATGTCGCTTAGAATAAAAACGATTTAAAATGGAAAAGCATCGGGAAGGAATAAGAGAATGCTTAAGCCCTTTAAATAACCAGACTCCCTGTCTTCTGTTGATAACAGATACGGTGGCCCTCTCCTCACCGATACGCCTCAATACTTCTTCGTTACAGACTTTGTCAGACAAAGAATTGTTTAAGACCTTTCTCCAAAGCCACATCTCACAGCTGTCCAGCCTCCGCATGTCCTCTTTCTTTAAATTCCACGATTCGGCTTCATATAGAAGAGTACTCTTTTTTTGATGACTTTAAGAGGCCAGAGAACAGGTCATCACTGTGACGAATCTTATAGCAAAGAGTCATTTCTTCCCGAAAAGCCAACTTCATGGCTAAAATATTACAAAGCCCCATCATGGCTTAAACAGGCACTACCATTCCCCGGGAAATTTCCGTTTTTATTCGACAAGGTAACATATTTCAATTTTGAGAATGATATTTCCCCAAAAAACCGTGAGATTGAGAGTCTTGTCGTGAGGCCGTGAGAAAGTTTAAAAATTGTAAGACTCACGGCAGAATCGTGAGATTTGGCAGGTTTGTGTCTCCTCGCGGCCATGTAATATCCTCTATGTCGCTATCAACTTCACTCAGTTGGACTCAGTACTACTTTTGGAACACGTAGAAAAGGAACCAGAAATGCCAAGCGATCAATATCAAAGGAGATAGAAAGTAAGCGAGCGGGAATTTCACATTTTAGACTTTTATATCTCTTTAGTGAATGGACATACGTAAATTTTGTTTTTCAGTTTTGAGTTCCTTTCGAAAAGGTCTTATATAGATACGCCATAACAATAAAAGCACACTTTCAGGCCAAATATTAGGCGTCCTTTTCCTACAAAAATGTCTAGATCTGAATCATCCTGTAAAAGAACCTACAATAAGTTTAAGTGAATAACGATGTTTATACTGTTAAAAGATTTTAGGGTAATTGCGTTAAAACTCTGAAAGATGTTTTTAAATTTGAATTTCGCAGAATTTTTTCCTTTTTGCTAAAAATAACACTTGGACAGATTATTCACCCCACTGTACAAATCCTCAGAATAGAATTAAAAGGCCTTTGAAACCTTAAGCTGTAGTGACTTTGCGACCCCGAAACCGGCGGGATCGTTCGCGCGAGGAAAATTTTGAAAGAGGAACTGCAAAGAAGTGCGGAGAATGGGGAGGAAAGGCTTTAAATTCAAAACTCTCACAAGCACAAAAGCAATTCCGCCATGGACGCAGGCTCTGACTTTGCGGTGCTTTTCTACCTGGTTTTATTCATGTTTAATTGGGGGAGCAAGGGATGGCGCAGTGGTGAGAGCACTCGCCTCCCACCAATGTGGCCCGGGTTCAAATCCCGGCGACGACACCATATATGGGTTGAGTTGTTGTTGGTTCTCTCCTTTGCTCCGAGTGGTTTTTCTCCGGGTACTCCGGTATTCCCCTCTCCTTTGCTCCGAGAGGTTTATCTCCGGGTACTCCGGTTTTCCCCTCCCCTTAAAAACCAACACTTCCAAATTCCAATTGGATGTGGAAAGCACGAACACGTTGATGTTTAAACGAGTTCATATGAACTCCTAAGTGTTTCCCGGGTAAACAAATTATACAGTAATAATGATTGAAGTTAAATTTAAACTATTAAAAGTGAGAAATTTTAGAAGATGATTTAAAAGATGATTTAGGTCCATCATTTGACTTAAGTGCTATTTATTATAATTATAAGATGGTAACATTCTTGTGTGCCTAGTCGTGTTGAGATGAGTCTCAATTTACCTTCTCCTTTTCCCTAGAATTCTCTAGTAATCCTAAGTTTCTTACCGTGGATGGACTGGGTTTTAGCCTGTGTGCAGACGAATCGTATTTCCTTTGGTGCACGCAGGCCTATTTGTATTAATGCATGCCAGAGCGGGGTACACATTAGCCTGCGTATCAGCCCTTCCTCAGCGGCTTCGGGGAGAGGAAATCTTAGATGGGGGAGGGAGGAAAGAGGAAAGAAGTTTCTATCCCTTCGCTCTATCTCCTTTTCGCTTTTCTCTACTCCTTTCCCCCGAAATGCCTCATACTCAGACTAGGTACACATTATTATCATCCAAAGTTTAACGAGGGTTAGCCAGTTCGTGTCGAAGTAAAGTAAGTAAATGTACCGTTGCCTAGCCTGCTAACCGTTGCCTGATTTCAAACCCGTCCCCCAATTAGACTATGAATATAAAGAGGTTACTTAATAAATCGCTTCATTAGCACTGAGTGTTCATTTGGACTGTCATATATTTGAGTTACTTCTAGTGGCGGTAGTTAAATTGAATTGCCATCTTTATATATAGTTGGTCTTATGTGTATCTCTTTTTTTTTTACTTCTTTTGATTTAAAAGGCCATGAAAATAATCTTTAAAGTTTCATTGTTTCTTTGCGTTCGCCTTGGTCACCAAAAGGTGTGAATCCAATTTGACTGTTATTCTTTATTATTTACGTCTAAAGGTGTGAGACCATCCCCCTTGGCAACTTCCCTTCCTGAAATGGTACCTTACTTTACTGGGCGTCAAAGCGAATGTGATGAGATCATGGGTCACCTGGCTTCTGATACTACCCAGCTCGTGTCGATCTGGGGTTCACCTGGATTTGGAAAAACATCTGTTGCAATTGCGATGGGACGCGATCTACGAAACAGGGGAATGCCGGTCTGTTGGTTGTCCTTACGTGGTTTGAGGTCAAAAGCAGATCTAACTTCAAAGTTTCTTGGCTGTATCAGGCGATCTGTCATAAATGAACAGCCCTCGTTTTTGCGTCTTTCTCTTGATGATCAGCTTTGCCAGCTATTAAGCGAAATTTCGGAGCGATCTTTTTTCATTCTCGATAATGCTGACGATTTGTTGGAAAGTGGTGACCCAGGAGTAAAGGAAGATGTTTTACAACTCATTGAAGAAATTCTCAGGCGCAATGAAAAGTTGACAATCGTAGTAACAACGAGGGAGTCTCTGGAGTTTATGAACGTACATTTTCAAGGCCACAAGAGTGTAAGGATAAGAACACTGGAAGACTCCTATGCTCAGACCTTAGTTCAGGAATTACTTTCAAACGTCAGTTCTTTTGACTGTCGGCGAATCACGCAAATCTGTGGCTTTGTACCCTTAGCAATTAAATTATTGTGCTGCTCGATTTCTGAATATCAAGCTCAACCGAGCCAATTTCTTGATGAATTCATGCAGCATTCCGCTTCAGCAAGTATCATCGAGATGTTAGACAACGCAGATTATCCTCCCAATCACAGATTGCAATTTCTTATTTCCTCATCTTTCCAAAGACTGAAAACACAGGAACGAGAAGCACTAGTGTCGTTGAGTATTCTTCCTGATAATTTCGGCAATGAGGTTGCCGCTGCCGTTTTGGGTAAAAACACTTTTCAGACCAAGAAGACATTGCAAAGCTTTCGGAGAAAGTCACTTCTTGATTCAGGTTTGCAGGAAGAGTTCTTCACGATGCACAAGCTGATTCAAACATTTGCAAGAGAAAAGGGACTAAATGAAATGAAAGACACGGTCCTTAAATCAAAGCACCGTTTGAATTCGTTTTACGTGTCTCTGTTTAAGAAGCTGAATGGGCAATATCTCACTGGTCATTCAATGGAGGCCTTTCTGGCATTCTATAAAGATGAACAAAGCATTGTTCAAAGCCTACTGGAGTCTCTTTCTGATCCCATTACAGCACGCGCAGTTTTTGAGGTGTTAGCTGAGGGAGAGTTATTTCTTGATAACCTTTATTTCTTAGAGGGATCAACCTTTGACAAAATTTACGATTCAGCAATTGACGCTGCGAGGAGGATGGAGGCAAACGACTCTTGCAGTCGACTACTGGTTTCAAAGGCGTTCGGAGAAGCATGTTGGGGACCTGAGGGAAGTACGACGCAGTTGCTTTGTAGAGCGAAGGAAACTGCTGAACGCTCGGCCATGCCACTAATTTCCAAGTCAAAGCTACAAGGAAAACGTCTGTGTTATTTAGGCATCAACTACCTTGCTAGCGCTAAAACTGAAGAAGGAGTTCAGTATTTGCGAGAGGCTCTTCAGTTGATGCATAGGAGCCCAGATTTGGCAGTGCTTAGGATTGTTGCTCTCCAAATTCTTAGTTTTTTTTCCCAAATTCAAAACCTTATGGTCGACTTGAATCAGTTCCTGTACAGTGCAAAAGAGGAGTGCAAGGCAGTAGGAGACAGGGATCTACTTTTGATATCCTCACGGAAAAGCAGAGAGAGAAAAACTGAAGTAGAAGAAAACCAAACAGACAATAGCATTCTTTCTAACCAGCCTCTAAGATGGCAAGTACTTGACCTTGTAAGCAAGGCAACGAAGAACTTCGTGGATACTGATACTAAGCAACATCTTCGAAATATTTCGCATAAAATGCTGAAAGAGATCGAAATAGAGCAGCACGTTTCAAGCGGTCTCTTTCATTTTCATCGAAATATTATAAACTTATTTAAGACAAGTAAAGACACTAAAATACTCATCAAAACAAGAATCAGTTACCATCAAACAGCTCTCAGTCAATGCAACGAAAATTCTTCCGCTTACCACGTGCACAGTGAAGCTCTTGCAGCCTGTTACATGGATCTTGGAAACTTTCTCTCCCGGAAAAATGAATATTCTGAAGTGTTTAAAGCCCAACAGCAACAACTGGGCTTGTTAATTCCTCTTGAGGAAGAAGAACACGCAAGCACCGCTGATAGTTATGATGGGCTTGGCGTCACTCAACATTCGGTTGGAGACTTCAAAGCAGCACTAGATTCTAAGAAGCACGCACTTGAGATCCGCCTTAAACTGTTTGGAGAAGAACACGCAAGCACCGCTGATAGTTATGATGGGCTTGGCGTCACTCAACATTCAGTTGGAGACTTCAAAGCAGCACTAGATTCTAACAAGCACGCACTTGAGATCCGCCTTAAACTGTTTGGAGAAGAACACGCAAGCACCGCTGATAGTTATCATGGGCTTGGCGTCACTCAACATTCAGTTGGAGACTTGAAAGCAGCACTAGATTCTACCAAGCACGCACTTGAGATCCGCCTTAAACTGTTTGGAGAAGAACACGCAAGCACCGCTGATAGTTATGATGGGCTTGGCGTCACTCAACATTCAGTTGGAGACTTCAAAGCAGCACTAGATTCTACCAAGCACGCACTTGAGATCCGCCTTAAACTGTTTGGAGAAGAACACGCAAGCACAGCTCATAGTTATCATGTGCTTGGCGTCACTCAACATTCAGTTGGAGACTTCAAAGCAGCACTAGATTCTAACAAGCACGCACTTGAGATCCGCCTTAAACTGTTTGGAGAAGAACACGCAAGCACCGCTGATAGTTATTATGGGCTTGGCGTCACTCAACATTCAGTTGGAGACTTCAAAGCAGCACTAGATTCTAACAAGCACGCACTTGAGATCCGCCTTAAACTGTTTGGAGAAGAACACGCAAGCACCGCTGATAGTTATGATGGGCTTGGCGTCACTCAACATTCAGTTGGAGACTTCAAAGCAGCACTAGATTCTAACAAGCACGCACTTGAGATCTACCTTAAACTGTTTGGAGAAGAACACGCAAGCACCGCTGATAGTTATTATGGGCTTGGCGTCACTCAACATTCAGTTGGAGACTTCAAAGCAGCACTAGATTCTAAGAAGCACGCACTTGAGATCCGCCTTAAACTGTTTGGAGAAGAACACGCAAGCACCGCTGATAGTTATCATGTGCTTGGCGTCACTCAACGTTCAGTTGGAGACTTCAAAGCAGCACTAGATTCTAAGAAGCACGCACTTGAGATCCGCCTTAAACTGTTTGGAGAAGAACACGCAAGCACCGCTGATAGTTATCATGGGCTTGGCGTCACTCAACATTCAGTTGGAGACTTCAAAGCAGCACTAGATTCTACCAAGCACGCACTTGAGATCCGCCTTAAACTGTTTGGAGAAGAACACGCAAGCACCGCTAATAGTTATCATGGGCTTGGCGTCACTCAACATTCAGTTGGAGACTTGAAAGCAGCACTAGATTCTAAGAAGCACGCACTTGAGATCCGCCTTAAACTGTTTGGAGAAGAACACGCAAGCACCGCTGATAGTTATCATGTGCTTGGCGTCACTCAACATTCAGTTGGAGACTTTAAAGCAGCACTAGATTCTAAGAAGCACGCACTTGAGATCCGCCTTAAACTGTTTGGAGAAGAACACGCAAGCACCGCTGATAGTTATCATGGGCTTGGCGTCACTCAACATTCAGTTGGAGACTTCAAAGCAGCACTAGATTCTAAGAAGCACGCACTTGAGATCCGCCTTAAACTGTTTGGAGAAGAACACGCAAGCACCGCTGATAGTTATTATGGGCTTGGCGTCACTCAACATTCAGTTGGAGACTTCAAAGCAGCACTAGATTCTAAGAAGCACGCACTTGAGATCCGCCTTAAACTGTTTGGAGAAGAACACGCAAGCACCGCTGATAGTTATGATGGGCTTGGCGTCACTCAACATTCAGTTGGAGACTTCAAAGCAGCACTAGATTCTACCAAGCACGCACTTGAGATCCGCCTTAAACTGTTTGGAGAAGAACACGCAAGCACCGCTGATAGTTATCATGGGCTTGGCGTCACTCAACATTCAGTTGGAGACTTCAAAGCAGCACTAGATTCTACCAAGCACGCACTTGAGATCCGCCTTAAACTGTTTGGAGAAGAACACGCAAGCACCGCTAATAGTTATCATGTGCTTGGCGTCACTCAACATTCAGTTGGAGACTTCAAAGCAGCACTAGATTCTAAGAAGCACGCACTTGAGATCCGCCTTAAACTGTTTGGAGAAGAACACGCAAGCACCGCTGATAGTTATCATGGGCTTGGCGTCACTCAACATTCAGTTGGAGACTTCAAAGCAGCACTAGATTCTAAGAAGCACGCACTTGAGATCCGCCTTAAACTGTTTGGAGAAGAACACGCAAGCACCGCTGATAGTTATTATGGGCTTGGCGTCACTCAACATTCAGTTGGAGACTTCAAAGCAGCACTAGATTCTAAGAAGCACGCACTTGAGATCCGCCTTAAACTGTTTGGAGAAGAACACGCAAGCACCGCTGATAGTTATGATGGGCTTGGCGTCACTCAACATTCAGTTGGAGACTTCAAAGCAGCACTAGATTCTAACAAGCACGCACTTGAGATCCGCCTTAAACTGTTTGGAGAAGAACACGCAAGCACCGCTGATAGTTATGATGGGCTTGGCGTCACTCAACATTCAGTTGGAGACTTCAAAGCAGCACTAGATTCTAACAAGCACGCACTTGAGATCCGCCTTAAACTGTTTGGAGAAGAACACGCAAGCACCGCTGATAGTTATCATGGGCTTGGCGTCACTCAACATTCAGTTGGAGACTTCAAAGCAGCACTAGATTCTAAGAAGCACGCACTTGAGATCCGCCTTAAACTGTTTGGAGAAGAACACGCAAGCACCGCTAATAGTTATCATGGGCTTGGCGTCACTCAACATTCAGTTGGAGACTTGAAAGCAGCACTAGATTCTAAGAAGCACGCACTTGAGATCCGCCTTAAACTGTTTGGAGAAGAACACGCAAGCACCGCTGATAGTTATGATGGGCTTGGCGTCACTCAACATTCAGTTGGAGACTTTAAAGCAGCACTAGATTCTAAGAAGCACGCACTTGAGATCCGCCTTAAACTGTTTGGAGAAGAACACGCAAGCACCGCTGATAGTTATCATGGGCTTGGCGTCACTCAACATTCAGTTGGAGACTTCAAAGCAGCACTAGATTCTAAGAAGCACGCACTTGAGATCCGCCTTAAACTGTTTGGAGAAGAACACGCAAGCACCGCTGATAGTTATTATGGGCTTGGCGTCACTCAACATTCAGTTGGAGACTTCAAAGCAGCACTAGATTCTAAGAAGCACGCACTTGAGATCCGCCTTAAACTGTTTGGAGAAGAACACGCAAGCACCGCTGATAGTTATCATGTGCTTGGCGTCACTCAACATTCAGTTGGAGACTTCAAACAGCACTAGATTCTAACAAGCACGCACTTGAGATCCGCCTTAAACTGTTTGGAGAAGAACACGCAAGCACCGCTGGTAATTATCATGTGCTTGGCGTCACTCAACATTCAGTTGGAGACTTCAAAGCAGCGCTAGATTCTCTACAGCACGCTCTTAAGATCAGCCTTAAAGTGTTTGGAGAAGAACATAAAAGCACTGCTAATTGATATGATGCCGTTTTCTTAACTCAACTTTTTCCTTGTGATTTGGAGGGAGCAATAGGGTCAGCAAAGCATACACCTTACGTGCAGATTAATCTGGGAGAACAGCACGCAGGTCCTGATTAAACCGAGACATATGGGTTTGTTATTTCACATTACACCGCTCCTCTAGCCTGGCGACCTCGTAAGATCTACTGAAACTGAGAATTGCAAACATTCGACACTGCTTTTACCGGCTGTCACTGTGTTGCGGTCTTCGGCCAGTTTCAACCTCACATTCTTTAGTATACGAGTTTATATATAATGAAACTGCTCTCAGGGGCGGATCCAGGATTTTTTAATGGGGGATGGCTGATATCAATCGGCCACCAAACCATACGTTAATTTATTTTAAGTTGTCCTACGTTTGTCTCAAACAGGGGCGGATCCAGGATTTTTTTGGGAGGGGTGCACCACTAAGGAATGGGGTAACTAACTGGTGACGTAAACAAATTTTAAAAGCCAATACGAAGAAGACTTTTCACTAGGCAATAACATAATCCAGGTGATCTGTGACGTCATTGTGGGGGCCTGGGGAAAGAAATCTTAATGCCGTATCCCATAAACCAACGCGCGCACTAATTCAATTAAATTCAATCTGTTCCCGTCAGCTTTGGGTTATGGGATACGGCATTAAAATTTCTTTCCCCAGGCCCCCGCAGTGACGTCACAGATCCCCTGGATGTGAACTGCCGAGAATACATATCATGCACAACATATCAACCATATCAACCTCCTCTCATGTTTTACTTCAGGATCATGGGTCTTGGGGGTGCGCACACCCCCGGCACCCTCCCCCTAGATCCGACCCTGCCAAAACCTGGCGATTTAGGAAGGACGAATTGGAGACTGTAACACTGCAAACTCCTGAAACGCCACAAGAACTGAGAAGAAATAGAAGCTAATAGAAATACCCTACTAACCTAGTCGGCCAGAAGTGAAGACGCCGTCATTTGTCTAGTTTGTACCGCCACAAATTTCTCACAAGCCACACTCCTATCGATGGTAACTGCATTCGCATGCATGGCGATGACGGCCAAATCTGAGAGTCTTTCCGTGGTCATTGTGTTGCGAAGCCAAGTATGGATCTTCCGAATACAGGAAAATGACCTCTCCTCCCCGTGCTTTCCCAGCATAGACAAAGCGGGGAAAATTTTTAGAAGTTCCCTCTCGTTTGGGAAGATATTGTCTGCGTGTTGTCTGTCTGTGAGCAGATCGAGATGGACTCATAATCCGATGCTGCCTGTCGCTTCCAGTGCTTTATTCATCGAAACATATCCTAACTTTCGAAAGATGACGGTAATGGCATCAGATGGCCTCACTTCTCATACAATACTTAAGCAAGTTTAAGCCGCGGATCTAGGATGAATGCTGACGGATTTCCTGAATGATCGCCGAGGGCGCAAGGTTTTAGGGGGTCATGCTTCTCCAGAAAGTTTTTTAGATTTTAACTCCCTTAATTACCCTTTCTTGGGTTTCTGAGTCGTTCAGGCATGATATTGGCAAGAGTTCAACTTGGATTTTTTTCCATTTAAAATAAATTTATTTATTAATGAAAAATCTGATTTTCGTAAAAAGTTGGAAACCTGTGTAGATCCGCGCCTGAGTTCTACTGTGGCTTCTTCAGACGTCTTCATTACTTGAGAAAAAGAGCACAGAGCTCACGATGTGCCCTCTTTTCCTGAGCAGATTACGTCAAGGAAAGGTAGTGTCACCGTTAGCTTAGTAGTTTTCTCGATTTCTTTGGGACCCACGTATTTCCGCATGTCTTTCCACGTATTATATTTTTGGTGGGCTGTCCTAAACGGGGTTGGGGGGGGGGGGTGGCTAGCCATCCAATCCAACCCTGCTGGATCCGCCCCCGGGTTTATACACCTGTAAATAGCAGGGCTAAAATAGGTGGGTAGCACTAGTTTTGTCCAATAAAACAATTTTTTAATGCCCTCAAAGCGCGTAACGCACGTATCAGCGGCCATCCGGGGGGGTTGAACCCTAGGGGGGAGTGGGTGGCGACGTTACCGATGTCTACAAATCTCCCCCACCTAACTACCATAGCCCTCCCCTGGCGGCAACAGTTTGTTCAGATGAAGCCTCAAGTCACAAAATCAGTATTTCAAGGGACTTCCAAATTGTAAATTTTTGATAAATAGCAAGTAAAAAGTGAAACGTTGCTAGCAAAGCTAGTCTAAACCAAGCCAACTAGTTTGTAAGGCCTTTAGTAGGGACCTTAAGCAAGGAAGACGACGACGGCAGTGAAAACGTCGTTAAAAAAATGAATTTGCGTTCTTTCAAACTTAATCGCGCCTATTCGGACCCGCTCAAATGTCAAATGCAGGGGACTTTTCCTGGAGTTGAATTCTTAAGGATTTTATTCAGGTTCAAAAAGAGGAAGGAAAATTCGTCGTCGTATGTTCACGTCCTCGATAAAACGGCAAATTAGGAGGTTTCACGTCGTAGTCGTGCAGTGGACGTCAAAGAAATGTACTAAAAAGCGTGATGCACGTGCTGAGCTGTTGTTTTGATCATTAAACCTATTGTTTTTTTGAAGTCGTCGTTGTGGTCGTCGTCGTAGCTGCTTAAGCTCCCTAGTAATAAGAAACGTACTCTTTCTATGAAAAGCCAAGCAAAATGGAAAAGAGATTGTGAACTCAAAGATTATGAGAATTTCGACTGGGGGTCCATTTATCAGGTATTACCTAGGAAATGTACTTTAAACACGAAACTCAGAAACTTTCAGTTTATATTCCTTCACAAAAGAATTGTCACCGATGAATTTTTATTTAAGAGTCAAGCCGCAGATATCGATTTCTGTTGCTTTAGTCAAGGAACCCATGCCAAGAAACGCTTATTCACTTTTTTCGGGATTGTCCCGTGACAAAAGCTTTTTGGAATGATGTCAAAGATTTCTTGGTTTCAGTTGATTTGATGGAAGCCTCTGGCGTTTTAGAAAAAAATGAAATGTTTAGGTCTTACAGGGAAACTCAAAGAGAAATTTTAGTCATTGTCTACTCTTGGCCAGATTTTATATCTTTAGTTGCAAATACAAAAGTTCAAAACCATCTACTGTAGAATATATTTATCAAGTTAAAGACAGCTTTAAAATTAAAAAACAATTCTCAATTATTAAAGGAACGAAGAACATGTTTGAAGACAGGTACAAAAAAATTATTCAGAAAATGCTTTTATTTGAGTGAACTCTCCATTTTCCCTACTTTTTTAAAATCCAATATGAACAGATTCCAAAAGAAAAAATTTATTCTCGCAATATCTTGTCTAGCAACCTTACTATCACAATTTGTTAATTAATTTTGTTTCTTTTGTGTATTTCTTCTCTATTTAAGTATCCGTGTTTAACATGTTATGTGCGTAAGACGCAAATAGCTGAATTTTTTTTAAAAAAGTAAAAAGTGAAGTAAAAGCAAAGGCCGTGTACTTTATGTAAAAACAAACTAAAAAGAGGCAAGTGGGATGTTTTTATCCCGTTCAGCAATTTCGCACCTTCCTTGATTTCGCTCCAGACCCGCCTTCTGCAAGGATTCTCGCCATCTTGGAACGCTTTGGTCTTCGCCACTAGGTGCATTACAAATCCCGCAGGTCTTTCCTCAGGGATTGTGCTACAAAAGTGCTAAGGCGATCCACTCCCCCCATCCAGGGATAAAAATAGACAGCAAATGTCATCAGATCCCGCGCCATAGCCACGTATGTCCCCGGGGTCGACCGCCCTTGATGGTCGCTGATACGTGCATTATTGTAAGTTCGCTGTTCGAAACTACATTCAAAATTCCCGATAGCTGAACCTCCCAGGATTCAGAAAATGACTTATCACTGGAGCTGATCCAAGAACGACCCAGCATTGATCGCCGCCCACGGGAGCTACAACCTCGGACAAGTGTTCCTAACATTTGTGCATTACTACCATTCCCTTTAAACAGAACTGAAAGACAAGGCCTCCTCCCTATCTCTATTCAATGTTGTTTTGGTCTAAAAAAGACCAATGTATATAATTCTCGTTTTAATCTTAATAGCATTGAATAAGAACTTGGGTGGAAACGGTCATTCATTTGGCGACGGTTTCCATGTGCCAGGAAGACTGATAAAGTAGATAGTTTTGTAATTCGCTAAAATACGTTTTGTCGTCGAGGTTGTAGCACCGCTCTCATTAAAACTAATGTCTCGCAAGAATAGACCAAATAACAAGACTGCTAGACAAAATTAAAAATATATATACATCTCTTAGTAGCTGAGCCATAAAACAAAACATAGTAAATTTGTTGGTAAGCCGCCAAGGTTCACCGAAAATATTTAGTGGTGCTGTCACTGTGACAACTCCGAAAAACCCTGGCTAGAAACAAGAAGTCAGCAAATAGCTTGATTCCAAACATATCACTAGACCGGTTAGGTACTAGAAATTAAAACA
Source organism: Porites divaricata (assembly GCA_038088405.1). Classification (NCBI taxonomy): domain Eukaryota; kingdom Metazoa; phylum Cnidaria; class Anthozoa; order Scleractinia; family Poritidae; genus Porites; species Porites divaricata. Next base: position 26,888,601 of record JBBMOI010000005.1, read on the forward strand.
GCTCGTATTTGGTTAAGAGCACATGAGTGGTCAAAAGAATGGCCTGCGAGAATCTTAAACCGGTGCCTCCACAGGCCACCCAAGCTAAGTATTAGAGTTTAATCAGTAATACGTGTGATCTGACGCATATTGGATAATCCTTAAATGGTCGTGAACATAAAGAATTTGTAAAGGAATTCAGGTCATAGATTCAAGAATTATTGCTGGAATTTTCAATAAAAACACTTCACCTTATTTAGCTATTTACTTAGTTTATTCTTGCTTGCTGTGTGGTTAGATCCCCATCCGCTGCAATTTAAGCGATTTTCTTTACCCCCGAGGATCCACGAATAAAGAGAAACTCTTAGTGGAAGCTCGAGATTAATTGGAAAATCGCTTTAAAATTGCATCGGATCGGGAAAGTGACCACACAGCAAGTAAGAACAAACCAAATAAATAAGGTGAGTGAGTGTCTTTTATTGAAATTTCCAGTAATTATTTACCCTCTGGAATCTATGACCTAAATTCCCATACAAATCTTTTATGTTCACGGCCATTTGGGGATCACACGTGTTAATGATAAGACGGAATCCATCATTTTAATTTTCAGTGGACAAAAACCTTGTACCAGAATAAATTAAAGAATATTGCACTCTTTTTACATTTTTCAAGGGCTATCGATGCAATTAGTTATCTTAATAACACCAACGAAAATTTCTTATGGGAGCCCGAGAAAATGAAATAATGTAAAATTTCACAAGAATTGTGAAAACACAGGTGAAATTCTGAAAATTTCATGAGCAAGATGTCATTTTGTGAAGTTTGACAGTTATTTTCTCTGGCTCCCATAAGAAATTTCCTTTGGTGTTATTACACATAACTAATTACATCTATAGCCCTTGAAAAATATAAAAAAGAAAGCAATATGCTTTAAATTATTCTGATACAAGGTTTTGTCCACTGGAAATTAATATTACTCAGTTTCCTCATGGATTCAGTCTTAAACTCTCATACTGAGATTGGGCAGCCTGAGGTGCTTCGAGCCTTTTAAGACCCGATTTTGAGAAAAAACAGACTGGGATAAAGTAGGTAGAAAACATTTGGAGTAGAGCAAGGCGACAATATGTATACGTTTTAAAAAAGCTTGTACGGTCACGATGGCTGGATACTGGGGCATGATGGAGTGAATCATTTGCTTGCTCCTATTCTTCTAAGACTTTCTTAGGTTTAACAGGCACTGTTAAGTCTAAAATCAACATTTAGGAACGAAAAATAGTGAATGATCATGACACAGAATGCTCCGGAAAAAAAAATCAAAACGAAATAATATAAAATGATCATTATAGCCCAGTTTATTTATGAGGGTACATAAACGCATTCGTTACTACTACTTTCGCAGTATTCAGCTTTTTTAAAAGAGAGCTCATGTATGGAACCTGAGTCTATGCAAATCATATGACACTTGTGGCAAAGCCCGAAAGAGATAGCGCATTAAAAAGCACAGATATTATAAGCTCATTGAATGTACGCAAGTTTAATAACATGTTTGATCGAGGTATCCAGTAAAATGATAAAAAACGATAGAAGGTTCACAATCCATATTACATCAGTCTACAGTTCAAAAAATCTTGAGGACATGTACAGGTAAGCAAACGGTTAAAGGAGTACCTGTCTAAGAGTCCCTGTCGACTATTTTCCATTACAGTACAGTAGTTTGTTTACAGCACTAGCCTTGGATCTTGAGCTCGCCATACTATTCTATGTGCGCTGGAAGTAATCTTTAATACCTTGGAGATTGCTCTTCTCCAAAAATTTTTGTTCAATTTTTGAGACGGAGAAGCTCCAGTTGAATGAAATATTATAATTTGTTTTCCTTAGAGTCCATGAAATGTCCTGTTTCACTTTCTGTTTATGCTGTCCTCCGTGGGTTGTTGTTCTCTCTGACTGTTCGCCATTGTGGATATCCCACAGTGCTCCGCGTTGAGTGAAGCAATAGTGAAACTGACCGAGCAGGGGATGGGAAAAATTGTAAATAACCCCTAAAGCGATTAAGTTAAGGTCGAAACCAACCAATTTAACTTCTGAAAACGGGTGGTAACCCCTACTTTTTATCTTACCAAATGAAAGTAATAAGCCTACTCAGCAAACGATCAATTTTTGGTTCAAGGAAAATGTCGTTTACACTATTTTCAAGGCAAACGCGTGGAGAGGGGTAACTGCTGATAACTTCCCAGTTGTGCTGATATTTCGTAAAAAGACGTATAAAGAGCAGTTGTTATGTTATCATTTGTTGCTTATTTTGAAACCTTGTTACAATTATCATTGCATTTATGCCAGTTCACTTGTACACTCTGAGATTTGGGGAAAAAATAAATTTTTATCATTTTTCTAAAAAATGCCTATTCAGCGTTTTTCTCCATATTGAAGCGCAGTTATCTCTGAAAAATGCGTGGTTACCCCCAGTTTTCTTTTTGGATTTCAATAGCCCCTGATATGATCTACTTGTCTCACATAGTCATTATCTGGGAAAAAATACTTCCCATTAGTGGGCACCGTCCTTAAGCTAGCGTTTGAGGATACATTCGGGAGTGTCTCACGTGCAAGTAATGTAGTGCGTGGTTCCGGTTAAACTGCAAACACCTAAAAACCAGCATCAAATTCAAGCTTATTGAACTGGCCGCGTTAAAGACCAGCAATTTTTTTAATGGAAACTTACCTGTAATTTTCTTTGCTTATTTTTAATGCGAGTGTCCGAATAATAAGGATAAAGTAGTAGATAAAGTTTTTCGAATCATTGCTAAATGATTAAAAACCGTCGTCTGGTTAGCTCAGTTGAGAGAGCGCCTGTCTGCTGAGCGGGAGGTCGCAGGTTTAAACCCGGGCCGGACCAACACTCAGGGTCTTTAAATGACTCAGGAGAAAGCGCTGCCTTTGCAATGACGTCTTCAAACGGTTAGACTTTCTAGTCTTCTCAGTTAAGGACGAAAAACCGTAGGTCCCGTCTTACAGCACTTTTGACTTAATATCTGGTTCTTGTGGGACGTAAAAGAACCCACACCACTGTTTGAAAAGAGCAGGAGACGTAGACCCCGGTGGTGTGGCCAACCTCTCCTGGGCTGGATGGGTTGTCTGTAAACACAATTAAATTGGAGCTCTGCTCTGTTGTGTGTGCTGCACAACATAATATATGGTGGAAGTGAATAAATAAATAAATAGCCTACAACCTAGTGGCAATTGCAGGATTATAGATTGTACAGCTAATGCACTATTCTCTTTGCTGGGTTTCTGATGAAAGTGGAAGTCTTGAGATGACCCCCGTCAATGAAATGCCTTAAAAAAAAGAGCATCTGGATCCCTATGTGAGTAATATTACACCTTTAAACATTGTGTAGTAATAATAATAATAATAATAATAATAATAATAATAATAATAATAATAATTGACATGGCAGTACCATCGGACAGAAACACATCCGTGAAAGTTACTGAAAAACTATCCAAATATAAGGACTTGGAAATTGAAACAAGCCGAATGTGGGGCATGAGAACGGAAACGATACCAGTTATCATTGGAGCACTTGGAGCTATCAAAAATGGACTAGAAGCTTATCTTGGAAGAATCCCCGGCCAATTAAGCATCAGTGAACTACAAAAGATAACCTTGCTAGGTACAGCACACATTCTGAGGAGGGTGTTATCAATCTAAAAACTGGCTATCCCCTATAGTCCAGCTGCTATCGACCAAAAAAACAGCGAATTGTTCACTTTTGTGATAAAAGCATAAAACTTTGCCAGATTACTAACATCCCTAAGACTAACATTTCTGGATATGGAGCCAAGCCAAATTCACCACTGGACTCGAGTACTGCGCAGGACCCAAAATGGCCTACATGAAAGCGAGGCTAGCAATAGAAAACCCTCTAAATTACCTTCTTTGAGGTAATTTTATCAATAAAATGTCTAGATAATGTGAATTAGGTAAGACAGAAGTCATTTGCTTTGTTTTAAACTGTTCATTAGGGTCACGTGACCATTTTCCCTAATATTGCTAGGCATTATGGGAATTATTATGTTCAAAGCGTCTGTTTGTGTGTTTAAGCGTGTTCCGGGGGAAAACTAGGTTCTTGGACATTCTTACTACAGCTGAAGAACTTTAACCTTTTTTAACCCCATGAAATTTATCATGGAGCCGGATTCCTTTCCGTTAAAACGTAGAATGCTTCATGGAAACAAGGTAAAAAATATATAGAAAATTGAGTAAAACTCGGCCCTTTTATTTTTGGAAAGATTGAAATAATGAAATGTTGCATTACGGAATCGTCCACATATAGTATTGTCTTGTAGTTTGATTTTGTTTGACTACTACGTCCCCTTGAAAGCTGGGTCCTAGAGCCCAGTCTCCCTGCAGTATTCAAGATGGCTGCGCCCATGTGGAACTACAGTTATTACTGGTAAAGAATTAATTGTTTTAACATCATTTAAAGTATTATTTTAATACAAAAAATCATTGTAATTTGGATACCAAAATACGGTGAAACTTTTGCAGTAACTGAGATGATAAGAAAATATTGAATAATTAATTTTATAATGATAATGCATCTCTGCACAAGAATATGACTTGAACCCCACTCTAGTTGTTTGACAAGTTTCAATATTTTTCCAAACTCTTTTTAGTTTCAGTTATATTTTTTGACGAATTCTCATGGATTGGAAAAAGTGCATCATTTGTCAGAAAAGTAAAGGCGAACCCCTACAATGTCCGGCAGTTTCTAAAAGAAAGGATGCAGGTGCAGGATACATTTCATTCGTTAAAAATCTTGTGGAATTCCAAAAGCTTGGAATCATTCCTACTTTTTTAAAGATTAGTTGCTTAGACGAAGGACAAGGGATAACGCAGACTCTGTCAGATAGAAAGGCTTCTTGGCACAAGTCCTGTAGAGACCTTTTTAGCAATACTAAACTAGAGCGTGCAAAGAAGAGAAAACTGAATGAAATAGAGGATACAGAAAGAGACGAAAAGGACGAGAAAACATCAGCAGAAGAAACCTCACATTTCAGCCCTGTTAAAAGTCGGAGATCTAGCCAACCGAAGTGTTTATCAGAAAACCATTGCTTCTTTTGTGATCAAACAGATAACCTTAGAAATCTCCACGCTGCTTCTACATTTGAAGTTGATCAGAAAGTAAGGAAATGTGCGGTGGCACTAAAAGACAGCAAACTTCTTGCCAAGCTTTCTGCTGGCGATATGATAGCTATCGAAGCAAAGTACCACGCGAAGTGCTTGGTTGGTTTGTATAATCGAGCGAGGATGTTGATGTTCACGGCAACAAATGACACAACTACTCCTACCCTTAACCTTGATGAATTAGCGTTTGCAGAATTAATTGCCCATATAGATGAAACACTTCATGCAGAAGAACCAACAGTGCTTATACTTTCTGAACTTGTTAAGTATTTTTCCTCTAAGCTACAGGAAGTTGGTCTTGGGTGTGAGAAAATCAATGGTACTCGACTAAAGAAAAGAATTCTATCTGCTTATCCAGATCTTACTGCCCACACAGAAGGAAGAGACATCCTTGTCGTCCCTCAAAATGAAATCGGTGGTGTCTTAAAGGAGGCAAAGAACGATTGTGATGCACAACATCTTGCAAGAGCGGCAACCATCTTACGGCGGGACATTCTGCAAATAAAAAATTCCTTCAGTGGTACATTTCCTCAAGAATGTCAGAAAGATTCTATCCCTGCATCGCTGAAAACTCTGATCAGTATGATCGTCAAAGGTTCAAACGTCAATGCAGACCCAGCTGAAAGTCAGGCTTGTCTTACCATCGCCCAGCTTATTGTCTTCAATAGTATTTCCCGTTATCGTAATAGCCCTCATTCAACTGGCAGTACACATCACATCAGATCCAGGGAGTGCCCCCTACCTATTTATGCAGCTTTAAAAATTCACGGAACAACTAGGGACAAGTCTCTGGTAGATACATTCTACAAGTTAGGGATGTGTATTTCATATGACAGGCTCCTTTCCATATCAACAGACATAACGAACACTGTTTTAGAAAGATATGAGAGAGAACAGGTCGTTTGTCCAAGTAAATTGAGAAAGGGACTATTCACTACAGCAGCGGTTGATAACATAGACCATAACCCAAGCTCCACAACTTGTAAGGACTCTTTCCATGGAACAGCAATTTCTCTAGTACAGCATCCAACCACTGTGAGTCCTGGAAACGACAGAGCAATTGATACGTTTGATCCAACAGTTAAAAGTTCTGCGTCAAAAAAAATTGCACAACTACCTTTAAACTACAGTGAGGTGCCACCACTTACACTGGCGACAGGTGAGCTCTATGCTCCAAAGAACAGAGGACAGTTGATATCTTATTCTCAACAATTTCCAAACGATGAAACAAATGAA
>JBBMOI010000005.1:26900000-26905000 GCA_038088405.1 Porites divaricata
TCCTGGCCTCTATTACTTCAGAACCAAACCCACGGACTAACTACCTTTGCAAAAAACTTATTCGACTTTTTAAACTTTTCGTTTTTATAGCCTAGAAAGGCATTTTTTCGTTCTACAATATCGTAAAACACATTTTCCTGGCCTATATTGCCTAAAATAAAAAGATGGAAAATGTTTATCTACTGCCATGGTCTTGTATTGCTAGCAACTTTGATAAGGGGTGTAGGGGGGGTCGCAAGCACAAGATCATGGACAGGCCAAAATACGGTACAGTGTCTCAAGTACTTTTGCAACTGGTTGTAGCTAACTACTAGCTAGTGGGGGCGGTCAAATCAAACCTGCGAAGTGAATGTTGTTGTAGCTATATCGAGTACACTGGCCCTTTCTTTCCTGGTTACTGGGCTTTTAGCCAACATTTGTCAACTTGGCAGAACAACAGAGCATTGTTGTCCGCATTTTAAGTTTCACTTACGACTGAAGCCAAGTTTTTGACGTAGTTGGCTTCAAAAATATCCGGTTTCAGTGCATGGTCCACACGAATTCACCAAACTGGTCGGAAGGCCGATTCGTAAAAAAAAAAGGGATATCGTATGAAAAGTAGAGAGCTTTAGATTCTAAGACGAGTATGACAACGAGGACGAGATTTTCTCAATACTAAGTGGTGCGCGTGAACCAGCGCCATTTTGGCGGGAAAATGTGGTAGCCGTCGGCATAGACCGATTGCAAATATGGCGACGATCTCACCAAAGCGAGGCTTTTCGGTAGCAACCGTTGCTAGGGTCTGGTTGCCTGTGTTAACCAGTGTGCCGTTGCTGGAAAGACTGCAGCTTCTCAGGCGTCTTTTCCTTTAAATTTGACAAAAATAAGTCACTTTTCTCCGCTGAAAGAAGTTTCAATCTGGTATGTATGCTTTGAATACTGTTTTTCTATGCTAAATTGAACGATCAACTGACGTACAGCGATCTCAGACAGAGTCATTTGTAGCGATCGCGATACTTTGAGTGCCTGATATTTTTCATTCATTGTATTTAAGGTTCACATGTAAGCTTAAATATTATCATTCTAAAAGCTGATGTTCAATTTTTAGAATTGGATTGCATGCCATTTTTGCTGTAGATTTATAAATAGTGCCATGCTGGATAGTTGTTGCGTGCCTTTGTGCTGCAAGAGTGGTTATCGTGTAGGGCCGGATGGGAGAAAGATCGCGTATCGCTGCCTTCCATCGGATGCTGAAAGGCTAAAGGTACTATTTTCAAAATTATCTTTCATTAAACCTATCGTTTCAGATTTCTGACATTTCTCAATCCGACTTATATTTCGGTAGTGGCTTTTGAAAATTCGACGAGATGAGAGAATGCTGAATGTTTTTACCGGCGTTTCGAACATATTTCACAATGGTATTATACGCGAATGGAGGAAGATCGTCCAGTAGTTTATCCATATTCTTCTCCGAGGGACAAAATCTAAACTTTTCCTCATTCTCTCTAACAAGATCTAAGTCGCGTTTTGCTTCGAGCACGAAGTGTAGCTGCGGTCGCTTGATTATTTTGATCATTTTGCCCGCGATCGTCTGTACACATTTCACTCTGCACAAAAAAAAAAATCAACAAGGGACTGCAATCACTTAGACAGAAAAAAAAGAATGAGACAAAAGGCAAAGGTGCATTAAAGTTTTCAAGTGTATTTAATCATTTGAAACAGAGGGTTGCTTACTTAGCAACAAATTGGGCCTTCACTGTTAATCCTTTCAGGCTCACTTTCTTCCTTAAAGGAATTTCTTTTAATTCCTTCACATGCATCTTTTCCACAGGCCTATCGATTATGAACTTAATACTGTTCGGTAAAAAGAGCATATAGTGAAACTGAGTCTAAGACATTTTCAAGAAGTTCAAGATCAAAGTCGGAAATGTAATATCAGCTCTTCACACATAAGTTCATCGCAATCGTGATTTTTCCGATCATCTACGTTCCGATTTGTATAATATAGGCAAAGTAAAAAGCACTGACCTTTATTTTAACACATTGAACAGACGCTGACTTCTTCTTGAAAGTTTTTTATTGTTTCCAGAGTGAAAAAAACAACAAGATAACGGACTCGCATTAGCATATAAACAAGCGACCAGCCCTTAGCAACGGTTGCTACCGAAAAGCCTCGCTTTGGTGAGATCGTCGCCATATTTGCAATCGGTCTATTCTACTACGAGTTTTAGCGTCAAGTGGCGAAAACAATTTATCAAATGTTAGAAGTTTTATCATTTTTCTATCGGGAGAGGGCTCAACCTCCTTCAATAAAGATAACAGTGTTACCTTTTCTGGTGATAAAAGGTACAGCGAAGCATTCAGGGGTGTCTATTTTTTAGAAAATACGCGAAAAAAACTTTAAGTCAAATGTCGTACTCCTAGTGTCGTTCTTGTTCTCGAATCTAAAAGTCTCCAGTATCCGGATTCGTGTCAGGGACGGGGCCTTAATGAGCGTTTACGGTTGTTGTAAGACTGTTTTATTCTGGACTGTGGGAGTAGTGGTATATTTGTTTGGATCGGTAAGAAGTGCACTGACGCAGAAAAGAAAGCAGGAATGAAAAATGGACTGGTAAGCTGGACTAAATTGATAAACATAATGTGAACAATAGGTAAAGGCCGCTACAGGAGTCATGAGTTTTATCACTGCAAGAGGTACTGCCCTCTTGAAATAAAGTCTGTTAACGTTGTATTGTATTTCATTGTATGGCTGAATCCGCGAGCGGGAAAAATGAAGCGAATCCTGCATTCTGCTTGGATACCCGCAGGCCCATCTTGCCCTCGCTGGATCCCCCGCGTGTTGCCGTTCCCGTTCTCTTGTGTTTGCTCAGTAAAGGATTTTTAAATGTTCGTTTGCAAGTCTTCTCACCTGTTTCCCCAATTTCTCCTGTAATTGTTTCACATACAGCTTTGAGGAATTCTGAAAAGGTATCTTAAGTCATAGTGACGAAATTTCTGAAGTAGCCTTATTTCTCCCTTTTGTCAATTGAAGGAATTTATAAGCAAGAAGGGATATCCTCAGTGGACGCAAGTCACCCGTGTGGTGGAGGGTGGTGAGACACCTATTTTCAAGCAGTTCTTCTCAGGGTGGAGAGACGAAGGTGAACAGGTCGGACTGGGAAAGGTGTTCAGGCAGGGCCACTTAGGTGAGTTTATACCACTTCACTCTAACAAAGAACGAAAGTAAACACAAAAAAAGTAAAAACAAAAGCTAATGCGACTGTGTTGGTATAACTTCAGCGTAAGCTAACTTAAAATTCTCCCGTTAACTTGGAGCGGGCTAAGTTGTGAGGACGATGGAACAGGCGATGTAAAGGTATTAAAATACGATTCTTTTATTTACACACTTTAGTTTAAAAACAACAAATTTAAGCAACACCACATCTGAGCAAAAAATGCAACACAAAAAGGGAAGGCTGACTGATTGAATTCTAAACTAGTTAAAGGTTGCTATACCCATTTTGTTACTCGATATTTCACATTTTTACGCTTTGTAGTCATGTCCTAACTTCTTCTTGGGCCTTGCTTGCCGGCTTTGAAACCGCCGATTTACCCTGCACCAGAGTTTGAACGGAGAAACATTCTTACCTTTTTTTATTAGAGTTTATTCGTCAGTAAATGTTTGTGGTTTATGATAGGCGATCAATTTAATAAGCTGAGTTACGAGGGGCGTTTTTCAGTTCAGCTGTTCAGCAGTTCTCTTTCCTTGTCCTGCCCGAGGCTGTTCATTTCTTATCGATTAAGTTTTTTTGTTGTTTCCAGATCTGGCGGGTGGAAGATCATGACTTGATTCCGTGGCAACAGAATTTGATATAGCCATATGATCTTTACTTTCTGTGTTGGCAAATGGTGCCGACGCCTATTTCCCTTTTGAAAACTGTCGTTGCCATTTTAACGGTCGATGCCACAATTAGTAACTGAGCCTTACGTCAAGATAGATGTAATATATTCCCTGGATTATGTTACAAAAAGGTAAATTATACGTTTTTGAATAGTGTTAGAAAGAACGACATTGAAACCCAAGTTGAATTTTCGTTAAAAGTTGCGGAAAGGGCTACGGTCACCCATTATTGATGTAACAGATAAAAAAGACAGTTTGCTAGTGTATGTACTTAAATTTTTCAGAAATTTGGCGGGTTGGTGTGGTAGTGTTCCGGGTTCGAGGTCTAGGTTTGGCTCGGGTTGCAATTGTCTCTCTCTTTAATAGAAACACTCTCAAGAACAGATCAAGCATTTTCGAAGTGTCTTTAAAAAATGGCAGCGATCGTTTACGAAAGGGACAACTGCGGTGCCGACATTTACATTCGCTAGTTTCAGTTTTCAAACACTGACTTAGAACCTTTAAGTACAAAGTCAGAACATTTAGAGTGATTTTACTTAAACCGTGAAACAGATACTAACAAATAGTGAAAAACAGCAAGAGGTAAACAAAAGAAGACAATGGAATTAGTGTATAATAGTGCGTAGTATTCTACTACCCATTTCACGAGTCAAGTAAAATCACTTTAGCAAATTAACAGCATATATTGGTAATATTAACATAATTAAATACCCTTTAACACTGCCAACTAACGGCTTAATTAAAAATTTTCTTAGCAAAGCACTTAAAAGCTAACTGCTATCTAAACTCGAATTTTGCTGATACTAATCCGAGAACGCGTTTCATGAACCATGAACTATTGTAAACAGAAAGATTAAGTTAAAGTCTTAACTGTTGGTTTATCTTTTTCCAGGTTGCCCGAAGAGCGGCCTCGTTGAATTCAGGAGACATGTTTGTACTGGAGACTCCTAGTCTTGCTTATTTATGGAGGGGAAAGGTGATTACAGCAATACCATTATTACAATACTGTTCGGCCGTAATACTATTACAATACTGTTACCGCAATACTATAACAATACTGTACCACGATTTGCACATGAAAAGCTGGAAGGTTTTTTTAACAAAACAAGGTCACCGCCAGCCTGGCCTCTATTCAAAGGCC
>JBBMOI010000005.1:26910000-26985000 GCA_038088405.1 Porites divaricata
CCCTTTTCATTTTTTCCGCGTCCCTCTTACCTTAATTATCTATTATCAAGAGATTATTCTTTCTTGCTATTATCTATCTTAATCGATCGTGAGTCACTGGGGGCGGGGCGGCCTCTTTGGGGGAGGAGTTACTTGCCATTCAATTGTAAAGCGTACCCATGCAGCGAGAGTTATAATTGTCAGTAGAACCTTACCTTGCAATTTACAATAATCTAGGTACAGAGAGTTCTTGTACGCTTCGGTTAAGGGTTAATTCAAATATATGAGACACATTTGAAAATTACACTTTTCAGGAAAGTCATTTCTACTTGCAAAGAATGTCGTTTGACACTTGATTTTATCAAATACTTCAAAATACAAATTGTTATAGACAGTTATATCCTATTGGTTTTTTTTTTCCTCGATCGATTATTTCTCTTTAGGAAGGAAGGACTTACGAAGAGATGAAAAATGAAATGGGAGAAGACACAATAAAAAAGTTTTCAGAGATGCGAATAACACAGAAGGTGAGTTTGACAAGACGATTAATCACATTCATACTTGATGCAGGAAGTTATCCTTTTGGAAACATTAAAGTTTTAGTATGTCTCACTTATCAACTTTGTCAGTGGACTTGGATTCTGGACTCTAATCGTTAGAGCGGGGATTCTAGCTTCCTTGTACTTTTTTCATGGGTAACTGATCACTCCCCGATTTTTAGAGCTCGTGTGTTTTTTCATCACACCATGTTTAGACTGTAAAGACCATAAACCACAATAACAACGCTGATTTTACTGATGGTGTGTGCTATCATATGACGTCCTGGCTCAACCTCAACACCTTCTTCCAGAGAACATCGATAAAACCAAGAGAGAGGTAAGGTCAACACTGAAAGTAAACTTTGTACAACAACTAGATGACGCGCAAATTTTAATTCTTTACAAATAGCTGATAGGGTAATAAATACTGTCATATATTGTATAGCTTAAGATCCTTAAGAATCCAGTTTGAGAACCGCCCAGATGTTGTTTAGCATCTGATCGACACAAAGAAAAATTCGTCTAGTTATGGCATTAATGGTTATTCAGTTTCTTTTGTTTGGGTTTTACAGCGCTACCTATCAAACGAGGAGTTTTTCTTGGTATTCGATATGGAGAGGACTGAATTCGAGTCCTTGCCAAGATGGAAGCAAATCCAGCTCAAAAAGAAGAAAGGATTGTTTTAGTTCCCTTGCTAACTGTACGAAACACGAACTGCTCCAGATGCTTTCTCTACGCGTAGGGTTAGCCTCTAGTTGGCCTTATTATTATTCTCGCCCCTCTGCAAGAACTGCATGTCACCATTATGTCTTAAGCGACCTTCCTGCTTGAGCCGGCCTCGATCATTTATAAACTGAGTCCGGACATAGGGCTAAGTCAGATGAATAAGGCACATGGGATAAAATTGCCCAATAATTCAGGCAGGCGAACTTCCCTACTTTCTATATACGTATATATGTGGTAGCGCGCTCGCTCTTATCAAATTGCGGAGTTCCTATTTACAAAAGAATTTCACGAGACTGAGAGAAACAAAACAGTACAACTAGAGGAAAATTTTTGGGGTTTTGTAGTTCCACGATTTTAAAATGACGCAGTGCAAGTAAAGCGTGATTTTGATAAAGTTGTTATTTAACATCGATGGCTAACTTACGACATTGAGTTTGAAGTTTGAATTTTAAGATAAACTGGTTTGCTAGAGTTTTATGTAAAAATAACAACTGTAGATAGTCTATAGCTATATACTTAGCTTTCTAAAGATCACTGAACGAACCATCAGTAAAAAACCTTTTGAGTTTAATTAAGCGACCGAGTTTAAAAACTCCTTAGAGATTTTTTCTTATGTGATGAAGTTTAAGATAAACTAGAAATTACTAGGCTTGATGTAACCAATCATAGATAACCGCAGACAGTCTCTACTGAGGTTGTTATTCATGATATTAGATCACTGATTGAATAATTTGAAACCTACAGAATCATTTTGATGTTTCAGATGTTTATCATTTTCTAAGTTTTGTGGGATTTAAGTTACTTTTAATTTGACTAAGTACAATTGGAGCTTAGAGCTAATAAAGACCCTGGAGAATATCAAAGGATTAATTCTCTTTAATAAACTTTTTCAGAGTTTTTCATGAGTAGAAATGTAATATTTTCATACTTCGTTCTTGTCTCCACATGTATGAATTATGGGCCACCAGTCTTGTAATCAAAGTGTATCTTTCTGCTGTTCCACTTCAGTGACTTGCTCGGCCTCTATTTATTGAAAATATAATATTCTGTTGAAACAATGGAGAAGGTGCTTTAAATTCATGTACCTATTCAACTGCCTTGACTAAGATCCCTCTGCGACCTGGGTTAATCGGATGCAAACCATGTAGCAGATGTACACAAAGATGTAGGATGATTTAATGGCGCCTCATTGAATATGCATTACTATGCAGGGTGGTGCTTGAGATTGAGCGTGAGATTGTATATTCACTATCTTGAGGTGTTGGCAAGAGAAGTTTTTAGTGCACTGGTTTTACTGATCCGCCAAAACCATCCGGGTGGTATCGCAAATATATAGGGAACAGAACAATAGAGGAAATGTCAGCCAATCAGAAAATACTGACGTCACTATACTGATAAAACTGATTGGACAATACTGATTCTTTATCGTTGTTTTGAATTAAACTTTTGCTGGCCTGCTCGTTTAATTTAAACGTTTTTAAGAACTTAAAGTACGTTGAAAGAAAGGCATTCTGATTATCATTAAACAGCGACGCTTATATTTCTTCTCTTAACCTTGCGTCATATATTACATCTACTTGTTCGTTGTTTTGGCGAGGCAAGTAAACGGCGTAAATTATTATAAACAACTAGTCGGATATAACCGTGAAACTGTGAACATCAAATCATAATACAAGAAAGAAGAATCAACGACTATCTTGCGGACCCTTCATTTATATTTTACTGAACCGTTAGCGCTTTCACAGAACGACCAGAACTATACTGATATTGATAATTGTCTTGTTTCTTTTGGTGTACACAAAGACTGTTTTATTTAACCACTGATTTTAAGCTAGAGAAGAGAAAACGACGTGTAAACGACGAAATTCAACAACGAGCTAACACGCATTGGTTGATGCCAAACCAAAATTGATTCATAATGTGTTTATGCTTTTTGCGAGTTTAAAATTCATAAGAACAAAATATTGAACGAGACTCATAACACCCTTTGTTTTAGATGAACAGTAAAAATGCTAATTGTTATTGTGGTTGTGGAAACCATTCTGACCATTCGGGCTGGTTAGTTGAGGTCGGTGGTGAGCTTAAAATCCCCCCCAAGACTTACTCCAGTTGTATTTTTTACTCGTTATATCTGAAAACGACCAACGTGAATAGACGATCTTTTAACGTCCCTGACTCAACATTTCTTTAGAGCCCGCGATATCCTTCCTGACATCCTTTCTAACCACTGGCATTAGCGTTGTGACAAATGACCCTACAGTTTTTTTTTAACTTTGGCTGAACATTGTCTCGTCGGCTCAAGCAAAGGCGTTTTTGAGCGACGCACGCGTCAATTTAGGGAGTGAGAAATTTTTCTTTTTCATGTAGCCCCAAATTTGTATAATTACTTCCTTAATTAGTGCCTTTAATTAGTCTTAGGCCATCCCCATAAAATGTTTCGTTTCCCATCGCCCCGTCTCTTGCTGTCGGTCGGTCGGGCAAAAAAAAAAAAAAAAAGAATGAAAATATTTCAGCCTGTAGTACAGGCGTTTTTTTTTAAAAAAGCGCGACCCAAAGGAATGCATCAACCTCTCCCTTGGAATCATTTTTTTGACTCGCCCAAATTCTCGGTCAGTCGAAAGTCCAAATCGATCGCACAGCAAAATACGCCTACTTTGCAGGCTCTCCATACTTGGTCAACGCTAACTGGTTATAAAGAATTAGCCAGTCACTAACGCAGAAATATTGTGAACGAATAATTATTAAATTAAATTTTGCCTAACACTTATATATCTTCTCGCTTATCTTTATTCTTTATAAGAAAATTCAATGTTTCTTTAGCATAGTAAGTCACACCATCGTAAACATCCGTATAACGAGACTAATTAACAACAAACATAAGGCCGTTTTTCAGGTTGACATAAATGCAATCTGCGGTTTGCACATCCGTGCCCCTTTTTTTGTTATTCCATACGTTTACTAAGGGCTGAAAATGCAGAAAATAGCGCGACTAAATACACTTCCGTTATTCACGATCATGATTGTCATTCGACTGTCATAGAGAAGGTGAATCTGCATACGGTCTAAGGGTTTGGTGTAGGGGGAGGGGGGGGGGGGAGGGGGTCTGTATGGGGAGACTACGCAGGAATGGGTTACATTTTTCACGGTTCAGATTTTTTCCCCCGGTTCAGATAACATAAAAGGGCAGACAGGAATCGGTCACGAGTTGAAGTATATAAAGAGTAGGAAAGACCTTTTAAAACTAGAACATTTCGAAAATAACTTGATGCATCAGTCATATACTCAGTTCATTTAAGAAAAGAAATGCAGTGTTTTAAAGCTAGGGACGTGTAAAAAGGGGAATCATTTAGGGGAATCATTGAGTTTGTCAATGGGAGGTGTAAGAAAGGGGTACCTTTTATGCCAAAGGTGGTTTATAAAGGATAAGTAACGGTAGGAGGAGCCTCTCCGTATACTTACTGTATTGAGTATTCCCCCCCGGGATAAATCTGAGCCTAGCGTTTTATTTTAAGCAACTGAACGTTCCCGATATAGATCGCCGACTTTCAGCTTAGCGACGTTCATTTTTACTGAATCAGTTTATTCCTTGGAATCTTTATGCCCATAATGCTTCTCGCAGCACCATTTATCGTGTTATGCTCATTTTTACCATTGTCTCATTCAGTAATCGCTACAACAAAGTACGGGAAACTCGAAGGCTTTACAGCTTCTTATCCGAGTCTTCATATTCAGCTACAGTTCCACTCGGTTGACAAGTTTCTGGGTGTTCCATTCGCCGCTCCGCCGACTGAAGAAAACAGATTAAGAAAACCACAACCTCTTAAAGGCTGGAAACCGAACATACGACAGGCTAAAAAACATGGGAGTGCTTGTATGCAGCCTCAAAGATTCGCTTTTTACTTTGATCGCTACGGGTACAATATAACATATAGCGAAGACTGTCTGTTTCTCGACGTCTACACTCCCAACGTTAGCCTAAGTTTACCCGTGATTATCTACATTCACAGTGGAGCTTATACAGGGGGTCATTCTGTGGCATTTCCTAGCGATATTTTGGCACTACATGGCGTTGTAGTTGTGGTGATTCAATATCGTCTCGGTCCATTTGGTTTTTTCACGACCGAAGATTCTTCTGCTCCCGGAAATCTAGGATTACTGGATCAGGTGGCAACTCTAAAGTGGGTCAAGGAAAATATTGAAAACTTTGGCGGGGACCCCAACAAGATAACGCTTTTAGGGGAGAGCGCCGGTGGGTCAAGTGTTAACTTCCATATCATGTCACCTCTGTCTAAGGACCTCTTCCACCAAGCCATTGCAGAGAGCGGTGTAGATTTGCGCCCCTGGGCGATTCAGCCAAGTTCATATGGCATCCGTCTCGCCAAAGAGTTGGCCCAAAAGTTGCACTGTACATCCAGCGATCACCACGCCATGGTGGAATGCATTCGCAAAGTGAAGGCCATGGACATACAGAAAGCGGCTGACGATATCGACGTTTCCTCTGGCCATGATTTCTATCGCTGGTCAGCAGTTGTGGACGGGCATTTTCTCTCTGATACACCCTGGAATCTGCGGAAGAAAAGGAAATTCAAGAAGGTGCCTTTAATGATAAGCTTTAACAGTCACGAGGGGGCAACTGCTATCAGAAGGCTTGTAGGGAAGGCTGGACTGGAAAACGGAGTCAACCGATCATTGTTCAAAGACGCCTTATCAGGGTTTGCCGAAGGTAGAAATAAAAGGTGAGGATATTTCCTTTGTTATGTGGCAGTCTAATGAACTAGATGTACTGTTCTTTAAAGTCTTTAAATAATGACATTGCCCTCATCCCACCTGTTAAAATTTCAGCCGGCCGTCCGGATTGATGAGTCACGTCACATACATGAAGTCCGTCACCGAATTGACCGAAAGAATTTGACGTGCTGGCCTGGAGAAAGGGGTAAAGAAATAAACAATGTTACGCATAACCTTTTTGACAATCACTCACTCACTCACTGGTTTACATTTACGTCAATTAATGACATGATTAAGCAATGCATAATTCTTTAGTTTTGATTTTACCACAGGCAGACCATCCGAACTGTTCGAGGCATTGTGATGTCACGCGCGACATGTGATCCCATATATGCATACCCCATACATTTACTGTATTTCATAACTCCTACTCTCTGCTTGATTCTAGTGATCGGTAGAAATGCTTCAAAAAAACATAGAATTTTGCACCTTTTGATCCCAAATGCTGATTTAATGAAAGAAAAATGAGTAAAGATAACTTATCGTATGTTTTTAGTGGCATTTTCTTGAAACTGACAACCCCGAAAACGTCACAAAAACGAAGAACACGCCACTAAAAACACAAGGTATGATCTTTGTTCAGTTTTCTTACATTATCTTAACAGTTGGGATAAGCGCAAAATTCTGCGTTTTACTGAACGTTTCCCCTGATCTGAACATACATGCCAACTCTCCCGGATTATCCGTAAGTCTCCCGGATACGGCACCGATCTGCCACTCTCCCGTACAGGTCACCAAATCACCGGATGATGGACTTTCCAGCTTTTCTGTGCTTAAGTTTGAGATTTAGACCATTTTTGGCTCAAAACTTGAATTTTTCTTATTCGCAAGACGGTTTCTGGCGCATTTTTGCACTTATTTAGTCACTGACAGAGATTATTTCCGGCATCAAAACGATAGACTGCAAAACAGCCGTTTTTTGCGCACTCAAGTACCTACGCGCGAGCAGTCAAACAAAAGGTCTGGAACGAGGCTGAAAACAGAGAGCGAGACTGGGGAGAGACGCTAAAATACATTTTTTTCCCCTCGCCTCACACGCCTTACAAGCGTGTGAGGCTCGCGCGCTTCGCACGTAATACTGTTACGCCACGCTTTGCTGATTTCTTTACTGATTTTGAGAAAAAAAAAACCGACTGTTTTGCAGTCTAGATCTAATTTTGATAGTATGAATCTCGAGGAATCGAAGGAGGGGGTCCGTTGAAAGTTCGGGGGGATAGTGAAAAAAAAAGAGTCTCCCGATTTTAGATCTCCAGAGGTTGGCATCTCTGCTATTGGCTATATGATGTGGTCATGATGGGCCCAATCTTGCCTGCTGGGGATTTCCTAGCGTTGGTCCGGCAGGGAAAAGTTCTCTTTGTTGCTATATGATAAATCCTTTATAATTGACTCATTAGTAGGTCAATATGGCTGGATATTGGCCAAGTTTCTTTCATTGTTTTTCCTTTTGTATTTATAAACCGAGATGACTTCAAGGTCAATAAAAACTCAAAAAAGAAAAAACTTGAAAGAAAGACAAATTGTTATCGTAATGTAACTAAAATTGCAAGGAATAAACTTGTTAACGAAAAAAGGTGATCAAAGGAGACACTTGCCTCATCCTTTCGTTATAAAAACTGCTAGTCCCTCCTAAAATCGTGTTCACTTCGGTAGCCATACAATAGATCGTTTTCAGTCAGGTACTGTGGTCAGATTGCTTGGAATAAAAGAAAGTTTTAACATGTGAAAAGAGTTTAAATTCCCGCAGAATTGTTTTTGTACAAAAACGTGACCGCCGATTCATTGTTTTGTACACAAATATGGCCGCCGTGACGTCATGCGAAAACGATCTATAAATAGATCTCAGAACAACATTGGGAGTTATCCTCGTTAACACAGGAATTAGAGTATAGCGGCATTTAGGGGTCGTTACCACTTTGAGGGTCAAATCTGTTAACTTTATTCAAAAATGAAACCACAACATATGATCAAATAATACAATCGTGTCTCATCAGCTCCGGGGATACAGAATAGCTCACTTGGGAAAAGAGTAATAGCCTAGGACCTAAACTAAGCGCGAGCGCATTATGGGATTGTTCGGGGGAAAAGTCGAACAGCCACAGGTAATCCTTGTTCCCTTTTTCTGTGCGCAGAATGGCAGTTGTTCTCGAGAAATTGTACTTACAGTCGAGCTAGAAGCATAGGTCTGTAATATTACAGGTAAAGCGTGAGCTGAATCGCTCTCATTCGCCGAAGTCTGCGCGGTCTTTGCTTTGTAGCGATTACCGCCTTGCAAAGAAACAAAGGCCATGAGAGCTTTTGCGTATTCTTTTGTTTCCAAATATCTCAAGGGGCGAGGGGAGAAAAGAGGAGTTCTTTTTTTCTTCTTTACCCGAACAGTCCCTCATCATAACTTTATCTTTTTCTGTCACTGTTTGCAACATCGGGAGAGACATGGTTAAGAGTTCTGTCAAAGACATGGACGTATCAGACACAGAATAAGGGTTTACCTCGGTGTAAGAACCTGTGAACTTTTTCTTTGTTTTGTACCTTTTGTCTTTCTAGGTTTTATTGTGTTGACTTCTTTGTTTTCTTTGTTTTACGTCACTGGTGAGTTTAACAGGTTCTTACACCGAGGACGAGCCCGGAATAATACTACTTTTCGTGAGTGTAATACCTTGCAGCCTACTTCGCAGTTCTTTTAAACGATTGCCCCACTATGGTTCAAAAGTGTTGGGCGTAGTAGCTCGTAGTACAAAGCACTGAATGTTACTTGCTTGAAGTGAGAAACCGCGAGTAGGTTTTCAACTCAACTTGGTTAACGAACAAAGGATTTATAGAACTGGCCCAGTTGTTCAAAGGGTTGATAGCGCTATCCACCGGATAAATCACTCGCCAGTGGGTAACGCAATTAGTTTTCGTAATACTTGTCCACCGGATAGCGATTTATCCTGTGGATAGCGCTATCCGACTTTTGAACAACCGGGGCCAAATATTTCTATCAGCCTGTTCATCTTTTTGTCAACTCATTCTTGCGCTAATATTTAGATCTGGAGTTATTTTGGTCCAAAAAACTGGACGTAAAGATTTGCCTTTTGAACATTATACAGTCGACTCCCAATAACTCGAACCTTCTTAGGAAATCAAAACAAGTTCGAGTTAGCAGAAGGTGGGGGGGGGGGGGAGGACGGACAAGGGGACCGGAGGGGTACGGTAGACGGGAGAACGGGGTACGGGAAGCGGGAGAAACAACCGGAAATAAGGACTGAAATGGGATGGGGAATGAATGAAACATGCCAACTTCAAAGCTTGATAAATACACAGTGCTGGACGCTTTATTTAAACTAAACTGAAAAAAGTAAAGACAAAGACTACGTGGTTGTTAAAATTATTTCCATGTTTCGGATTGCTGTACGTTTTTTTTACTTGTCAGGTGCTTAAAGCATGGTTCGAGTTATTGGGTAAATTTATTCAGAAATGATCCAAGAGAAACGAAAATTACTTCGAGTTAACGGGATCGAGGTTCGAGTTATCGAGAGTTCGAGTTACCGAGGGCAAAATCATAGTAGATTTATAAAGGAAAACCTGGAGAAATCGATTTTGGTTCGCGTGAGCGCGAGGTTCGAGTTAGCGAGAGTCGCTGTATCAGTCTTGTTCGCTGAAAACTCCCGCTATCCGTTCGTATCTGCATATCACAAAGGATTGTAACTTCTTCATTTTCGGTGACCATCTCAAGCATGTGTTCATACCACTTCTTCTGTACTTCGATTTGGTAATGCTGACCCGCCTTCCACTGGATATACAGCTATTTCGAGAAAGGTTGTCGGAAAAAGTGCACGCGACAATCCCGAAAGGAGTTGTGGGTGGTTTTGAGTTCACTGTTCTTCAGAGAAATTTGAAAGAACTGGCACGAAAGGTTGTGAAAATGTGTTTGCGAATGTTAACGGAAAGCAACAAAAATAGGTTCGACAGCTACAGTCGTCAGGAACAGTGCATCGATCATATCCCATATTACCTTTCGGGATTGTCGCGTGCACATTTTTTCCGACAACCTTTCTCGAAATAGCTGTATGCAGCACCCTTATTGTGCCTCTCTTTGTAGTCGGTTTTTGCAAGTTCGAGACAACCAGGTATAATATGGTCTACTGTTTGTTCTTGCTTGTTACATATTCTGAATAGTGGACTGACGTCATCCTTTGCGAAGTAAGACTTAGTGGGCTGCAGTTATCAGACCCTCTGTCTCAGCTTTCAGTATATTACAAGACTGCATTCATTATGTATCCTACAAGGGGGGGGGGGGGGGGGGGGAGAGGATTTTAGGGGGGTTCTCAAATTTTTAGAGCAAAAAAGGGGGGATATGAAAATTGTTTAAATATCTCCTGGGGGGGGATGCTTATTTTTTGTAAGACTCTGTCTAGCTTTTGTAATAGTTTTAAAAAGTGAAAAAAGAAATGATAAACAAGGATTGTAAGCAACAAGGGTACCTCTATTATTCTGAGAGACTATCGTGCCTATTTTGAAGTTTTTCAAGCAGTGTGCCTGGCCTGTAGATGTAATGTCTCGATACAGTATAGTGTTATGAGGATCAGAATTATTTTTAGTTTATCCGTCATGCAATTCCAGACTTTTGTAGAATTATCTTATAATCTGTAATGTGACTCAGCAGTTTCCGCAAATAGAAGATGATGTAATACACTATAAATAGTATTGGAACGTTCTAGATGTTTAAAGAAAAAGTATAAAACTAGGCTTCCAAGTATCAAGCTGTTGCATGATTGTGTGCCCGAGGGTTTTCCCTCGTGGCTAGTTGTGATTGAGCTTATCAGCTATGGATGCTATACTGTGAGAAAGCTATAATCAACTGACATTGCTATGGAGGAGCTATACCTTTGACATTGCTATATCAAGAGAAAAGAAAGAGACGATAGCAGAAAAGAGAAGATAAAAGAGTTCATGATGAAGTTTCCCAGACGAGTTTGTAAACACAGAAAAGCCAATGAGTGGAAAGGATCCAGTGAAATAATAATAATCAAGAAAGTCAAGCATTAATGTCTCAAGTCAGTTGAGTTGACAGTTGTTCCTGTATGGCCATGAAAGACAGTAAGCCTGCTTGCTTTACAAACTGCTTAACGTAATCTTTAACTTTAATAACTATAACAGCTAGGGCATAATTAAATAAATAATAGTTAAAAAAGGTAACTGCTAGTTGTCACACTTTTGTTGCGTGCCTTTTATCGTACTCGGGAATTCTTTTTACTTATGCCTTGTTCACGGGCATCTCTTGGTTATTCCGGTACGTAACAATAGAAAGTAAAACATCTAAAATGGAAACATTTAATGCAACCTCAGTCTAAGCAGTGCAACTTTATTGAATCAATGAATGCAAAAGAAAACAATGTAATTTGACAGTGCAACAGTTTTATGAAATTGAACAAGGGGTCCACATGCACCCAGTGCACCCCATGCTATATCTGCCACTTGTCAAGACAACAACATAATAATTAAGTCATTAAGGTTAAAAAGAAAAAGATATGACCATATTTTCACTCATCTTTGTCATTATCCTCAACACTATCAATCTCATCAGTCACCAAAATCATTGTCAATATCATCATCCTCAGCAGCCTTGTCACCAGCAACATTGTTATCCTCATCATTGTCATCCTCATCATTATTGTCATCATCATCAATATCCTCCGCATCATCATCCTCCAGTGCACATCTCGCACATGAGAGGAATGATGCTGAACGGCCAGAAAAGGAGGGTGGAGAGGATGGCAACAGCGGAGATGAATCCGTGGATGAGTGTGATAGTGAGAGTGATGATGATGATGAGGTTGTTGCTTTTGTCGACGAGAGTGACAGTGAAACGGAGGTTCCTGTCAATACTCCTGGTAGTACTCGTACACGAGCTGGCAGGCTATCTATACCTAATTCGCGCTACTTAGACTGGCTGGCATAGGTATGACATAAACAGTTAAAGCTCTCTCGATGTTCTTATTAAACATGTCTCTTGAAATTTCAAACATATAGTGTACTATTATACAGATATTTATTTTGATATTTCTTGTGAGGGAAGAGGGGGGGTGGGCATTCATTTTTCGGCTGATTGCTTGGGGGGGATTATGAAAATTTGTATGGACCTTGGGGGGGATATAAAAAAACGAGCCGCTGAAAAAAAAAATCCTCTGCCCCCTCCTGTAGCATACATAACGAATGCAGCCTAATTATTACTGTTATGTTTTTCTTCTTTTGCATTTCGTACTGTCCAGGGCTCCGAGAAGTGACCAGTTTCCCTGGGAGTGACTGGGGGGGAGTCATTATTTAATTTGTAGACAGCTCTTTTTGCAAAATATGGGCTGTAGCCAGTAGGTTGATCTTTTGGAGTTCCTCGATATTGATTTTTTCCAACTACAGGGATAGTTTCTATTATTTTATTATCAGTTATTATATTATTATTATTTCATTTTCCATTGATAACCACATCTACAGTACTACAAAAAAGCCTCCCGGGGGGCTTATTTATTTCAAGCACGTTTGAGGAGGGGGGCCTCAATAGAGAGTGGTGGGTGGGGGGCTTATTTGAGTAGAGGGCTTAATCAGTTTACCGAAATGGGGGCACCATACTGCTTTTTCGATCAACCAGAAGATGGTATCAATTCTCCATAAAAAACAAGGGCACAAAGTGGAATGCTCAAGCACATGACGTAAGAAAGATCAAAACTAATCCGAACTCCCAGCATTCGGTAGTAAAGAAAAAGGAGGGGCTTAATAACTAACTTTCTCTGGAAAGGGGGCGGGGGGGGGGGGGGCTTATTAGAGAAGGAGGGCTTATTTGAGAGGAAGGCTTAATAGAGGATTTACGGTATAGATTTACAAGCCAACATTTGACAAAGACAACTAATTACTACTGTAACAATGTCTAAGGGGTCAGCATCCACTTTCTCATGAAGAACTCTTTCTTATTGATTTTTGTTCCTGTTGTATATTTAGGGATGATTTTAGTCCTAAATCCATAAATGTTTGGAAGGATTATTTTGTTTTTTCCTACAATCCCACAAAAAAGGTTTTGCAATAATACTGAACTGAATAGTTGAGTAATTTAGTACAATCCGTGGACATGCCAGTAATATGACAAACAAGATAATGATTTTGGCTGATATTCGCTAAAAGTACTCAAGTTATTTGTTCTAAAACCATTTTCATACAACCTCGTTTTGTGTGTATAGAATTGGGAATCGTACTGGCAGGTCTTAACGTGTACGATACTTTAACTTTAATCAAGTTCCAGATTACGATATTAGTGAAATACTAATTAACAATTATTCCTCGAGCCCGAATGGGCTCTGAGTCAATAGCCCATGAGGCCGAAGGCCGAATGGGCTATTGACTCAGAGGCCATGAGGGCGAGAGGAATAATTGTTTTAGTAAAATCCAACTGGTTGGTCAAAAATATCGAGACAAAACAACTTTAGCTAGTTAAAAAATCCTTTTTTGCCGCCAACAAGTCAGCGCTTTTCGCTACTAGTAGGCTATAACATATGCAGCATTGATAATAGACCACTAGTTGGATTTTACTAATAACAATTAGTTGCCGAAGGCGACGTGAATATTGGCGAATAGTCATCGAGATGAAGTCGAGGTGACTTTTCGCCGATATTCACTATTCGCCGATATTCACTCTAGCGTATTCACGGCGCGATCGAACCCAAGTTATGTAAAGTAATTTCTTTGTTCTAATATCAGTTATTTCTTTACATGTACGATAAAGGAGATTGAGCATCTTCACAGCTTTGGAAGTGATAAGATCAACGTGCTTATCCCAACTTCCCAAGTCTTTCTCAACAGCAACACGGTCTAACTTAATTCCCCCAGGGAAATATTCCCTATCAACTGCGGATCTAACACACCCTTACACTCTTTAACATTGAACTCCATTCCTTATAAGTATGTGAAACCACTTCATCCTGTAATTTATCACAATAATCCTACCCAAGGATTAGAGCGATTTTCGTATGACCTTGAAAAAAGGTTTCGGTAAGTGTTCGTTCTTTGTTTCATCAGCCAATGGATGAAAAGATCAAAACATGGCCTCTTCGTTTTCCCGCCAAAGAAACCCTAATATGGAGAAGGCATTGTTCGATTGGCCAATCGTGTTGCAGTATGACGTCAAAGAAATTTCTAGAAAGTTCTTCGGGCATGAAGTTTGTTTACCCGAGCGTTCGCTTAGCCAACCAAAACCCAGGTGCGTTTGTATCCGTTTCATACACCAATCAAATCGCTCTATTTCCGTTCGTTTGTTGTTTCTGTTTTGTTCGCGCGTTTTCATTTCAAGGTCATACGAAAATCACTCTAAATGAAAGCACTTAGAATCATCTGCAAAGAGAGGTAACGATGTTTCACTTGAGATGACTTTAGGCGTGTCATTAATAAAGAATCGTGAAGAGTAAAGGGCCCAGAACGGACCCCTTGAGGTGCTGCTACTTGGAAAGATTTATCTCCAAGTATTTTCTTGGTCTTGACCAGTGGTGGCTCTAACAACAGTTCCTTGCTTGAACGCAGGTCATATCGTGTCCGTTCTTTAATCTTCATTAAGTTACAAATATAGGACAGTGCAACACCAGAAATTGCATAAACTTAGGATCAATATTTTACACTCAATTCTAAAACTGGAAGTCAGTGCTGACGAATTAAGGTAGGTGTTATGTGGTCCATGGCGAACAATTTCGTACATCATGGCGGCCACGCATGCGAAACGCGCTACTTTTTGGACTTAGATTTCAAATCGCTGTGAACAAAATTATAAAGAAATGTATGAGGATTTGCTTTACCGTGTTAAAAACTGTCCTCTAGTTCCTCAAGGGCAAGTTTAATCTCGGGTCCACAAATCCAGCTAGCCAGCTCTTAAAATGCATGTATACTTTTGCCTTTGCCAGTGTAGTTTCCAAATACACAGTGAACAGAAGATTCCTAACGTGTTGTAAAATTTGTTCTATACGAGGAAATTCGCCATACATCTTTCCCGTGGAACGGCAAAATCAAAACACAAGTTGCTTCTGTTTGAAGTCCACAAATCCAGTTCAATGGAGCAGGTAACAAAGGTCGTTTGAAGCCTATAAATGAGGTCCGTAAGCCTTTCTTCGTTGTTCCCAGCTAATGTAAAATACGAGAAAAATGGGTTGAAAGAAGTCTTCTTGTGATATGTAGAGATACCGACAAATTGAAAGGTTTCTGATATATCTTTTTCCCGAAGTAATGTATCGGTCAAATCGAAGCTTCAACATCCCCCCCGGGCAACCCCCCGGGCATTTGACTTTTTCGAAAGTTATTGTTCAAATTCCCGCCTACCTGGCAGGACTTTTCCACGGGTGACGGGTGACAGGTAGCGGGTAGACGGGTAGCGGGTGGCGGGTGGTGGGTCAGGCCGTAAAAAATAAATAAATAAAAATAAAAGGGGAAACCAAAAAAGAAAAAAAGATAATAAACATTACAAACAGCGATATTTTAGCAATATACTTCTACACGATATCGCATGTACGATAATATTTATCCTGCGACCAGACAAGTAAGATCGCATTCTCTTCTCGATATGTTTGAACAGTGTCTCAGATTTTTGACAAGTGCGTTTGTTCTTTTGTTATAAGTTGGGATAAACATTGCATTGCCCGTGGGATAAATCTTTGCCAGTTAGGTTCCCGACTTGTAGTTTAAAATGAACAAAATGTCTATTTCGAGAAAACAAGGAAATTTTCCTAAGGCTAAAGCAACAAAGCTTTCAATGTTAATGCGTACCAGAGAAGGAGCAACAACGTACACAGCATGGACCGTTTTCGCCGCATGTGTCGTCTCGGACGCGAATTGATCTCGTTGTATATATATGATAATTATAAAAAGGATCCGCATTTTTAAATACTACTTAAAAATACTGATTAGGATCGCAATTATGCCCCATACTAGGGAAAAAAATGAGTTACGACACGGGAGGCCGAATCTCTTGCAGTCTGTTATAAACACGGCTAAACAGTTGGGGAAGTGCAATCATCTTTCGTCTTGAAGTGGAAGAAAAAGCAAACTAGACAAACAAGATCGACACGTGCCATGTGTCTTGCTTGACATTGCCCATTTTCATTTAACACACCGCGTGTAGCCTGACGAAACTTCACTTGCAGTGTGGAGCTAGGAGAGGTGACTGTTTTCACAGGCATGATTTCTCGGTAAGGTACTGGCCATACCGCGGAGTTGGTAGGTGTGCTTCATTGCTGTCAATTGGTATTGTTATGATTTCTCGGGTATTTTTTTTCCATTTTTAGTCCGTGTAATTAGATAAAACAAAACAAGACAATACTTTTATTTGGAGCCTGGTAGCTAAACGTTGAAATTATTTTAAAATTACAACATACAGTTATATCAATATCAATTACGCTATAACGAGTTATAATATTTTATTTTCATTTATTATATAGACACGAGTGTTTTACTGGAAAATAGACCATTCGTAAAATTCATAAAAACTACATCCGGGACCCGAGTGGTATATTTTCCATAATCTCACACGTGAGTTTATCGATGACGTAATTTCGGTCATTTCCCTCCATTACTTTATCGATGTCTTTTTGTCTATATAATAAAAAGAACATTACACGGCGGCTTGAAGATATGAATTTTATTTTCGAGTGGCAAAAACAATACTTTACTCACTCGCTGCGCTCGTTCGTAAAATATTGTTTTGCCACTCGAAAATAAAATTCATATCTTCGCGTCACCGTGTAATATCCTCTCTCTATATTTTTAACCCGCCACCCGCGGAAAAATCCTGCCCCCCCCCCCCCCTACCCGGGCCAAAATGCTATTCAAATGCCCCACAATAGGATCCATTCAGGTGATCAAATGCCCCCAGCCCAGGGACATTTCACAGGCACATAAATGAGAGAAGAACGGCAGAAACGCCTTCAGTTGTCGAACAAAATCTTTATAAATACAGTAAATAACTCGCATTAAATATAACAAAAACTGAAACACTGTTAGCGTATTTACAACAAACAAAAGTCTCGAGCAAAGCGGCGGAAATCGCTGCTACAAGGTCACTGAATGCTAAGCTTTTCTTCGTGTGTCTTGCAACCTACAAAGTGTTCTGTAAAAAAAATCCGACCTATTGAGATTACTACATCACGACCATTTCACTGACATGCATCATCGCTCATCTTAATTAACATACAGGTATAGGTATTGTATTTCATTGTAAACACAACTTAATACATTCATATATTCAAAGCCTGAATCCAGTATTAAAAATATTAACATTTAAATGCTTTCAAATACGGCAAAAAGCTTGTTTAAGCCCTTTCCTCGTAACCAATTGGCCACAAAGGCACAATCTTTTCTACGAAAATCCTCTTACACCGCATCCCCCATGATAGCTCGCCACGCCAGTGATTTCACGTGAAATTGAGAGCGCAGTTCAAATTCCCCACCCCCAAAGCATGGGTATCAAATTTTCTGCCCCCCTGGAAGACTCTGATATCCCAGAGACGGCAAAGGTGTCAAATGCCCAGGGGATGTTTTGGGGGGGATGTTTAAGCTTCGATACATCGGCCGCCATGTTGAAAGTGCTCCGTTTATGTTACTCTTACATAAATAGTTTGAAAGTCCGCTGTACGGCTTGACAAGAAGCTTGGAACAGTATTTCTTCGCATTGTGTGACTTCGCGTGACAAAGTGATGTGACATTACGGCTGTTGATTGTGCAAATATGTAATAACAAGAAAACTTGGGTTTTTGTCTTCTTTCGAATTTGTTTTTGTTTGAGTATGTGTAAAATAATATTTTTTAGTTCCTTGTGGTAATTTCTAATGTTTTGATTAGATTTAGTAATTATTTATTAGTGTGAGCCTACGCATCGAACCGCTGACTGTACGAAATTGTTCTCCATGCAAATTTAGGTGCTCGAGAGAGTAATCTATTTATCTCCCTGAAGAGTTACTTCGTAAACAGCTGAAACAGCTTGGTGGTTTAAGGAGGCTGGGATTCAACGGGTCTAAACTTGAAAGTGACAAGCCAGTACCCTGAAAAATGAAGGTACC
Source organism: Porites divaricata (assembly GCA_038088405.1). Classification (NCBI taxonomy): domain Eukaryota; kingdom Metazoa; phylum Cnidaria; class Anthozoa; order Scleractinia; family Poritidae; genus Porites; species Porites divaricata. The sequence continues at coordinate 26,928,088 of JBBMOI010000005.1, forward strand.
AATGCACTTGTAATTGTAATCATATACAACTGGCTTCGTATTCCGAAGTTTGTCAAACCACAGGTCACCCAGGCTCACTGTTTGTGCACCGTACGGGTTTCATAACATGAGTAAATATAGAGAACGTATGGGGAGAAGTTTAGTATACTGGCACAATAGGAAAGATGAAACAGACTATTTTTCTCGAAACTTCGCGTACATATCTAGGACAACAACAACTCGTCACATGGTAAGTTTTATCGATTTCTATTTCTATTTCGAATTCCTTGCAAATTTCCAGACCTAAACTTCGCCCCATACGTTCTTTATATTTACTCATGTTATGGGTTAGCTGTGGTCAAATGAAGCTCAATACCTAGTGACTGATCGAGCTATAAACGGGATGTTTATGGTTGTTTGTGTCCTTTTCCCATTTTAAGTGAATGCAGATAAAACGCCCGGGGGCAACAATTAAAGAGGTACACTTTTATCGAATCTCCATGCACGCTTCAGAAAAAGGGTAAAAAAAAAAAAGATTCAGCCTGCTTTTGTTTGTCTTTTTCTTGTTTGCCTGTTCGAGTGGGGTATGTGGGTATTGCCGGAATGAAACACTTCTTCTCACGTTTGGTATATTTCTTCTGATATGACCAAAAGTTCGTGTAATAAAACACAGTTAGCAAATTTTTATGGTAATAAGAATCTTAAATCTCACGGTACGGCGACTTCCTTCGCTTTATGTTAGATTGACACGAAGGCACAAAAACCATTCTAATTTTCTAGGTGTCTTTCACGGTTCGCAAGAGAAGGTCTGCAAACAAATCTGCCCCCAAATTTAATCCGGATAAACATGAACTCCACAACTGTAATAGCTCAAAAGACAATCGTGTTTATTTTTATATTTTGGTTCGGCCGCGCTGTTCTTTCTAAAATACAGATCCGCCCCCAGCGGTAAAAAACGAAATAAGAACAATTTTAATTTGCAGGAGGGCGTACATATTCATATTGTATTCTTCTTCTGGCTTGTTTATAAAACGTGTCATATAAGGGATTTCTTCAACATCTCCTCTTTGCTGCCACAGGTTATAGCTAGGGTTGCGCCAAGTTACCCGTTGGTAAAATAAGTCTTCACAGTCTCCCGATCAACAAAACGTCTGAAACGTAACGCAAAACTGTATTTAGAGCGATTTTCGTATGACCTTGAAAAATGGTTTCGGTACAGTGTTCGTTATTTGTTTCATCAGCCAATAAGTGAAAAGATCAAAACAAGGACTCTTCGTTTTCCCACCATAGAAAACCCTAATATGGTGAAGGCATTGTTTGATTGGCCAATCGTGTTGCAGTATGACGTCAAAGCGAAGTATCGATTGATTTCTAGAAAGTTCTTGGGCATGACGTTTTTTCATCCGAGCGTTCGCTTAACCAACCAAAAGGCACGCGCGTTTGTATCCGTTCGATAAACCAATCAAATCGCTCTATTTCCGTTCGTTTGTTTTTTTTGTTTTGTTTACAAGTTTTCATTTCATGGTCATACGAAAATCACTCTAAAAAGGTTTGTAAAACTGAACATTACAAGCAGTTCTCGACAAACACAATGAAAATTCTTGAATGTATTTTTTAATAGAACATTGTCCCATCATTCACTGTACTTTACTGAGCCTTTACTATTTTTCAGATGAAAGCCGTTGTGATCCTGTGCGTTGTACTTCTTGTCGGAGTGGTTAGCGGTTCGCCAGTAGTTATGAAAAAAACCCAGCATCCCTTGGGCTCGCTTGCGATGAAGAGAAACCGTGATCACAAACAAGATTTGCCTCAGCATCCCTTGGGCTCGCTTACCATGAGGAGAAACCATCGTAAACAAGATTTGCCTCTCTGCTGTTCCTCCCCTCCCTTTAACTGTTTGTGCTGTGAGTCTTTTTGTACTAAAAAGTGAATGAGTTTGTTTTCTGCGATCCTTTTGCTTCAGTTTTCCCGGCGGTAATTGGTGTAGTCAGGACACAACAACCCAGCTGGTAGATTTTTTATGCATAAGTGCTACATATCACTCGCTTATCGTCATTAGGCTATAGAAAAGGCCAATAATTAAAACATCTTAAAAACATTTTTCAAATCATTATCATGATATTTGTCCCTGTAAAGCTTCTTTAGAATCCTGTTTTAGCAACGTCACTGTGGTTTTAAGTCGTTTATAGGTTAGAGTATTCTGGCTTCTTTACACAATGCGGTGAATATTAGGCGCGCTGTACCGTAACATCCAGAAAACTGTTTGTCGGATGACATAGTTCTACTCATGCTTGATATGGCCTCTCAAAAAAAATTCTTGTGGTAATAAATAGCTAAAGTGCGCAATTTTTATGGTAAAGTAACGGTAGTATATAGTTATTCTGGTGAAAACTTTCAATATCAAATAAAGCTGCATTAGAGCGTTCAGCCCTTGAATAGTTTGTATACCAGTTAATAGGGGATATTGCGTGGTCGCACGAACGACTGAAATATTTTTGAACACAAGAGAAACTTTGTATCTCTAAGTGGCCATGTAATGTTCTATTTATTATATAAACAACAATGAAATACCAAACAATTTCAATAAAATCTTTTTTTTTTGCTGCAAAAGGGGCGACTAAGTATTATGTAGTCATAGCAACAGCGATCTTTACACATGTGAAGATAACAACATGTTATTTTCACGTGTGACGATGTCATGTTTTCGCGGGAAAGCTCACCTGGTATTTCATTGGTGTTTATATAACAATCAGCATTATTTGGCCCTGGCTCAAGAGCTATTTTGTATCAGCTTTTGCTCTAAAAGAGCAGGGTTTGAACAAGACTTCACTCCTTGACAAATCAATACCACTGAACAATAAAGTTACTGAAATGCGTGTAATTGCAATGGCAATTGCTACTAGTCTTGTTGTGGGCATTTCCGAGTTGCCTGAAACCTCTGTTTCAAAGAAAGGCTGAGTGTGAAGTCATAGATATTCTCATGCAAATAAAACTCTTTTAAATTTTCTTAGCAAGAGTTTTTCACTTAGCCTCGATTTTAAAGTGAGAGTTTTTGGGACTTTTTTGACGGCCATTTTGTCTTTCGAAGAAACTTGCAAACCACAGCATGATCAGACTACACAAGTCGATTTTAGTAAACAAAGCTGATTCAGACGTTTACATGAGAAAGTCCTCTAAAAATCAACAGTGCATTTTTTCCAAAACTGTTGGTTTACTAGGATATAAGGTGATGTAAGGTGTTTATAGGTATCTCCAGGTGATCTGTGACGTCATTGCGGGGGCCTGGGGAAAGAAATTTTAATGCCGTATCCCATAAACCAACGCGCGCACCAATTCAATTCAATTCAATCTGTTCCCGTCAGCTTTGGGTTATGGGATACGGCATTAAAATTTCTTTCCCCAGGCCCCCGCAATGACGTCACAGATCACCTGGCTGCAGTTCAACCAGAACGCACTACATTACTTGCGCGTGAGACATCCCCGAAGCTATCCGGTAACCTTAGGGACTGTGCAATAATTATCAGGAGGGGGGACTGAAAAACTAGAGGCGGGGGCATTACATAAAATTGCTGCCAAGATAGGGGGGGCTCAAAGTAAAATCACTCATTTGACGGAGGGGGGGCCTTAAGTTTTATTCGAAATGTAAATAAAATTAAACGCAATGAAAGATTCTCAATACAGGCATCATGATAGACTGTAACAAATATCAATACGAACAGCTGTTAAACGATTATTGAACGCACGCTTACAGTAGCATGACAATGTAAAAGGTATTTACTTAAAGGCATCTATGGTAATGGTGGCGGTGAGGGGTGGGTGTGTGTTTGTGGGTGGGTGGGTGGTGGGAGGGGGGTACGACGTTATTTTTAACATAATAGAGGGGGGTTAGAACTAATTTTTTTTGTTTTGGAGGGGGAGTACTGTCTAAGTTTTTGCTAGATAACTCTAGTTTTTCAGTCCCCCCCCACTCCTGATAATTATTACACAGTCCCTTAATATAAGCCCAGTCAACCCCTCTGTCTTGGTTTCAAAGATCTTGAGGTTACCACCTTTTTTGGAAAAAAATAGTAATGTTAATCAATATTTTCAAACAAAAGGACAGATTAGCTTTATTTTCTGTGGTAACTTTTTAACTATTGATAGCTCAACCCTGTAGTAACTTTATCCATTTTGAAGTTTCTTTTGTAAAGGCCTTGTCAGGGTGAATCAACTTTTGACCAGAGCTTGGAAACACCGATGCAGGGCAAAAAATTGTGACAGACAGTACAATAAATATATATATGATACAAGTCAAAATGAAATTCAGGTTAAATTTTTTTAACCTAGGTTGATTCTCCATTTTCTTTTGTCTCCTAGCCCTAATTATTCATGAATTAGGGCTAGGAGATTGGCTAGGAGTAAATTGAGAATCAACCTATAGGTTAAAAACCTTTGATGACTGCTTCGCAAGAAGCATGAAACTCTGAGTAGCAATAAATGTTTAAAATCTAATCCAGTTCCATCAGTCTACTTATATATTTCATATACATTGTTAGCCTTGTAAATAGTTCACTTTTTAAACCTAAGCGTACAATGTTGGATTAAAACTGTGAAATCAAAGAACACAACTGCAAAAGTAAAAGTACAAGTTCTTCACAGTATATGACATTCAGACCTTGACTTAAAACACGTACTCTCCATGACTATGGTTTGAGACGATGCATTTCTTCTCAGTGTACTGGATACACTTTTTTACGGTTGAGCTGCTTGTTACATACCCAGTCTAAAAGAATGATAAATGATTATTAACATGTCCCAGATTAAGCCAAAAGGCATTACGTGTTTTGATAAACATGTTTTTGATAAACATAATGAGGTCTTCAGTTTTGGTATGTGTTTTTAAAAGAATTCAGATTGATACATAACATAACATTACATAACATTTTATTGGCATTCCCATATACAGAAATGGTATTGCTTTTAAAGTATTACAGTTTTAATTTCAATAATATTTAAAACAATCAAATAAACAGGTAGTATTAATTAAAAGTTATAAATAGAAATCTCTATTTCCCATGCTTTTGTTTTATGGAATAAAATTCTCTATGTTGAAATGCTTCATAGACATAGTAGCCAAGTTTTTTACAAACATATCGATCAATATTTTTAAAAAGAAATATAACTTTTTCCGATTTGTTCAAGTTCATGAATTTGTAGTACTTGGCTTCTACGCCTTGAAAAAACTGCTGTCTTAAATTGTTATTTAAATTGCATTCAAATAGAAAATGAATTTCATTCTCTACTTTATTCGACGAGCAAAGTTGACATATCCTAAGGTTCTCAGGAATTTTAGGAAGATTATATCTATCAGTTTCAATTCTTAACCTGTGATTACTTGATCGTAATTTGCTATTACCTTTACTTTCAGTTTAAAATTATCCTTTTAAAGTTCTAAATTTCCTCGCGGAAGACATAATTCCTCGCTAAATTCTTCACCTAGATAGCTAACAATCGTTGATATTTTCGACGGGTTTTACGTCTTTTTTTCTGATTTAAGAATCTTATACAGAACAGTTGTTTTATTTAATCGTTACATAAATGCACTTACTTAGGAAGAAAACACAATAAATTCTCTCAGTCTTTACTAGCCCATGCTGTACGGTATGGAAAGCCAAATGGTGCAAAATTCAAGAAGCAGAATTGTCTTCACATTCAACAAATTTTTTATCAAGGTCAAGAGAGATTTCAATCAAGCTCACCAAAAATCAAGTCACGTTCAACGGATTTTCTTTCAAGGTCACGGCATATTTTAATCAAGCTCAACAACAAAAATTAACACATTCAACAAATTTCAATTCAAACGCCTAGAGAGTATTGCGTCAAGCTCAACAAATGAGCTTCCCTTTCTTTCAACGAAAAGTTTTTGTCAGTTTTCGAGAATCATTCGACATCGACCCCATATTCCCGTCATATTCTAGAACTCGGCCCTTCAAGGTCAAGCTCCAATTGCCATCACGCTCAACGTAGCCAATTCTCACATCAAACAACCAAAGGTATGTTGTCAACAACCAACTCAAACACTGTCAACAAAGTGCTTTCCCACAATGCAATAGAACCTTGTACCCAAGTCAATTCGGGGAGGGCCTGGGCACTAGCATTTTCATACATTCCATAATAATCTTCCTCGTGCAAACATGGCGGACAATTCAGATTCACTGGAGGACGTAGTTCGAAGATGTGTCCGAGAAGAACTTAATACACGTGGAAATGTTACAAGCCAGACTCTGGTGAATAGAACGAGAAACTTGATTCGTTCATCTGCGTCCTTTAGTGCGAGACAGCTTGGCGAGACAGGTGAACAACAATCAGTTTCTAGGTCTGAATTTTCTCGAAATGCACCAGCGATGTCTGCTCGTGCACACGATAGATCGACTTCTTTAACCAGACATCCTTTACGAAAAAGAAAAGCGCCTTCTTCAAAGCAAAAGGCGCATGTTGTACCGAAGACAGTGTTTCTTCTTGATCAAGTAAATCTCAACGCTGATGACGAGGAAGAAGATGACTGTCAAAATGATGAATACACAATTAAGGAGGAAATGATTTTAGTGAAAGGGGAGTTTGATTTGTTAACAGGTGCAGATGAACAAGCAATTCGCCAAGAACTGAAGGATTTATTCAAAGTCAAATTTCCACTGATATCAGAGACTGACTTTGACTTTGTTAAAAGGGAGCGAAACACCATTTTAACACCGGTAGTGAAAGAACATCATTTATGGGACTATGCACATGTGAAACACCTTTGTGGTGCTGGGAAGCTTTACGTGAGACTTAACATCTGTAAAGATGTAATCTCGGGTACCTCTTCTCATGACAGTGACAGCACCTCTTTGCCAGTGATGTTGCCCCCCCACAGATTATAGGCCCCAAGCTTGTTCAACAAGCACGCCACGATCTGTTGCTGCGGATGGTGAAGTACCATCAACATCTTCAGGTGTGTCACTCATGGATGAAAATATTTCCTCTCTGACTGTTCTGTTCCCTGAGGCCAAACTAAGTGAAATTAGAGATACCCTGATCCAATGTGGTTCTCTTGAATTGGCAGCTGAGAAGTTGAGTGAGAAAGCAGACAGTGCATGTACATGTGTGCAATCTGATACATGTATGGATGCGTCCGGGATACTTAAGCAGCTCAAGTTGAAAATGAAGGGGTATGGTCTTGCTGAGAAGATTAAAGTTGACAGAGAAGATCTGATTCTTGATTTCTTTCAATATTACAAGGACCCTGACTTTAATCCAGAGTTGCAAATTAAGATTCAGTTCAGAAGAGAGCCAGCAATTGATAATGGTGGATTACTTCGTCAAGCTTATGAAGATGCTTTCCTTGCACTGGCAAAGGGAGATGCAGGGTTGAAGATGTTTCAAGGGCCATATGAACGTCTAGTTCCTATTTACCGTAGTGACAATGTGCTAAATGGTGTGTTTGAAGTTCTTGGGAAAATGGTCGCCCACAGTATGATCCAAGGTGGGCCAGGCTTCCCCTATTTGTCTCCAGTTGTATATTGGTATGTTGCAACTGGAGATTTGCAGCAGGGAATAGCAAGAGCTAGTGTCTTAGACATTAGTGATGGAATCTTGGAGGACTATGTCACAAGGGTGAGTGTTACATTTAGTTTTTTCCCTTGTTTTAATATTATATTATGCTCAAAATCCTTCAATTGACACAGTAAAGTAAACTACCGGTAATCTATTTTAGTTTTAACTTTTTGATGTGGTGGGTGGTTTTGAAGACAGTCAACAGTGTTAGCATTTAGGTATTTAAATTGGTTAGTTAAAGTGTTTTCCTCTGCTCTTTTGCTAAAAAATTTGATAAGCATAATAAAATATTTTTCTCCAAAAAGGAATGAGTGTACAATCCTTAATTAGGTCCTTAAATCTAATTCCATGACAGAAGGAAAGTAATTTTCACTCTAAGACATAGTGGGCAAAATTTATTACAATAATTATTATTCCAGGACATAACAGCATTATAAAATTTACAGATTAGAGATGCAAGACCTGTTGACATTGAAACCATTAATCAGGAAGATGAATTTTTACAGCTGATGCAAAACTGTGGGGAAGCAAGACGGTTGACGGTAAGAAAATCATGGCACTTCAAATGTGTTCATCCTTTGTTCAGGTTGTACATGTACACCTAAAAAATGTATTGTTTCAAATTGTGTGGTCTGACTGATGTGCTCATATTTACTCAATTTTGATTCTTGACTGAAATGTATGTGTCATGCACATAAAGTTGATGTAGAACTGTATAATGTAACACATGTGTGAAAGTTTCATTTTTTTGGTTCATTATTATCCATGTATTTATTTCTGTGTCCTAACTTTATTTTGTCCTAGGACTTAGTGATGTACATGTAAAATGTAAAATAATGTGAAATCTTTGTTTCTAATGGAGGTGCACTTAGCTTTCCAGCTATTTGACAGGCACCCCAGTCAAATAATCACACACACAAAAAAAACAAATGTAATGTAGCATGATTTCAAACCTAAGCTGGTAGGAAGGAACTAGTTGTCTACCTACAAGTATTGTTGAGGAGTCAAAATTGGACTCAAACCCAGAATCACTGGATTGCAAGTCTGGCACACAGACCACTCAACAACAATGAAAAGATATTCTTTTTTGACAACATCTTCTTGACATTTTTCCATGAAGGGTGAATGCAATCTAATTTATGTTACAATTTCTTTTGCACTTCACAGGAAAACAACAGATTATCGGTGGTTCAGTCACTGGTGATCCATGAATCACTTATTTAGCACAAAGTAGTTCTGGATCAATTCCGAAAGGGGTTAACCCTTTTGGGTTTGTTGGAAGAAATTGAGAAAGAGCCAAGGAAATTCGAACACCTTTTTGTCCACCAAAAAGGTCAGATTCACAAAGATTTTGTCCAGTCTTTAATTCGCTTACCAGATTCCACCATCCCTAGTATTGTAAATGTTACACAAATGTTTTTAAGTTTTATTTCCAGTGCTAAAGAAGATGTTTTGTGTAAATTACTAGGCTTTATTACTGGATGTAAATCGGTAACAGCAGCTTTACGCCCAGGTTGTATAAGGGTTACTGTTGAAGACACCCCAAACATCTTTGCATCAACTTGTACCATGGAATTTAAGTTACCTCTACATTTTAGCAGCTCTGAGCAGTTTGATGCATCTTTAAATGCAGTTCTTGATAGCTCATCTTTTAATACTGTGTAAAGGTGTACTCAGTATCAGTCACCATCATGGTCTTTTTATTTAGTCTTTTACACTGTAGCAGTGAGGCGGTTTACATGTGTAAAGTGTCAGCATGTTTGGTTTTGTTGTTGTTTTTACACTTGCATTGTTAGGTACCAGAACTGTTAACATTACTGTGGGGCCTTAAAGTGCATGTTGTTATTACTTGGTTTGAAAATGAAGAGGGTGAGTTATTTGAAGCTGGGTGAAGGTTTTAGTGCCTCTTAGTTCACTGTAGGCACAATAGACTATATTACAGATAATATTGTTTACTGAAGGAGAAAACATAAAGGATTTTTTGAGTGATGCATGAAGCACAGTCTGCTATATTTTGCACTGTTCTAAGTTCTGTCAAAATTCTGTTTTACAAAAAATGAGACAGAATCTGCTCTCCTTCTTGTTGAGTTTTAGTGAAGCCTAGACTGATGTGGATTGTTAGCTTTAATGATTTCATGTTTGGTTAAAAACAGTTGTGATTGAAATTTTTCTGAATGGTTATACGTGACTTTTCGAAAGGCTTCTTGATACGCTATGTTGGTTGCATTACTCAAATTTGGGTGATTAAAATTATTAGATGTTGTTCCCTCATGCCCATTCCATTGCTATATTCAGAGCACACCTTACAAAATAAAATTGAAGCTAGGTTAATACTTTACCCCCTTAAATTAAAGCTAGGTTAATACTTTACCCCCTTAAATTAAAATTAGCCTTACTAACCTTAATAGTGTCAATGTCAAATTCAAGAAAATATCTCATTTAAAGTGAGGTTAGTGTAACTGAGTTTTTGAGGGGTGTGTGTATGTTATATTGTTACTGCAAGTTCATGTATGTATTAGCGAGAGTACTGTTGTCAATTTATTGTTATGTTGCAGTTCTCTTTCAACAAAAAGATCTTATATGCCAAAATGATGTTCAGGATTGACTTTTGACAAACATTTTTGTCTTGTCCAGCAGTGACTACTGTTGGTTTTAATAAGCTTAAGCATATGAGTAACATGATTTTTATTAATGTACAGAATAAATCCTGCGTTCAAGATAATACAATGTAATGGCTGTTGTATACCAAATAGCTTGCCATGCCTCCACAATACATCATCAAATGCATTCTGTAAGTTGTAGAACCCAACTCCCCTTCCACAGCATCAAACTAACTCGTTTTTTTTTATGAAATTCCACTGTACTCTTCACACCACCATTATCACTGTCATACACACATTACACAGGGAAATCCAAACAGAGTTGGAACTGACCTTTGACTTTTTTTTTCAGGGGGTGGTGGAGTGAGGAATTTGGGTGATTTCATAAAAAAATATCTTTCAAACAGGCTTTGAATGAAAAAAATTATTGTATGGAACTAGTAGTAATATATTAACCCCTAAAAAAGTAGGCAAAAAAGCTATGATAGTAGTAGTCTTGAAAAACAATATATACCTTTAGCTTGTATCTTTTGTTTTCCCAATTCAGACCACCTGATGTTACTGCAGAGAGATGTTTTCTTCAAATTTCATCCTATTGTAAAGGCTTTGCATACATAATTTACAAATATGTTAAAGGTCACAATTAACATTAATTCAGGTTAAAATTTTTTCACCTAGGTTAATCCTCAGTTTCCTTTGTCTCTTCGCCCTAATCCACATATAATTCGGGCTTGGAGAAAAAGGAAATTGAGAATCAACCTAGGTTAAAAAATGTTTGCTTGAATTAATTTTAATTCATAAATTTGGTAGAATTCCCTTAGGAACATCCTATGACCTACACTGGAAAGTCAAAACATACAATTAAGCTTAGTGGTCTATTCTTGGTCAAGCCAAATACCAGAAAGTCCATCTGGCCCCCACTTAAAAGTCAAATAGTGAGCCCTTATCACCCTTGAGATATGCTATTCTACTCTCCAGCCTGCATTAGTAGCAATAAACCATTCTGAAACAGATCAATCCCAAAGGAATCAGAATCTTGCAACGGATCAATATTTTGCCTAAGCAAAGTCAAGGTGTCAGTAGGTAAGTCGATATTGACATCTTCAACTTCTACGGTGGAAAGTCCATCATCACTTGGCGTTGGAGCAAAAGGGTCATACCCATACCATTGTAGGTCGTCAACATCTCCTCCGGATTCTGCTATATCAGAAATGCCTACTAGTGAATGATTCCTTGTCGAGCACCCCATTTGTCCACATCTGGAACAGAGACCAATGGCGCTCCATTCTCATAGGATGATGATTCCACGCAGCAGCAAATGACTGAAGGGCCTTATTTATTCTGGGGGTGAAAATGTAGTGTAGTACAAACTTGTGCAAACTGTTGTTTCGCTGGAGTAGTCCTGACTCCTCCATAGCCTGAAATGTGTAATAAAAAGTATGACAGACAGAACAAAATACATCCCGCCAGAGACGCTCGATGCGTTGATTGTGTACGGATGTTCCAGCCAGGAAACTTCCTCTATTTAGACCACGCACCTCTGCCATTAACTGCCAGACACCGACGTTTTCTCCTCCATGATCAGTCCTTACTCTTGATGGCCAGTCATAGCGTTCAGTGGCAGAGCGAAAAAGGTGAGTTACAGTTTCCTTTCTGTTATTGTTGGAGCAGTGAAGATACACTATCAGCCTTGAGAAACCGTCTATTCCTCCGTGGATAACAAATCCCCAGTTCACGAGACTGTGGTGGCCATCAATATGCCAGACTGTTCGGCCCTTGTACTGAATAAGCTCGTCTTGAAACGACAATTGCCCATCTGATGCCAGAATTATGCGGATCCACTCGGGAAATACTTGCCCTTACCCTGCGGCGTTGAAGTCTGAAGCCAAGAGACTTAAGAAAGCCTTGCACCATAGAACATCCCACAAGATTCCCATGCTCTTCAATAAACTGTCTGACATAAAAGTCAATCTGTTCATCAGATAATGCAGTAAAACCTGTTGTTTCCTGTAAACCATACTCAACAACACGTCTTCTTAAAGTCCATCTTGAAACAAGGAGCATGTCTGCAACTTGTTTCCACGTAAAACCATATGACCGGAATTCCAAGAGAACATCCTCGCTGATTTCAAACCGTGGCCTACCCGGCCGGCCACGTCGCTCAACTTTTGGCATTTCTAACGAATAAATTGCCAGGTTACTACAGGGAGAGCCTGTTTGAGTTTCCCTTCTCCTTGTCAATTCTAAAAACAAAATGCGAACGTTGTTGAAAATTTCTTGTAGAACCGAAGCACTGTCCATTCGTCTTTCAATCGCTAAAGTTATGACTTGTTGAAGAGCAAGAAGGGCTGACTCCATTCGAATTACTATATTTTCTCTCAGTCTCAAATCTGTTGAGTCGTAAAACGCTTCATAATCAGTCATAAAACGGAGCAATTCTTCAAAGAAATTTTCCCATTCTTCGATCGTGGACGCTCTGTTTGCAGCCATGTTGAATTTTGGAGGGAAATCATGCAATGCATTATGGGTTAAATACCACGCTTACCGTACACGAAGTACTTATTGCATTGTGGGAAAGCACTTTGTTGACAGTGTTTGAGTCGGTTGTGGACAACATACCTTTGGTTGTTTGATGCGAGAATTGGCTACGTTGAGCGTGATGGCAATTGGAGCTTGACCTCGAAGGGCCGAGTTCTAGAATATGACGGGAATATGGGGTTGATGTCGAATGATTCTCGAAAACTGACAAAAACTTTTCGTTGAAAGAAAGGGAAGCTCATTTGTTGAGCTTGACGCAATACTCTCTAGGCGTTGAATTGAAATTTGTTGAATGTGTTAATTTTTGTTGTTGAGCTTGATTAAAATATGCCGTGACCTTGAAAGAAAATCCGTTGAACGTGACTTGATTTTTGGTGAGCTTGATTGAAATCTCTCTTGACCTTGACAAAAAATTTGTTGAATGTGAAGACAATTCTGCTTCTTGAATTTTGCACCATTTGGCTTTCCATAGTACGGGGCTTCAAACTCGAGCAACACAACAGGCAGTACATACAACCTCGTTTCCATGCGGCGCAGTATTAGTCTATATAGGGCTCTTAAAAAACTTGTTTTTCGTCATCTTCCCCTACTCGGATTTTCGGGGACTTTTGATATGTTATAGAGGACATGTTCCTGGACTGAAAAAACTTCTTGTGCAATTAGTGACAGGTTGACCGACTTTTCGCCATAAAATGCCTGGACTATAAGAATGAGCAAACTTTAACTTTTGTAGGCTACAATGGTTCACTGTAAAGAACTTGTTCACTTAACTACCATAACCTGAGATCAGGCTCTACTTTCGTTTCGCTTCGTAAATTATGGAGGCTGCTAAAATTGGGCCTGATCTCAGGTTAAACTGCCAAGATCACATCAGCTATTTGTGAGAACGAATTAGAAGGCGCGTGATACCTCTGTTCAGTCCAGTTGTAATAAAATCTCTCAGCACAGTTTGAACAAATATAACAGCAGAACGTTTTATTACGTACCTATAGCTGGTGTAAGCAATCATTCCAATGAAGGGAAAATATTCCGATAAAGAATACCGCAATAATCATCCACACTCTTGCTGCGAGAAATAAGATGATGTGAATTTTAAATATACGGACCATATGTTATAAACATACTCTAGTCAATATAACAGTCGCTTATGTATAAAAGTTTTTTTTATAAGATACGAAAGAACCGGCTAAGTTTGAGGTAGCTTGTGAACAGGCTCTCTGTTTGGGGAAAGGGCGAGAGCCTGTAGACAAACCTTTGGGACCGCCGTTCCATGGCACCTGCTGTGCTCCTATTGGTGAGAACACTGACTGTTGACAGGTTGATTTACATCGCCTTTTTGAATTGGTGGGCACGTAGCACTGATGCGATTAGAATAATCGCTTGCTTGTAAACAGGTTTTCTAATCTTTAACAAGGCGTGTTCTGGCGGACTGACTGATGAGTTTTTCGAAAAAGCGTTGGGCGATTCACTGTGAAAAACACTAACTAGCTGGGTCCAGTGTTACAAAAACACTGCAAGAAACCATCACTTTCACGGACAAAGGAAAATCGCTTATGATTTAATATTCAGATCCAGGAGACACTTCAGAGAAAATTAAACAACCTAAACACCCTTATTTAGCTGCAATGAAGAGCTTTACGTTTCAAAAGAGGTCAAAGAAAATGCTCTGTAGAAAAGCAATATACGTGTCACGGCCTCTCAGTATGAAATCAGCGGATCACATTTACTCAGTCAACAGAGCATAATCTAAAAACATTCATCGGAACAAACAGCATTTTGGTATGAGGTAAAAGTCCTGTGTTGAATACCGACCCACTTTTTACAAGCGAAATTGATTACCTTCACTCGGCAATGTTTCCAAGTGACAGATAACGATCTTGCTGACAGATGATCGGCAATTGCAAGACAAGAGAGCGGAATAACGGCCTCAAAGGTTTGTTTACAGGCTCTCGCCCTTCCCCTTCACTCTCCTCGCGATTTTTTCACCCCTTTCCCGAACAGAGAGTCTGTTCACAGGCTAAGTTTGAGGATGAACGCGAGACATCAGGGGTCACTGGAAACGGTAAATGGCTAATGTCCACCCTCAGGCTGAAGTAAATCTAATCTACGAAAACGATCTCTATATGTCTTGCTCTGTGAGAAGACAATTGTAACTTATTATTCAAAGTTTCACAGAACCAAAAGAAAACCTATTCACCTTGATTATCAGCACCGTCTGAACATTTCCCTTCAGTGTAATTTACTGAGGGACGAGTGGTAGATGTAGGTGGGACAGTGGATGGTGATGCAGATGTTACTGCAGGACACCTCAGTTTGCCCACACCACTCTGACATTCAGGATCTAGAAAACAATTCGTCAAAATGTATCTGAAAATTTAGCAAATAAAATAACCAAATCGAATAACCTCCTTATTTAAAACTTGCACAAACAATATATAATAAACGATAAAATCGACCGTATTTTCGGTGTCGTTATGACTTATTTTTGAAGTTAATATTAAATAAACTGCCGCAACTAAGTAGCGATCATAACAACGATCATTCAATAGATTCCCTTCAACGCTCACTTTAAGTGTTTTAAAATATTTGAATTTAATTACTGAAATAAATGTTATCTCTTACTTAATGCTTGTCAAATACATTTCCATCCAGAGATTGACTTGCGGGTCGAATTCGATTTATTATAACAGTGGCGGTCTTAAAAAAAAAAAACTTTTTCCGCCCTTCGGGTCTCAGTTTGGTCCAAAAACAAGGGGAGAGGCGGGTCCAGTCCCCCGCCTTAGTACGACCACCCCGTTTATACGACCACCTTGTTGTTACGACCATATTCTTTAGACCCAACTTATAAATACATGAGTCATTTTATTATTTTGAGGACCCCGTTAATGCACCCACCTCGTTATTACGACCAGGGTTTTATGCCCCAACGATAGTCGCATTAACGAGTTTGCGCTGTAGTGTCAGTGTGAATGAACAACTTATAAAGATTGTTGTAAGTTTTTAGAAATGAATTACCTTGATAAGTCAGATTCCCCTTCTTACAGACGTAAACTCTGATTTTCATAGTAATGTTGTTGCTTTCATCATTACAATGACCTCCACGTGTGGGATTAATACGTGACTTTGTTCCGTCAGACGTTGCTATTGATAAAATAAGGAAGATGTACAGTCTAGCCCCACGTAAAAGCACACTTGACAATCAAGAGTAGTTAAATCTGGCGCAATTTCACGAAGATAGTTCTGTTTTAGGTCAATTCTGTGCTGAAGTCATTGCTTAGTGCCTTTGTACTCATACACTAAATGCTCCTGAAGGGATATGGGAAGACAAATATAAAACAAATTTCATGAGAGAGCACAAATTCAGTCAATAGTTTTTTTGGCAATTTTTGCAGGTTGATAGCATTAAAACTTGGGCAAATGTTCAAGTTTTATCCAAGCACTTCCTTCCAATCAATAGCAGCAGACGATAAGAAACAGGTTCAATGAGTAACAAAACTGCATCGCACAGAATTGGACATTTCCTGTTGACATCCACACAGGGGTCTGGGCTCTAGTCTCACAGTCCGCCACTACTGAAAACCAGGCCTGCCTGTGAATGGGACGAAGATTCTTTTTGAAATTCGAATATTCGATAGATGCGAAAAAAAGTTCCTAGCTCTTCACTAAGGGAGCGAACAGTGTGACATAACTCCTTTAACTCTGAAATGTTATAGAGCGATTTTTGTAAGACCTTGAAATGAAAACGCGCCAACCGAACAGAGACAAAAAACGAACGGAAATAGAACGATTTGATTGGTTTATCTAACGGATACAAACGCGCGCGGTTTTTGGTTGGTTCAGTTGTGTAGGAGCTGCTCGTAAGGTCTCTCCTAATTGGTCACTGGAAACAATGACATGTCATTCTTCCCATTGTTTTAGTGTTGTTTGGGGTTAGGGAAACGCACCATTGGTGACCTCTCTTCCCAGCAGCTGCTACATGACCCCAGTTGGTTTAGCGAACGCTCGGGTACTACGCTTTGACGTCATACTACAACTTGATTGGTCAATCGAACAATGCCTTCTCCATATTAGGGTTTTCTTTGGCAGGAAAATAAAGAGGCCACGTTTGGATCTTTTCATCCATCGGCTGATAAAACAATAACGAACACTTACCGATGAAAACCATTTTTCAAGCTCATATGAAAATTGCTCTAATAGTGCTTTTCTATTTAAACGTCTTGCCAAAGGCTCGATTTCCGCCGCTCTCTCGGCCTTCCCCTAGCCTGTTCCACGCATTCAGATAGTAGAGAGCGGTGATCAGAAGGGAAGTCAAACACGGTAGGACTAACCTAGTCTTTTGGCTCCTTTGTTGTCCTAGCGCTACGTTTAACTTACCGATTAAGTAGTACGTTCGTCCTCCTTGAAATCTCAGTCCATCTGGGTCTGCTCCAAATTCTGCAAATATGATCGGAAAATATGCCAAATACGTGGGAGTATTACAATGCAGCAGAAGTCTGCTGCCCGGATCTAATGACGAGTCGCATTCGTCAAAAGCTGTTTTGTTATATAGCAGCCAAAGATTCTCATACATAATCGCTGTTTGAGCCACAGTTAAAGATGTACGGAGAACGGTAGCTGTGTTTGGACAAATAAAGATGAGTTTAGAGTGAAGACGGACTTTAAGCTCCCTAGGTCCATGGCCACAGTTACCTCCATCAGTTGTAAACCTGTTTGAGAAAATAACCCACTATAACGCTACTAAAAGTGTATAAGGCGTATTCGTGCTAGGTCAGGCAATTCAAATGCGGGAAACTTAATACATCAGTGTATATAGCCTGCGCGCAGACGAAATGAAACTCTGGTTAACCCCGTCTGCGAAACAGCGCCGAAATCCTTGTTCTGGACTTCCAGCTCTGTACCCAGATTTGAGTACGCGCCACGATTGGCCAGTTAAAACAGGCCTTTGTTTTGTCTGTCGAGATCGCCAATCAGGTTGAAGGGAAATTCGAAACGCACTTCCGGTAATTCGTTGAGTCCGTTGGGGGTCCAGAACAAGGATCTCTGCGCTGCTTCGCAGACGGTACTAATCAGAGTTTAGTTATCGTCTGCACGCAGGCTACAGTGTATAAGACATTTAGTGACTACATTTCTGTACCCCATAAGTACCAGGGCAGGCAAGCTTGGAATGAATTACAGTTCAATGTCCTTAATGCAAAATCAAAGTAAGAGAGGGCGTGGCTATTTTAAGGGGCAGGCATATAGAGAACGAGGTTGGGTAAGGTTATTGGCTGCTTTCTCCGAATAGAAGTGTCCTTAAAGTCTTTAGCGCTGCTGGTCTGTGAAGGGGGACTTGTGGGTAGAAAACAGGAGCTTATGAGCAGGAGTCAAACCTTTCGCGAGTAGATTTATAATTAGAACGGTTCCCAGGGGAGTCTTCGCACATCGACAGTGCAAAGAGCCAACCATAACGACGTAATGACAGTGCTATTGTTCTTCATCAAACAGCCGTAGGAAATGCAATGTTGACAGGCCAAACACAGGAGTACCCAACGGAGCCGCTCGACAAAATACCCGCTCTTCATACAGAATTTGAGCTAGCTGGGAAAAATTATATTGGCTAATTAGCTGGCTGGGAAACTTAAATGAGCGCCTCGCTAACTGAAAATATGGAAAATTTATGCCGTTTCTGGCTGGATAAAAAGGTATATTTTTTCTCCTGGCAATCGCACTGAATTTTTTTTTCATGGATATTAGAGTGAGCGAAGCAAGTAAGTGCGCGTGAAAATCACCCCACGCGAGCTGTCGAAATGACACCTTTTGCCAGTACAAACGGAAATTTGTTTGGGTGCGTCAGCAAAACGTCCTGCTGTGAATGCCTTGTAAAAGATACACGTAGTGAGAAAATGACACGGTTGACTCAAGCACCGCTCACCGCTTTGTTTTTAGTCGTTTCGCTGTCGATCCTTTATGGAAAACACTTTTGTGTGTTCGAGTTTTAATATGTCTGTCTAGATATCAGCCACTGGCGTACGTCCCATTTTAAAACTGATGTTAAGGCAGCCAAAAGGTAAGCAAAATAGTTTATGTTTCTATGTTAGGTCGCCGTACATGTGTATAATTTTGAACAATCAATGCACATCAATAAAAAATAAATGCTATCAAATATTGCGAATATTCCTGAATATTGAGACGAGTGAATACAAAAACTCTCTCCAATAAATAATACACTCTAGTCTCTTAGCAGAGTAAACTCATAATTGGTTTCATTTGGTATGCTCGTTTGCAATGTTGTCCAAGTTTGCGCGCCCTGGAGTATTTCCGTTGGAACCAATTTCTCTTTGTTCTGTGCTCGCCGGGACGGGAAACCTTCTCGATCTATGGTCATTGGAAAGCGTTTAGCAACCGCCCAGGTATCTGGTAGGATCGGAAAAGGTAGGAAGATTTTACGTTTGTAATACCCGTATATTGACTTATTTCGCGTCCGTTATATCTGTTGTTCAAAAAGGCAATGTCCAAGTGTACCGTAAATTGTAATACAGCAGGGTATGTAAATCCCGAACGGCTATCTTTCTTTAACTTTTATCCCAGTATCTGTTTTTACGCTGCGGTATTTCTCGCTTTTAAAACTTTTTATCATATAAAAGGTAAGAGCTCTATTAGTAAGTTATTCACATCTTTGAACAGAGTGACTCAGATTACACCTTTTTGGTGATGTTTCCCGGCTGTGGGACCTCAAATTTGACAGCGGGCGTTACCCGCCATCGTTACTTTCGAGAGGCTCTTTGGCCAATGTAGAAAAAAAGAATTCAAAAATAGTTTATAATGTTCAAGCAAAGAAAAAAGAAAAGAAAGAAAATCACAAATGTGAAGAGTATTTAAACATTTTCCTAAAAATAAACTGACTGCCGCAAGCAGGGCTTAAACTGGACTATTTTAAAAACAATTAATCAAAAGAATGTTGTTGTTTTTTTTAACTTAGCCTGTTCACAGACCCTCTATTTTCTTTTGAAAGTCCGCCGAGCGCGCGTGATTATAAAAAAAGGGGAATTAAATGACCGCTAGCGCAAGGGGGTAGGGGTGGGGAAAGAAGAGAAAATGGAGGGTCTGTGAACAGGCTAACGTCTGTGTGCAGGCTATTTTTAACCATTTGCCGTGAAGAATAGGATATTCTTCTTTGGAATTTTTATTTTCTTCTGGTTGTCATAAAGTTATTGCTTTTTACAAAATAGTCGCCCTTACAACTCAACTGTAGCCTGCGCAAAAGGTGTCATTACGGTGCTTAGGGTTGTTTGGAGGCGCGAGCGCGAAACGAGAAACACGCAATAGGACGCAGTTACGTCACGTTTGCCATCTTCAACTCGATTTTTGAACTTAAAAAAGAAGGTTTCACCTAAGCCTATCTTATTGCCAAAAACTACATGGAGTTTTCTGTAGCTGTAATATTTACTGAAGTACTGTTGCTGTTCGCCAATTTTTTATGACGGTCGCTTTAAGAAAACTGATTGGGTCTCTCTGTACCCAAACAAAAGGCCTGCCTTCCTAAGTGTGATCTTGCTTACTTTTTTGTTCAACTGCAATTCGATTCTATAACTTATAGACATCACACGAGCATCGTACAACATAAGTTTACAAGCCTTTATAGGTAATTGTCTACCTACAAAACAAAACATTCCTGACTAACTTACATACGACTATTGGCTTTTGCTGCGAAACTTTGCACCAGTTCTGGTGTGAAACTTTTACGGTGATTGCCTGACTGACTGCGTACGACTTATGGCTTTTGCTGCGAAACTTTGCACCAGTTCTGGTGTGAAACTTTTACGGTGATTGTCTGACTGACTACCAACGACTTATGGCTTTTGCTGCGAAACTTTGCACCAGTTCTGGTGTGAAACTTTTACGGTGATTGCCTGACTGACTGCGTACGACTTATGGCTTTTGCTGCGAAACTTTGCACCAGTTCTGGTGTGAAACTTTTACGGTGATTGTCTGACTGACTACCAACGACTTATGGCTTTTGCTGCGAAACTTTGCACCAGTTCTGGTGTGAAACTTTTACGGTGATTGCCTGACTGACTGCGTACGACTTATGGCTTTTGCTGCGAAACTTTGCACCAGTTCTGGTGTGAAACTTTTACGGTGATTGCCTGACTGGCTGCGTACGATTACTGGCTTAATTTTGCTGCGAAACCTTTGCGGTGATTGTCTGACGACTTAGCACTACAGAAAAAATGAGTGAGTAAGATCAAACTCAGGATGACAAGCTCCTATTAGTGCAGAGAAACTTACTACAAGAACACGTTATCAGTTTGGCTTTAAAAAGTAAACTGTTGCCATAGCATATTTGAAAACATGGACAGTATTATTTTTTACATAGCAACAGAAAGGTCCCTGTTTGCTCTCAGGCGTTAACGTAAATGACGGAAGAGAAAACCATCCTTCCCAAGTTGAAACTCGAGTTAAAGACCGCAAACGTTACCTTACTTTGTGGGCTCGTGGTTTTCGGCTGTGCGCGGTTAGAAGTTTCCAACGGAAAGCCTGTTAACACCAAACTTTCTATCAGTTCTGGTGTAAACCTTTTGCGGAGTTATTGAGCACGACATACAATGCTGACCATAAGCATGTGTCTACACTGAATTTGGAGTGATTTTGGCAAGGAGACCGCACGTAGATCGAGCTTAATTGTTATGTTGTTTATTCTTAAACTTTATTTCGTCTCAGTCGATAATCGTTGTAAAATATGCATTGGTCCCAAGCCTTTGCGGTGATCACTTTTTTTATGTGTTATCGTGTTATGGACAAAGTTCGGGATCTTCCGGGTTAGCTTTTAATCGTTTATCTGGCAAAAACTCAGGATTCCTCAAGTCCACTGGTTCCAAAACTGTAAGTACCGCTGAAAGTCTATATTTGTTATATCATTAGCATGTAATAATAGGGATAAGGAATAATATATACTAAACAAATACACTGATCTTTTCCCTGTATCTCCAAAAAAACCCACAGCTAGATAAAAGGGTGAAACAGGTTAAATACGCTTTTCTTTTAAAGTGAATTTGACGTAAAACAGATCTTTCCTACCTTATATATTTTTCTTGGCAATGTGTTAATTGAAACTTCGCTGGCTGGCCCATAACTTGCTTATGCTACCGCTGGCTGGCAACTTCCAACTTCCGTTTCACGCTGGCTGGGATTGCGTAATTTTTAGTTTTTTTAACCGTGCTGGCTGGCAAAAAACCGTCAAACATGATTGCTGGCTGGAATTTTTATTTTCTGAAAGTCTTGCTGGCTAGAAGTGAAGAGCAGGTATTTTTTTCCCAGGAAAGTTAAATATTAACATAGGTTGGCGTAATAGCACTCTGCTAGTGTTTACGACATTGTATAATCAATTTTGCGAAAAAAGGTCGTTGGGTACTCCTGCAAACACAATCATAAGCTAGTGAAACGTGACTTTTAATTAGCATTTTGCTCTAGAACATCTCTCAGAGATTTCTACCCTTTCTAGCATTATTCCATAGTTATTCTCTGACTGTGTAATCTTAATTGACGAAGCTGTACTGTTCCATGCATATTGATTAATAAATTCCTGTAGTTTATTGTCTGTAGTTCTTCTGAGGTCTGACAGGATTCGATTTTACTGGCACCGGTTTTTTTTCAGCCAACTTGTTTTAAACGTTATAAGGTTTTTATTTTGGCTAAATGACCCCCAAAATTTATCAAAGTTTTGGTTTCTTAAGGTTTTTTCAGAAATGCGTTGAGATCTGAATAAATACTTGTAATTGTTTTGTCTGTCAGTGTGATGACTTCCTGCTATGTCACGCCGGGACCAGGTCTTTAACAATTGCTTTCTCAAGAAAAGTGATCTACAGATGCCAGTTTAAAGAAAAGAATTATAACTTAAACTGAAGCTACACTAACTACTGAGAACTATCCTGTTAGTCGGTCATAATTCGTTTGGCGCAGATACAGTCCATTTTATTTTTCTTGAGATAAGTGGGTCTTTGGACTGAAACGCGAGCGATATCATGAATGTCGGAATTCCTCCGTTGGCAATTACTTTTGAGTTAGCTTCACATGGCTTCACAGTCGAGCAACTGTTATGTTCTGCTCAACTCTTCAAGTGCCGGTTTTAACAAGCAACACTCATGTTAATACAAGTTGTAAAGAAAGACTGCAATTTCAGAACAAAAGCGGATTCCTCGTTAGTTAGCTGTTAGTTGCTTCTATGGTCATCGCTTTTGCACATGGTGTTTGAGGTCTTTGAGCTAGCGAAATCCACTCCAGTCACTCCACGGTGATGACAAAAATACAAAGATATATATTATCTTCAGTTCGCTTCCCTCGTCCCAAGCTCTCAGATAGTGGGGAAGACGCGAAAGTGAAAGGCACGCGAAAAAGTTGGCGGGGCAGGAAAAAGAAAAAAAAGAAGCGCTTTCTCAATTCAGCGGACCCGACTATCTCGGAGCCTGGAACAGGCTATAATCTAAACAGTCTTGCTGCGAGCAAACTCTCCGGGGCGCCATGGCACCAGAGAGCGCTTGCAGGCTAACCCCTGTCCGGTAATTCATTAACTTTATTTCATGATACCCAGATCCAAGCGGCTGTAAAATCGGGAAAATGGACGTATAGTAAAAAGGAAAACGGTCGACTTTATTTTTTCACGGTGACATACGAGACTCGCGGAAATGTGACACTTTTCGCAGGAAACAAGCCATTCTATTTACACATCTACCCGAAAAAGGGATGACTCAAGGAATGGTAAAAAACGAAACAAAAAGATCTTCAATTATC
The DNA here is from genome assembly GCA_038088405.1 of Porites divaricata. Taxonomy (NCBI): domain Eukaryota; kingdom Metazoa; phylum Cnidaria; class Anthozoa; order Scleractinia; family Poritidae; genus Porites; species Porites divaricata. The sequence continues at coordinate 26,951,544 of JBBMOI010000005.1, forward strand.
AACTGTATTTAACCAGGATCTTGGTTTTCTACAACTCTCCCCTCCCCTAAATGCAGAAAACGAAGATCCCCCTCCAAATTACTTGAAAACGGCTCTAACAATGTCTTCCTCAGGAATCAGGATTTCCCAGCAACAAATTTTTCACGTCCTACTTTACCATCGGTAGAGACTGTGTTCTTCAAGTTATTTACTTTTTATATTCAAAAATAAAATTGCTACGGTCTTTTTTCTGAATTAATTTAGTAGGTGTGAATAAACTACAAAGGCCTCTATTCCAGGGAAATTACATCATTGCCAAAGTGACGAAACGTGATCAAAATGGCGCATCATTTACAGTCAAGCCAGGTCAAGCGTACCCCCAAGATCTCATTATGAATTTATTTTTGAAAGTTGAATCCGTTGGTAGTTGTCAGATTTTAGATTAATCTGACTGATCACAAGCGAGATTTCTACCAGCTCAGTTTCCCTGAATTGATGTTAATGTCTTCGAAGCAATTCTAGCCGTTCAAAGATTTTAAATCTGACCAAATGCAGAGAAGTTCCCGTAAACTATTCACTGCTCATTACGCATGCAGGAATGCCGATTTGAATTTGACATTAGTAACGGGAACGAAAAATGGATTTACTTTTCAGAATCTTGGCGGGTACGCTTTATCTGCCCTGAAATGTATAAAGCATCGCCGAAAAAAAACCGCATGCTCATCACGAGGCTCATTTGCACACAATGAAAGTTTACACCACTTGACAAACTTCGAGTGCTCCCTATAACCGCGTAAATAGATTCACGACTTAAAAAGCGGAAGAGACTAATAAGGCAGTGAAGCAGGAAGACTACCACTTAAATCTAATATTAATATAAATGTCATAAAATTTTGGTTACATCTTGTTAGTCTTGACACTAGTTGTGAAGCAAAGCCTTTTACTTTCAACTAAATTAGCAAACAATGGAAAATCGTCTTTCATGTTGTCACTTCATGAAATCATGAAGCTACATTGTAGCGCTTCTAATAATAAATTACAGGTCTCTAATTTACTCCGATAACTCGAATTCTGGTTGTTTTAATTTCACTCGGATGCCATACCATTAGTTCTTCCTGTTGTATAAGGGTAATTTGATTGTGATTGGTGAAACGAAAAGATCACGTTTTATCATAAAAATGCCTAGTCATCAGTTTCTGATGAAATAAGTAAATTTGTACTGTACCATACAATGAAGCGCTGAGAAATCAGTAACTACCAATTTTTAACATGGCAAATTGAATTTTTCAATCGATAATTCGAACTCCTGCTAACTCTGTTTTTCGTGTCCCTTCAGAGTTCGAGTTTTCAGAGTTCTATTGCAGACAAAACAGGCGAGTGCCGGAAGTGCGATCTTGACATTGATTAATTACAGTGTGAAACATTTCCTAGCACTAGGCATTACAAAATACAGTTTTTGGTTAAATTCAGTGAAGAAGGCGTTGAAAAGAATTTGAAGCGACTATCCGCTATCCCCCTTATTTTATGTAGATTCCTAAAAGTTTATTTGCAATTGATGAAAGCAAACACTTGAAAACACAGGCTATACGAATAATTATATGAATTACCAAAGAAATGAAATTCACTGTTACTTACAAAGGGTTCTGGAAAAACCAGTGAATGGACGGGTAAAGTTCACTACCTGAAATCGAAGACGGATAGACGAGAAAGACAAGAATAGCCAATTCTGTGTACATCATGACTGAACATTTCATATGCATGGCTCAGGAGGATGGATTAATACAAGAGCCATAAGGATTATTAGTATAATTACATCGATGACTATCGAAAATGGAGCGCTGTGATTGGCTAGGAGCTTCGCACTATCCCGCTATAATCACCGCGCGGTGATTATAGCATTGAAGGCTAGCAGTTTTCAAAATGGCAGCCAGATTTTTAGATGTTTCGGGGTCGGAAATTGATCAATAATTTTATTTTCTCGAATAATCATCAATGTAATTATACTAAAACAATTAGTCGCCTCAGGCGACGTGAATATTGGCGAATAGTCACCTCGACTTCGTCTCGGTGACTATTCGCCGATATTCACGTCGCCTGAGGCGACTAATTGTTAAGTATTAGCTTCGTGCCAGTGTGACGTCACGTCACGATCGGCGAATTTCAACATTGCAGGCAAGGGCCTATCCGCACTAGCGAAAAAGCTGTTTATTTAGACGGTCATTATTTTTTCCATTGAGTAATGACAAGAGCCCATACAATTTTTGGTTTAGATGTTTCAAAGACCCTCAAAGACTAGACAGTATTCGTATTCCCCGACAGTCCTGGGACGAGTATGCCTTGATCATGAATGCGAGGCTCATGCGGGGAACTTCTCGCCAAGAGGACAAACAAATATGAGAAAACTGCCGCTGAGTTTGCCGAATTTAAGGAAACTTTTTAACATTGTAAAGTTCCGAAGGGCTTACATACTTGAGAGATCATTATTTCAAACAACAAAAGGAAGATCTGCTCATTATTACTAAGAAAAACAGCGATCCTAACCATAATTATATTGACGAGAAGAGTGCTTGGTGATAATTTAATATAAACAGAGATGTTCTCAAAATCCCCGAAGCCATTTTAATTGTAATTTTCAGTGTCCTTTGAACTTTTTCAAGAATATCTTTTATTGATATGGACGTAATTATCGAAAGCCTGCGATAAAGTTGCAGTGATGTTATCACACCTACTATACAGTTGAAATTTTCTAACAGAGCGGATGCAAAATCTTGAATGTGTATTTGAAGTAAACCAAAGGACTCATTCAGAGGATAATTACTCATCAGGACAGGGCTTAGCGTTCTGCACACAGTCCATGTGCATTTTAAGGAAGTTAAACCGGTTTGAACAAAGATGACTAGGTTAAGTTTATTTTTAAATTTAAGTCACATTATCTTCGATAAAAACTGTGCGAGAGTACAAAAACGTGCACGCAGTTGACCACAGCGTTTGGTACAGACGATAATACTAAGCAGTTTAAACTCCACACTACAGATTCACACAAGAGAAAAAGAATAATAACAAGAAGAAAAGTTTGTAAAAAGGATTCGAGTATTGACATTTTGACACAATATACCATTTTTTGATTACTTCTTGTTTCTTCTTTTGGCTTCGTGGCTTTTAAATTTTGCTGTTAGTACCACCAGCTCTTCCCACAGTTTTGTTTTTTGAAACAGATATCCCTTTAGCTTACTCAGAAGGTTTCAGCTTTTAAATCTTGCCGTTTTTTGCTGATTTCTATAGTTTTGCAGCGATTCAGCCGCGACTAACCAATGTTTGTTTGTGTTTTTGCCAAAAAGTTCCTCGCTTTAGCCTCGCAATCATATGGGGTGTAATTACCGTCAAAAATAAATGTTCAATTATGATATCCACAATTTCAATTATGACATTGAGATATGCAATCGTGCTATTGCAATATGACCTCAAGATTATGGGCTCCAACGACTGCCCAAATTAGTATTTGGTATTTTGTAACTGCAATATGCTATTTGGTCCTTGTGTTATGACATTATGCTATCACATTTGACTATTTTGTTTCTATAATGTGCTGATTTGTTACTGTACCTTGTCGTTCGGCCATTATACTTTGCCATTTTGCCATTCCTTTCTAGTATTCTTCAATTTCGACATTGGGACAAGCAGTTTTGCTGTTGTGATTTGTCATTTTCAATAGCGTGCGTTTCATTATGGTGTTTTGACAAGGTAACATGCAATTCGGCATGACACTCAGAAACGAGTTTCGGACAGGATAATTTATTTCCCGCCAAAATTATAATTATGTTAATATATTTCCTCTCTGTCGCACTGTCTTGGTTAGAAACATGGCGGTTCTTCGTGAAAGAGCCTCAGCGATGAATTTATTGGAAGAGGCAACCCGTCTTATTAGGGAACTCACATCCCAGGGTCCCGAGAATGGTTCTCCCAGGAACAGTGCAGTAGCCGGTGCAGTGAACGGACGAGTACTGGAAAATTTTCGAAATTTATTTCAGCCGTACACGGCTCGCGAAAGGTCAACCAGCTTCTCAAGCAGCAGCAGACAGCAGTCGGCGTCGGCGGCGTCAGCTCCAGCTACTAAAAGAAGGAAACGGGACACAACAGTAGTGTTCTTCAAACGAGATACGTGGACCCACGAATTTTTTTGTCTAGCAGATAAAAAGCAGATGCACACTCTGCCAAGCGGGTCTAATTTTTAACGGCGATTTGCCAGATAGATACCATTTTAACCTGTAAGATTGTACACACCTTGCAATCCTCTAAAACCGCCTCGACGGGATCTTGATTCAGATTGCGCTGCACCTGAGGTCTTATGTAGGCGATTGCTTGTCCCAATCCCGCACAGTCGCGTAAAAAGTGTACAGTGTATCCTGAATTTGGAGGAGGAATAACGCTTAATTCAGAAGGGCTCCGACCTCGTCGTAGTATTTCGAACCCTCCACCTGCAATTAACTTAGGGTAGCTTTCTTCTAGCTTCGTCTTGACTTCCGTTGCGTTGGCCTTGCTGTTGAAGCAAATTTTTTTGCGGCCTAGACCAGCCTGTTGCAACTGGTTTTTTGTGGCTACTGTCTCCCTTCAGGGAGCGTAGCCACTATGATTGTCATGACGTTGTGTGTAAAAGTCCGTAAACTTACACAGGAAACCCACTATCTTTGTCCGGTTGAAATTGTGGCCGCGCTAGCGAAAAAGCTGTTTTTAAAAAAATTCTTTTGGCGATGCATTTCGATGGCTGAAGTATTTTGCAGAGAAAATGTAAGCGATTTGGACCAACAGCTTTAAAATAAGAGGAAAATCAATGTCTAATAACACAGTTTGAGAATACGTAATCATTCTGAGTGGTCTAGTGGTGAGGAGGAGTCGCATAGAGCCGATGGCGCTGGGTTCGATTCCTGCTACGAAACCTGTCTTTTTTCCTTCTTTTTTTTTTTTTCGCTGTTGGTTAATACATTATTTTTTTTTTACTGCAATATAATCTACAAAATTAAAACAGCAGCCAGTACATGCACTCACAGACTACCTCTGCCCCACAGTTCTTTGATCGTGTACCTGACGAGCGCGTGGGTTAGGGCTTACTGTAATTTGCGAAACGAAGTGAAAATCTGTAGTTTGCGAAATGAAAATCCTCTGGAGGGAGAACGCCGACTTCAAATTCAGCGTGAACAACGAAGGAGAAGACGTCAACAAGAAACCGCGGAGCAGAAGAAATATCGCTTAGCACAGCGAAGGCAACCCCTACAACAAGAGACAGAGGAACAGGAGATTGGAATCAGAGGCATTATGATCGTTTTACACTGTCGAAAACCCAGATTTCTTAGTTTGCTGGTTTCCTCGCCGATATATAGATCAAAGTCTGCAAAGATTCAGCTCTGTATTACGGCCCGAAGAATAACAATTTTCAGGCGAACTGCACGGGGCCATATTTGTTCTTTGTTTTTATCTTTTTCTAAATCCGGAAGCAGAAATAATGCTAAATCTGCTTTTCAATACACTGTTAACAATAACACCACATAAAAAGAAGAAGAAGAAAAGAAAGAACAACGTATGGACCTTTAATTAAGACGATATTCGCGGTTGGTCACCCATCCAGTTCGTAACCCCGACCGACAGGGCTTAACTTGAGCGCCTGAGCTTAATTTAATTTTTATACGTGGCAACGAAAACCTCACGCATTCCGCGCAATCTGAATTTTCTGGTCGAAACGGCTTTTTTGGGGAGAATTTTCTGTTTAGAATATCCGAGTAGACACAGCGAGAAAGTAAATTGTCATTTCGTAAACTGCAGATTATCATTTCGCAAACTACAGATTTCAAACCAAACCATCCTTTTTTCTCGATTTTGGCATTCACTACACCTGTCATTTCCCCCTCTACATTTTTCGCATTTTTTTACTGCCATATATTCTACAAAACTAGACCAGTAGCCACATGCAGTCACAGACTGCCTTTTAGGCCCGGTTCAGACGCCGGACTTTTCATGAGCCGAACCTAATTCGAATTAAGGCCGACCCAAATTATTTAGACCGGCTGAATTGATTCAGACGCCGATCTTAATTCCAGCCGAACTAAATTCAAAAGGAGAAAAATGCTCATTTCGATCAAACTAATTACAAAATACTTTATAATAATTTATGCATTAGGTTCGGTACATGAAAAGTTCGGCGTCCGAATCAAGGCCGCTCCAAAGGCGAAATTCCCGGCCGGGCCAGGCGAAAAGAACGGCTGAGCCGTTCCAAATTGAAACAGGCGTTCCTATTGATTCAGACGCCGAACCTTTCATGTACTTAATTCAATGTATTGACTTCGGCTCATGAAAAGTTCGGCGTCTGAACCGGGCCTTATTAATGATCTGCTAGGGACTGCCATGCTAGACAAAAAAATTCGTGGGTCCACGTATCTCGTTTGAAGAACACTACTGTTGTGTCCCGTTTCCTTCTTTTAGTAGCTGGAGCTGACGCCGCCGACGCCGACTGCTGTCGGCTGCTGCTTGAGAAGCTGGTTGACCTTTCGCGAGCCGTGTACGGCTGAAATAAATTTCGAAAATTTTCCAGTACTCGTCCGTTCACTGCACCGGCTACTGCACTGTTCCTGGGAGAACCATTCTCGGGACCCTGGGATGTGAGTTCCCTAATAAGACGGGTCGCCTCTTCCAATAAATTCACCGCTGAGGCTCTTTCACGAAGAACCGCCATGTTTCTAACCAAGACAGTGCGACAGAGAGGAAATATATTAACATAATTATAATTTTGGCGGGAAATAAATTATCCTGTCCGAAACTCGTTTCTGAGTGTCATGCCGAATTGCATGTTACCTTGTCAAAACACCATAATGAAACGCACGCTATTGAAAATGACAAATCACAACAGCAAAACTGCTTGTCCCAATGTCGAAATTGAAGAATACTAGAAAGGAATGGCAAAATGGCAAAGTATAATGGCCGAACGACAAGGTACAGTAACAAATCAGCACATTATAGAAACGAAATAGTCAAATGTGATAGCATAATGTCATAACACAAGGACCAAATAGCATATTGCAGTTACAAAATACCAAATACTAATTTGGGCAGTCGTTAGACCCCATAATCTTGAGGTCATATTGCAATAGCACGATTGCATATCTCAATGTCATAATTGAAATTGTGGATATCATAATTGAACATTTATTTTTGACGGTAATTACACCCCATACAATCATGCTGCGAAGTCTCTCGTCCCAGGGCCGTCGGGGAATACGAATATCGTCTATTCAAAATTGTCTGAGTGCGGAAACCAGGGGAATTCCTGGCGGAAACACCTAAGGAGTGCGGATAGGTTCAAATAGGCCTTTTGAATTAGCAAACAATTCTTGCAAGGATCACTTGAACAAACAGCAGAGAGGGAAAGCGGGATCTTGTTGCAGATCATGATAAGCAATATAAAATATTATGACACTTAAAATTGAAGGCAAGGCTGATCGGACAACTATACTAAGGGTTGATAATGTACAAATTTTTTAATAAGTTGGTCATGTGACCAACAAAAAGAAAAACTAGACGTACGAGCTACTTTTTATTTTATTTTATTATTTTGCCACACACAATAAATTACAAGCAAAGTAAAAACGATAATAAATAGGTTAATTAACATTAAATTTGAAATTTGTACATTACTTGGGAGGAATGACTGTGGCGAGGAAAGGCTCCGAGAAGCCGAGCTTCATGATGAGGAATAGAGATTTCCCCCCAAGGGCAATTTAAATACTAGGCGGTATTTTAAATAAAGAAAAAAGTCGTTTATTTAAGTATATAAGTGTGTTTAGAGGAAATATAGAATATTAGGTTGCATTCTGTCTGACCCTTAAAAATGGTTTGATCACGCTTGAATATACTAAAAGACAGGGCATTTTTGATGTCGTTCGGTAATGAATTCCATATTCTAGGACCTTGAAACAGGATCGAGAATTTTTTAATATTTGTTCTACAGGTATGAGGTCGGTAAAAGTCAGAGTATCTTGTTGAGTATTGATGAATCTGGTTTCCCTCAAAGCTTAAGTCATTAACATTACTTTCTTTGACCCATGTCTCAGTTATGGCAAGAACTGAAAACTTATGATTTATATTGGCTAGTAAGTGGGCAAGGGCATCTTGGTTTTTAACTAGGCTGCGGGCATTTAAATGAAATTGCGAAAAGAATATTAATTTATTACCACCTATTACCCCATTTAAATCTTCCGCAGTCTCGTAGTTGCAATGATTAGCTAAACTAGCATAATTTTGGTTGTTTAAATCAGGGTCAAGGTCACTATTAGGATCACTGAGGGTAGAATGTTGGTCAAGAATTGGATTGAAAAAAAATGTTTCAAGGTGATCAGCGTCATAGCTTATCGACCCATGCTGAAACTCATAAAGGACAATTTTAAAATCGTTGTCATCCAAATCATGAAATGGAAACTGAGACTTGCAGTAATTACATAGTGAAGATCCTAGTGATTCGTTGCAGAGATAACAAGTCATTTTAATCGACGTTACTAGATTCTCCTGAAAGGAGTTGGCAACCGTACAAGTGAATGAGGTGCAGTTAATCGTGGCTGACCGCAAGGATCCTTTTTGGGGCCAGTGTTGTCGAACGCATACCAAAATGATCTGTTCTACTCTGGTGTAAATTCAAAATGGTCTGCTTATGCTGATGACCAAAAGCTTTATTACTCCAACAAGGACCTGAACCGGCAGTCATAGCAGCGGTCAAGAATGATGGTACAAAAAACATCAAGCTGGTGTAAGTTCAACTTCCTGGAAGGCAACTACAGCAAATATCAAGCTATCATAATGGCAAAGAACACGCAACAGTCAGAGTTAGCAATCAATGATCACAGAATTGATTTTACTGGCCCTTTTAGACTGCTGGGCGTAACAATCGACAAAGACCTAATTATAAATTTCTGTAGCATATATCGCAGGTTTGTTTAAAGACAAGTAGAATGATTGGAGTCCTACAACAAACACCTCATTCCAAAGTATTAACGTATACTATATTACGAATCTATAAATTTGCAATCCTACTCATCTGGCATATTGTGACTTGCTATGGCATTTTTGACGCGCCAGTGACAGAAACAAACTGGAGAGGATAAATGAAAGAGGCCTCTGAAAGGTCCTCTTAGACCATGTCTCTACACTATGATACAACAACAACAACAACAATAAGCTTTATTTGCATGACCATAACAAAGTATTACAGCATTGCAAAAGCTACTTGAAATTAATCATTGATTCCTTGTAAATTAAATATTCAAAATAATTTGAAAACGGATTAATCATTGTTCATTTCTAACCATCAGTAGGATTAATTATTCCGGGGATGAGTTTGTTTTTTTCAATTCAAAGCAAGTCGATATAAATGAAATTAATTGGATGTTAATAAAATAGTCAGTAGAATTCATCAGATGTGATAATAAGGACTCATGTGATTGTAGTCATACAAATGGTACTTTAGGTTCTAGTTTAGAGAAGAACATATCTCTTATCGAAGAAAAGTGATTTAGAAAAGATACAGTGATTTACTGGCACGTGGATAACTAGCCTGTTCATGAGGAAAGGAGTCTCTCCCCCGCCAAACCTCGTCCCCAGGCCGCGCTTTTCCCTGGCTTTCGAAAAGGGCCCTGGGGACGAGTTTGTTCCCCGACCCACGCTTTCGCATCTCCTCTCGCGTGCCTCTCGCGCTTCTACTTTTCACGATATCCCCCAGATGGAGAGCTTGCTCGCAGGCTAATTTCATTTGTGAACTCCTGCTGCTGTTGAAACTATTCTGTAAAACCAGGAGCCGATCAAATTTGATGGGCTCCTGGTAAAACAAAATATTTCGCAAAAGTTACTAAAAGTTGCCGACACTTTGAAGCAAAAAAACGTAAACAACATACTAGTTTTCAGTAAATTGTGTTTCTTGCAGCTTGCCTTCAAACTTTGTAGCATCTTTTGTTTTTTGAGGAACAGCATTTTCTTTAAATTGATCAATTTCCGACTCTGCAACATTAACAAATCTGGCTGCCATTTTGAAAACTGCTAACCTTCAATGTTATTATCACCGCATGGTAATTATAGCGGGATAAAGCGAAGCTGCTAGGCAATCATAGCGGTCAATTTTTGGCTCATCCTCGGTGTAAGAACCTGTTAAACTCACCAGTGACGTAAAACAAAGAAAACAAAGAAGTCAACACAATGAAACCTAGAAAACCAAAAGGTACAAAACAAAGAAAAAGTTCACAGGTTCTTACACCGAGGTAAACCCCAATTTTCGATAATCATCAATGTAATTATACTAAAAATCGTTAAAACCATGAAAAATCGATAATATCGATTTGACAAAGCAATTCAGTTTATTAATTTTCACCGATTTCCGTTATCAATCGATAAAAATCGCTTGACTGCTACCGATTTTTATCGATACCGATTTTTTATCGATTGACTTCTCCGGGTAAATTGCCAGAACAGGCACCACATTTTTGTAAGAGCATGTGACCTAGATTACCCATAACTCCTTGCACTCATTGTACTGACGCGCTCTGTTGTAAATTTTACACAAAATGGGCCTCGACGCCGCATTATCCCCTGTCGTAAATTTTATTAAATCTCTTTCCTCTCCCGTGCAAATTCTTGGGCTGCTGATTATTGTATATATTATTCGAAAGATTGTGCAGTCAAAATTTCGAAAACCTCCTCCCCCTCCTCGAGAAAAGCCTCTTGAGCCTATGAAGAAACGCGACTTCACTCCTTCTGAGTTGCTAGAGTACGATGGCGTGAAGCAGAAGCGAGTCCTTCTTGCCGTTAACTTTAAGGTTTTTGATGTAACACGTGGAAAAGACTTCTATGGTCCAGGTGAGTTTATCGAGGGATGTCATGGTTAAAGCGATTTGGCTGGATTTTGAGGGTTACCGTGAAAGTCGATGTAGATTTCGTGCTCTTTCATTTACCCTTGCTTGTCAGATTTGTTCAGGATCGATTAGCTATTAGTTTAGCCTTAATTTTGGCCGCGCTTCCTCGTAAACAGTTCTATATAACTGACCACAGGATGGTGCATAATGGTTAAGAGTAGTTGATCGAATGTCTGAGTACATTTCTTGGCCATATGGTGATAAAGTGTGTGATGTCTCGTATGTGTACGTACGAGTTTCACGAAACTTACCAGTACACTATGGTACCTCTACGTCTTCGTCTTAGCCTTATCAAAGTTTTTCAGCGACAATTGTTTACACACCAGCAGTTCTTCCTTTCCTTCTTTGTATACACCTATTTCAATTAAGGTTGCTCCCGTGAACCATGTTTCATAGCCTGCAGTGCACTATGGTAAACCCTTTTGTAGCAGGAAGTTTTAATTAGTCTTGTTCACGTTCATTGAAATAAAGGAGACCATTTGTGAAAAGGCAATAGAAGCATCAGCAGCATTTGCTTTCTAGGTTTTTAGGCTTGTTGTGGGCAAATAATTTACAATAATAATGCACTGCGGGCTATGAAACATGGATCATGCATCATTCTTCTCTGAAGCAACCTTAATTGAAATAGGTGTATTTTGTGCTTACAAGTACTTAGAACAAATTAAAATTGGCGCCATTAATTATAACGTTCCTCAGTCTGTGTATCAGTGCATTCTTATTCAAATATGTCAAGCATGTGACTCAAGCATGCTTCCTTTGTTTTCAAAGGAACTGAATAGATTTTACTTAGTGTTAGAAGTACTGTATTTCATGTCATGAACCCCAGCCTTGTAGTAAAAACCTTTGTCTACTTGAGGTTACCAGATACCTTCAGAGAAAAAATTTTGTTAAAATTTCAATTGTTGTTTTTTAATACTTTCCGCTCAGAGGGGCCGACACTTTAAGAAGCTACAACTTGGAATTTGTTTGATTGACCTAGAATTTTGGAGATTTGTTACTTTAATTTGTAACCAACAAAAATGTGTCGGGGAATTTTTTGTTTCTTAAAATTTTTTTGGTGACAAGCATTTTTGTATGATCCATTGCTGTGTGTTTTAGCTTTTGAAAACTGATTCGGAATGTCACATTAAAAAATCCTAAAAAAAATCAACAATTTATTTTTTCAAAAAGCTGTTGATTTATTAGGAAAGCCAGTTTAATAAGCTTTAATTTGATATAGGATTTTAGGTATCTACAGGTTAACTGGAATGCACTACATTACTTGTGCGTGAGACACCCCTGAAGCTATCCTGTAACCTTCATAATAAGCCCAGTCAACCCCTCTGTCTTGGTTTCCAAGATCTTGAGGTTACCATCATTTTTGTGAAAGATAGTAATGTTAATCAATGTTTTCACACAAAAAGACAGATTAGCTTTATTTTCTATTGTAACTTTTTAACTATTGATAGCTCAACCCTGTAGTAACTTTAACCATTTTGAAGTTTCTTTGTAAAGTCCTCTTTAGGGTGAATCATCTATTGACCAGAGCTTGGAAACAGGGATGTAAGGCAAAAAATTGTGACAAACAGTAGAATAAATACATATATTTTGGTGGCCTATGAAACAGATTTGTATTAAACACCCATGCATTCAGGATTTGAGTAGTTCACCTACTGGTTTTTATTTCATATATATATTTTTAGCCTTGTAAATAGTTTACTTTTTAAACCTAAGGATACATTGTTGGATTAAAACTGTGAAGTCAATGTATACAGGGTCTTCACAGTATATGAAATTCAGACTTTGACGTAAAACACTCTTAAATGGGCCTCTCCATAACTTTGGTTTGAAGTGTTGCATTTCCTCTGTAGTTGATACATTTTTTACTGGGCTGCCTGTTACATGCCCATTCTAAAATCTTCTTTCATTCAGCCCTTGCCGTGAAAAAGTGACAAAGGTTTATTAATATTGACCCAGCCAAAAGGTATAGCATGTTTAGATAAACATGTTTTCCCTTGTCAGTGCTGTCAACAATGCAGCTGCTCTGGGGCTGGCTTTTGATTTTATATCCCATTTTAAAAGAATGTAGCACATGGCTTTTTGGAGGTCTAAAAGGCAACCCAGTGAAACTCCTGTGGTTTTCTACTTTTTATAATATTATTATTATTAACAGTCAAGTTTTTCCATTCAGGTGGACCTTACAGCGTGTTTGCTGGACATGATGCTAGCCGAGGTCTTGCTATGTTTGATGTTGGACCTGATGCCGTGAAAACAGAACATGATGATCTGTCAGACTTAAACAGCATGCAACTGGATTCTCTTGGTGAATGGGAGGCACAGTTTATGGAAAAATATGACATGGTTGGAAGACTCTTAAAGCCTGGTGAGAAACATCAACAATATGATGAATCAGAAACAGAAGAGGAAGATGGAAAGGGAGGAAAGAAAGAGCAATAAGTTCAGGGTTGCAAAAAAGGAATGCTTCTGGTGGACACAGAGCAATATCCAGTGGCAGCCTGGAAGTAATAAGTTTGGACTTGTTTAAGCTGAGTAGGATTTTGAATGCTTTAGTTTCTAACAGATATGTTGATGTAGTAGTGTAAGTCTTAATGCTTCCCAAACACAACTTTGAATTCTCATTAACTCTCATACTTTTGTTTCGGTCTTATTTGTGGGCATCATTTACTTGTGAACATGTTAATAATTTATTACCTTGACGATTTCCTTTGAAATGTAAGTACTTAGTGAAGGCATTAAATGACAGTTAAAGTTAAAACTGAAAACATAAACCAAAATTTGATACAGTGTTTACATTTTGAAATTTGCATTAGGTTGTGATTAACGTTAGAGATTTATGGATAATTGTCCTTGAAAAGAACAAAAAGCATTTAATATAAGTTAAGTCCAGTAATATTTTATCCACTTGCAACAATTTTCTTCTCAGTTCAAACTTTATTATTGATGTGGCCATCTGCTTCAGACACAACTGTTTATGTAATGTTAATACAGTGGAACCTCAATATAATAAACCTCTATATAGCAAAGTCGTTGGTATAATGAGCAATATTCTTCGCCCCAGTAATAGTAAAGTCTTGTTATAGAAAACATTTTTTTCCAGTCCTTTGGCCCTCTTTTATCCCGAGGTTTCACTGTAGATGAACTGGTTTGTTTTATCAAAATAATATTAGTCACGAGGCACAGCCAAGTAGTTGTTAAATCTAATGACGCACAAACTCCAGTTGTCTATAGAATGGTTTTAAGAACCTCACTGGAAATTAATTCATTCTGGCTTGCATCCTTTATGGTTTGGAATTTTTTTCCCTAAAACAATGGGAATTATAAATATTAGTAAAATCCAACTAGTGGTCTATTATCGATGCTGCTTCTGATTGTTTGAGCTACTACTAGGCTATATGTTATAGCCCACTAGTAGTGAAAAGCGCAGGCTTTTTGGCGGCAAAAAAGAATTTAAGTCTAGCTTTAACTAGCTACAATTTTTTTATTCTTGAAATTTTTGACCAACTAGTTGGATTTTACTAAAACATTGTTATTCCTCTCGCCTTCATGGCCTCTGAGTCAATAGCCCATTCAGTCTTTGGCCTTATGGGCTATTGACTCAGAGCCCATTTGGGCTCGAGGAATAATTATTTCCTGTGTTTTCATCAGATTGAATAGGGCCATGTAGATGGTGAGCCTAAGGTGCGGGCCTGGCCTGGGCGGCTGCAAAGGAGACTGCAGATTGAAGGACCCTCTAAATTAATATTGGTTTCTTTTGTACATTGATTATGAAAAAAAAAAAATTATCAGTACGGTTTTCAATGTTATGTAAACATATTCAGAAGTTCTCTTTTGTAGAAGTTAGGTGATGATATGTGGCAGACTGAAAGCAAAATTAAGTACTGATCTACTACCCATTTATTATTGAAAATAATAATTATTTATTGATCTTGGAAATAGTCAGGTTTGAGATTTATTTTGTCATCAAAAATCGTTAACCACTCTTGAATGTTTTCACTTTCTTCTGAAAAAGGTCTATGCAACCTTGTTTCAGGCATTCAGCAATTCGGATGCCTTGTGATCTGGCCACCTGAAACTGGCTTTGTAACATTATTTTGATAAACTCTCAGTAGTAACATGTGAGACAACTAACAGTGTGATTAACTCAGGAGACTGTCCTCGGGGTTCCATTACAGGGCACTCCAGAGTCATATACTCACAGTAAGAGTGCAGAGTGCATCTTACGAAAGAGCATTATCTTTGCATTAGAGAGTGAGCCAGCGCCAAAATTTTCTTTCTGGACGTACCCCCACCAGTGTACCTGGATTTGAGTATGTTCCATGATTGGTCTGTTGAAAAAGTCATTGTTGATTTGCCAATCAGGGCCCAGTTGTTCGAACGCCGGTTAGCGCTAACCCGGGGTTAAATTTTAACCTGGGTTTCTTTTTCTTTTTATCAAAGGCACTCTATCAAATAATTTTCTCTATTCTTTTTAGAGTATCCAATCGTCAAATTGTAGGCAAAGAGAATTAAACTGAATTGCCTTTTGAGCTCTCATATCTGAGTTCAAATTTCGTACTAACCCCGGGTTATCTTAACCCAGCTTCGAACAACCCGGCCCAGGTTGTAAGGACTTCCGGTTTATTATTCGTTAAGTCCTTACTATATAGGTCCAGAACAAATTATGATCTTGGCACTGCTTTGCAGACCTTACTAACCTTACAAATATAACATCTGTGACACAGGTTATGGTCAACTTTGAATGGTTCAATCGATTTTAAGTTCTCAGATTCTCTTGAAAACTTTTCCAGGACATTTTCTCATTTATTCATCCTCCAGAATTTTGGTTCAAAGCTAATCGATAAGATAAACCCCTACTGTTTTAGGTCTGACCATTAAGACTGTATCATAGCCATCCAGGTTTTCTTTTAAGAGACTTGAATGTTTTATTAGTTGTAATGGAAGTACTCTAAGGCCCTATTTCCATTATTTTTTAAACTTAGTGTAAACTTTCAGTGGATTGATTGTGTAGAAGTTAGACTTGACAAAATGTTAGAAAAAAGAATAATGATAAAAAATGTTATTTCATGAAGTCTCAGAAACTGTGTTTTCCTTCATCTTCTTTGTCATAGTAGTGGAGATTGGTCTGAAAGGAACCAAACGTCAAAGATAAAAACAACAGTGCTGCAGTTTTTGTTGGAAGCTCCCTGGTGGTGCACAATCCTTTGTTTTCTGTTCAGCAAATTGTGATGGATAATAATAATTATTATTTTTGTTGTCAATAAGATCAAAATGCTAGGAATGCTATTGAATGTTTTGCACCTTCAAGTCCACAAAACATACAACAAAGGAGGCTCATGGGCATCATAACCATTCCACTCTATCAACTATGATTATGAGTCCTTTTTTTCTGTTATATAATGCTCACTCTTGTTTATTTTTTTTCCTACCAGCTTGTAGTGACAGATGAGTTGGTTTTAAGGGAACCATCATGCAAAGTTTTCCAAACGAGTTATATTATTTTTGTATCTTTTCCCTTGCCATCTTTTTTTCTGTAGCCAAACTTAAGGCTACTCCTAGTATGGGAGTGGCTTGCCTCAAGTTATTGGCTCCTGACGAAACTTAAGTACTGTTCAGGGGTTTCAATAAGCACTGATGGCCGACGAAACACATCGGCTACTTTGCTGACAGAAGTTGGCTACTTTTTTCTAGAAAGAATAGTTTGAATAACATTGTAAACAAAACATACCTGTTATCAGAAAATCTGAATGAAAAGGTAATTTTGATGTGTTTTCATTAAACTCATTGCCAATTGATGAGCTTGGGAACTGGTGCCTAAAAGGGTCAGCGGGGAAGGCCAAATGCGAAAAATAAAGCAAGGAGGTAACCTGGCAACCCTGGAAGCAGGAACCACCCTTGTGAGCAGCCGCTAACTGGCATCGTCACACTGAGAAAAATACTCAGTGGAAGAGATACTTACCAAGTGACATACTTACCTGGGCACCCACACATGACAGCAGGGAGGGAGGAGAGGGAGCAAGAATCCGCAAAGATTCGCCAAGACAAAGCTAAAAGGTGATCCCCAATGATCAGTGAGAATAGCTTGCAAAATAATGCCAAAGGCTAGTGGCCCTGAAAACCCCAAGTGGGCCACCCCACATGTCATGCATGCTAATACAGGAACACTGCTGGCAGCATTGGTCAAGGTTAACTTAGCCTAAATAAAAATTTAGCCACATTAATTTTTTCACAATTTCACTGGTTTTATATTTCAGTCATTTTTTCTCAGGTTTCTTTGTAGGTTTATGCAGAATTTGTTTACGTGCAAAAGTATGTAATTTAGTTTTCATCAATTTTTTTTGTTTATTGTTTATAGGAATTGATTGTATGACTGATTATTGAAAGCTGTGTTTTCTTGAATGAAAAACACGCTCACCATAACACTGAAAATTGCATTTTAGGGCTTTGAAATTTCAAAATTTTCTGGGCTAGAACATGACCCCCTCTTCCCCCAGAAAAAGGGGACCAACAGCCCCTTGTTGGTGCAGTCAGTTACTCTATTCAAACCTGCTGGCTACTTTAATTTTTATTGAAACCCGACTGTTTACGAGAGCAAGGTATTTTTCTTGTGAAGGGAAATCGCAGGAACTGCACAGAATAACCATTTTTGTTTGATGTTGTTGTGGGTGAGAAGAGGAGCCCGCGATCCTAATCTTCAGGTTATTATTATGCCGGCATCGAATTTATGAAGTCAGCATTAGTTTGGACTTCCACTAAGAATGTATGGAATGCTCAGAATGCACTTTGATCATGTGTGTTTGGACCTTCTATCACTTGTATTCTGATCATGTGTGTTTAATTGACTATCTGTCATGTGAAACTTATGCAAAGCACAGCGATGGAGCAAAAGTGTTTTGACCTTTGATTGCTGTCCCCCGCACTCCGTAACCTTTGGTTATTACTAGTAATATACTGCAAATGAATATTTCCTACTCGGTGAGTTGTTGGTAGTCTCCCTTGCAGCTATTTTTAGTGTCATCAGGCAATGCTCCTCTCCTATAAGTGGCTGTGAGGGAGACTAAGTTGTTGGAAGCTGGTTTAGCACTTATCCTCAGTTAACTGTAGTTAGAGCATAGAGATGCCATGGTAACTTATCTTGGATTTGTACTTACCACTAATCCCAAGTTAACTGTAATCAGGGTAATTGGGTTCACCTGGAGACTAAACCTGGATTTGTGCTAATTGGTCTTCATGGAGGTTAGAATCAATGGAAAATGCACTAAGGCCCCAAGTGAATCTTGATTTAATGTTAAATTCTCCTATTTCCAAGCAAGCACAAGGTGATTTGAGAGGAGAATCAGTTTATTAGAAAAGACTTAAAATCTGTGCAAAACACACAATGCTTACAAGCTGGTGAAATAACTTCTGAGGGTGTAACTGCAGATTTTGATAAGGGGGATAAGGGGTGGGATGTTACACATTATTTCCTTGTAAACTCCAAGTACCAGGTACATTTATGTTAGAAT
This sequence comes from Porites divaricata, assembly GCA_038088405.1. Taxonomy (NCBI): domain Eukaryota; kingdom Metazoa; phylum Cnidaria; class Anthozoa; order Scleractinia; family Poritidae; genus Porites; species Porites divaricata. Next base: position 26,969,962 of record JBBMOI010000005.1, read on the forward strand.
TCCCAAAGCCTTCATTCATTCATTGAGTTAAAAAAAACTCTGGTTTAATGAGTGCATTGGTAGGGGGCACTATTGTGTAACAGCAGAAGCAAGGCTAGTGATAATGGCAAGTGGTAATGCTTTTAACAAAACACTTTCAGAAATCTGTCAAAACATGTCCTTGATGTATTAGTCTGAAACATATTGTCATTCGTTTATGAATAGCCTCTGTTGATAACTGATAACCAAGGACAAGCAGAAACTCAAAGATTGGCACACTATTATTTTATTATTATTTTAAGTCATTTCCAGCAAAAGATGTTAGTTTAGCAGTACTGCTTGCAATCTGTCTCTTCAAAAGTTCTTTTTTGAGTTCATCTCTTCTTTCTTCCATTCTTTTCAGATTTTTAATCAGTTTGTCGCGAAGTTCTTTTTCTTGTTCTTCCAGTTTCTCCTTCTTTCTTCTTTCTTCATCTTCCTTCCTTCTTTGTTCCTCCTCGAGTTTCCTCTTTTTCTCTTCGATTTGTTTCAGCATTTCTAATTCCTGCTCCCTTTTCTTTCGTTCTTCTTCTATTTTCCTCATCTCCTCCTCTTCTTGTTCTTTGACTGTAGCAACACGCTGAAGAAGTTCTAACAAAAGCCTTTTAGCACTTCTTTTCTGCTCAGCTTTCTTCCTTTCCTTCTCCCTTTCTAACTGTCTTTGCTGTTCTTTTCGTTCTATCTCCCTCCTGATCCTTTCAGCTCTTTTCTTTTGCTTCTTTTCTTCCCTAGCCCTCCTCCTTTCTTCCTTTTTTCTTATGGCTTCCTGGAGCAGTCGCTGGTGTTCAGCTTCTTTCCTCTCTTCCAACAAGCGCTCTTCCTCTATTCTTCTCTCTTCTTCTTCCTTTTCCTTTCTTTTTCTTTCTTCTTCTTTTCTTTCTATTTCAATCAGTTTTTGTCGTTCTAGATCCCTTTTTTTGATACTCCTCGCAGACAGATGGCAAGTTTTGTCGAATTCAACTTGAATATTGGCAGTGGCAGCACGACCTTCCTCAGAAATATACATCAGTTTCATACCCTTCAAAGCTGACATAGCATTTGAAAAACCCTGATATTGACTGTACTGGACATAAGCATCAAAATGCAGATGAGATCCAAAATAAAACGTTTGAAATTCACTGTTGCCCTTTGACAGCCTTTGTCTGTACGGGTCCAAAATTGGTATATCAACAAATCGGATTTTCCCAAAACGACGAAAAACAGATTTCAAGACTTCATCGCTTGGTTTGCTGGTAGATTCGTCACTTGAAAACCATTTACAAGGCAATCCTTTAATGTAAATAGTATCAGGTCTTTCGCCCGGATTACGTTCGTCCAAATCTTCAGATTCTCTGAAAAAAGAGTTCCAGTCGTGAACGGTAGGAAATTTCATCTTGGATTCCGTTGCTCGTACCTTAAGCGGGTCCGCAAAGCCACTTAATTTTATAAACTTCCCATCCAATTTGTTAATAAATTTAGTGACAAGACTTTTGGTGTCTGTTTCACCTTCAAAGCGAATGAACTCCAAAGAAGACTCCACGACTTTTAAAACCGTGAACTGGTCTGGCGCTACCATAGATTTTAACCTCTCCATTACCTCCCAGTTTGATATAGATACGCCAGCAACCTTGATCTCTGGTAAAGTGACATGTACACCAAGTTTTGCCACGGGTTTAAGGTACAAGCGTTGCGAGGACGAAAGTTCTGTCGCTTCCGAAATATCGCCGCAAACTTGAGTCGCCATGTTTTGTTAAACGCTGCTCTGTAGCCTGGCCTCGAAAAGACTGGTAACGCTTTGTAGCCTGGCTTCTAATGGTGCATTGTGGGAAGTCGAGCATAATGGCGGGCGTTTTGTTTGAGTTTGTCAAAAAATGTGACAGGTCCTTTGTTTGTCGCTGTTTGTAGATGAAATTTCTAGAATGCAAGAGAAATGTCGTGGAAGGATAGTTTCACGGACGACCCTGCATCTTTGTTTCGAACTAAGTCAGCTGTTAAAAAGCTGTTAGAACAGGCAAAGGCTGAAACGCCCGGCATTCATGTCATTTCTAGACCTTCAAGACCTGTCTCTGCTCGAAAATCAAGATTCAAATTTCCCGATCCAAAGAAAGATTGCTACCTCACTCTGAACGTAAGCAGTCGTAATGGCAAGTTGTGTTTACCGGTATGCTACGAAAATCACGAAGATAAAGACCAACATGTCTGTGACGGTTTGAAATACATTTTACACGTTCCCTCGATCAAAAGATTTTCTTTAGAAGGAAAGCAATTGACTACAAACGATCGAACAGAAGACTATTATTGTTATAGCACTCTTTCAACTCACAAAAATGGTTTAGCTAAGAATTGTCTGGGATTTTGGTTTCGGTTTTTTGAGCAAGGTGTGATATTTCGCATAACAATTGCTCTAAAGATTGATTTGCTGTTTGTGAAAACGTTCTTTGGAAAGGGATACCTATCAGGTTTCACAGATTCCTTTTTTGAAGATGGTGGTATCTTTGCCCGAGAAGAAGTGGAAATTTCTACCCGTGTAAACTCTCCTTCTGCGGCTTCAGACAGAAACAGTGTCATAGATGCAGCAAAGATTTTCCCGTCTCTGTATTTGAGCCAGGAATACCAGTCTATTGTTTCAAAATTCAAAGACTTGAGGCAGAAGCTACATTTTAATGAGCTTGACAATTTTTTTGTACAAATGTTGGAAAAAATGTCTGATAATGACCTGAAGGTGGTGCTTTTTTTAGAGCAAAGTCAGGAGGCCAGTCGGAAAAAGCTTTATGAGACATCAAAACAGCTTTTGAAGCAGGCAGTTGACAGTGCTCCCAAATGTAAGAACAAGACATTGTTAATGGGCAGAGCTTATTTGTATCTGTCGTATGTTCATCAAAAAGATGGATATCTTGGAAATGCCGAGGAATGTTTGGCAATCGCAAGAAAGAAGCTTCAGGCACTGGAGGCTTGTGAGGATGTTGGTGATCTGTGTTTTCAGGAAGGACTTATCCTGACAAATTTTGCTCAGAAAATGCCCAAGTTTGCATTAAAGTTGATCACAGAAGCAATACACAAATTTGAACAGGCTGCATTCATATTTACCAATGGCCTGACAGTCGACAATGTTTTGGACAAGCAGTGCTGTTCGTACATCAGACTAGCATCTTTGCTGCTTCAGCAAAAGGCTACATCCTTAAACACTGTGCAGAATAACACAGCACTTGCTAGTAAGCACCTGAAGTGGGTAGCAGGTCATCTGCCAGAACTGTCTGAAAGAACCAAGTTCCAATTCCATGTCTGTCAAACTGAGTTTCTTTATAAAAAGCAGCAATTTGCAAAAGCTAAGGAAAGTCTGGATGCAGCTTTTCAGATCGCCAAAAGTTGTCAGTTTGAAGAGCAAACTATATTTGATCGAATACCAGAAAAGACTGAAGAAAATAATTATTTTAGGGATAGAATCAGTGATGGGGAAGCAGCTGATGAAAGAGCTGAAGTTTTTTTTGTAGATGATGTCCAATCAGGTTATCTTGGTGACATAAGTTCATAAGAGACAAATGTTAAGAAAGATCTCAAGAAAGACGTCAAAGACTAGTTATTAGCACTTCTAATAGTTTAGGTGTTTGTGGTAAATTTATTTTTTTTTCCAGCTAACTATTAATTTGATGCAGAAAAGGATAATGTATTGGGGTAATGCAGTTCCCAAAGAGCATCTGGGCACCTTCCTCACTCATTAATAATAGGTGATAATATTTTTTTAAATTATTGTAAATCCTCTATTTAGCCCCCCCCCCCCCCCCCCCCCCGCAAGCTTATTTATTTCAAGCATGTTTGAAGGCGGCTTATTTGATTGGAGATGAGGAGTCTTAATCACTTCAGCTTAATTAGGCACTATACTATACAACCAGAAGATATCTCTTCCCCATAAAGAACCAGAATGCAAATTGGAAAGCTCAAGCACATGAAGTTTGTTAAGCATGCGAATTAGCCTTACCAGATTTGTCCAAATAAAGTGTTCTTACAGTCATGATTTATTAAGTACAGTGTATCATTTTTAATTTGGGGTAGGGGAGGGGTAGGTGGGCAGTTTCCCAGAAACCTAAATTGATCGGACTTTATTGCGATGAGTGTATTTCATGTGAAACATTTACATGTACATGGTTTTTACAACCTTGAAAAGGTCTTGAATTTTAGTAGTCATCTTGAAAAGTCCTTGAATTCGGTTTAGGTCCTTGAAAAGTACTTGATTTCTTTATTAGGTCTTGAAAAGTCCTTGAAATTCACAACCTTGTCTACGCCAGACAGCATTTTCTGTAAAATTAGACTATTTTGCTGAGGAAAATTTGGCTCATCCTCTGTGTGAAACCTGAAAAACTCATGGGTGACGTAAAAATATTTTTGTGCATGAACCATACTATATTTCTGGTTCTTTATTTCAAATGCTATTTCCAATCTGTACCTCAGATGCTATTGCAAGTCATACCCAGCCATTTTGCAAAGTCTTATTGCTGAAAGTAGTAAAAAATAATGTGATCAACAATGGGCGAAGAAGTAAAACCTTATGGTAAATGACTCCATGACATGTTTTAGCCAATAAGGTGATCAAAGGGAGTTAAAGAATGCCGATTTATTAAATAAATCTTAGTTCTTGAAAACTGTAATTTGTCCTAGAAAATCCTTGAAAGTCCTTGAAATTTGATTGTCTGAAGTTGCATGAACCACGTATGTAAACATCTTACTATTGAGTAAGTGAATATAAAGTAGAAGTTTGTTCACCTCAGGGGAGAATTTGGGTGTTACTTCGCTGTAGGGCTATGTTTTGGCTTTCCTGAACTGTGATGTCTAGCAGTTTTGGCAGCCTTTCAAAACTAGCACCAAGAAGCAGACAAAAGAAACAGAGCAAACACTAATCCACAAAACTTGTGCCTCACTTTATTCTGTACAACATCTCTCAATGTGGATAATGTACTCAACATTGAACAAAACTTTCTTCTATTAATATTATTATTATGTACAGATTCATCATCTTTCAAATAAATAATTAACAATTATTCCACGAGTGGGCATTGGATATGAGACACGCAGCACCGAGTTGGCTATAATCATCTCATATCCAACAAGCGCGAGTGGAATGTTATTGTTTTATTAAAAACGCCCACAAAATATTGAGAATTCTTGCCAACTTTATTTGTAAAAACCACTGATTTTCAGCTTGTTTTTTATTTTGAACAGACACATACTCAGTTACTATTATTATTTGGAGAGCATGGTATAATGGCTCATATACCATGATGGCTAAGCCAATCAGAGCTCTAGTATTGCATTATCCAATGATTCAGTTTTTAATAAAATACCATACATAAACAATGCAATGTTCGGGTGAATTGGTTTAACTTTGACAGTTATTCTTTGGACTCTATTGAAGCAAAATGCAATGTTGTTGCATGTGTATAATCAAAATTAAAATTAGCGAAAAACACAATGTGAGCTGTTTTGTATTTAAATGCACACTAACATGAGACCATAAAAGAGGCATATGACTGTACAACACATCAACCTTATAACAGTAAATAATGATAATAATAATAATAATTACAATTATAATAATTATTATAATTATAATAATATCAAGACGAGCCTTACACCATTGTTTCTTCATAAGACATGTGTATGCTAAATGACTGTTATTAAGCAAAATGTTTCTTTGGGCTTAACAGTCTTCTAGACTGTGGATACTGTTCAGCATCTTCTTTACTTTTGTTGCTTGTATCTTCACCTTCAGCCTTTTTTCTGCAGCATAAGTACAACAATAACTGAATGAGATGTGGCCACAAAATTATTAGTGTTTGTCTTTAGTGTATAGAGCGATTTTCGTATGACCTTGAAAAAAGGTTTCGGTAAGTGTTTGTTCTTTGTTTCATCAGCCAATGGATAAAAAGATCAAAACATGGCCTCTTTGTTTTCCCGCCAAAGAAACCCTAATATGGAGAAGGCATTGTTCGATTCGCCAATCATGTTGTAGTATGACGTCAAAGTGAAGTATCGGTTGATTTCTAGAAAGTTCTCGGGCATGAAGTTTTTTCACCTGAGCGTTCGCTTAACCAATGAAAACCCAGGCGCGTTTGTCTGTCTGTTTGATAAACCAATCAAATCGCTCTATTTCCGTTCATTTGTCGTTTCTGTTTTGTTCGCGCGCTTTCATTTCAAGGTCATACGAAAATCGCTCTAATTTCAACAGAAAAATGTATAATATACAGCTGAACCTCTTCACAATGGCCACCATGGGGACTGAAGAAAGTAGCCATTGAGGAGAGGTGGCCATTTTGGGGAGGAAGGGGTGTAAAATGATTTTTTTTAGGGAGTATAACATGTTTATTGCGCTAAGTTCATGGTTGCTGCACGTCATGGTAATCCAATCATATAATACATGTGTATAGAGAATAACAGATAAAATGCACAAAAAAACTTGACAAAATGTTAACGTGACAAAAGGAGCAAGGTTCGCAACATCAGCTAAATCAGGTATCATAGAAAACCCATGCTTAATTCAGCAGTATAAAATGGAACACAACCATTGTAGAGAGGGTTAAACAAGTCAGAGTCCATGTATGGACTGTCTGCCAGGACCAAAAAGAGGCTGTTGTAGAGAGGTGACAGTTTGTTGAGGTTGGACTGTACAATCTTTGATTACAAACAATGATGACAGTCTAAGCTAGCCAATCCTTATCTAACTGCATTTCTTTACGTAATAAAATGACTTACTTCTTTCCAGTCTTGGGTCTCCCAGCTGTCTTAGGTCTTGATGACTTTGGACGACTGCTCTTTGGCCTTGAAGGAGATGGCTCATCATACCCCATGCCATAGTTAATTTGTTCATAGCTTAAATAAACACCTGATATGTCTGCCTCACTGAACTGTTAACAGATTAACAAAGATATATAATTTTAATAAGTATGAGTGCACATCCATAATTTAATCATTATCATTATTCTTTCACAATATTTCGTCATTGCAGTGAATGGAAGAAATGCAAGAATACACAAAACATATTGCTTGATGGATGTTATCTGCTAATGAGGAGTACTGGTATCTGCACGAAAAAACATCTGTTTATATCCTAAAACTGGGATATTAACTGGGATTAAACTTTTGTATGATGTGAAGAATTATGCAGATCTCGGAGGCTGTTATAACATTCTCCTTGATCTTCATAATTCTTCACATCATACTAAGCCTCATTCAATAATTGTCAATAATATTACTTTTTCAGCAGTGCAGATCAGACATACCTCTTTGTTCTTGTCCTTTGGATCAGGGCTTGGAGATGGCTTCCTCATATTATTACCTGTATATGCCACAAATCTCTACAAGACAATACAGTAATTATAATAATTTTTAATAATTTTAGCAACTTAATCACTAATTGAAAGTTGGATGTCCAGAAAAAGTCAAAACTATAAAACTTGCCCACCATCTTATAATGTTCTTTTCATCTACCGTATTCATTGAGGTGCCCAACAATGTTCATGATAAAAAGGCTACAGTCCTTATCACTGAGGTAAACTTTGTAATGTTTGTGTTGCAAACAATAATATTATCAATTAATAGTTGCCTAAGACTGATAAATAACTATAATCAATTTTCACTTATATTTGGGATAGTTTAATTTATAGTTTCTAGAGAGTTGTCATTTTCATATTAATTTTTATACTAAGGGTATTGGTCTTCAATTGCATGAGAGGAAGCAACTTGAGGGGTTGTAAGAAGAATTACAATTGTCATCATGAAAAAGGCTTAACATTTACTGCCCTTTGCATTCTATGCATTAACAAAAGATGGATATAACACTTACCAGCTGCCACTCTCCAATCTCTTCATTCCAAGACACATGCTGCTCTATTAAATCCTGTCATCAAAATTGAATTTTTAAAAAATTGATCAATTTCAAGCATTTTACCAGTACTGAAAACACCCCCACCCCCCCCCCCCCAGCAGAACATGCATTATTTTTCATGTTTTTCAGTTGAGCTAAGGCAAACATGATCCATTTGCCCAAAAAAACACAAGAGGAAGCCAACTAAGGGCTCATGGAACTTAACAATCCCAGGAGATGCAAGAAACGGACCTGAGCAGCAAATGTTGGAGCTCACTGAATTAAGTCTTTATCGATCAGTCCTAGGTTCACTTTTCTTTCATAACAAGAGATGTGATAACCAATTTATAGTATATCATTTTAAACACAACCAATCTAAAATTAGATTTCAATAGTAAAGTCACAACCCACACCCCCAAATCACTTTACAATTTGCATACCATCACTAGAAGGCTTGGAGGTTTACCTGCAATATTTTTTAAAATTAATGACTGTTAACCTAGAGAATATGAAGATAGCATCAAATTATTATGGAAACAAACAAAGTGGATTATTTTACCTGAAATTCAGGAGGAGTGAAGCTTTCAATCAGCAAGGTTTGCAATTGCAGTTCTTTACGCAGCTCTCTGATGCTATCTAGCAGCCCTTCTGTCTCACGCTGGTGCTCTTGCTGTTGGTCTGCCATCTGAAGTGATTTCAAAACAGTGCAATCAGATGGCTACAGAAAATATCGGCATGCTTTCAGACAATAATATTGTAAGTTAAATATTAGAAAACAGTAATTTTTACGGCAAAATGAATAGATTTTGTTTCAACAGGGTTTGAAGGCCTCAGTTCTGAAAGCCACTATTGTTCAGTGCTGAACAAGTTGTTCTTCCCCTGACTCACCTCTGACTTGGCACTCATGAGCATGCTCCAGACTTTTTTAAGCTTCTTAGTTTTTCCTGCGGCTTCTTCCTGCAAATTGGCATACTTCTCTTCTATGTCAATCCTCTCTTGCTGCAATAAAGAGAAACCAACAATTCCTGTCCAATAATATTACACAATGTATTTGACCACAAATGACACTATGTAGTTCTCTTCTCCTGTGATTTTTTTTCCAAATGAAAACATTACAGACTGAATGTTACCAATACCTACATACTAACTCTTTCCAAATGTATCTTTATCAGCTATATTCCTAAATCAGTCATTATTCCTGCCTCCTTCTGAGGTGTCTCAAGTTGAAAGGATTCACTGCATTTATTTATAAAAAACATACACTTCTAGCCCATACTGTCACTTAAAAACAGTAGTCACAAATAGATGTACACGCATGTAATGTTATATTGTTAATGAGAAATTTTCACACTTTATACCTCTTTTTCTTCAATAAGCTTTTGCAGTTGCTTCTCCCTTTCTTGCCTCTCAGTAAGTTCTTTAGCAGATTGTTCTAACAGCTTTGCTTGTTTCTCGGCTTTTTCCAACTGTTTCAGGCAAGAAAATGCAGTCATAAAGTTAAGAATACATGTATGTAGTTGAAATATTAAAAGTCACAGATTCTTAGGTACTGTAATTATGGCTCTGCCAAACTTAAAATAATTTAACCTTTTAAGCACCGATATATACACATACTACATGTATACAAATTCTCCAAACTGATCTACATACATTTCCTTAAAGAATTAGTTGAGAGAATTAATTGACAAAAATTAATGATCAAAGCATTTTCCCTGAAGTGATCATTTTATTAAATCTCATAACCTTTTCTTTTGATAATGTATTGGTATTGTAAGGAGAAATTTGATGTTGATCACTCTTGGGGCTTTAAGGGTTAAAGTACCTTGCCAAGTGAGAATAGAAGGGTCACGGCCAGTGTGCTCTAAACAAGTAGTTGTGAGAAAATTTGGGTGTTTAGCAAGTGGTGTCTAAAAGCACCAACTAGTTAGAAATACAAGAAAATGTAGGGAGATGTCGGAGATTTCATTAACCTATCTGTTCAACAGAGATCTGACAAGGAGAGAATAATTATGTAGCTGTTGCAGTTTTATTTCAACCAATTTTTGTTTTTCCTTTGTATGGTAATGTACACTAAAGAATGCAAAGCCAAAACTCCTTGTATTCAAACTTAATACAATTAACTCAAGTTTAAAATGCTGTATCCACTGGCCATTGTAGTATTTTTGACTTTCTACAGACACAGTGACGCAAGTTAGTTACCACTGACAGTAACTCAAACATCTACCAGTCTTCAATGCTAAAATATTCAAAATTGTTGCCAGCAATGAAACACACACACACACACAGATACAAACCAAGTTTTCTCCTCCAACAATTATCTTGCTTTTAACAGCTTTGAGTTTCTCTTGTAGTTTTTGGTGTTCCTTTCTAAATAAGAGTAAGAACAACAGCAGTAATAGAAAAAATTAATAAACAAAAGAAGATTTTCTTTTTTAGTTTCCCCGTATAATTCAAATGTTCAAAGCATTGAGTGCAGACTTAGACAGAAGTTTATAACCAGCATTTTACACGTCTGACAGTCAGAGTAAGATGTGATTAGCATTTATTGTAATCAAAATTACAGTGTTGATTTTTGTTAGGTGCAGATGATCCACTTCTTATATACCGGTATTATTGGCCATTTTTATGCTAGAGACATTAAAGTCATCTACATGCACTTAATGTCTGTAAAAACGGGATGCATAAAAGTAGACAAAAACAGAGTTTTCTGTACAAAATACACAATTCTGACTCTTTGCAGTTGTTTCTCGATGAGTTAGGCATTAAAACATGCCAAATTACATCGTCCTGTTTTTATACCATCTGAGATGTTAAAGCCGTCCGTTGGTGCATTGTTCAGACACACTTAACAGAGGACGTTTATAATGTTGTCAGATGTTAACATTATGTGTCTGTCTTATTTACCATTTTTTGTACTGCACATCTCATTCACAGACAAAAAACTCAACCTCCCTTGAAATCCAAGCCGTAGGCCTAACGTACATAATTGTCTTAAGCAGCATAAAAACAGCCATTGTAATATTAATACAATGACTATGAGCAATATTTATTGAAAGCTGCATTCAACACTTGGTTTTTGTTTTATTAGTAATTTTGATAAGGCAACATTATACTGAATAATATTGATTCCTACTCAGATTCCTTGATGTCTCGTTCTCTTTTTTCCAACTCATCAGCAGCCTTGTTTCTCTCTTCCTCTGCCATATCTGTCTTCTGTTTTAACTGCTCTCGTTCAGCTTCTATCTTTGCTCTCAACTCAGCTACTTTCTCAGGTGGAAGAGCATGCATGCCTGAAGGAAGAAACTCCATACCTTTAGCAGGACTAAAAAAAGTCCTGTTAGGTCATCCCTTGACAGGTGGACTTTTTGGTTACCCAAGCAGCTTTTCATGTTCAGTTGCTCAGTTGGTAAGGATCCAGGCTGGTCATCTTTACATATCAAAGCCGACTTACAGGAGCATTCTACACAAAATTTGAAAGCTCCTTGACTCAAATGCAAGGACAAGCTGAAATTCATGTTTTATCACATGCCTCATTTTTGTTAGGAAAAGCCCTACAAAACTGGTTCAGCTGATGAGCCAAAAAGGATAAATTCTAATGAGAAGTCACTGCTTAAGTGAGAGAGCAGTTAAGTGAGAGTTTCACCTTGTCATATACTTAGACTCATTGAACTGTAAATGTATAGTTAAATATTATTTCTCTACCTGACTGTATAACCCCTCTAACCCTGGAAGCAATACAGTCATGCAACACATTTTGCCATCTTTTGCCAAGCAATGGGCCATTTGCATGACAACATTATTCAACTACTACTGGCAGAATCCTTTAGAGTTTTGCTCTCTTGAGCAATGTACCTGGGACAATGAGAAATTTAATAATAAAAGGAAAAACCAAATAGAATGCAGTAATAGATATCAGTAAAAAGCCACCATTGTACAAATGACCTATTTTCGAGACGTCACATATAATTTCAGTTTCACTACAACTTACTTTTTCTACGATGCTTCTTCTTCCTTTTGACTGTGACTCCTCCTTCTACCACCTCTTCCTCAGATTCACTTTCTTCAGTACCACTTCCCTCACCCTCTGATAAAAGCATTACCAGACATCAATTACTGAGAGAATGTAATGTAAAAGAAGCCTCTATATAAGTTACAACGCCCTCTTTATGGGGTGCGTATTTATATCCTTAGTCTGAAGGGCCTTAAGAAGGTGCTGGGTCGTATTCATGATGTGAGACCTTTCTGAGACAATCTTGTTTGAGTAAAGGAAGCACACAAAGATACTCCATCTTCCCTATTTAACTCATTCTATTCCGTGACAGTTCAATCAAACAAGACCTCTTTTTTCCTGTTGTTGAAGCAATAAGCATGTTAACTTTATACATTTAGAGTAAGAAGGAAAAGAGGACAACAGAAACAAGGTATTCACTGTACCTTCAGCCAGCTGAGCCCTGAGTTTTTCAATTTCCTTTTGGAATTCTCTCAGAAGGGCATCCTTTGGATCTTCATTGATCTTTGCCTTGTTCTTTATGTTCTTTGCACGATTGGCATATCTACACAATAGATACAAAAACTACATCGTTCAGGTTTAGTGTGAAGACTGAATTAAATTTCTCAATTATGTTTTTTTAAGGCAAAAAGAAGGAACTAACAAGAATTAAGAGGAACAGGGTATTGCCTCTTTTCAGCAACTTTTATATTTTTCCTCTTCCCACAGACCTAGAGGATCCTATTTACATTCTAGCATTATTTTGTTTATAACTATTATGGTGATAAACTTCATTACTGGAACTTTTAAGTTCCCAAAGCTATTGAACATTTTTAGGGTCTTTTCCATACTAACTTACTAACTATACCATTACTAATTGATGGCTTTTGCATCACTATTGGCTGAGCATCACTATTGTTTGCAGTGTACAGGTGATTCTGACAAATCTACATATTAATTAACTTAATTACCTCAGTGTACTTATTGTTTCATCGAAATTGTAGTCAGCTGGGCCAATGTTTGCAATCTAGAGAAGTAACAAAACAAATTTCACCCCGACCTTTGATCTCTGAGCCTCAAATTTAGCACAGTAGAAAAAAATACCAATAAGCTGCACATTCAAAGAAAATCAACACCAGTCCTTGTCGAAACAAGGTTAAAGTGCAATATTTCAAAATAAAGAAATTAAACAAACAGCAAAACCATACATGTATGTATAATCAGCCAAACATACCATGACGGTCTTGGAGTTACCGCCGAGCGAGTCTTGCAGTAGCCGTGTCAGTTTAGAGTTCCTGTATGGTATGTGAGTACTTTTGCCATCTACCAATGCAGAGATAACATTCCCCAGGGTGGAAAGGGACAGGTTGATTTTGGTTGCTTCCTTCAACCTTTGACCTGTAGCTCCAGTCTTGGCTTGTCTTTCTGATCCCTGTTCCAAACAAGATTGACAGAGAAACAAAAATGCAGGTATACTTCCAACTGCATTATCTTTTGGCCATTTAGGTGTAGCTACCACTGTCAGCAGGAATCAAACATAGATTTTGCAATTATATGTTCCAATGGAAAAGCACAAAGACAAATAATGACATTCTCACATGGTTTGAAATTCAAGATGACAGGTGAGGTTTCTCTCTCAACAAACATAGTACTTGCAATAAATGGAACATAAACATATTGTGTTTCAATGATGTGATTATTATCTTGCACTATAAGTTAGAATAAAATATTGTTTACGAGCAAATTGGCAAAATGGTACTGGCAGCTTTGTCTCTGTTCCAAAGGATTACAACTTGGGTGGATTTGGTGCCCGAGGGACCTGCAAGGGGGCTGGGGCTGCATGAGTGAGGGAGTGCTGTCACTGCAAATACTGTGGATCTGTATGTACAGTAATTATTTAAACAGTTTCCTGGATATTCCCTTCTCAAACTCATCATAAAGCAAATACAAAGGAAATTAATTTAATGAGTGTTTTTAATTTGGAAATCAGATGAAAAACAGCTCATTTTTGGATGAATAATTTCTTCTTCTAAAATCATTTTGTTTGAGAAGTAATATCAAGGACAGTGTTTCATCACCAGATGAAACACCTCAAACTTCGTCAAAAATAATACTCCACTGCATGTCCTATTTTCAACTCTCTTCTCAGTATTTAATCTGGTGATGAAACACTGCATCTCATGCTTGATATATTACCTCACAAACTTAGTACAACTACAAAATTTAGTGACAATTTTGCTTGTCTTGTGTATGATTAAAGTGATACCAACCGGCATTACATACATGTAGCACAGGAGACATTATAATAATTATTATACTTGTACTCACAGCCAAATCAACCAGATGTAGTTTACCCATTCTGACATGATGTTGGCCATCAAGACCCTTCTCACTGCACTCAACTGTGATGGAAAAAATAGCATGAGAGCGTGATGATCTCTCATTCATGTTTGTAGCTCCAACGGAACCTATAATGAAACAGAACTTTATATGAGTTTTACCCCCCGGTAAGTATAGAGGTAAGTGGAGGTTTCCTGATCTATTAACTTCAAATACATGTCATTTTTTAACTTAGAGTCTTCTTAAATCACAGACAAGTAGTAAAAAGATCCGTAAACTTGCGATTTTTGTTTCCCAGCGTCATTGTCTTGTCTAAATCATCAGCATTATTCATAACATATGATGACAAATCTTTCACATAAACACCAATGTCTGGTCTCTCCTTTACCTATTAGTAAACATAAATGACAAAAAGTAATTTTTAATCAAGAAAACAAAAAAGTAATAGTAGGGCCAACAGAGTTTTTAATTGAGGAAAACCATGGAACCTGAAATATCAGCAGCAATAAATTTCTTTATCTCTTCTACTGGCACTTTAAAACCCAAGTACAGACTGTATAAAACAGCCTGCTACAATGTATTTCTTGACGTCACAAACCTCAAGTCTAGCATTCTGATCCTTGCCAAGCAGGTCTCGGACATCTTCATTGTAGATCTCTAAATATGACACTCTTACAAGAAACCTAACAAAAATTAACAAGTAAACAGTTAAAAAAAAGTAAGAAACCAAAGAGAAGAGTAGAAAATGAATATATAAAAATTTAATACTAACCACGATCCAAAATTCTGTAGTTCTTAATATGACTGAAAAACTAGAGGTCAGTTATTCAAACAAAGTTTAACTAAGATCATGGTTCCA